>CM050526.1:31859718-32459718 GCA_027563665.1 Antrozous pallidus
GGTCAAGGGCACATGCCTGGTTACAGGCTCGATCCCCAGTTGGGGGTGTGCAGGAAACACCCAATCAATGATTCTCATCATTGATGTTTCTATCTCTCTCACTCTCTTCATTCCTCTCTGAAATAAATAAAAATGAATTTTTTAAAAGAGAGAGACTAAGAAGACAAGCGACATTCTCTTGGGGGAAAATATTTACAAAAATACATCTAATAAGTGACTGTTATCCAAAATATACAAAGAACACTTAAAACTCAACAAGAAGAAAACAAATCAATTTAAAGAAATGATTTTTTAAATTATTTTAGACCTAATCAGACACCTCACTTTTGCACTCTAATTAAAAACCCCACTAAAGAAAATAAAGTTGGCAAATAAGCAAATGAAAAGATGCTCAACATAACATGTCACAATGTCATCAAAGAAATGCAAATCAAAACAACAAGGAGATAACACACCTATTAGAATGGCCAAAATCCAGAAAGCTGACATCACTAAATACTGGCAAGAATGTGGAGCAATAGGAGCTCCCATTCATTGCTGGAGGAATATGAAATGGTACAGCCATTATGGAAGACAACTGACTGTTTCTTATAAAACTGAACATGCTCTTACCATATGAAAGGAGACTTGACTTGGGGTGGTGAACACACAATATAATATACAGATGATGTATTCTAGAACTGCACACTTGAAATCTATATAATTTTATTAATCAATGTCACCCCCAATAAATTCAATTAAAAAAAAATCAGTGGTTGACAGGGGTTCAGGGAGACAAGGACAGGATGAGTAGCCAGCACACAGAGGATTTTTAGGGCAGCAAAATCACTCTGAATAATACTACAATGATGGATACATGTTGTTATGCATTTGTCCACATCCATTATATGTACAACACCGGGAATGAACCATAATGTAAACCATCGACTATGGGTGATTATGACGTGTCAATACAGATTCATCACCTATCCTAAAATACACCAATCTGGTGGGGGATGTTGATGATGGAGGTAACTATGCATGTGGAGGCAGGGGACATATGGGAAATTATGTATCTTCCCTTCAATTTTGCTGTGATCCTTTAACCGTTCTATAAAAATCATCTCAATAAAAGGTTAAAAATTAAAGAAAATAATATGATTTAAAGCAAAAATATTAAGAAAATACTGTGTGGTTCATAATATATAGAGAGGTAAAATATCTAACAAAATTGCACAAAAGATAAGAGTGGAAATGAAAACATAGTGGTAGAAGGTTCTTACACATTATATGTGAAATAAAATATTTGAAAATACAATGACAAATTTAAGATGCAAATTATAAACCCTAGAGCAACCCCAAAACAAACATGTCTTTGCAAGGACACTTTGAAAGGACACTTTTTCCTTCTTTTTTTAAAAATACATTTTTATTGATTTCAGCGAGGAAGAGAGAGGCAGAGAATCATTGATCGGCTGCCTCCTGCATCCCCTCTACTGGGATCCAGCCCACAATCTAGGCATGTGCCCTTGGACGGAATCAATCTGGGACCCTTCAGACCCTCTATCCACTGAACCAAGACAGCCAGGACACTTGGTAACTTTTCTCACCAAGAGGTGAACTCCACGCCTTGAATCTGGGTTTGGCCATGTGACTGAGACATTAATAAACATGACACAATGAGGAGCTCAAAAGATATTTGTAGGTTGGGGTTTGTTCTTGCGCTGCTCCTAGAACCCGGGGATATTATATACATAAACCAGGATTAACCTGCTGGATGATGAGATACCCACCCCATGTCCCAGTGGACTGCCCACCAATCCCCTGTAGCAGAGCTGCCGTGCTGACCTGCAGCTGACCTGCAGCTGACCATAGACACGAGTGGCCCAGCTGAGCCCAGCTTAAATTGCTGATCCCCAGAATAGAAAGCTAAATAAATGGTTGGTTTGTTACACAGCAATAGAAAACTAAGTGTGTGTGTGTAAAAATAGATAAGTAAAATATAATTTGTCAGAGAGAATAGTTGAATTCAGAATTAGTGTTAATAACTTAATTATACACTTTGATGATTTCCAAATTTTCTCTAAAAAGCAGAGATAATCTTTCACATACAAAATATCAGTCATCAAAAATATATAACTCAACATAACAAGATTATTTTCATTATTTCCACTAAATACTAAGAGTCTAAAAAAAGGACATTCTTGATCTGATGCATTTGAATGAACTGACAGATTTTAAGTTCTATCAAAGTTTTGGTATAAACAGTTACAAGTATATAGAAAGTTAAGTATATTACAAGACAAGGCAAAGATTAGCACTAGAAACAAAATAAAACCTGGTTTATGGAAAAAAATTGTAACAATATAACATTTGGTTCAGTTTTTATGATATTGACAAAAGTAAACACCAAATATGTGACGGGTTAAGGTGGAAAAGTAATGAAAATTTTAGAAAAAAATAGTAAGAAAGTAATAGAAGGCATCTAAAACCAAAAATTCAAAAGAAAAGCAGTTAAGCATGATATTTTTAAATAAATCAATATTAGAATAAACAGGTAAAATTATTTCAAATCATTGACTTCAGGTAGTGAAAACTGTTAGAAAATAGAATTAATGCAGGGTTTACTAATTTTTGTTTGAAGCCATGTAGAAATCTTTGACTCTGATAAAATACATACATACTTTGAAAAAATAAAAATTTAAAGAGAAACAAAAAAAAAATATTCCAGGAACCAATTCAAATATATATTTAGTATATGATAATAGCAAAACTTGGTATCAGAAAAAATTACTTTAGTTGACTACTACAATTGATCATCTATTTAGAAAAGCATACAGTTAGAGCCTGGCCTCATGCATATCCTATCTAATAAAGAGGGATATTCTAATTGACCTTCACGCTGTCACAAAGATGGCAGCACCGACAGCCAATAAGGAGGGAATATGCTAATTGACTGTCACGCCCTCAAAGATGGCAGCACCAACAGCCACAAGATGGCAGCACCCAGTCCCCTCAGCCCCACTGGGACAGCAGGCACATCTACCTCTAGAGTCCCCCAGTCCCTTTAGGCCCCCAGCCACCCAAGGCTACCTGAGGCTCGGGTAACCAGGGCTGGCCAAGGCTTGAGCTGCCGACAGTGGCAGCAGCAGAGGTGTGATGGGGGCGTCGCCTTCCCCTGATCGCCAAGTCACCTCCGGCTCCTGAGGGCTGCCAAACTAGGAGAGGGGGCAGGCCGGGCTAAGGTACTACCCCTCCAGTGCATGAATTTTTATGTACCAATCCTCGTGTTAATATAAGTCCCTATAAGAGGGTTAAATGTTTTTTAAAAAATATAAACTATAACAGAACCATGAAAAATAATCTGTTGTAAATTTATACAAAAATATTCAGAAAGATTCTCATAAAGTGTTTATGCTATTTACTTCTGGAAAGTAGAAGGGTGTGGGAGCAATATTTTAAGAAAGAATATTTTAATTTTCACTCTGTCCTGGTTTATATTGTTAAAAGTTTTTCAAACAATTTTTTTTATTTTAGTTTTAAATTTCCTTTGATTCTTCAGATTAAATACAAAAATATTTAAGATAATTTCATATATTCCCAACTGTAGGTTGACTATTTAAAGGAAGATATTTTGATGGCAGGCATATTGAATAATAAAACCTATTTTCTTTTGCACAATAACTTTGTTTTTTCCTCACCAGCCAACATTTTTTTCTTAGCCATTCTTTTTCTCTCCTTTTCCCCATGTATAATCATGAATCCATATTCACTCAATTTTAGAAGTAGGCTCAAATTATGGTTCCACTATTTACTGCAGTATGACCATAGTCAAATAATCTAATATTCTCGAGCTTCAGTTTTATGTGTAAAATGGGACTAATATCTGCTCAATTTTCCTCACAGTGCTAATATAAAAAATGAGAAAATATAAATTAGTTGGTAGAAGTATATATTCCAAAAATCTATCATTATATCATTATTAACTAGTTGTCATTATTAACTAGTGGCCCAGTGCACAGATTTGTGCACTTGAAAGGAAATTAATTAGAATAAAATGTTTTAATATCACTATTCACCCTTTCTGTATAATAGATGTATCAGAGATTAAAGAAAGTTAGTAAAATATATACAAAAATAATATATGAATTGATGAACAATAACATGATATAACAACAAAGACATGCTATAAAAACAATAAAAACATTATATAGAAACAAAATATGATATAAAAAGAAAAACATGATATAAAAACAATGACTGATACAGTGATTAAACTTATTAATATCTCCCTGTATACCACATTAAGATTAATTAAAAACACTTTCAGAGTGCTTGGCTAATTTCCCCTGTGATGAAGTATTTACAACTATAACTTTAACGTTACACACACTTCAAACTCAAAAGAAAGCAATATATAACTGACCATGTCCAAACAGGTTCAGGTAAGAATATTCCTACTCTGTCTAGAGTTTGTCCTTGTGATTTATTAATAGTTATAGCAAATATTGGCATCACAGGAAACTGTCTTCAAATTAATTTAAATGGAAAGCCAGTATCAGACGGGGACAAATCAATTCCTTGAATCTGAACAATCTTTCCTTCCACAGATCCTGTTAATACTTTAGCTTCGATTGTATTAGGTTGCAAACTTTTGATAATAAATCTAGTACCATTACAAAGACCCCATTTATTATTAAGATTTTCAGTAACATAATTGTACCTACTTTCAATTTTAATTTATGACCTGGCATTCCTGACGAAATAATACTATTAAGAAATCTGATGGGAAAATTTTCCTTTTCAGCATCATCAGTTGAATTGATGGATCATCACTCAAATAGGTGTGAAAATCTCCATTGAGTATATTCAAAATTTCTTCATTTAATTTATGAATATGCTCATTTTTAGGGCAAAGAATCACACATTTGGATAATTTTTATTTTTTTAAATATATTTTATTGATTTTTTACAGAGAGGAAGAGGGAGTTAGAAACATCGATCAGCTGCCTCCTGCACACTCCCCAATGGGGATGTGCCTGCAATCAAGGTATATGCTCTTGACTGGAACCGAACCTAGGACCCTTCAGTCTGCAGGCTGGCACTCTGTCCGCTGAGCCACACCAGTCAGGAGTAGATATATATATTTTTTTTAATCTTTATTGTTCAGTTTATTAATTACAATATTCCCCCTTTTCCCCCTCTATAGCTTCCCTCCACCCGGTACCCATCCCACCCTCTGCCATTACCTCCTCCCCACTGTCCTCTTCCATAGGTGTATGATTTTTGTCCAGTCTCTTGCTGCACCTCCCACACCTTTTTTATCCCTAAAAATAGTCAGTCCATTCCCTCTATGCCCATGATTCTGTTATATTCACCAGTTTATCGTGTTCATCAAATTTTTAATTCACTTGATTTTTAAATTCATTTGTTGATAGATGTGTATTTGTTGTTCATAATTTATATTTTTACCTTTTTCTTCTTCCTCTTCTTAAAGAATACCTTTCAGCATTTCATATAATACTGGTTTGACGGTGATGAACTTCTTTAGCTTTTTCTTATCTGCGAAGCACTTTATATGATCTTTAAATCTGAATATAGCTTTGCTGGATAGAATAATCTTGGTTGTAGATTCTTGCTATTCATCACTTGGAATATTTCTTGCCACTCCCGTCTGGCCTGCATAGTTTCTGTTGAGAAATCCACTGACAATTGTATGGGTGCTCCCTTGTAAGTAACTAACTTTTTTCCTCTTGCTGCTTTTAATATTCTCTGTCTTTTGCTCTTGGCATTTTAATTATGATGTGTCTTGGTGTGGTCCTCTTTGGATTCCTATAGTTTGGGGTTCTGTGCGCTTCCTGGACTTTTAAGTCAATTTCTTTCACCAGGTGGGGAAAGTTTTTGGTCACTATTTCTTCAAATAGGTTTTCATTATGTTGCTCTCTCTTTTTCTGGCAGCCCTATAATTCGGATGTTGGTATGCTTGAGGTTGTCCCAGAGGCTCCTTACACTATCTTCAATTTTTTGGATTATTTTTGCTTCTTGCTTTTCTGGCTAAGTGGATTTTGCTTCTTTGTATTTCAAATCTTTGACTTGATTCTCATGGTCCTCTAGACTGCTTTTAGGTCTTTGTATAATATTTTTTATTTCAGTCAGTGTATGCTTAATTTCTAGTTGGACCTTTTTCATATCCTCGAAGGTCTCGTTCATATCCTTGAAGGTCTCATTAAGTTCATCGGACTTTTCTAGGAGCCTCTTGAAAAACCTTATAACTGTGGTTTTGAACTCTTATGTCCAGTTGTTTTTTTCCCTCCATTTCTTTCAAATGTGATTTCATTCCATGTCTCTTCATTTTGGCTGCTTTCCTGAGTTGGTCGATTAGCTTTGTGTGGTAGATGTCATCTAGGGGACAGTGGCTCAGACTCCCCAGTTATCTGAGGTGGATACTCTGGGTGCAGCCCTTTACAGGTTGCACAGTCTTGTTGAAGTTAAGCCTAGATTATTGTTGTTAGCACTGGAAGGGTTTGACCTCCACGCTAATTGGCTATGAGGATCAGCTGTGCTCAGGTTGGATGGGCGGATCCTCCGGGCTGAGCAGACAGCCTTGATTTCCTGTCAGCTCCACCCTATGCGGCACCTGGGTCTCTGTGCCTGGCGGTAATGGCTGTACACACCTCTGAGAGAAAGCTGCCGCTGAGTTTTACCCACTGCCAGACAATTCAGCCTCTCCCCAAATGAGTCTGCACACCCAAAGTCTCACCCAGGGTTGTAAAACAATGCCGATCGGTGGTTTCCCTTCTTTCTTTCTTTTTTCTTCTTCTCCCAAACGAGAGAGCAAGTCACAAGTCCTCTGCGTGCTCATGCACTTCTGCAGTTCCCAAGTTTATGCGCCCTCTCCACAAGCTCATGGACCTCTACAGCACCCGAGTTTCAGTGTGCTTCCTCCTTACTGTCCAGTTTCATCCCATATGAGTGTGGGTTCCCTGAACCTCGCCCGGTACTGGGGAATCAGTGTAGTGGGACGCCTTTGTCTCCTTCCCAGTTCAAGAAAACCAGCTGGGTTTGCATCCGCCTGCCCTTTCCGCTCACACTCAACTCCGAACCTCTGACTCCGCGCCTATCCGCAACTCCGCCCTCTGCAGCTCCTCTGAGTCACATGTCCTATCTTTTCTTTTATTTGTGGAATTTCCACTCTGTCAGCTTTCTGGTGATTCTGGATTGTGTCCATTCTGTCGTTTAGTTGTAGTTTTGAAATTGTTTTGTGGGTCAGCAGGATAGGTGTTTACCTATGCCACCATCTTGGTTCCTCCCTGGAAAAAAATCTAAATATATTTTTAATATTACCTTTAAATACACTATTTCCAAAGGTAGCTTCAATAATAGATCTGTTACAAATCATTTCACAGGAGATCTCAATAATATCCATTCCTAAATGAAAACTGCTATCAAGTTTGCCATCTCCAAGTTTTACTAACCATTTGCTATAAGCAGAATCCTCTGACCTCATATTTGTTTTAAGAGGCAATTGTCTGAAACATTTCCCAAACACTACAGTGCTTTAAATTCGTTTGTACTATGGCCAATTGCATAGCATGCGGCACAACACTGAGACATTGTCAAAAATCTCCTCTGAGAAGGAGAACTTTCTCACCAAATGCAACATTCAAATTCATAATTTCTCTTAGTAATCTATCTATGGCGTTCCAAATTCATGACAGACAATGACAGATCGAAACACACGCGTGCGATTGGTGCCAGTGAGAGCTTTACATGTATTACACATGTGTGAGTCATCATTTATTTTTAAATTGCCAGTGCGCATCATATATACCAGCCAGTTGGAGGGACACGTGGATGGTCAGCCACTTAGCCTTTTATATATAAAGTTAACTTTATGAAATACAGGTTAGTGGTGGTTTTTTAATTTTATTTTTATTGTTGACACTAATACAGATATCCCCACTTCCTCCCCCTTTGCCCACCTCCACCCAGCCCCCCCTTATCTCAGCCATCACCACACTGTTGTCTGTTTATGAGTTATGCATATAGCCCCCCCCCCCTTATCTCTGGCCATCACCACACTGTTGTCTGTTTATGAGTTATGCATATAGCCCCCCCCCCTTATCTCTGGCCATCACCACACTGTTGTCTGTTTATGAGTTATGCATATAGCACCCCCCCTTATCTCTGGCCATCACCACACTGTTGTCTGTTTATGAGTTAGGCATATAGCCCCCCTTATCTCTGGCCATCACCACACTGTTGTCTGGTTATGAGTTATGCATATACGCTCTTGGGCTAATCCCTTCACCTTCTTTCATCCAGTCCTCCTGTACCCGCTGACAGCTATCAGTCTGTTCCAAGTCTCTACTTAAATGTCTGGCATATAATAGGTTCAAAAATGTGTATGCCTTGAATGTATTGTATTTCAACTAGTTGGTAATATTATTTAACAACCTGTTTTGAGAGTAGCTACAGAAATTTAAAATTATTTCTAATCTTTTGTTTATATTAAGCATTTTTCCTGTTGGTCCCTGAAATCATTGTTTGATTTTTTTTTATTTTTTTTTTATGCTACAACCAAATGAACCACAGAAGAAAAAGAAAACACTTTAAAACCTGCTTTAAGTTGCCTCTAGTTGATAGCACGGTCACCCCTCCTTAAGTATATGGATCTGAGTAAAAGCTGTAAGCCACAATAGTGGTAAGTTGCACACATCCTTAACTTGAGCCCTTTTTTCTTTTCATTCATTTATTCAACAAACATGTTAAGTCTACTAGATACAGGGCCTGTGCAAGATGCTGGTTATAAAATGTGAACAAGAAAGGCATCCTATTTGTCCTTATGGAGATAATGGCAAGGAGGCAAACTAAACAATTAAACCTACAAATAAATATACAAATGTTGTTAAACATGGTAAAGAGCAGGATGTTGAGAGACTGAATTGTCTATATGGTATTGCATATAATATGACCTGTAACTGGACAAAAATTAAATACCTTTTCCCCAAAAGTCATCTGAAAGAGTTTATTCAGAGGCAGAATAGTGAGGTTGTTGAGAGGATCAATTCTAGAGCTGATGGCCTGGGTTTTATTTTAAACTAGCCTCTACTCATCAGTTTTGTGGCATAAACTATTTAAATGTTCTGTGCCTTAATTTCTTCATCAGCCATTGGGGAATATATTAAGACATTTTTCAGTGAGTTATTATAAAAATTGAGTTAAACTCTTTTGTCTTATTTTGAATACTATCAAATTCACAGAAAATTTAAAAGACCTTATACTAACTTTTAACTGACATGAACCTGTATTTATCAGGTAAATTAATATTTCTGCAGTGCTTAGAAGAGTTTCTGGCACATAGTAAACATCATATTACTACATAAACAATTCTATTAAATAAAAGTAAATTAAAATTATGAGAAAATGATTTTTAAAATACTTTTCAGAGAAAATTGGTCATTTTCTCCTGAGATCCCAGAGAACATGTCAAATATTGAAGAGAGAGAAGGAGGGAAAGAGAAAGAAAGGGAAGGAAAAATGTGAAAGAGAAAGACAGAGACAGAGATAGAGTCAAAGACAGAGACAAAAAAAAGAAAAGGCAGGGGTGAAAGATGAAAAAAGAGAAATAAAAGTCCAAGATTGTACCCAACAATACTTTATCTGAAGGTCAACAGCGCTCTCTGCTGGACCTATGTCTTTTCTACACACTAGGCGAAAATAATACAAAATAATACATGCTACCAATCCACAAAATAAAAAAAAATATTACTTCTGTAAAGTTATATAGACAATGTTAGTCTTTATTTAATAAACAAATAAAAAGTAAATCTAAGCATAATTAGGATCATTAAAAATACCTCCCCCATTGTGAGGATTTGCTAAAGGAATGGAAACAATACAATACTACAGAAAATGATTATAAATAGTGGAACAAAGTAATATCGGAATAGTAATGTTCTACTTTAATGCTCTAAGGACACTGAAAGAACTTTAGGGAAGTGGAGTTCACAAACATAAGCATATCGAAGACGCAAAAACTTTCAGATCTCTTTCTAGTTCCATTCTTTCATTTTACAAATGGTGAAAAGGGAGCAGAGGGGACAGGGTTTTCCATCTCATACATTAGTAGCAGAGATGTGATAGCACTTAGACTTCTGAGTGGTTTTCTACTATTCTTTGATTTTACTATTCTTTCTCTTTTTCAAATATGGATTTAGCAAATTCCACATTCTCCTTCTTTAAACTAAACAATGGCATAAATACATACATTTTGTGGAGAAAAATTTATCTTCCTTAATGGAGAGTTGAGTTTTGTAGTCTTTCCTGAGGTAATTTTTGTATCAAAATGGTTTACTTCCTTTTCAAAACAATGCCGTTTTCTAATCTGTAAACACAAAACCAAAATAAAGTTTAAAATAAAGTAAAAGTATGAGCAGGCTGGAAGATGGGGGGATAAAAGGTGATGGAAGAAGACTTGACTTGAGGTGGTGAACAAACATACAGTGTACAGGTGATGTATTGTGGAACTGTGCACCTGAAACCTGTATAATTTGGTTAACCGGTGTCACCCCAATAAATTCAATAAAAAGGAAGAAAAAAATAGTTTGAGCAGGTTAGTTCTCCCCAAAGGTCCAAATAGCTGTTTGTTTTCAGCATTTAAAAAATGACTATTTTTAACTGACGGTAATCAAATAATTTTTAAATTTTTTAAAATAATTTTTAAAAACATAAACAGGCACCTTATTACAAGACTTAAGTAAAATAAAATACAGTAATAACTCCTTAATCCTAACCAAAATTACTTTAATTAGTGATTTGTTAAAACTACAGTACAGTAGGTCCTCGGGTTACGTTGGGGATCTGTTCCTATGGTGTGAAGTAATGTGATTTTCCCCGAAGTCGGAACCCACCTACGTCACTCACATGGAGCACATACACAGCAGTAATGAAGTGAAACAATAAAAAACATTTAAAAGAAATGTAACAATTCCTGACCTTTACTTGTGGTACATAAATAATAAAAAACATAAAGCACATATGTACATATGTTGAAAAGACGGCACTTTTTTTTATATAAATAAATGGGAGATGGCGACATAACCGTGAAACGACATACGTTGAATCCAACATAACCCGAGGACTGTCTGTACTGAAAAATGATCTTCCCATAAAATAGTTCCACCATGTGGACACCAAATATAGTATTATACAAAGTCCAAATTACATATAATTGAAAAGTAAAAAAGCAAATAAAATGAAAATCTCATTGTAAATTAAAACTCAGAAAAAAATTTAAATGTAGATATTCATCATTTCCTACATTACAGAATTGCTTGGTTACTATTACTTTTACTAGCTACCTGATAATCCAAGTTGTATATGACTAAACTTATTTCATAAATATCACTAAGTTTGCTTTCCAAACTGTCTGTGCTTTTTTTCTACTTGCCAAAACCCTACTTACTTAAATTATAAAGGGGAGAGGGGCATTTCTATTCATGATCCCATTCTTACCAAAAGAGAAATGAGACCCAAAGAAGTTAAGGATAAGTGTTATATGTTGAGTCCTACCTCAAACATCCAACTCCCTGTACACATTTTTTGGGGGAAAGGGAGAATTTTCTAAAGATTCATGCTTCATTTGTAATTGCTGCTTTTCCAAAAATAAACTAGTTCATTCTATTTCTAAAAATGGTTTAATTATGAAAGTTATAAAGATTGTAAGTAAAATAAACTACATAACAATGCAAAAAACTTTAGTATGTTCAATTAAAAATATTCAATTATGTGCAAACATGTTGATTAAATAATACTCTTTTTATTTGTAACTAAGGCTATTAAAAGTCCCATCCTCCCCATCTCACTGCCATAAACTCTATGAGAAAACTTGGTATTCATCTATGAAAAGTACAGTCATTTAAAATATCTAGTAATTTGACCTTTCAATAATTTGTAGAAATAAATATTTTATCCTGTATCGATATTAAAAACTCAATAAATAAGAGTAAACCTACCAAAACCGATTTGGCTCAGTGGATAGAGCGATGGCCTGTGGACTGAAGGGTCCCAGGTTCAATTCCAGTCAAGGGCATGTACCTTGGTTGCGGGCTCATCCCCAGTTGGGGGTATGCAGGAGGCAGCTGATCGATGTTTCTCTCTCATCGATGTTTTTAATTTTCTAGCCCTCTCCCTTCCTCTCTGTAAATATATATTTTAAAAAAAGAGTAAACCTTGTAAATCTATTAAAACTACCAATACCAAAAATATCCATGACATAAATATTCATATAAAAGGAATTTTGGCAAAAAAAAAAAAAAATGCCATTATTAAATAAAAACAGAGGAGTTAAAACACATACAAAGTAGCTCTATTATTAATATATGCCCTAAATAAATATTTTACTATCAAATTCCTCATATATAAGTAGGCATCATGCAATTTCACTTTAATGACATTGACTGTAAATAATCTTATCTACACTAAAAGAGAAACGTGCAAATAGATCATACTTCTGCTATACCCACAAGCCTCGCCCACCACCCAATCAGGAGTGAATATGCAAATTAACCCAACCAAGATGGCTGCAGCCACAGAGAGCAGGAGGCTTGGGTTGTCCCCGGCGATGGAGGAAGCCTCCTGCTCTCTCTGTGGCTGCAGCCATCTTGGTTGGGTTAATTTGCATATGCACTCCTGATTGGGTGGTGGGCGAGGCTGGGTGCCCAAGGCCTAAAGCCTCGCCAGAGGCTGAGGGTGAGCCATCAGTTGGACATCCCCTGAGGGCTCCCTGTATGTGAGAGGGGGCAGGTTGGGTTGAAGGACCACCCACCCCCAGTGCACGAATTTCATGCACCAGGCCCCTAGTCTAATATAAGAGTAATATGCACATTGACCATCACTCCAACACACAAGACGGCTGCCTCCATGTGGTCAAAGATGATTGCCCCCAATGTGGACACAAGATGGCCACCACAATATGGCCAGCAGAAGAGGCATTTGGGGGCGATCAAACCTGCAGGGGAGGGCAGTTAGGGGTGACCAGGCCTGCAGGGGAGAGAAGTTGCAGGGGGAGACCAGGCCTGCAGGGAAGGGCAGTTAGAGGTAACCAGGCCTATGGGGGAGGGCAGTTGGGGGCAATCATGCTGATAGGGGAGCTGTTAGGCATCAATCAGGCTGCCAGGGAGTGGTTAAAGGGTGATCAGGCTGGCAAGCAAAAGCAGTTAGGGTCAATCAGAAAGGCAGGCAGGCGAGCAGTTGGAAGCCAGCAGTCCTGGATTGTGAGAGGGATGTCCGATAGGATCAGGCACAAACAAGCAGTTGGACATCCCTCAGGGGACCCAGATTGGAGAGGGTGCAGGCTGGGCTGAGGGACACACACCCCCATGCACAAATTTCATGCACTGGGCTTCTAGCCATATAATAAAAGCCTAATATGCTAAGTGTCCAGTTGTTCGTTCAACCAATCAAAGCATAATATGCTAATAATATGCTAAGCCCATTCAACAGCTCGCTATGACATGCACTGACCACCAGGGAGCAGACAGTCGACCAGTGCTCGCTATGTGCACTGACCACCAGGGGGCACACAGACCAGTTGACCACTTGCTATGATGTGCACTGACCACCAAGGAGCAAATGTTCCTCCATCCAGTAAGTTAACTTGCTGCTGGGGTCCAGCCAATTGGGACTGAGCGAGACGGGCGGACACACCCTAGAGTCCTCCCCTATTCCCTCCCTGGCCCCAATCATGCACTGGTGCAGTCCTTTGGCCAGGCCTGCACCCTCGCAATCTGGGACCTCTTAGGGGATGGCAGAGCCAGTTTTGGCCTGATCCCGCAGGTCAGGCCAAGGGACCCCACTGGTGTACGAATTTGTGCACTAGGCCTCTAATCTTTTATAATAAATTCATTGTAATGAGTAACTACCTAAAATTCAATTATAAGAATTTAACATTTATTTTACATTTATAACCCCACTAATCTCCACAAGTCACACTGAAAACTAGATTGATATCTGACAGCCTTCTTCAGCTATAAACTAATGGGATTATTTCACTGCCAATAAACTCTGTTTACCTGCTGTGTAGTTTCTAAGGATCGAATTCTTTTCTTCTCTACTTGAAAATCATCGTTTTCATCTCTGTATATGAATGCCTGTTTCTTGGCAGATAATTTTGCAGCCAGCGTAGTTTTTTCAGGAGAGTCTTATAAAAGAAGTTAAAAAATCAGCATAAATAACTTACACTTAGACAATTTTCCTAAGAAAAAATCAGACTCAAGATGTAGACTTATTTTAGAAATTAATATATTTTTTAAAATTGCTAAACATGTTTAAAAGCACTTCACCAGATTCTTTTAACAAAATATAGCAAGCATTTTGAAAAATATGTTTTCAATAGGCAAGTCCAATTTTGATTTAACAGATTTATACTGTTGTAGACCAATCCCAATAATGTGATTTTTAAAAATATAACTGTAAGACTCTCTCAAGAAAATATTTTGTTTCTATAAAAATATTTCTTTAGAGGGTCTCAATGTCACTTTTTTACTAAGCTTCTATATTTGTTAGGATTAAAAATATAGTAAAATTAAGCTCTTATAATCTACCTTTTAATCCCACAACCCTGAAAACCCATTCTCAAGGTCATCAACCTTATAATTCACCAAATAACATCATCCCATTTTATAAATACAAACACTAGGTTTTTAAGAAGTCTAGTAACATGCCAGTATCATATAGCTAGTAAAAGGCAGAGCCTGGATGTGACTAACTCCTGCTGTCTGACTCCAAAATCCATAAGCATAATCTTTAGGCATAAAACCAAACATAATACTCTGTCTTCTGGAAGATAACAATCACATTTCCTTTCTCCTTAATGTATGTAAAACTGTTATTAACTATTCCTATACATTAGTTTCTCCCTGTCCCTAAATGTGTGTTCTTAAAAGTACCTTCCTTCCTCTTTGCTCTTCTCTACAAGTTCCCTTGAATTCATTAAACAAGCATTTATTTTATCAAACCAAACAATTCCAGACACCATGAAAAACGACAAATAAACAGAAGAATTTACAGATTATTAGGGCAGAAATATCTGTAGGCAGGTCTAGTACTGTTTTTAAAAACACAAGTTTATCTGAATAAACACTAAAGTGAATCTATACCACACACAGCATTGGTTTTCAAGCTTTTTCTGAGAATAATATTTTCTTAAAGAAAAATTCTTATAATTTCTAAAACAGGATGAAAGACTTAGACCTTTTTTGGTCCACCACTTTCTTTCCCCCTACGATCCATGCTTTTTCCTAAGACTCAAAGGAACATCATTTGAAAATTCTAAAACCATAGTCTGCGATTCAGACCTGGATCTTTAATCTACCCGGAATGGGTTTTTCTATATGGAATAAAGTAGGGCTACAATTTCAATTTTTTTTCTATAGGAATATCTGAGAGTCCCAGTACTACTTATTGAACAGTCCCTCCTTTGTCCTCTGCTCTGTAGGAGCACTTCTAGTAAAAAAGAATAAAATAACTTTCTGGTTATATATATGGAACTGAATGTGGGTTCTCTCTTGTTTTCCACTGGTCTACACTGAGCCAATACCAAACTGTTCTAATTACTATAGCTTTATATATAATAAGTCAGGCTATCTCATAGATTAAGTCCTCTCACCTTGACCAGATTCTCAAAAGTAAATTTGGCTATTATTCTTAGCCCTTTATTTCCAAATATATTTTATAAAGACATGTAATTTTGAGCTCCGCAATTTCCTGGCAAATTGGTAAAATACCCACAAAACAACTAGCATAGTGGTTCTCAACTGGGACAATTTTAACATCCCTCCCCCTTACACCAGGAACATTGAGCAATCTCTGGAGACATTTTTATTGTCACCAAAGGCAGGGGACAGCGGGAATACTACTGACATCTAGTGGGTTGAGGCCTGGAGGATGCTGCTAAACATCCCACAATGCACAGCACAGTCCCATAATAAAGAATGGTCCAATTCAAAATGGTAATAGTGCCCTGTTGAGAAGCCCTGCCCCAAATAAATCAAGGGGCAAATTTGTATGGGCCCATTAAATGGTAGGGGATGTCTACTATAAACAACTAGAGGCCTGATGCACAAAATTCGTGCATGGGGGACAGGGGGAGTCCCTCCACCCAGCCTGCACTCTCTCCAATATGGGACCCCTCAAGGGATGTCTGACTGCCCAGTAGGATCAAGCCTAAATGGGCAGTCAGACAGCACTCTCACAATCCAGGACTGCTGGCTCCCAACTGCTCGCCTGCCTGCCTTCCTGATTGCCCCTATCCACTTCTTCAGGCCAGCGTGATCACCCCCTAACCACTCCCCTGCAAGTCTGATTGATGCCTAACTGCTCCCCTGCCAGCCTGTTTGACCCTAACTGCCCTTCCCTGCAGGCCCAGTTGCCCCCAACTTCCCTCCTCTGCCAGCCTGGTCACCCCTAACTGCCCTCCCCCGCAGGACTGATTGCCCCCAACTGCCCTCCCTTGCAGGCCCAGTCCCTCCCAACTGTCCTCCCCTGCTGGCCATTTTGTGGTGGCCATCTTTGATCACATAGGAGCAGGATCTTTGACTACATGGAGACAGCCATCTTGTGTGTTGGAGTGATGGTCAATCTGCGTATTACTTTTTTATTAGACAGGAAGGATAGAGGCCTGGTGCATGGATGGGGGCCAGCTAGTTTGCCCTGAGGGGTGTCCGGGGTCAGAGTGGGGGTTTCACTGGGGCGTGGGGCTGCCTGAGTGAGGGGCCTATGGTGGTTTGCAGGCCAGCCATGCCCCCCAACAACCCAAGTGGAGGCCCTGATATCTGGGATTTATGTATCTTCTATAATTGAAATACCAAGTGCTAATGGTTCAACCACTTTGGGAAATATTGGTAGTAACTACTGTAACTAAACATATGCATACACTATGACCAGCAATTCCAAATACCTATTTACACCAGAATGAATAAGAATGTTCAAAATTGCCCAGCTGGCGTAACTCAGAGAGTGAGTGTCAACCCATCAACCAGGAGGTCAGGGTTCCATTCCCGGTCAGAGCACATACCTGGATTGCAGGCTTGGTCCCCAACAGGGGGAATGCAGGAGGCAGCCAATTAATGATTGTCTCTCATCATTGACGTTTCTCTCTCTGCCTTTCAAAACAGCATTAATAACCAAAAGTAGAAACCACCCAAATATCTAACAGATATAAGATAAATTAATAAATTGCAGTATATTCACAGAAGAAAATAATATATAGCAATAAGTACTACTATATGCAACACACAAATAAATCTTATAAGTACAACATAAAGCAAAACTAGATGGTTAAAATTTCATTTCTATAAAAAGGCAAAACTCACTAATGGTGACAAAAGGGAAGATAGCAATTACCTGTGGAAAGATGACTAACAAAGAGGATGAGAAGTGTTGGTCATATCCTATTTTTTATCTAGTTGGGAGTACATTAGTATGTCTACTTTGTGAAAATTCTTCAAACTACTAGTATATACTTAGAATTTATATTAGAATACAGCCATAATTTATGCCATCTGATTTTTCAAGAGACTATTCTACATACTCTATACCACAATAATGTTAAAATGAAAGTTATAATTGACAACTGACTCTTTTTACAAAGGTAATGCAGTGGACAAAGGATAGCCTTTTCAATAAATGATGCTAAATAATTAGATCTCCATATGCAAAATAAATGCACTTGGATCCATACCTTGCACCATATTAAAAAATTAACTCAAGCCGAAACCGGTTTGGCTGAGTGGATAGAGCGTCGGCCTGCGGACTGAAAGGTCCCAGGTTCGATTCCGGTCAAGGCATGTACCTTGGCTGCGGGCACATCCCCAGTAGGGGGTATGCAAGAGGCAGCTGATTGATGTTTCTCTCTCATCGATGTTTCTCACTTTCTATCCCTCTCCCTTCCTCTCTGTAATAAATCAATAAAATATATTTTTAAAAAATTAAAATAAAAATAAAAATTAACTCGAAATGCATCTTAGACCTACAGTAAACCTACAACTATATTTTTTCAAAAAACTTGTACTCAAAATGTATAAAGAAACTCTCAAAACTTAACAGTATTTCACCAAAAAGATTGAAACTAAAATAAATGAATGAATGAATGAACGAACGAACGAACCACACAGAAATTCTGGAACCGAAGAACTGAATAAATGAGATGAAGAAAGAACTAGCAAGCTTAGGAAATACAGCAGACCAGATAAGAGAAAGAATTAGTGATACTGAAGACAAATATAAAATGATTCAAGTGGAAGAAGAGAGAGAATCGTAAGTTAAAAAAATTATTCAAGAAGTATCTGACTCATTAGAAAGAGCAATCTATAATAATAAAAGCATAATATGCTAATTAGACCAGATGTCCTTCCAGACAACCTTCCAGAGGAAGCCCGGGTTCTGGGTGCCAGAGAAAGCCCAAGTTCTGGGTGCCAGGGGGAAGCCAGGACCAGCATCTGGGGAAAGGAAGGCCTACTCTTGCACGAATTTCATGCATCGGGCCTCTAGTATAAGAATAAGGGGACCCTAGCTGGTTTGGCTCAGTGGATAGAGTGTTGGCCTGCAAACTAAAAAGTCCTGGGTTTGACTCTGGTCAACAGCACATACCTCGGTTGCAGGTATTGAGATCCTGGCCCTGGTTGGGGTGCATTTGGGAGGCAACCAATCGATGTGTGTCTCTCACATCAATGTTTCTCTGTCTCTCCCCCTCCTTCCACTCTTTCTAAAAATCAATGGGAAAAATATCCTTGGGTGAGGATTAACAACAACAACAAAAAAGAATAATGGGTATACCAGAAGAAAAGAGGAAGAAGGAAATGAAGAGCCTATTCAAACTAATAATTGATGAGAACTTCCCAAACCTATAGAAAGAACTGGTTCCTCAAATCCAAAAGCTAACAGAACCCTGATTATCTCAATTCAAACAGGCTTTCTCCAAGGCACATTATATTAAAACTGTCAAAAACTAATAACAATGAAAGAATCTCAAGGCAGAAAGGGAAAAGAAGATGGTAACCTATAAAGAAAATCCCACTAGAGTATTATTGTATTTTTTTAGTAGAATACTAACCTAAGATCAGGTATATTTATCAAGAATAAATGAAGCTGGCCCTAGCTGGTTTGGCTCAGTGGATAGAGCATCCGCCTGTGGACTCAAGGGCCCCAGGTTCAATTCCAATCAAGGGCATGTTCCTTGGTTGTGGGCACATCCCCAGTAGGGGGTGTGCAGGAGGCAGCTGATCGATGTTTCTAACTCTCTATCCCTCTCCCTTCCTCTCTGTAAAAATCAAGATTTTTTTTTTAAAAGAATAAATGAGGCTGATTAGCGTTTGTCTTACAATACAAATTAATATGTTTTATAAAATTATACCATATAATTAACAATACTGACTACAAATAATATCAGTCTCTGAACATCATTTATTCTGCCTTGCCTTCAAAAAATAATTTAAGCTAGCAAAATGTCTGAATAAATGAAAAGTCAAGCCAACAATAAAATAATCCAAGGATTTCTGACCACTCTATGAACTATCTAAAAATAATTCCAGAGAATATATGTAAATGTGCATAATCAATTATGCTAACCAAATTTACCTAAATAAGGTCTCATAACAGCAATAAATAAGGCTTCTGTTACAGATACTAACAGACCCCACCAAAATATGAACTACCTTGACAAGGTGATGAAGTGCCATTTCTTTCAGAAGGTGGTGTACTTGGACTATTGAAATGATGTGAAGTTCCTTGGTCCATGTCATCGTTTGTAAAATTCTTTGAATGGCATGTACAACAACATGATAATAATACTTCAGCTTTTTTACTTAACCTTTCATCCATTGGCTTTCCTAAAAAAGAAAATAACTTCTATTTATAACATTTCTAGTTTTTTTTTAACTCAATCTTTCTATGCAGCTGAAGTGAGCAAACACCCCAATTTGCCCAGGATTGGGAGATATCCCAGGATGCAACACTGTGTGTGCTGAAACTGAAAAAGTAGCTGGTAAATATGACATCAAGAAACACTTATGCCAGAAACATGTAGAGAAGTTATCATGTTATTTACATAATTTATTAAAACCTAATTATAAAACAAATAATGTAAAAAAACAATGTAATAAAGGTACAACACAAGTATTAATTTATATTGATATTTATTAAAATATTAAGCATGAAATAAAGACCTAAAATATCTTCTTAATTACCATTTCCCTTAAAGACTTTGAAAGTTCAATATATTAATAATGTAAACACATAAGATTTAAGTCATTCCCACATTATACTTCTATTTCAAACAGAAACATGTTTCCTGATGTAGCGATTATGATACATCTATCAAAATACACTTTAAAGTCAATTTCAAATTAAATAAAACAGGTAATTTTTAATACTTTAATATAATACAAAATTACAATATCTACATTATGTGCCTTTCAACATACAATTCATAGATACAAAAAAAGCTGAGTAATTAATTTTTTCTAAAAGAGTACTGACATTATTTTCCTCTATACTACAGAAATATTAATGCTATTTTCCATAATCTCATTAAAATTTAAGTTATTTAGATAATCTCATTTTCCCCCAAAGATTAATTTAACATCAGTAAGAATCAAAACGGACACCCAAAAGCTTATAAAATATTTTTTATTTTTAGTATTTAACAGTCTTATCAATAACAAACATTTCCTTTTAAAAACATTATATATTCATACATACACACACACACACACACACACACACACACACATACTTATATATACATACCCACACCCATGCTTACTTTTAAATTCTAACACGTTAGGTCAAAGCAATCTAATTATGTAACTAAAATGCATATAATATTGTACTTTAGATTCATTACATGTATTAGAAAGTCTTTCATAAAAGTAAATATTACTAAGCATTTTTTTACAAGTAAATGTAATGAAAAATAATATGGATTCATACAAAAAATTTTACAATAAATGCTTATCTGATATCCAAACCAGTCAGAAGATCAACTAGAATGTTTTCCTTTTTATATATTCCATGTTTTAATGTTATGAGAAAGGGACAGATAAGCAAATATACCACAGAATTTACTCAAAAAAAACCCACAAAATACACACACACACACACACACACACACACACACACATTCCTATTATGGCATCATGACAGGCCCATCTCTTGCATCTTTTACATAAAAATCATAATTATCTATAATAATAAAAGCATAATATGTTAATTAGAGCGGATAGCCAGAAGACCTGGCTGACAAAGCCAGAGCGGCTGGGAGGGCTGAGCCCCTTGCACGAATTTCGTGTATTGGGCCTCTAGTTTTGCTAATAATAAGCATGCCAAGAATCTTATATATACTCTGAATCATCAAATAAAAAACCTACATTATATGCAAATTTGGGGATTAATTGAACATGTTTTGCTATATTGAAATTCTTTTGGAAGACAATAACAACATCATGAAGAAAGCTCTTAAAAGAGAATACTAAGTTAGCTAGAATACAGATGAATCATTCTGAATGAAAAGTACTTCAGGTCCCAAAAAGCAACCTGAAGATAGCAATCAGCTACTTACCACTAAGAGACTGTTGCCATGCTAAAGCAGAACAAAGTAAGGCTAAGCTTTTCCCACTTCCTGTGGGGCTTTCCAACAAACAATGTTGCTTACTGTTCAATCCTCTGACAATCTATGGACACAGAAACAATAAAATAAAAAAATCAATAAACAATTTATTTCATTAGGTTCTCTCTCCATCAAAAGAAAACACGAATAAGAAAGTTCACAGCAACACTGTTTATAATTGCAAAAGAATGTAAACAATCCAAATGAATATCAGAAGGATAATGTACCAAAAAAATCCTGGTATTCATATAACAGAATCCAATAAAGCAATTAAAATAAATTAACAATCACCAGGGTGACATCTTTTTTTGTGTGTATATTTTTATTAATTTCAGAGAGGAAGGGGGAGAGAGAGATAGAAACATCAATGATGAGAGAGAATTATTGATTGGCTGGCCCCTGCATGCCCCACACTTGGGACTCAGCCCACAACCCAGGAATATGCCCTGACTAGGAATCAAACCGTGACCTGAGTCATAGGTTGGCCACTGAGCCATGCCAGACAGGCCAGGACTACATCTTAAAAAGAATGTTAAGAAGCCCTGGCCAGTCTGGCAAAGTTGGTTAGAACATCATCCGGTACACCAAAAATCAGCAGGTTCAATTCCTGGTCAGAACACATAAAAGGCTGCAGGTTCAATCCCTAGTCAGAGTGTATGGGAGGCAACTGACAGATGTTTCTCCCCCTCTCTCACTTTTCCTCTCTCTAAAATCTTAAAATAATAATAATGTTAAACAAACAAAACAAAAAACACAAAACAAGTTCTACAGAAAGAGAGGTATAGTGTCATATCATTGTGCAAAGTTCAAAATATGTAAATTAACTGCATACATACATAATAAATGTATTAAAGCAATGCGAGGAAAGAAAAAGAAAAAATTCAGGATACTAATAATCCTGTCATTTATAAACAAGGTATAAAGCAAATACAGCAAAATATTAAATTATAACAAAGCTGGAAAGTTGGTTTATTCAAGTTTGTATATTAACTTTCTAAATGACTGAAATATCTTTAAAAAATTATGGTAGGAGCTAGAGTATTCCATGTGGAAGACAATATTTTATAGAAAGCAGTAATTCTATAAAGTAAAATTTCCAAATGAGCTGAGAACTTTGTTCAGAATGTTCTCCTTTGCCTCGTAACTAACCATGGACACATACAGTTTAGCAGGGATCAGTAATATTTTCCAAAGGTTAGATGTTGTTCAATGAACCCAGCAAATGTTTTCAATCCATCTACTATCTGAGAAAATAAATGCAGTCACAGACTCAGTGTATGTTATTAATGACAGGCAGATGTATCTTATGTGTATAAGACTTGAAATAACTGCTGAAAAATACTTACAGAATTCATCATAGCAAGCTGTGATGGATAAGCTTTACAGGGAAAGCTAATCTTCACCCCACCAATGGTATATTCAGACCATGCTGAAGACATACTTTCCTCTTTACTTCAGATTCCTAAGTGCAACACAAATGAAAATCAATATTTAAATAATGCCATTCAAAGAAAACCGGATACCCAACACTAGGACAGAAATCTGGATATAAAAATTGGAATAAATATATAAACAAAACAAATGGAAGTGAAATAATTTCCTGCTCTTGTACATCACCGCACTGGAGAGCAGTTTTGGACTCTAACACACCTGGTTGTGTATTCCTCTTTGCCAAAGCTGTGGACCAGGAGTTTGGAAATAAAGGTTCTGGATCAGATTGTGACAACTCCCACATTTACCTTAATCATGTCTCTTCATTTCTCAAGCCTAAGATCCTTACCTGGAACAATGCTTCATTTCAAAATGGTTCTAAGGAGAAAAACTCCTTGGCATATAGCAGGTGTGCAATAATTCTTACTTAAAGGACAGTATGCTATAATGGAAAGGAAGGCTTTGGACTCATGCAAGCCTAAGTTTGCATTTCACTGTGTGAATCACTTGAGGTCTCAGAACCTGTGAAGTGGAGATATTATCTATCTGATAGGATTTTATGCAAATTAACCAAGCACTGAGTTAAGAATAACTTAACTTCAGAATTAGTCTAAACTCCAGTATCCGGCACAGAGATGTGACTGACTTTAATCTCTGCCTCTTCTAAACCACCCTTTCTTCATCTAGGATCCACAGATGTCATTCAGAGACTGACCTCATGACAGTGCATGCAAAAGTTTCTGGGCATAGCTGCATTTTTCTCCAGAGAAAGTCCATAGGGAGAGATGGAAAAAATGGCGGCAGAATAGACAGACGTGTCCTCAGCCTTGTCCCGGAGCAGACAGAAGAACAGCTGAGAGTCACACGGGGAGTGTTTGTTGGTGAGCTGAGGGACAGCTATACTCTAGGAGACAGTGGGGGACTGCTGGATAGGGTTCCCCTGACCGGGCAGCCCCCACTGCTGCTAGGATTCCTTCTGGAGCCAGAAGCCTGAAAATCTACAACTTCGGCACCCACCGAACAGCTGCGAACCCCAGAGAGCATGCGGATTCAGAGGAGCTCTACATGCCACCAAGAAAAGGTCAGATTTCGCCTGGGATAAGGTGAGGTCTCTGGTCCTGGCACGAGAGAGAAGTGAGTGCGCTGCGGGAGCTGAAGAACCGGGGAAGTCTGCACCTAGAAAAATCCGTGGCTGTTGGGGCAGGCGTGATCTGTGAATGTGGAAGGGGGTCCGCAGAGCTGCTAACAGAAGGGAACTCTAAAAAGCAACCCATTTTGATCTGACACAAAAGGACAGCCTAAAAAGTTTTAAAGTGTGCCCGCTGCTTAGACCCAAGTGGGGAAAAAAGACTGCACACACTTGCGCGCAGCCCCAGAGTTCGCACACTTAGGCTGGCTCTTTTCTTTTTTCTTTTTCCTCTTTAAATCCTTGCTTCTGATTACTAAGCCCAATACATAGGATCACCCAACTGGGGACACCTTAAGACAGTGGCCTGCAAACTCATTAGTCAACAGAGCCAAGTATCAACAGTATGACGATTGAAATTTCTTTGGAGAGCCAAATTTTTAAAACGTAAACTTCTTCTAATGCAACTTCTATAAAAGACTTGCCCAGGCTGTGGTATTTTGTGGAAGAGCCACACTCAAGGGGCCAAAGAGCCACATGTGGCTTGAAAGCCGCAATTTGCTGACCACTGCCCTAAGAGACTGCAGGGAAAGTTGTTTATCTGGAACCTGGGGATCGGAGCAGGGAATAACCATCAGAGAACCAGCTCTGGGGCAACCTTCCTACAAACTGGTATTGAGTGCCACAGGGAAAGCAGTGTTTCTGGACTGACCTAGTTAGAGAGGACCTATAGACCCGGAGGTCAATCCAGAAACACTGCCACCCAGGGGTTGAATCACAAATTGACATTTGTGTAAACACAAATAAAGGAATAGAAGAAATTAAGACACACCGCCTGCTTAAAAATCAGGACTGGCTTACAACACCGAGGAGCAGTGGAACGCAGGGAACTGCAATACTGTCCTGACTAGGAGACAGGCGTGCCAAACAGAACAGTAGAGGAAGTGAATGACCTTCACTACTGCACATTTTTTTATTTTTTTTTCATCTTTTACTTAAGAAACTAATTTTTTTCTTTTTTCCTCACTTGATTTTACCTTTTTTATTACTTTTTTTTTCAATCAGAATTATTACCACTACTATTTTACCTTTTTTTAAAAAAGGTGTCATTTTATTTTCTCTTTATTTTACTTAAGGATTATTGTTCTATATTCTATTTTTATCTTTAGCATCATTTTACTCTATCTCAACTTTATCTTTATGCCATCACTCTCTTCCTAACTTTTCCCTTTTTGTTGTCCTGTTTCTCTTACCCTTTTCCTGCTTTAGATTTTCCCTATTCTTTACCTCGTTAAAATTTCACCCTACTTATATATCTAATTTCCAATCCCCTCCTCCAAGCCCATACACACCTCTCTTCTGTCTTCACTATCCAAAAAATTGTTTTTTCTCCCTGTCCTTTGTTGTTTGCTTGATTGTTGATTATATCGATTTTTTATGCTTGTTTGTGAGATTGTTTTGCTTACTCTTTTTTATTGTTTTTGTTTTTGTCTTGTTTTTGCTTCTGTTTCCCCTCGACTTGCTTGATATTAGTTGTTGTTTGTAGTTTGTATTCATCTCCAGGTACTTGTTGCTGGCATTTGTTGGGGATTAGTGGTTCTACTGGAGTTTTCTTCCCATATATATAGTTTGTTCCCCTCTTCTTTCTTTCTTTTTTTTTAAATATATTTTATTGATTTTTTACAGAGAGGAAGGGAGAAGGATAGAAAGTCAGAAACATCGATGAGAGAGAGGCATCGATCAGCTGCCTCTTGCACGCCCCCTACTGGGGATGTGCCCGCAGCCAAGGTACATGCCCTTGCCAGAATCGAACCCGGGACCCCGCAGTCCGCAGTCCGACGCTCTATCCACTGAGCCAAACCGGTCTCGGCTCCCCTCTTCTTTCTTATTCTCTAACTTTTTTTTTCCTTTTCCCAATTTCATTTTTGCACTCCTTTTTAAAAAAATTCTTTTTCTCTTCTTCTTTCTCTCCCATCCTTTAATTTGCCTTTCTCTGGTGGTCATCTTTATTAGGGGTTATTAGTATCATGAATACATTTCTATTCAGTGCCTTGTGCGTTGTACCTGGTTATGTTGTATTTTGTGCCTTTAAATCAATGCAAGAGAAAAACGGCTTAGAACAGGCCCCTCAGATCTGACCCCAAAGAGAAGAATATTACTACATTAATTTGTTGAATTTTGAAGTTTTTACATGTCCAATTGTCTCTTCATGCTACAGCAAGGAAAAGAAGCAGTTTGCCAACCACTGACCTAATCCTACAACTCAAAGAGTTAGAAAGAGAGTAACAAGAAAAGCCCAGTGTAAACAGAAGGAAGGAAAAAATAATGAGAGTGGAAATAAATGACATTGAGACCAAAAAAAAAAAAAATCAACAAAACCAAGAGCTGGTTCATTGAAAGGATAAACAAGATTGATGAACCTCTAGCCAGACTCACCAAGAAGCAAAGAGAGAAAAGGACCTAAATAAATCAAATCAGAAATGAAAGAGGTGAAATAACAACAGATCCCACTGAAATACAAAGGACTGTTAAAAAATACTATGAACAACTCTATTCCAACGAACTGGAGAACCTAGAGGAAATGGACATATTCCTAGAAAAATATAACATTCCAAAACCCAATCAGGAAGAATCTAAACATCTCAATAAGCCAATATCTATGGAAGAAATTGAAGCAGTCATCAAAAAGCTTCCAGCAAACTAAAGCGGGGAAAGCCAGCATCACAGGGGAGTTTTACCAAACATTCAAGGAAGAAATAAACCTATCCTCCTCAGACCACTCCAAAAAATTCAAGAGGAAGGAACACTTCCAAGCTCATTTTATGAAGCCAGCATCACCCTAATACCAAAACCAGATATAGACAACACAATGAAAGAGAATTACAGGCCAATATCCCTCATGAACATCGATGCCAAAATCCTTAACAAAATTCTAGCAAATTGGATCCAGCAGTACATCAGAAAGATCATACATCATGACCAAGTAGGATTTATCCCAGAAATGCAAGGATGATACAATATCCACAAATCCATGAACATGATACATCACATGAACAAATTGAGAGATTAAAATCACATAGTCATATCAGTTGATGCAGAAAAAGCATTAGACAAAAATCCAATACCTTTTCTTGATAAAAAAAAAAAAAAAACTTTTAGCAAGGTGGGAATAGAAGGATCTGTTGGCAAAAACTAAAACCATTTCCCCTAAGAACAGGAACAACACAGGGATGCCCACTCTCACCACTCCTGTTTGACATAGTACTAGAAGTATTAGCCATTGTGTTTAGACAAGAAGAAGAAATGAAAGGCATCCAAATTGGAAAAGAAGGAGTAAAGCTCTCCTTATTTGCAGATGATATGATATTGTACATAAAAAACTTGAAAGACTCCATCAAAAAACTAATAGACTTAAGAAATGAATTTGATGATGTAGCAGGATACAAAATTAATGCCAAGAAATCTATGCATTTCTATACACCACCAGTGAACTTACAGAAAGAGAGACTAAAAAAGCAGTACCATTTACCATCGTACCAAAAAAATTAAGATACCTAGCAATAAACTTAACTGGAAGTAAAAGACCTATACGAGGAAAACTACATGACACTGATAGAAGACATAGATGGAAGAACATACCATGTTCATGGATTGGGAGAATCAACATCATTAAAATGTCCATACTACCCAAAGCAATCTATAGATTCAATGCACTCCCCATAAAATACCAAAGGCACCTACAAGGAAATGAATGAGACCTACGAGGATATGAAAAAGGACCAACTATTAATTAAGCATACACTCACTGAAATAAAAAATATTATACAAAGACCTAAAAGCAGTCCAGAGGACCACAAGAATCAAGTCAAAGATTTGAAATACAAAGAAGCAAAATCCACTCAGCTGGAAAAGCAAGAAACAAAAAGAATCCAAATAATTGAAGATAGTGTAAGGGGCCTATGGGACAACCTCAAACATACCAACATCCGAATTATAGGGGTGCCAAAAAAGAGAGAGAGCAAGATAATGAAAACCTACTTGAAGAAATAGTGACCGAAAACTTCCCCTACCTGGTGAAAGAAATTGACTTAAAAGCCCAAGAAGTGCACAGAACCCCAAAATATAGGAATCTAAAGAGGACCACACCAAGACATATGATAATTAAAATGCCAAGAGCAAAAGATGAAGAGAGAATATTAAAAGAGAAAAACAGTTACCTATAAGGGAGCACCCATACAATTGTCAGCAGATTTCTCAACAGAAACTATGCAGGCCAGACAGGAGTGGCAAGAACTATTTAAAGTGATGAATAGCAAGAATCTACAACCAAGATTACTCTACCCAGCAAAGCTATCATTCAGAACTGAAGGTCAGATAAAGTGCTTCGCAGATAAGAAAAAGCTAAAGGAGTTCATCACCACCAAACCAGTATTATATGAATTGCTGAAAGATATTCTATAAGAAGAGGAAGAAGAAAAAGGTAAAAATATAAATTATGAATAACAAATACACATCTATCAACAAATGAATCTAAAAATCAAGTGAATTAATAATCTGATGAACAGGATAAACTGGTGAATATAACAGAATCATGGACATAGAGAGGGAATAGACTGATAATTCTTTGGGAGAAAAGGGGTGTGGGAAGTGCAGCAAGAGACTGGACAAAAATCATGCAACTATGGGAGAGGACAGTGTGGGGTAGGTGAGAGTGGAGGGTGGGATGGGTACCGGGTGGAGGGGAGCTATAGGGGAAAAAATGGGGGAACAATGTAATTAATAAACTGAACAATAAAGATTAAAAAAAATACCAAAGGCATAATTCACAGACCTAGAAAGAACTTTCCAAAAATTCATCTGGAATAAAAAAAGACCCCAAATAGCCACAGCAATCCTGAGAAAGAAGAACAAAGTAGGTGGGATCTCAATACCAGATTTCAAGCTGTATTACAAAGCCACCATTCTCAAAACTGCCTGGTACTGGCACAAGAACAGACATATAATATAGATCAATGGAATAGAATAGGAAACCTAGAATTCCACCGAAACCATTATGCCCAATTAATATTTGACAAAGGAGGCATGAACATACAATGGAGACAGAGACAAGACAGTCTCTTCAATAAATGGTGTTGGGAAAATTGGACAGATACATGCAAAAAATGAAACTAGACCACCAACTTACACCATACACAAAAATAAACTCAAAATGGATCAAGGACTTAAACATAAGACAGGAAACCATAAAAATACTAGAGGAATCCACAGGCAGAAAAATCTCTGACATATGCCAAAAGAACTTCTTTGATGATACTGCTCCTAGGGCAATGGAAGCTAAAGACAAAATAAACAAATGGGACTACATCAAAATAAAAAGCTTTTTCACAGCAGAAGAAACCATCAATAAAACAACAAGAAAGCCCACTGCATGGGAGAACATATTTGCCAATGATATCAACGATAAGGGTTTAATCTCCAACATTTACAAAAACTCATGCAGCTTAACAAAAAGAAAACAACCCAATCAAAACATGGGCAACTGATATAGACACTTTTCGAAAGAAGACAGAAGGAAGGCCAAGAGACATATGAAAACCTACTCAAAGTCACTAATCATCAGAGAGATGCAAATCAAAACATCAATGCAGTACCATCTCACATCTGTTAGACTGGCTATCATCAACAAATCAACAATCGACAAGTGCTGGTGAGGATTCGGAGAAAAAGGAATCCTAATGCACTGCTGGTGGAAATGCAGACTGGTGCAGCCACTGTGGAGAACAGTATGGAGCTTCCTTAAAAACTAAAAATGGAACTCCCATTTGACCCAGTGATCCCACTTCTAGGAATACATCACAAGAAACTAGAAACACCAATCAGAAAGGATATATGCACCTCTATGTTCATAGCAGCACAATTTACCATAGCTAAGATTTGGAAACAGCCTAAGTGCCCATCAGCAGATGAGTGGATTAAAAAACTGTGGTGCATCTACACAATGGGATACTACACTGCGATAAAAAAGGAGTTCTTGACATTTGCAACAACATGGATGGAGATGAGAGCATTATGCTAAATGAAATAAGCCAGGCAGAGAAAGATAAATATCACATAATCTCACTCATTTGTGGAATATAATGAACATAAACTGATGAACAAAAATAGATCCAGAGACAGAGAAACATCAATCAGAACGTCAAACCTCAGGGAAGGTAGGAAAGGATGGGGGTAAGGGAGAGAGATCAACCAAAGGATTTATATACATGCATATAAGCCTAATCAATGGCCAGAGACAACAGGAGAGTGGGGGCATAAATGGGAGATGAGGGGTAATGGGGGAATAAGAACACATATGTAATACCTTAATCAATAAAGAAATTAAATATAAAGAACATTATAACCTGATGACTAAAAGATAGATACAGAGGCAATAAAGCACCAAACAGACTGTCAAATTACAGCGGGAAGGCTGGGGAGTGTAGGGGAGGGGGGGAAATAGATCAACCAAAGGACTTGTATTCATGCATATAAACACACAAATGGACACAAGGTGAGGGCATGCGACAGGGGGGTAGGGGAGGCTGGGGGAAGGTCAATACGGGGGGAAAGGAGACATATGTACTAACATATGTAATACTTTAAACAATAATAAAAATATTAAAGAGAAAGTCTATAGGTTTCTCATTCCCAGAAACATAGCCCAAGGAAATAACTGAAAACCCAGCAGGGGGAAATGGCATTCAATGTTATCAAGTGATAAATTATTTGCAACAGAGGGGAGAAGGGGAAGGTAAATCCAATCATCCCTCTTTGGAGGGATGGTTAAAACAGCAATTCCGTACATTAAAGCCAATAACAACCTTAACCACTGCTAATGTGTCCCCAGAGAATTTTAGGGTGCGCGTGTGTGTGTGTGTGTGTGTTAATCCTCATTCAAAGATGTTTTTCCCATTCATTTTTAGAGAGAGTGGAAGGGAGAGGTTGAAACAGAGGAAACACCGACGTGAGACAGACACATGGATTGGCTGCCTCCCGCATTGCCAGGGCGGGGAGCCTGCAACCGCAGTACGTGCCCTGGACCGGACCGGAACCCAACCCGGGACCTTCAGGGCGCAGGCCTACGCTCTATCCACTGAGCCCAACGGCTAGGCCGGAGGGGCTTACTCACAAGGAACAACAACAGCCTGTCATTATGGGAATCCAGAGTCCAGGAACAACCACTATTCTAACCTAATAGTCTGTGGCTCTGAGGCTCTGAGATTCAAATCTGGTGGAATCGAACCCCGTGTTCTGAAACCAACCAGTCAACGCTGCCCTAGTCACTCAGCTATTACCAAGAAATCAACCATCCCCCGCCCCCACTGTGGGGGAAAGCTTCTCAAAATGGGGTGGCTTCCCCTACATAAGCGGGGGACGGGGTCTGCCAGCCGTTGGCGCCCCTACTGCCAAGTTACCGGGGGGGGGGGGGGGGGGGGCGGGCCGATAACTGGCCTTTGCTCTAAGGAGGTGAGGACAGGCTCCCTCCTCCCAGGTTGGCTTGCGCCACTGCCCTCCTCTCCGAGCCAGTGAAGGCCCCGCCAACGCGGCCGAGCCCGCCGAGCGGCTGGGCGGCAGCAGAAGGAGCCCCTCGGTCGGGGGAAGCACTGTCCCCACGGCTGCCAGACTTGCCTGGTCTGAGGAAAACAGGCAATGCTGCCCGGGCTCCGACTCACAGGAGAAAAGGACACGATGCCGGCGAGCAAACAGCGCGGAGCCCTGGCGCCGAGGAAAGGTCACCGCCCCTCCCTCCCTGCTGGGCTGCTGCTCCCCGGCCTGGTCGCGGGCCCGCGCCGCCTTATCTCTCCTCTCCGCCTTATTTCTCCTCTCCTCCGGTTCTCCTCCGTCCCCGGCACCGTTCTCCACGACGAATTCCCGCCTCCCACCCCCTCGACTCCCGCCACCCAATCGCCTGGACGAGCTCAGACCAACCAATCACACGCCAAGGCTAGAAATCAAGCAACCAATCCCGGCGCGAGGTTAGAGCACGGGCGTTCTGCCCTAGTGGAAGCCGCGCAGTATCACTCGACCCGCGAAAATGGGCGGCCCCGGAAGACGAACCGGGGAAGAGCGAACGACTCCGCGCAAATCCCCAGGATTTGAAGGAGGCCGCTCCGTTTGACTTTGTGCAACCGGTGGTTTAACCCGCGTCAGTTTCCTGGGGAGCTAGAAACGTCACTCTTAAGGTCTGCCGACCTCCCTTCCACGCGGCCTCCCATGCCGCTGGATCCAGAATTCCGAACTTTAATAGAATAGAGCCATCGTCCCAGGGTGTGGGAAAGAAAGAGGCTGGAATGGCCGGTCTGCGAACCGAACGAGGGGAAAGGTTCGTGACCGCGGGCCACAACATCTCAACCACCAAGGGTTCCCAGATACCACATCCAACCAGAGGAGTACGTTAAGACGTATCCCTCCTAAAAAATCAGTTTATTCTTCTTTGCCAAGAGTACACTTCAGTTTTCTCAAAGGTAGGCGGTTAATCATCGTCTCGCCAAAAACAATTTTGTTTTCATCCTGCAAGGCCTACACTTGGCTCAGATAGTGTACCAATAAAGGAAAACCGGCTAGTTTCTCAAACTCGGGAAACTTCTTTGGAGAGAAGGGGTGTGCTGCAGGAGGGAGAAGCAGGAGAATCTCACATCTTCTCCGAACGACAAAACTTAACATAAAGATAAATTTTACTCCTTAATTTAGTAATTTCAGGCTGAGACATTTATCCTAAAGAAGTAATATTTAAGGAAGAAAAATTTATACCTTAATTGATCAGTGTCTATTATAATAATACTTGAGGGGGGGAGGTCGACTATAAACTTCCCAGCCTCGTAATAGGGAGATGGTTATATCAGTTGAATCAGTATGAAGCCAATAAAATAATTATAAAAACTAAGCAACCTGCAAATACATTCCATCTAAAGTTAAATTTTTAAAAAGACTTCACTCTGGGTATTAAGAATAATATGAAAATATAAGCAAAGTTGAAGGGAAGGTACAAAACTGTAATTTACCGTTAAGACAGTGGAATAAAGGGTAATTTATAAAAATAAATCCCTAAGTGTACCTTCAAATTGTTATTCTTTTATAATTTTTAAATTACATTTTTATTTATTTCAGACAAGAGCGAAAGAGATAAACATCATGAGAATCATTGATTGGTTGCCTCCTGCTCGCCCTACACTGGGAATCAAAACGTGACGTGGCTCCTGGGTTCATGCTCTACCGCTGAGCTAAGACAGCCAGCTACAAGTTTTTTAAATATCTTTTAAGCAATTGCTCCAGGATAACTGCTGCTTCTTGCCTAAATTTCTTAGGCACTCAATAGACTCTAACCTTGTGTTGCCATTTGATGTATGTGGCACAACAGAAATAGATGCACCTGTGCTCTGAAGCCACACAGTCCTAGATTCCAATTCCTTGAACTGTTCCTTTCAGATTAACAGTAGTGAAATGAAACAAAAAATACAACTTCATTTGATAAAGATGAATGTTTATAAACCAATATTCAAAATAGTTGCACATATCTGTTTTCACTTGAATAAAAAAAATCACATTTTGACAAATTTTATAACCTTAACTTAAAATACATGAATATTAGCATTTACTAACATATTTACACATTTTATTTACATCATCAACAAATCTGATGAAAAACAGCATATGTTATTAACACAGCAGGTTTTGACCAGTCTTTGAAAAATTATCTAAGAATGTGCACTGCATTCAGTTAGAAAACATATTTCAGCCTTTTCTGAATTCCTAGAGGTTGGTTACCTACTCACAAAATATTCCAAAGCCTCAGGAGCAGGAGTATTTAATTTTAAAAGACTACAAAATGGCCTTGTTTAAAAATATGAAAATTCTAATGTTATTTTTTAAATGCTTTTATTTTTCACAAAAATTACTTAATTGAACATTAAGCAGCTACCATCTATAATACTATACACTTCATGATTTGAAACAGCTACAAAAAATTAGTTCTCATCTAATACCCTTATGAGGTAGGGCCAGTAGTAATCCCATTTTAAAAGGAGGAAAATGAGATATGACTATTTGCTAGTAAAAAGGCTGAAGTTTAATTTCTTAAAAACCACGCTTTCTTATTAGCCTGCCTAATTTCTTTTGTAAGTGAAGGGATCTGTTTCAAGTGGGGGCAATAGAAGGGAATATCTGTCATTCAGTTATATCTCAGAAAGCAAAGAGAAGTAAGTACCTTCTACATTGAATACATAATTAAGAAAATAAAATGAGGATTATGGATTACCTGAATGCATCTACCTAATAATCAATGGAAGTTACTAACAGAAAATTGCAAAATCCTTCAGTAACATGGTATTTTCCGTTTGTTTGTTTTTCTTATTTTTCCTGAGGTCCAAACATTGTATACATTTTCTTAGTCAAAGATCTTCTAAGATTATGATGTGAATTATAATCCTAATGACAAACCAAGAACTCTTTAATGTTATGAATTGTATTACTCTAAAACTTAAATAGGTACCAATGTATTTCTGACTGTTAGTTAAGTTAGTAAAGCATTATAAAAATAAATTTTAAAAAACTAAATGTGACCCTCCTTTCAGGTTCTTCTCTGCACAAAGATATTTCTGTAAACCCTTTTAAACCAGTATCTTAAAATCCCAAATTATTCAAGTATCTCTTTTAACATATGGCTTTATATATTAGTAAAAAAAATTGAAGCAAAATGTAAAAATCTTAAAATCCTCACCTGTAATTCCATGAAAATCATTTACAAAAAGCTGGTTTGCTTTTTTTTTAAAGCCTTCTCGATACCATTTCTTGAGAACTGGAATTGGATCTTGCATTACTATTACTTGCATTGCAAGTTTTTAGAGATTTCTATTTGGGTATTTAAATTCCTAATTTTTCCTGAATTCTTCCTTTTCTCCCTCATCATTGCATAATTATCACACTTTGTTACTAGCTCACAGCTAAAATAAACACTAGGACTACCCACAAATTCATTTTTATAAGAAATTAAAGGCATGGCAGTTTTTCTTCACTTCAAACAAAAGATAAATACAAAGACAAATTCACTTTCCAGTATTAAGTTGTTTAAATGTGTTCCCAATACGGGGGGGGGGGGGGGGGGGTAGGGGAGAGGCTCGGCTACTACAAAATAAACATACAAAGTAGATCCAAAGAACTGCCAATCAAATACAAGCAAGCATAATTCTCAACAGAGTTCTAAATTGTATTCATGTTGAATTGAACCATTTTACTGATTCCAAGGCAGTACTGTTCCCACTCAGTTAAGAGTTGTTATAAGATACAGATTCATATTGGGTATATGCAGCAACCACTTCATTTTTTTAAAGTTTGTTTTTTTTAAATTCCACTAACACTCATGTTTATTATTTCAATTATTGTGCTTTCAATACAATGACAGAGCTGTACATCAGGATCCATGCTTCCAGTGTCCCTGGATTCATTTTTGTAAGATGAATCTTTACAGATTCCAGACCATCCACTTGGTTTCTCCTTTATTTGCTGAAGACCTAAAAACATATGGAAAAAAATTTAATTAAGGCAAGAAATCTAAAAAGGATTTTGTCTGAGATATTAAAACAGTCTGAAAATAAGTTACTCCTTACGTGTAATAATTGGATCAATGTCTCTTGTCTGAGTGGCAACATCAGAGGCACAGACTTGCCCTATTTGGATCAGCAAAGACATAATATCCTCATACAGTGGAGGAAATGCTCGACAAAAAGAGACCAAACTTGGCAGAGTTGGCATGAAAAAAGCATACCGCTTAGCCTGTGTTAAAACTGGAAAGAATGAAACAATTTTTATCTTTACAGATATAAATTCAACATATATGGCCTATACAATATACAAGTACCATGTTTGTGATGAGGATACTGTTTTCTAAGACAGGGCCAGACCCTGCCTTTAGGGAGCTCACAATCCAATCAGCCACCTTCCAACATAGAAATTCTTATGCCCACGTACTATGATAAGTATATCACATGCATTACTTCATGTAATTCTCATAATCTTATGAATGAAGAAAGTACTATACTGATACCTATTTTTATATGAGAAAACTCATAAATAAAACATAATTTATCCCTGGCTGGTAGCTCAACTGGTTGGAACATCATCCCAATATGTCAAGTTGAGGATTCAATCCCTGGTCAGGGCACATACAATAATCAATCAAGGCATACATAAGTGGGACAACAAACTGATATTCTTTTCTCTTTCTCTAGCTCCCTAAAATCAATTAAAACACACACACACACACACACACACACAATTTATATATAGTTTAATACATTTGTTCAAGGCCACATAGCCAATTAGTGGTGGAATTGGGATTCAACTTGGGCTTTAAGCTCTTAGCCACTACAAATAATTATAACATGAGTGAATACAATGGAAAGAAAAATGAGTAGGGTATTATGAGAGCACTGAAAAAGAATATAAAATTAAGCCATTATTTTACAAAATCAAATCATATTTCATATCTTTTAAAGTAGTTTATTTTCCTATTTTACTCTAGGAACCAGAAGGTGGTTAAAATGTTAGGGTATATTTTAGAACTTAAGAAAACAACTAATTTATGTGTCTTATTTATACATAGGACTATATTTTTCTGGATCTCTAAGCATTTGTAATAATTGTAATTTGTTTTCTATTGATATAATTATTCAAAAAGTACATCTGATTTCCATTTATAAAGTGTGGGAAGCTTATAATTTATTATACACCTATACATAGTCATTCACAAAATGAAGGATACAATTTGCCTACCTGTTCATCTCTACACTATAAATCACATTTATAATAGAAAAATTTTCAGAGGAAGGCATAAATTAAACCTATTAATGACACAGAAAACAGTGTCACTAAATTCAGAAAAACTATGTACTCTCTATGTTAGAAGTTTTCTCACTGATGTTGGTTGGCTACACACCTGTCAGCAAAGTTCCCATGACATTGACAGCTAGGCGAGCCACACTGAGTGACTTTGGTAATGCATACTGGATACACAAATGAGAAAGCAACTGGATAGCAAATATCTGCAATACAAAAATCAAATATTACATGTTTCTGAAGAATATCTTTAAGTGTTAAAAATTATTAAATTTTTTACATAACTAGCAAGATTAGAGAGAGATCAAAACTTATCTAAAGCTCTAAATGCTCATTACCTGTTTTTCAAGTTCTGGCTGTGCAATAAGCTCAGGTATGAAATCCAGACAGATGTGCATAGATGGAATACCTGCGACCGTCAGAGGCAAAAGTTCACATGGATAGCCCTATCCCAACAAGAAAGGAGGGAAAAGATATAAAGAAAATAAGTGTAGGTCCAATACAGAAAATATAAAGGAAGGTTTCACTTCCTTTATGTAAAAGTTGCTATATCTATCCTGGCATTTCACTTTTCTGATGCACCAGAATAAATTATCTAAACACTTTAACAGGCTGAAATAAAATCTAAAAAATCTTGATTTTTCTCCATATTGCAGAGTAACATGATTATTTGTGTTATCTCCCATTTCTAAATGATTTCTATTAATTTGGTATTCAAACCCTCCACCCCCAAGAAAAAAGTTCAACCATAAAGCAACATTCTTTGAACACAGACCTGAAAATGAACAAGCTTAGCAATGTTGGGATCTGCAATGTACATTTGGTGCAAGAGACAACAGATAAGGCACTGAACTTCTCGAAGGTTACAAAGCAAACTGTCTTCTCCTTCCTCCATTCTCTTATTTGGAGTGTTGGTAGTAATAACACTTTGAACATTCCTTAGCAAGCTGTCTGGATTGACACCCTTTGCCTTCTCCTCTTCAGTAGGTAAGCAAATCTCCAAGAGAATCTGGACAGCTGCACTATCCTACAAGCAAATAAAACAGTGAATTTAAGAAGTTTCTGATAAGTTTATTTGAAACAAATCTGATTTTGTTTCACATGAACAGAAGTTAAAATAACAAAGGTACTTCTAGGGGAAAAGTGAGTAATCGATAGGGCAGTGATAATAAGGGTTATAAACCCTTTTAAGAATCTGAAGAAAACTATACATCCTTTCCCTATAAAAATTAAGATATATAAACAAACATACTGCATCAATTCAGGCTGGTCACATATCCCATACGCTCCAGTTTAAGAATATCTACTAGAAGAGTTTTCCGATTCAGTGACATCCAAAACAGGCCATAGGCAAAAAAATGACTTCTACCAAAATGTTCTTTGTGCCCAGCCAGCATGGCTCAGTGGTTGAGCGCCGACCCGTGAACTAAGATGCCAGGGTTCGAGTCCCAGTCAGGGCACTTGCCCAGGTTTCAGGCTCAGTCCCCAGCAGGGGGCATGCAGGGATTCTTTCTCATCATTGATGTTTCTGTCTCTCCTTCTCCTTCCTCTCTCTGAAATCATAAAAGTATATATTTTTTAAAATGTCCTTTCCTTCCTCGTAAATTCCTACTTCTCCCAGTATTATCCTATCCTGTATCATCCTCTTTTTCTCACTTGGCTACCAGCTAATTAATTCCTCTAAAGATGGTGGTTAATAATTAATGCCTAAACGTCAATTCCCAAAGCTCTTTTTCCTTTTAATTTGAAGAAGAGCTTTTAAAGGCCCTGGTTTTACAAGGAAAAATTCTACCTTACCATCCATTCCACCTGTGCAACTCAATGTTGCTCAGTCTACAAGCTGGAGTGTCATTTCATAGAATAGTAAGTAGTTCCTTAAGGAGTGCTTTCCTTAACACCTCTACACATAAAGGAAAGCTATGATCACTCTCATCTTACAGGAAGGTGTAAAAAATAATGTATGACATGCATCTCTAAAAGACAGGCATTATCTGAATAAAACAATTCCTTCATCTCATTAAAAATTGATTATAAAGTAAGAAGGCTTACATTAGAATCACTTATAAAGTAAGGTTAACTTTGCTTCATAATAATAATTCTTCGGTTGTGGGGTCTTGGTTTGGGGTTGTTTTGTTTATATTTGTTCTTTGGAGCCAGAATGCCCAGGCTTGAATCCTAGCTCTGCCACTTACTAGATGTGTAACTTTGAGCAAGTCACTTAACCTCTCTGGATCTCATTCTCCTTTAAAAATGGAGATAATAATACTCCATACCTTGTAAGTTGGTGGTGAAGATTAAATAAGTTAATACACATAAAGAACTTAGAATAGTACCCAGTATATAGTAAGCATTATATAAATGGTAGCTATTAAGATTCTCAATGCCTTATTGGACACTGAGGGCCAGATTTATTTTCAAACTCAGAATTATTTTTACTGAAATACTATATAATGCCACCAGCAGAGATTAGGGTAGCACATTATAATCAAACATATTTGTTTATATTTTTGCAGCAAACCTATCAATATTAACCTTAAGTGGTATAAAGGTCATAAATAGTTTCACATCAATTCAGGTCAAGTTTGTCAAAAATGAGGTCATGTTTTTCTGCCAATTGAATTACCAAAAAAAAAAAAAGCCTCAGTTTCCATAGCCTTTTGGATATCTGTATTAAAGATAATGAATTGTGGAACTATATTATTCTTTTATTTCTCCTATTACCAATGAAAAGATTTCAGAAAATATATTTTAAACTAAGAAAATATTTCTACTTTAAAGACCTCAAATTTCTTTACACGTAATCATTTCACACCTCTTTTACTATTCAAAACGACTACTTAAGGCTTCAGTAAAATTTCACATTGTTACAAAATTTTTCTAAATATAAAATTAAACTGCTTTTGTTATAATACTTAACACTACTTGACATTTTATGATATGCAGAGGTGGGCAAAAGTAGGTTTATAGTTGTGCATATAGAAAATAATATAATCCTAGCCGAGACCGGTTTGGCTCAGTGGATAGAGCGTCGTACTGCGGACTGAAGAGTCCTGGGTTCGATTCCGGCAAGGGCATGTACCTTGGCTGCGGGCACATCCCCAGTAGGGGGCGTGCAAGAGGCAGCTGATCGATGTCTCTCTCTCATCGATGTTTCTGACTTTCTATCCCTCTCCCTTCCACTCTGTAAAAAATCAATAAAATATATTTAAATAATAATAATAATAATAATAATAATATAATCCTATATAATAAAAGGCTAATATGCAAATTGTCCCCTCAACCGGGTGTTCGTCCGGGAGTTCAACCAGTGAACAGAGCCAGCTTGCCAACCACCCACAGCCCCTGCTCCTGGCCGGCCCCACCCCCGAATCTGCTCCCCATCCCAATCGGGGTGGGGCCAGCTGGCCACCCGCTCACAGCCCCTACCCCTGGTCGGCCTGGCCCAATCAGCCCCAATCGGAGCAGACCGAATGGACCCCACCCATGCACAAATTCATGCACCGGGCCTCTAGTTAATCTTATATAATAAAAGTCTAACATGCAAATTGTCCCCTCAACTGGGAGTTTGACCGCTTGCTATGACATGCACTGGCAGTGGGCAGCAGTGGAGGCCCTGCCAGCCCCAATAGACCCCGACAAGAGGGGGACCTCAGCAGGATGGTGGAGCAGGTGAGCAGGCAATGCCAGGCCAAGTCGGGTGTGAGTTAGTGCTCGATTGCCCCACAGACAGTGACCAGCAGTGGCAGCGGAGGGGAGCAGGGCCGCTGCCCGACCCCCTGGCACTGAGGGAGCCAGGTGGGGGGCCCAGCCCTGATGATTGCCCCGCAGGTGGGATGGAGGAACAAGTGAGGGGGCGGCACCAGGCCAAGGTGGGGTGCCAGGCAGGGCTGCAGGACTGCGGGCTGCAAAGCTGTGGCCCAATCCCCACAGGCCACTCTGAGGAACCTCACCAGTGCATGAATTCATGCACCGGGCCTCTAGTAAATAACACAAGAATAAACTGTTTCACATACATCTATAAACCTACTTTTGCCCTACTCTGTATGTATACTATTTCTTGTTCTGTTTGTCTCCACCATTTAATTTTTTTCCATTTGATTTTTTAAAAATATGTTTTTATTGATTTCAGTGAAAAAGGGAGAGGGACAGAGATGGAAACATCAATGATGAAAGAGAATCATTGATCAGTTGCCTCCTGTATGCCCCCTATTGGGGATCGAGCCTGCAACCCAGACACATGCCCTTGACTGGAATCAAACCTGGGACTCTTCAGTCTGCAGGCCAACATTCTATCCATTGAGCAAATTGGCTAGGGCCACCATTTGATTTTAAGAAGCAGAGTTTTATGTTTTGTTAAAATGTAAATCTGATTTAAATATCTATTATATTAGTATCATGAAGCCCTGCTGAGTATCATAGTTGGTTGGAGCATCATCCTATACACCAAAAAGGCTGTGGGTTCAATTTCCAGTCAGGGGACATGCCTAGATTGCAGGTTCGATCCCCAGTCAGGGTGAGAACAGGAGGCAACCAATCGATATTTCTCACATCGATGTTTCTGTCTCCTCTCTCCCTCCCTCTCTCCCTCTCTCCCCCCCCCCCCTCTCTCTCTCTCTCTCTCTCTCTCTCCCTCCCTCCCTCCCTCCCTCTCTCCCTCCCTCCTCCTCTCTCCCTCCCTCCTCCTCCTTCCCTCCCCCCCCCCTCTCTCTCTCTTCCTTCCTCCCAAATCTTTGGATGAGGATAAAAAATTGGTATCATATTATTTCTGATTTTAGTAACACAGTCCATCTGATATTTAGAAGCAAAGGTAACACCATTATATTCTATTAAAAAGGAATGCACATATGTCACCTTTGTACAGAAAGAGCATAACATGCCTTCTACTTAACTGATTATATTAATAGTGAAGCACTTGCCCATTTTTACTAAATTTTACTTTATTACCTGAGCAGCCAGTAAAGCATTTTTCAATTCTTCTCTAGTAACTTCTGGGCCATCAGTTTGTCCAACTAAACCTAATGCGTTATTCTGGGAAGACCTATCCTGCTCTGCTGTCTCCTTCAGATGAGCACTGAGGTAAGCTTTGGATGCAAGCAGATATCCATTCAACATGTGCAGAGCAATATCCATCAACGGGGGGCATCTATATACAGAAAGAAGAAAAATACATGAGAAAGAACATAAATGTATAAATTAGCCAGAACATGAACAAGTTAAAATTGAATTGTACCTAAAAAACCTGAAAAAGGTAATACTTTTCCTACTGAAATATTCATTCTCAAAATAAAAGTTTAATGTCTTATTTCTCTATATTTCAAGATTATATAAGAGTATTTATTTCCTCTTACGAGCTATAAAGTATAATATATGCCCTAGAAAAACAACATTCTATTTTGCAGAAAGTGGCACCACCAGTAAATCTTTTAGATCTGATCATGCAAAGCAGCTGTCTTCAAAGAGAAATATTCTATTATTGATAAGATGATGGAAACTGCAGCAAAATATTTACTCTTTCTACTCCTAACTCTTGCTTGTTTGGAGCAAGACAACTCTGTATTCCAAGAGTGCTTTGTCCACTTGACCTGGAAAAAATACTTACTGAGCCTCAGTTTCCCCATCTACAAAATAAGTAGTTATTCATTCCTCGAATAACTGAGTTAAATATAAAAAAGGAGAAAAAAAAGATAAATTGGTAATGACTAAAATTTTTAAACCGAGCCCTTAGAAAACCTTAAAATGCCATTTCTCAGTCTATCACAGAGAGAACTAGCATGTGTGCATAAACGGCATTATAGCTTTGTTTACAAATGTGACACACTGGGAAAGCTTAAATGTACATGAATATCAGTATGTCAATGGTTTTTGTGAAATGTCTACATTTTTTATAATAACTATGCATGTGTTTACAGTGGAAAGAATGTGTCAATGGTTAAATAAACTATAACAATGTTTCCCAAAATTGAAGATTAAGAATCACCTGAGTATGCATTTAAAAAAAAATTCCAAACTCTTCTCCAGACATTCTGAATGTTTCTGGAGGACAGGCTAGGTAATCTATATATGGAATACAGTTAAAACAAATGAGGTAGAACTATGCTTACTAATATGGGAAAAGTTAAACACAGTAACTTTTTTTTAAAAGAACAAATAATTCCCAAGATATACTACTACTCCTATTTTTTTAAACTACCCCAAACAAAAAGTAAATACTTCTATTTATATATTAATAAACACATAGAAAGTAAAGCTACATACACACCATTCTGAAATCAAACTTTCCTCTAGAGATGGAACTGGGATTGAACAAAGAGGACAAAGGAATTTTGCTTTAGCAATGACAGTATGGTAGAGATAACAGAGAATAAGACTTTTCACCTTTTTATTATGAAATTTCTCATTTATTCACTTATTAAAGTGTATTATGAAAACTTCCATATATACATAAAAGAGGAAATATTATAATGAACCTCTAAGAACTCATCACTAGTTATCTACACACAGCTAGTCTGATTTCATCTAGAACTCCATCCACTTTTCCATCAGCAATACTGAGTTAGTACAATGCAAATCCTAAACATTACAAATTTTTAAATGTGTATATCTTTTCATATTATTTGACTTTTTTAAAAAATATATTTTATTGATTTTTTACAGAGCAGAAGGGAGAGGAATAGAAAGTCAAAAACATCGATGAGAGAGAAACATCGATCAGCTGCCTCTTGCACACCCCCTGCTGGGGATGTGCCCGCAGCCAAGGTACATGCCCTTGACCGGAATCGAACCCGGGACCCTTCAGTCTGCAGTCCGACGCTCTATCCACTGAGTCAAACCGGTCTTGGCCAATATTGTTTGACTTGTTAAAATACATATGAATGACCACTTGTTAAAAAATAAATTTTTTTAAATGAACAAAGCTGAAAGACAAAACAATAGAATAAGGGAAAAAACAACAATCCTATCTAATAAAAGAGTAATATGCAGATTGACCATCACTCCAACACACAAGATGGCTGCCCCCATGTAGAAACAAGATGGCCACCACATGATGGCCAGCAGGGGAGGGCAGTTGGGAGGGATTGGGTCTGCAGGGGAGGGCAGTTGTGGGAGATCAGGCCAGCAGGGGTGGGCAATTGGGGGCAATCAAGCCTGACGGGGAGGGCAGTTAAGGGTAACCAGGCCAGCAGAGGAGGGAAGTTGAGGGTGACTGGGTCTGCAGTGAAGGGCAGTTGTGGGGTACCCAGGCCTGCAGGAGAGTGCAGTTGGTGGTGACCAGGGCTTCAGGGGAGGGCAGTTGGTGGTGACCAGGGCTGCAGGGGAGGGCAGTTAGGGGAAATCAGGCTGGCAAGGGAGTCAGACATCAATCAGGCTGGCAGGGGAGTGGTTAGGGGGTGATCAGGCTGGCAGGCAGAAGCGATCAGGGGCAATGAGGAAGGCAGGAAGACAGACATCCCTCAAAGGATCCCAGATTGGAAAGGGTGCAGGCTGAGCTGAGGGACACACCCCCCATGCACAAATTTCATGCACCGGGCCTCTAGTATATATACAAAGAGTTAATATCCTTTATAAAGAGCTCTTTAAATTAAAAAGAGAGAGAGAGAGAGAGAGAGAGAGAGAGAGAGAGAAGCAATCCAATATAAAGGTATGCTAAAATATAAAGAAGAAATATCAAAAGCCAGTAAGTACATGAAAATATTCAATCTAAAATATAAATTGAAATGGGAATCCATTTTCCACCTATGAAATTGGGAAATATATAAAACAGTGTAGGAAAGTGTGAAATATCAAATACAGTTTTGGGAATGTAAACTGGTTCAGCATTTTTGGATGACAATTAAAATTGGAATCAGCCCTAGCTGGTGTGGCTCAGTGGATGGAGCATCAGCCTGCGGACTGAAGGGTTCTAGGTTCGATTCCAGTCAAGGGCACATGCCTGGGTTGTGGGCTTGATCCCCAGTGGGGGACTTGCAGGAGGGAGCCGATCCATGATTCTCTCTGATCCTGGATGTTTCTATCTCTCTCTCCCTCTTGCTTCTTCTCTAAAAATCAATAAAAAAATATATATTTTTTTAAAAATTGGAATCAAAAGTCCTGAAAATGAGTATTACTTTTGCCCCAATAATCCCATTGAGTGGAAGCCTAGACTGGCAAGGGCAGGTGGAAAGCTTGGCTTCCTCCATTGCCAGGGAAACCCAAGACTCCCTTCTGCTCTCAGTTGCAGCATCTTAGCTGGGGTTTATTTCCATATTTTGCTCCTGATTGGCTGGTGGGCATAGCTTGATCAGAGGTATGGTCAATTTGCATATTACTCTTTTATTAGATAGGAGGATATGGACTCAGTGAAGCTAACATCGCAAGTGAGGAAGCCAAAAAGATCACAGTGTAATGCATGTAATGGTTCACAATAAATCAATTTCTTTAAAAGCTTTTTCAACAATGCTAGCAGAAATGTTATTATTCTTTACTAGTCTTGTTCTGGGAGAAAAAACAGCCATTATTGAGGGTTGCCAACACAAGAATGATATTTCTTTAAGGCTAGGTTTATTAATCACATATTAAATATTAAACTGAATATATAGTTCATGAACATAGACAACTTAAAAAAAAACCACCTCACAGATCATACTACAAGAACCATTTACTACAAGAACCTTAGATAGAAGTTTAAATTGAATTTCTTTGACTCTCCAACGTAAAGCCCTATAATAAAAATGAAATTCAAATGACACATACCTGTGTACCCTCTGATCACATCTTAGAACGATGAGAGGATCTATCATCAGGTCATTCTGAGTATACTTTTGTTGTCGAACAAACTTGATTGAAGGTTGAAGTGCGTTGACTGTCATTACCCACAGCCTGATGAGAAAATAATCACATGTTCAGAAACAATTATATTATGATTAAAACATGTAGCCATCTAGTCCTTTCTATCTTCAAAAGATATATTCAGGGGAGAAATAGAAAACTGGTGTGAATGAACTTTGAAAATTAAAAACTATAGAAATCTAACCTATTGTTATGCCTCTAAAAACAAATGAAGTTAAAACATTAAACACAAAGTAGTTGCAAAAATCTTCACCACTGAAATGGACTAATCATGGCATTTAAAATTAAAATCTGAATTAAATCTTCAGTTACGTCATACTTGATGACTATGTAAGTAACTTAGCCTGTCTGAACTGTTTCCTCATCTATAAAATGGTAATATACCGTAATACCTGTAAATGAAAGAATACTTACCAAAGTTTACATTTTCAAACTGTATTTGACCCCACAAATTAAGTCACTGTTCTATATTTATCATCATAAAATTTTAATGTGAGGTGCCACTTTGAGGTGAGACATCAACAGACTATAAACAAAGTTATTAGCCTGACTGTACATCAGAATTACTGAATGACATACCACTGGGGAGGGCACCTGATCTCCTACAGTGAAGCCCAGGAGCCCACTAGCCCACCTCACACACACAGGTGTCCACTCTTAACTATGAATGGACAGCCAAGAGTCATCAGACATTTAAAGAACACTTCTATTTGGAAAGATTTAAATATACAAATGAAGGAATGGGACTCCAAGAAACAGAATGTTTGGATGAGAAGGAAAATAAATTTTTTAAACTATATTTAATATCCTTAAGTGATAGAATATTTCATACATTAAAATAAGAACAGGAGGCATTCTAAAATATTCAGATAAAAGCTCCTAGAAATTAAGAATATAACCGAATTTTTTTAATTCAAAGGAAAAATCGGATGGTAACACTGAAGAAGTATCAAAAAGTATATTCAAAAGACAAATTTTAAAACAGAGGAAAACCCAACCAGTGCGGCTCCATGGTTGAGCATCAACAGACCTATGAGCCAGGTCACAGCTCAGTTCCCGTCGGGCACACGCCTGGGTGCAGGCTCAGGCCCCGGTGTGGGGCGTGCAGGAGGCCGCCGGTCAGCGATTCTCATCAGTGATGTTTCTCTCTCTCTATCCCTTTCTTCCTCTCTGAAATCACTATTTTTTTTAAAGGATTTGTAATTGGTATGACATCATTATTCAACACCAATAAGGGAAGCTCCAATTCAGTCAATAGAATGAAGCCTTCAAATTTCTGAAAAGAAAAATGAGCTAGAATTCTCCATTGAGGCTAAATATCAATCATATGTGAGGGGAAAAATAAAAATCTTCTCAGACAGGCAAGTCTCAAAAAAAAAAAAAGGTTTCCCGAACACCTTTTTCTCAGGAAGCAACTTGAGTGTGAGTTCCACTCATTGAAATGAGGAACTAAACCGAGTAAGAATCCAGCAAAGAGAGACAAAGCAATTCCAGATGGCGACAGTGCACATCCCAGATTCAAGCATGAGAAAAAGCCAGGAAAGGAATGTTTCCAACAACAAAAAATATTACTAATGTGTTATAACTAACTGTGAAGTAAATTTCCCCTCAATAATGCAGTTTAGGGATAAATAAGTTACCGATGTAAAATCTGAGTGAATGCATAGAGAGGCAAGTAGAGTTTGTGTGCAGGGTGGGGAGGAGGCAGTTGTATAAGTAGGAAATTGTAATCAAAGGATATTCCACAGATCAACTATAAATAACACTTATGTAGTCATAATAATATACACACTGAAGATTGCTTTAATCAAAAATTTTGAGATAACTATGTTAAGAGAAAAGGAGAAAAGGAAAGTATGTATTGGTGGACGAGGGACTTACAGGGAGAAACCAAGTACTAAATCTTCATCTTGTATAGTAGGAAGTCAAAAGATAATTTCTAAATTGGAAAGTCAGGAAATCATAGTAATTATAAGCATAATTATTGTGACATATGGAAAAACATTCATGCCAGAATAAAAAGATAAAAATAGTCATCTTTAGGGAATAATATTCTAAAACAGGAAGGTATAAGCAGACCTTATATATTATTTAACTTATAAAGTTATGTCCATTTATTAATTTACTAAAGGCCTGGTGCATGGGTTTTGTGCACTGGTGAGGGGCGTGGCCTGTGGGGCTCGGCCTGCTGTGGGAGCTCCACTCATCCCAGTCAGCTGAGCAGTGCTTCCACTATAGAGCACACTGACCAACAGGGCAGCTCCTGCCTTGAGCGACTGCCCCCTGGTGGTCAGTGGATGTCATAGTGACTGGTTGACCAGTCATTCTTGTCATTCAGCCATTTGGTCGCTAGGCTTTTATTATATAGGATATGTCAGTTTACTTATAATTAATTTCTTTATAATTAACATGAAATTTAATTTACTTATAACCTAAAATTATTTTTAATTTAAAAAGTATAAATATTTCCACACCTGCTGAATCAAAATCTCAGGTCAGATCAGCCCAGTATTGTCTTTTAAGCTGCCCAGGTGTCTTTGATACAATCTATTGATGAGTACAGACCCATCTGACTAAAGACTAAATAATTAATCCAATGTTCTTCAAATTTACTGCACACCGAAATCACCGAGAGTCGTTTAAAAGAATACCAATGCTTGACTCCACCCACAGACATTCTTCAAATATTCAACAATTTTTTTAACATTTAAGTTTAGGTTATTGTATATAATCACTGCTATACATTTATCTATTACATGTAATAATACACTAAAATTACCTTCTAGGCATCACAGTATTAAGAACCATCCATAGTTTATTGACTGTTTGAAGAATTCGCCGTGGAACCCCTGCATTCAACAGTTGGTTCATATTGGATGTTAATACTTCTGCATATGGTATGAGTTCACTGGCAGAGAGTAGAGTCAAGTGTTCTAGAATCTGCATCACTTGTGTGTGACTTACTGGGACAGCTGAAAATGCTAAAAGGAAAGTGAGCAGTCATAATCTAAATTCCATACAGCTTACCAAAGATGAAGTAATATTGCTCTGTCACAGCGATTTTCAACACTTTTCATCTCATGGCACACATAAACTAATTATTAAAATTCTGTGGCACACCAAAACATATATTTTTTGACAATATGACAAAAAATAGGTATAATTTTGATTCCGTCATACCTGGTGGTTATTGTGTTGGCTGTTGTCATTTTTTTATTTGATAATCTAAGGGAAAAGAGGTCTTACATATTTTAAATATTCCTGCGTCATACTGGCTGAATGCTGCACTATCAAACAAATCAAGTAAACAATGTTGCTTTAAAAAAAAGTAAAACTTTCAATCCTAGCCATAGTTTTGGCTATATTTAGAGTAAAGACCTTAAGAAAAATTCATGTTAACTATAATTATTTCATAGAGAACAAAAAATATCTTATTTTTAAATTCACAGTAACAACTCAAAGACAAATGTCACTTCCTTGATGATTCAGACTGATTTTTAAAATTGACTGAAATATGAAAATATCCCCTAGTATTGCTTTTGGCAGTAGTATTCATTGGAAGCACACAAACTTCTTGATACCTTCTTCTGGGTGGCCCCTTTTATAAGTTCTAAGCACCTAACAGATGCTTAATAAAAAATTCCTAAAACTGTGCTCTTCAGTAGAATAATCACTAACCACATCTGGCTACTGAGCATTTGAAATGTAGTTGCTCCAAAATATGTTGTGCTCTAAGTATAAAATACACACCAGATTGCAAAGACTTGGTATGGAAAAACAGTAAAATATCTCATTAACAGTTTTTTATATTGATTACATGATGAAATGATAATATATTAGATATATTCCACTAAATAAAATTAATTTTGCCTGTTTTTAACTTTTTAAACGTAGCTATAGAAAAGTTAAAATTATAAGTGTGGCTCACTTCATATTTCTAGTTGACTCAAGAGCTGAGCTAGAACAACAACACATTCAAAGCCTGTTCATTGTTCTGACCAGGTCAGGACCTTCCTAAAACCAGGTGACCTATTTAGTGACATAACTTAGTACCTACAAGGAAACAGAAGTATGTCAGAAAAAAAATGGTTAAATTCAAACTTGCCCTAGCTGGATAACTCAGTTGTTAGTTAGGGCACAGTCCCAACACACCAAGGTTGCAGGGGTTCAATCCCCAGTCAAGGCACAAACAAGAATCAACCAATGAATGCATAAATAAGTAGAACAACTAATCGATGTTTCTCTTCCTCTCTCTCTTTCCCTTCCTCTCACTAAAATCGATATAAAAAAAATTTTTTAAGCCCTCACACTCAAAGAGAATTACTTAAATATATTCACAAAACACTGTTATATCCCCATGAAAATTCTGCATGATTTTAAGACTTTAATGACACTACTAAAGGGATAAAAGGACTATCAATTTACTGTACCTTCTTGGAGTTGTTCAGGAGAGTGGTTTTTGGCATTGTTAGTCAGGAGCATTCGCCTTAGCAGGGCACCGGTCCCTGTGATTTCTTCTTCACAAATCCAATCGTCCACAATGCATAAATGTGGGTAGTTAGTTGCAAGGAGACGTAGTAAAGCAGAATGCAACCCTTGAAATATATAAAAAGTCAATTGGATTCTTCATTCTTAAACACCAAAATCATCTCCTCTCTCTCTTCTCCCTTTCATTGTCAGTCAGCCAGCCAAAGGAATTTGTACTTCTTGTGCATGCATACTAACTTTGAGAACCTCTATACAGCAGTTTAGCTTGGGAATCTGCTTAAATAAAGAAAACCAAGTGATCTGATACACAAAACACTGGAAACTACTTTTTTCATCAAAAGTTCTCAAGCTTTCTTCAACACTATCCCAAAATAAAAGTCTCCAGCCAGACAATGTTGTTTGACATAGCAATAGTTCAAGAGTTGAGGGGAAGAGGAAAGAAAAGGGAAGAAAAAAATATCCACTTGAGGGAAGTCACATAGGGTTTGAAAAAGGCCTCACTCAGGAATTCTGATAGGCTTTTCTCGAAGAACATGTCTTCTACCCAGTTGACAATCATGGCTATAGATGGGTAAGATTTAAGTTGTCCACTTTTAGATACCTAAAAGGCCTCAGGCATTTTATGTACATTTTCTCATTTCACCCTAACATTTTCACAAGGTAAGCAATATGTCTCCATTCTACTGTACGGAAACAGGTTGAAGACATTTATTAGGGTTGCCAAAGTCACACAGCTAAGTATGTCAGCCAACTGAAGCAGTATTGATGATATCCACAGAGGGTGCATTTGTCTTCCTTCAAGAAAGATTAAGGACAAACAGTTTCCAGAGGGGAGGCAAGTGGAAGACCAGGTGGAAAAGAGGAAAAGGATTAAGAAATACAAATTTCCAGTTATGAAATAATTTAGAAGGATATAATGTACACCACAGGGAATAGAGTCGCTATTAACCTATCTAATAAAAAAGTAATATGCAAAAAAAAAGTAATATGCAAATTGACCATCACTCCAACACACAAAATGGCTGCCCCTATGTGGTCAAAGATGACTGCCCCCATGTGGACACAAGATGGCCACCACAAGATGGCCAGCAGGGGAGGGCTGTTGAGAGGAACTAGGCCTGCAAGGCAGAGCAGTTGGGGGCAAAACAAGCCTGCAGGGGAGGGCAGTTAGGGGTGACCAGGCCAACAGAGGAGGGAAGTTGAGGGCGACTGGGCCTCTAGTAATTATATAATAACCATGTACATGATAGATGGTAACTAAACTTATTGTGACTACTTTGTAAGGTAGATAAATATTGAATCTCTATGTTGTACACATGAAACTAATAATTAAAGATAAAAACTTTAAAAAGGAAAAAATAAAATAAAGTCTACTTTTTTAAAAAAGGAGTTAAGGAAGTTCAAATGGAATGGGAAATCTTCCTTTTATTAAATCCAAGTCTTGTTTTCAACCTTTTGCTTATAACATAGTTTGCCTTTCATGACTATCTATAAAAATAATCTATAATAATAAAAGAGTAATATACTAATTAGGCCAGATGTCCAGGAAGCCAGGGCTGTGAGGGAAGCCTGGTCCCAGGTGCCTGCCAGCAGCTGGAGAGAATCCCAGGTCCTGGGTGCTAGAGGGAAGCTGGTGCTGGCAGGTGAAGGAAGAAAGGCCTACTTTTGCATGAATTTCATGCATTTGGGCCTCTAGTTATTAGATAATCCTATATAATAAAAGGGTAACATGCAAATTGACCCTAATGGTGGAATGACTGGGAAGAAACAGTTATTATCATGCGCACAGACCAGCAGGGGGCAGATGCTTAACACAGGAGCTTCCCCCTGGTGCACTCCCACAGGGGGAATTCTGCGCAGCCAGAAGCCGGCTGACAGCTGCGAGTGCAGCAGTGGTGGCGGGAGCCTCTCCTGTCTCTGTGACAGCGTTAGTGATGTCCAAGTGCTGGCTTAGGCCTGAAGCCCCAGGGAGTAGGCCTAAGCTGGCAGGTGGACATCCCCAGAGGAATCCCGGACTGCGATAGGGCACAGGATGGGCTGAGGAACCCCACTCCCCCCCGAATGCACGAATTTTCATGCACTGGGCCTCTGGTATCAATAATAATAAAATAGGCAGCTATTTGAGCCACGTGCTCAGAGTGTACTTTCTCTTTGCTTACTCAAATAAATTTTCTCTAGCGAGTTTAGGTCTTGGCTCCGAATTCTTTTCTTAGCCAGAAGTCAAGTACCCAAGTTGCTAAACCCTGGTTTGGTCTGACCACACTGGTCAGACACCTGGTGCCATTCCTGTGCCTACAACAAAGAGTAGAACCTTGCCCCAGGGTGACTTTTCCTTCCATAGCACATAGCTGGGCATGAGGTTTGGACCCTCTGACCTTTCATCCCTATAGATAACATTTAGGGCTCAGTTATATTTCATCTCTAGGTCCAGATAAGCAATAAAATGAGCCATGGATCACTGCTGACTTCAGGACCAGCTGCATGGAATAATGACGCCCTGCCCTGGTGTTGGCCAATCAATCAGTGGAGACCACGACCCTGAATGGACACACCTGGAAAGCTACTGAATATTCTATTAAGATCTCCCCTGGGATCTCCCCTAAAAATCTCAAAACATAAAATGCTTAGGACTGAGGACCCAGCGCACTCTCCTTCCAAAAGCATGCCAGTGCCTTTCCCTTTCTCCCTCCCCTTCCCAGCCCCAGGCACATTACCATTAGCTTCCTCACTCCCAAACTCTATAACTTGTTTCCTAAGCCTATTCCTTCTACCAACGTAATTCACCCAATAAATGTTCTCAAAAATTTTTTTTAATAAATGACAAAATAAATTATGATACTGCAAAAATTTATAGAGAAAGTACCACTATGCCAAGTGTTGGGACATAAATAACGTAATAGATATGGTTGTTACTATACTATTATTATCATCATTAGAGTTGTAAGAGTAGTAATAATAGTATTAGTAGTAATAAAAGTACTTTAGATCCAATCACCCCCTTATTCTGAAACTTAAATCAACTCCTAATACCACTGCTTAGTCCCAGAAGGGATAGCACCTGCTTCCTTTCTTATAGAAACTGCTTAAGCCTGGCTGGTTTGGCTCAGTGGATAGGGCATCGGCCTCCAGACTGAAGGGTACCGGGTTTGATTCTGGTCAAGGGCACATGCCCAGGTTGCTAGCTAAATCCCCAGTGGGGGCCATTCAGGAGGCAGCTGATCAGTGACTCTCTCTCATCATTGGTGTTTCCATCTCTCTCCCTCCCTCTCCCTTCCTCTCTGAAATCAATATAAATAAATAAAAAAAGAAAGAAAGAAACTGCTTTAAATTAATGTTTCTCGCCTGGTTGGCATGGTTCAGTAGTTGAGTGTCAACCTATGAATCAGGAGGTGACAGTTCAATTCTGGACAAGGCATGTGCCTGAGTTTCGAGCTGGATCTCCAGTGGGAGGCAGCCAATGACTGATTCTCTCTCATCGTTGATGTTTCTCTCTATCCCTCTCCCTCCCTGAAATCAATAAATATATTTTAAGATAAATAATTAATGTTTCTGTCTGAAAGGACACTATAACAATCAAAAGTAATATTATTTTAAAACTTAAATGTCTAAATGCACAAATATATGTAAAATTAAGACTACCCCACAATAGTCACAAAAATGACTGCTTACAATAGTGCAAACTAACTTACATTCCATAATATCTTTAATAAAACATGTGTTGCCAAATGCTACCAGATATAACATCATTTCTCTGAAAATAAATTAAGCAGATACAATAAATGCAGACATCTACCTAAAAATGACCAAAGAAGGATCATTTTCCTCCTTGAAACCAATAATAAAAAAAGAAAATTTGAGCTTCAAAGAAACAAACAAAATTCAAACTCAAACATGATAAACAGAAATAAGGAAAAAAACGAATTTCAAAAAAATATTACCATATTTTTGACAGTTTTACAGTAAAAATATTACAGTAATTTCATGCTATGGAGTATTATGAAGCAGTTAAAAACAATAATATACATGTACTGACATGAAAAGATTTCTAAGACTCCCAGAGAAAGAGCAAATCTCAGAAGAGATATAGTAACATTTAAAATTTTACTCATGTATGTATCTATTCTCTTCAGCCATATGAAATTAAATGTTTGAATAGCTGAATACGTGCACTTTCATGTAGATCAACTTGTATAAAAAAGAGCTGGCCCTTGCCGGTTGGGCTCAGTGGATAGAGCATTGGCCTGCGGACCGATGAGTTCTGGGGTCAATTTCGGTCCAGGGCACACCTCAGCTGCAGGCTCCTCCCCAGCCTTAGGTAGCCAATTGATGTGTTTCTCTCTGTTCCACTCTCTCTAAAAATCAATGGAAAAATATCCTCAGGTAAGGATTTAAAAAAAGGGTCTGAAATTACACACCAAAATAAAACAGCATGGATTTAGGTGGGGGATGAGAGAGGTATCAAGAAGTAAGATTAGAAAGGGAGGTAAACAGGAATTTCACTCTGGAATATTCTGAATTTTTAATATTGAGCACCTATTAAATTTATAACAAACAGAAGAAAATGTTTAACGGTGAATGTTAGCAGTAAAAAGCAAGTAAAACAAATACCTCCCAACTCCTGCTGTAGCCCTTGAGCCTGTCGAATAAGGAATTTGATAGGAATCTGATCCATTAAAGAGGCTGAATATGATTTTGGCTTTCTTTGCATAGCAGCTGTCAGTCAAAGATAAAAAGCATAAGAAAAAATAAAGTGTCAGAAACAACAGAAATCTTAACTTTCTACCCAAATGGGAACACAATGTTAAATTACTTTTAATTCACTTAATCTGAGAATATGACTCATAAAAGATGAAGGACAGCTACCAAAATAGTAAATACACAGGACAAGAAAGAACATACCAAGGGCAAGACCGGAAAATCCCCCCAAACTGAAACTAGTGGGAGGAAAATCATGAGTGAAAGAAGCCATATGCAGAAATGTCTTGCACTAAAAAAAAGTGGTAAGTCTAGCCTCCTAAATCTAATTAGGAGGACCAAATACAGTCATGATCACATGGCTTAAAGCCTCATGATTCCAGTAGTCTCAATCTAATCATGTATTACTGTGGTGACTGATGCTTTTTAAAGGAAGTTGGCACTTCCTTCTCTCACAACTCCTTCTTTCTCTCTCTCTCCTTCCTTTTGCTCTAAAAATCAATAAAAACATGTCCTCAGGTGAGGATTAAAAACAAAAAAGAATGAGATTACATTTAGGATTTCATTGGCTGCTCTATAAATAGTTCCTCACATGTTCAATATTAATTACTATTGTCTTTAACTTCAAAAGTATCTAAAAATAAACTGTACTACCTAGTAATAAAGTCTTTAGGTTTAATAAATAGGAAACATTTTTAGTGTAAAACTGGCGGGTGTGGTTCAGTTGTCTGAGCACCATTCCTGGCACCAGAAGGTCACCGGTTCGATGTCAGTCAGACCACATGCCCAGGCTGCGGGCTCAATCCCCGGTAGGAGGTACATAGGAGGCAGCTGGTTGACGGGTTTTTTTTCTTTCTTTCTCTCCCTCTCCTTTCCTCTCTCTAAAATCAATAGAAACATATTTAAAACAAAAAAAACCAAAAACTGGAAATATAATGGTAATGCTCATATAACAACTGGGTATTAGTACACAAAGATTTATTATATTACTCTATTTCTCATACATATTCTTTTGGATTAATACAATATTTAACTATAACTACACACATGTATTATATATTTTTAAAACTAAAAATATATGTGTATGTGAAAAAATATATACTTATACACACATACACACTTTTTTTAAAAGACTATGATATCCAAATACTTCATTCAATCTCAAATTTCAAGAATTCCATGTTTGAGCTTTCTATAGGACCTGGTGGCTGTTAATGTTTATTATTATGGCCAACACAGAACAGTTAACAAGGTACTGAAGCTGTAATATAACTTCACAGACAGGAATAAATTTGAGGTAGATAATTATCTTTTTGGCTATTCAACAGCAAAATTTTCCCATGCTGTGACATATTCTGCAGTTATTTATTCCCCTTGGAGATAAGGAACTAGACTAGAAAAAAGGAATCCTCCTACACCAAGGGAAAAAATTCTCCAAGGAAAGACCAACCCTCCATTTGTCTTCCATATCCCATCTCCGTCACCTCTCAAGAAATCACTCGAGATTCTCTCTATGTTTACATTTAGTTAATAAGGTCACTAAAATTATTAAAATACAGGCAATTCCATTATCTATTAAATTAGCCTAAGGACTGAGCCTGAAGGGGTAGTTATGTGCTCATACATACATGTATTCATGCATCAGAGTATATACAATGTCTACAATGGAAAGACTACAGAACGCTGCTGAAGCTTGTTAGAATAGTTGACCTGGCTTTCTCATATAACAGCTGGAGAAGTAACAAAATATAAGCAAATAAAATGAACTATCACTAGAAACACTCCCCCATGCACAACTTACCTAAAGTCTTTGTGTTTGCTAGGAGAGCTTCCTCATAAGACAGTATGTAGTAAAGCACCAAAAGCTGTGCCGTGATACTGAAACGCTGGTTAAGGCGGGTGTTGTCACTCTGTAGGTAACAGAAATGCTTTAAAATAATGTCCAATTTCATGAATGCTTTTTCGATTGCAAAAGTACTCAAAATAGACTATGGGAGAAACATTGCTGTTTTTGTATTACTCAGAGAGACAACTTAAAGTTTAAATTAAATTTGAGCTTGCATGGAAGATGAAGGGCAACAGCTGATACTCAAAACAGAAATCCCACCAGACTGTGTCTGAAAAAGGTTTACAGGAGTGTAAAGTCTTATCTGAAATTACCATAAAGAAAATTACTCCTAAAAAAGGTATTACACATTAAAATATATTTGTTAAAACATGTGACTATTTTTCCTTCTAAAAAAACAGAGAAAAATATTTTCTTCAAATTCACAACAAATGAATCTAGGTATCTCTAAAATCACAGGAAGCTAAATAAACCTATGTTGAATGTTACATCGTCCTTTGATCAACACACAATCTCCGGGCATTCCTGACTTTACAGTGAAGCTTTTAAAAGAATTCTTCAAAAAATGCCTGGTCGCCTGGCTGGTATGGCCCAGGGGTTCCCGGTCAGGGCACAGGCCCAGGTTGCGGGCTCAGCCCCCGTGGGGGGGGGGGGGCATGCAGGAGGAAGCCGATCAATGATTCTCTCTCACCACTGATGTTTCTCTCTCTCTCTCCATCTCCCTTCCTCTCTGAAATCAATAAAAATATACTTTAAAAAATACCTCTTCAACAAAATACTTGGAATATCATTCTTTAAAATTTTATAAGTAATCTAAGGAAATGTAATCCCATTTTAAATTCAGAATCACCTAGAAGTCCTCTAATAATCAGTAAAAAAAAAAATGAAATAAGTTAAAGAATAAACTAAAAGAACAATAAGGTTATTAATGTAAAAGAAAAAAAATCACTATTTTACCCCAGTGACTCCTTGGAAAATGTCAAGTATCTCCTGTTCTGTGACTGGCTGATTTGTGGCTTCTGGATTAGATTTAGATGCAGGAGTAAGTACAGAATTTATGTACACGTCAATCAGAGGAAGTAATTGAGGATGGAGTGGAGTGGAGGTTTCACATAGCTGTCTATAAATCCAGTCCTTAAAAAAAAGGTGATAGGCACTAAATCAATTATAGCAATGGGAAAAAGCAAGTGAAATTTTAACAGCACATACAATTTTACATGATTTAGGAATGAGTGCAATTAACTTTTAGCAGTTAAAAATATATTCTTCAATTTCACATTGTCTTTGATTAAAAAATATGAACTACTTTTATATCTAATTGAAAATATTGCCCAGTGGAAGATAAGTCTAAAATGATGAGTTTGAATTTTCAGTTTTTAATTTATTTGTTTTTAAGTAGTGACAAGAAAACTTAGTCCCTGCTATATCTGTATGTAGAGTACCGTATCTGTCATTGTAGAAGACCTCACAGCAAAGAGAAATTTAGGAAGAGGATAGTTCTTCACTGAGCAAACCTCCAGATGGATCAAGAAAGTGGCTTCGAAAACCACTTATGAGAGACCGTCACTTAACTCTCTGCACAGATTGAGGACATGTAGAAATGCTGGGTGTGCATTTGGATTCTTAATTCGTATCTATTTCACTTGCTAAAAATATAAAGTAGAAGATACCAACTAGCTAGAAAATACCAGTAACTTCACTAAATCATAAAAACAAGGATAATTAAAAGTGATATCAATGCACATATTGCTCATTAAAAAATGCAAATATTGTTCATTGTTTTTTATAAATCAAAGAGCCTCTAGAAAAGGTTCAGGCAGATTTTTATACCTCCTGGGATTCAGCCTTTTCTTAGAGGACCTTTTAACTGTTTGATATAACCAACTATAACAAATTGAAAACATATCAAAATATGTACAAGCTGGCTATGGATGACTAGCAACTTTCTCAGTTGAATAAAATCAAACTAGAGAACATGGCAATCTCTTACTAAGGCTTAATGAAATAGTCATATGTTATTAATGAGAATATAAATGAATTATTAACACTGTATATTTTGTAAATAACTAAATTTTTTATTACTTAAAAAACCTAAAGTTAAGGTCCTAATTACTATAACTATGTGAATGACTTGTAAGTAGATATATTTCATTCACAAAACCCACAGTAAAGGCCTAAAAAATGAACTAGGACTGGGAAAAAATATTAACTGAAGTTGTAGCTTAAAATATAAATGTAAGACCATACTTTTATTGACACTTTGTGCTTGGTAAATGAACGACTCCTGAGAAGCTGGTAAATACAATGAATAGGCAAAAAGCCAGTAATGTTGGCACTCAGGTTGCTGGTGACAGGGACTCGAACTGCATGAGCTGTGACCACCTATAAGGGAAACTCAATATTAATACATATAATAGAGCTAAATACAAAATTATTCTGAAACAGGGAGGATTGAAAGGTAGATTGTCCATACTTAGTACAAGTATAGGCCTTAGAAATAAATAAGAAACAATTGTTACATGATTTAATTATTTTTTAATGATAAGGTAGCATAATTAGAAATTTGTGATGTTTTCTAATTTTTTAACTTGGTTTTAAACATAGATATGTTGATGGTAGCATAGTAAGTTAAAAAATACAAAATTTGGGCCCTGGCCAGTATGCTCAACAGGAGTGTCTCAGGTTCAGTTCCTGGGTTGCAGCTTCAATTGCTAGCCCCGTGGGGATCCATGCAGGAGGCAACCCATCGATATGTCTCTCTCACATCCATGTTTTTATTTCTCTCTCCCTCCCTACCTGCACCTTCCACTCTCTCTAAAAATCAATGGAAAAATATTCTCGAGTGAGGATTAACAAATACATATATATTTGGAATCCATATCATCTGTGCTCAATGACTCTGGCTAAATCATTTTATCTTTTGAGTCTAGTTTCATATCTACAAAATGGGACAATACTTGCCTCAAAATCTTTTAGTAAGGTGGAAAATTTTTTATAAAAAACATGTGAATTATAAAGTATCACATAAATATAAACTGGAATTTTTACTGTTATCCTCAATGTCATGCACAGATCTCTATTGTCTTCTAATTAGTTCAATATGTGTAACTGTTATGTGGGAGTGTATGTGCATTTAGGGAAGAAGAAAGACTATGATACAGAGATGAGAAATTACCCAAAAGAAGCAACAATTAGCCCAGCCAGTATTGCTCAGTGGTTGAGCCACTGACCTATGAACCAGGAGGCAGATGATCGCTGATTCTCTCTCATCATTAATCTCTCTCTCCTGCTCCCTTCCTCTCTGAAATCAATAAAAATATTTTAAAAGCAATAATTATGGATTATGCAAATATTTCCATTGTTAAGACATCCATTTTTGTATTCTGAGATTTAACATGACAAGTGAACCTGAGAATTAATGTTAAATTTTAGAATAGTCTCTTTCACTGAAAAAATAAAATAACCTTGGGAATAACCATGGAAACAAAGTGCTGAGGCCAAATAAGAACATGTAAATATAAGAATAAGGAATTTAGACTGTAACTTATAATCTAGGAAGAAATGAACTTCACAACCCAAAGATTTAAATAGGTATCTATTTTCTTTTTCTTGTGACAAATGCAAATGATTACCCCTTGTGAGACCCCTACCACTAATATCTAAGACTGTACTCTAAGTATCTACTCAAAATCTCCAAAATATATAAATTTCAAACATGCTTTTGTATGAGATTATTTTTACTGATGTTTCAAAGATTAAATAAGTCATCACTGGAAACTAAAAACAACAGAAAATACCTTATTATTCTCTTAAACTGAGATATACAAGTTTTCTCCAAAGAATGTTATTAAAGAAGTACCTGTTCAGTAAAAATTTCCTGTGTGAAGATATTCTTCATCCTGCTCAAGGAGCTGGGCTTAATTACAATCTAAAACAACCAAAAAAATTCCCATAGGATATAAAACTATATTAAGCACAATTTTCTCTGGTAAATTTATTATCTAAAATGAGTGTGATATTAATGTTCAAATACTCTATTTCAGAAGTGGCTTCTCAGATCCAATATTAAAGTATGTTTTTCCTCAGAAAATGAACCAACATATAAAGGTACTTAGTAAACAATATTATTGACACTTCAACTCAGTGGGAAGAAGTGGATTCTTCAATTAAGAGATGGGCAGTTACCTTTCTGGGAATATTTATAAATAAGTCCTCACTTAACATTGTTGTTAGGTTCTGCAACTTTGAGAGAAATGACAAATGGGCAGACAAAAGTAGGTTCGCAAAGAAGTCAAAAAATACAATAATACATAAATAAAAAAATAAACTCTGTGTTTCATTTACTTACAACTATAAAACTACTTTTGCTCACCCCTGTATATTGAAACCAATTTTACCGTAGGCTAAATGGTATGTAACAAGAGTTAGGTTCCCACAGCGTTTCATCAATGATATAATGAAGTGACAATGAACAATACAATGTGATGGGACCTGCTGTATATTTGCACACATGACTCCATATCCAAAATAAACTTCAAATGTATTAATAATTTAAATATTAATAATTTAAAACATGAAGCCACAAAAACACTAGAAGAAAATATAGGTGACCATTTCTATAAACCTAAGGAAAGAAAAATATTTCTAAGCATAACAGCAAAGTAAGAACCACAAGAGAAATAATATGCACTATACACACTTTTGCCTCTATTTCCATGTGGCAAAAACAACTGGGAAAAATTAATTACAGCATAACGTACTTCTCCACATTAAGGATTATAAAATACATCACTGATTTAATTAATTGTGTTTCAAGAAAAAGAGGGGTGAAATACTAGCACATTAACATTACACATTTCAATTCAATATTGGGTAAAATATGTCTTTAAATTGATGAAATATAATATATACACCATAATGGCATATCATTTATATATAAAAAGCCCTTTAAATCAGTAAAATAAAAAAATAAATCATAAAAATGCATAGATTCACAAAACAAATAAACTAGCCAAAACACATAAATTTTTAAAATTAAAAAAACAAAACAAAACACCACTGTAGCCCTGGCTAGTTTGGGTCGGTGGATAGAACTATGACCTGCAGACTGAAGGATCCCAGGTTTGATTCCAGTCAAGGGCACTAGCCTGGGTTGTGAGCTCAATCCACAGTAGGGGGCATGCAGGAGGCAGCCAATCAATGATTTTCTCTTATCATTGATGTTTCTCTCTCTCTCCTTCTCCCTCTATAAAGTCAATAAAAATATTTCAAAAAAAAACAACATAGTTCTTGAAAGCAAAGAGAAAAACCATTAAAAAAACAACACTATGAGCTATAAAAATAATGACAATCATATTTACCATAGTTTTCACTAGTCTCAAGGACAAAATCAAATTTTAGTAATGCCAGTGATGGAGAGAGTAAAGAAAAATAGGCATTCTCACTCACTAATGAAATCAGTTTGATTGCTATAATCTTTCTAGAAGATAACATGGCAATACTCATTAAACACCTTATCATCATACTCTTTTAGTTAGTAACTGCCTCAAAAGAACTTTATCCTAAGGAAACAATCCAAACAGCATTTGATGATAGACATGCGTGAGTATCTGTATATATACTTACAAAAATAAGGTTTTTAATGTATTTTCCCAAAATTGGAAAATTTACATAGCAAATAAAAAAGGGTCCATTAGGAAAGTCATGACTGTTCCACATCATGGACTACAATAGTCACTGAATATTATACAGTATTAGAATATTTGATATGAAGAAATGCTCATCATATATTGTTAAATTCTTTAAAATTACAAAATATGTATGTCAATTTAAAGAAAGAACAGACACCAGAATGTTAACAATAATATATTTGATATCTCTGAACAATGAAGTTATATTTTCCCCTTCTTTTCTGTGTTGAACAAGCTTTCTACACTGAACTTCTATTATTCTGGTAAATAAATGTTTTCATAATGTAATTTTTTCTAAGACCTCCTGATAAAATTTCAAACTACTGAATTAAAATTACTTCTACATGAAAATCTATTTACACTACAAGAAAATGTCCAGCTTAGAAACACCTTCTTTAGAAAGAAGACAAAAGAAAATTACCTTCATCCCCAAAGTGGAACAGACCAAGTCAATGATAGCACTAAGTTGGTTGCTATGAAAGTACATAGCGACTAATAATAACATCTCCCCAAAAGAAGCAGAAACGCCTGAAGTACTGTTGAAACAGAAAATAAAATATGAATTTCCAAACAGAGATTAAGAAAAACTTACTCAACTAACTGAAACAAATGAAGTCCTCTTACCTTTCAAAATAAGCTTCTTCTTTTATCATCCAACTTAACCACACTACCATTAGCTGCTCCTGTTCAGGTGTACTATATAAAAAAAAAAAAAACCCAACAGAATGTTACTTGTTTAACTCAGCTATAACAGCATAGAAGTAAGGAAACATTCTGAAATTATTTTTAGTAGAAATTATTTTTTCCTTCCCTATTTTGAAATATCAATTCAAATTAATAGTGTGTTGAATTGACCATTGTGACTGAGATATGAAGTAGTTGTAGATATGAAGTAGTTGTAGAGATGAAGAATGAGGGCCTAGGTAAGCGGTCAAAATCTCTCAAAAGTCTTATTTCATTTGCAAGTCTTAATTATTTAATTTCCATCTTTTACCTGGAAAGTGAAATTTAACTTACAGAAACATTTTGAGAACTCAAAATTATAGAAAAATAAGTGATCACTATTCAAAAAAAGAAAAACAATATAGAGAAAAGGAGACAGCCAGTTTATCAGATATGAAAAATGGCTATAAAAGTATATAAACAATGACTTTTAAAGGAAATTCCTAGATTTAGATTGAAAAGTACAAGTTAACTTTGACTTGTAAAAATAATTTTCATTGATCTCCTACTTCATTGTGGTATAAATGGATAAAATAAAAAACAACTGAAAAGCCTGCTAGCTCAAGCTAAGAAAACTAAAAAGGTCATTATTAGCCACACCTAAATCATTTCACTAATAAGAGAGTGTTATATAGTATAAAGATTACACCCTTTAGAGCCTGTACAGACAGACCTGAGTAGTAATCCGATCTCTGCTAGTTACTCTGGTAATGTGACCCTGAACAAGAAATTTAAATAAATATAACAACCACCCTAGAAAACCACCTGAAAACTATATGAACAGAACCATAATTACAAAAATCAAAAGGCAAAAGATAGTCTTGGCTGCGTAGGTCAGTTGGTTGGAGCATTGTTCCAATATGCCAAGGCTATGGGTTAGGTCACTGGTCAGGGTACATACAAGAATCAACCAATGAATGCATAAATAGTTGTAACAACAAATCAATGTTTCTCTTTCTCTTCTCTCTCTCTCTGTTTCTCTCTCTCTGTCTCTCTCTCTCCCTGTCTCTCCCCCCCCATCCTCTCTCTCTCTCTCTGTAAAATCAATCAATAAATATTTTTAAATGTAAAAGCAGGATGATGATGTGTAATTACAACAATAAATTTAAGGGACATAGACAAAAGAAGTAACAAATAATAACAAAACATAAACATGATGGGGGAGTAAAAATGGTAGTGACTATAAAATGAATTTAAATGATCATCAACTTACAATAGATTGATACAAACATAGTTTGGCATCCTATCTAATAAAAGAGTAATATGCAAATTGGCCATCACTCCAACACACAAGATGACTGCCCCCATGTGGAAACAAGATGGCCACCACAAGATGGCCATCAGGGTAGGGCAGCTGGGAGGGACCAGGCCTGCAAGGGAGGGCAGTTGTAGGTGATCAGGACAGCAGGGTAGGACAGTACGGAGGGACCAGGCCTGTAGGGGAGAGCAGTTGGGGACGATCAAGCCTGCAGGGGAGGGCAGTTAGGGGTGACCAGGCCAGCAGAGGAGGGAAGTTGGGGGTGACCAGGCCTGCAAGGGAGGGCAGTTAGGGGCAAACAGGCTGGTAGGGAAGTACTCAGGCATCAATCAGGGTGGCAGGGGAGTGGTTAGGGGGTGATCAGGCTAGCAGGAAGAAGTGACTAGGGGCAATCAGGAAGGTAGGCAGGCAAGCAGTTGGGAGGCAGCAGACATGGATTGTGAGAGGGGGATCGGGCCTAAACGGGCAGTCAGACATCCCTCAAGGGGTCCCAGATTGGAGAGGGTGCAGGCTGGGCTGAGGGACACTCCATCCCCTATACACCCCCCACATGCATAAATTTTGTGCACTGGGCCTCTAGTATTATATGTGAAGCACATGGTAACCATAAACCAAAACTATGAGAGAGATATACAAGAAAAAAAGAGAAAGGAATCCAAACACAATACTACAGAAAACCATCAATATACAAGAGAGCAAGAGAATAAGAAAGGAATAGAGAACTACATACACAATCAGAAAACAATAAAATGGCAATAACTACATACCTATCAATAATTTCTTTAAATGTAAATGTATTAAATGCTCCAATCAAAAGACAAATGGAACAAGGAGGGGAAGGCCTGAGGCAGGGTATGGTGGCAGGCTAGAAGGGGTCAATGGGCTAAAAGGGGACATATGTAATACTTTCAACAATAAAGATTTAATTTTTTTTTAAAAAGACAAATGAATAAAGACATGGTACATATATACTTGGCCGTAAAAAAGAATGAAGTCTTACCATTTGTGACAACATGGATGAACCTAGAGGATATTGTGCTAAGTGAAATAGGTTAGACAGAGAAAGACAAATACCATAAGACTTTATTTATATGGGGAATCTAGTAAATAAAATAAATGAACAAGCAAGACAAAAGCAAACTCATAGACACAGAGAACAAATTGATGGTTGCCAGATGGGATGATAGGTTGGGGGATTGGTAAAAAAAGTGAAGGGATTAATAAATTCAAATTGGCAGTTACAAAATAATTACAAGGATGTAAAATACAGGTTAAGAAATATAGTCAATATTATAATAACTATACATGGTGTCAGGCGGGTGCAAGACTTAGTGGGGGAATCACTTTGTAAGTTATAAAAATGTCTAATCATTATGCTGTACACCAGAAATTAATACAATATTGAATGTAAACTGTAATTGCAATTTTAAAAAATTTAAAAATAAACTAACAAAAGCAGATCTCGGAAAAATAACACAATTTAAGGTACCTGACAAGTGTAGAGAAGGCCAGCAGCATACAGAAGGAAAGTGAGACAAAGCGGACCCCAGCAGGTGTAGCAGGAGGACGGCTTGTCATCAGTTGCAGCAATTGTTCAGCTTCTTCCTCAGTTGGTCTGAAAAAGAAATACATTAGCTTTACTTTTTTTCTCTTTTTTTTCTTTATTGATTAAAGTATTACATATGTGTCCTTATACGCTTTACTTTTTTTAGCTGGAGAAGGGAAAGAGAAAAACGGACTTCCCAACAGTTTCACCATTCCGACACAAACTGTCAGCTTTGTAATAATGCCTCACTATTTATAAAATCTTTAACATCTTGAATTGTGAAAAGCAACACTGTTGAGTTTACAACTAGTGTCCTTCTTGGACACAAATGCAGGCACTGCTCACTGTGCACAATAGTATGGAAGCATAAAAAGAACCACGTAAGCTGGCCGAGACCAGTTTGGCTCAGTGGATAGAGTGCCGGACTGCGGACTGAAGGGTCCCGGGTTCGATTCCGGCAAGGGCATGTACCTTGGCTGCGGGCACATCCCCAGTAGGGGGCGTGCAAGAGGCAGCTGATCGATGTCTCTCTCTCATTGATGTTTCTGACTTTCTATCCCTCTCCCTTCTGCTCTGTAAAAAATCAATAAAATATATTTTTAAAAAAAAAAAGAACCACGTAAGCTGATGCCTTGGCTAGTGTGGTTCAGTTAGTTGGTTGTCATACCATGCACCAAAAGGTTGCTGGTTCAATTCCTGGTCAGGGCACAAGCCCAGGTTGCGGGCTGAATCCCTGGTAGGGAGCATGCAGGAGGCAGCTGACCGATGTTTCACTCTTAAATGGATGTTTCTCTCTCCCTCTCCCTTCCTCTCTCTCTAAAAAAATCAACTTTTTAAAAATCATTAAAAAAAACAACATGTAAGCTGAAATTACGCATAGTGATCTTAATAATGAATGGAGAATATTGCAACTGTTCTGTGACCTTTAAATTTGTTTTTGTCAAAACATTTAAAATTCTGTCAATGATAATGCATAAGGAAACAAAAATAGTAAAACTAATATTTATACAGAACTCTATAATTGAAAATATTAGATACAGTGGGAATTAAAGTGTTTTCTTCATAAAAAAATAAAACTATCAATAGTAGTCTGAACAGCCTTTGTCTTCTTCTCATTGTATAACTTACAATACAGAGTGTATGTCTTTTCTAAGCCTTGATGAACTGTCATACCCCCTTCTAAATTTGGTTCAGCTTCCAATATGTTATCCCCTGTACTTTCAGTCATGAAATATCTGAGACTTCCTTTCATGTGAAGATTTTTGCCTGCATCACTTCATCTGAAACTTCTTCATCCTTTTTGTCACAATGACTTTCCTCATTTATGTTGACAAGTGTATCTGCTACATATCTAGGGTCTCTCAAATGGAAGCTGTGTCAACAGTCTTACACGTCAGCCATTTCTTCTATTTACATTTGGTTCTAATGCCACTTCCAACATTACCACTTTTTGTTTCTTTGCTTCATTTTCATCGTTATTGGTTAATCCCCTCCTTCGGTTATCTATTTTTATAAAATGTCAAATGGGTTTATCACTGAGCGACAAGGAGACAATATAATCACCCACTCTGCTGCCTATTCATAAACTGAGTAATCGATGTGTGGTAACCAACTGCTGACAGATTTTAAAAGAAATGATGCAATTGGCCACTGATCGTGATGTGCATGTTATTTATACAGTAATCTATGGCTTAAAGAGCTCTGAGCAAAGATGGCATTTTACACAATTATGTGGTTAATGTATCATGGTAACTGAGACATTAGATGTTGAGGGAGCATAATATTTAATTAAACAGTGGTAACTGAAATTCATATATATCATAGCCATGCAAAGTGAGGATTGTGTAAAACAGCTGAGGACATTATTCAAAAGGATATAGTGCACTGACTAAATGATAAACCTTATCATATCAATTTATGACCTCAGCTATAGTAGGAAACATAGCAGAGCTTTACTTCAACTAGCTGCATGGGCTAGGTAAACAACACTCACAGGTCACTCATTATACTCATGTCAAGCTGTGGTGAAGTCACAGGTTTCTTAAACTGCTTTGGCTTGTCCCATATTTACATAATTATATTTACATCAGACCAAAAAAGATAGATACATCCTAGCTAAGGAAGTTTTGTCTTAGGACTTCATTCTTTATATAGGCCAGCCCACTAACTAAGCCCAATAGAAAACCCAAATCCTCAGAATAAAAGGCCTTTGACTCACTTTCTTGGGATTAGAAACAAGAAAATAAAACGACAGAAAGGTAAAATATTAAATTATGGAATACTTAAGTCCAGCGATCCCCATCAACGCGCAGTACAGACGTAAGAGGGCACTGGCTTTCACAACGTGCTCTTCTTTCAGGCCCGAGTACACAGACGCGTGGGGCTCCGTCTCGGTGTCGGCCTCGTCCGCGATGCGGGTGCTTCTCACTGTGGGAAGGATGCCTGTCAGCTCCAGAAGCAACTGCCGTCGCATCTGCCAAAGGACAGAACTGCTGGTCTCTCTTTTTCTCTGTTAGAAACATGGGCACAAGACGAAAACATGGAACATTCAGTGAGTCAACAGGAAGCTCAAACAGAGCTCCCCAGGTGAACACGTGAAACTGACCCCTTTAAGGAGGCTGTCGTAACTACAGAGCCTCATTTTAACCCATCGAGGACACCCAAAATCCACTGGTTCATTTCAAGAATACTCTACTCATCCTAATTTGGGGTGGTTGTACAGAATATACTAAATTAATTACAATTTGAGTTGTAAAACATCATTTAAAATGGTACTTTCAAATATATAGTAATGGAGTCACATGTACTATAAAAGAGCTCATATTTTGGAGACACAAGAGCTTAGATTTAAACAACAGCTCTGCTATTAGTTAAGTGCGTTTAGGACTGCAGATTCTCAAATGCTTTCAGAGAAACCAGGTCAAAATGTGCCCTTAACCATTTGTATGCCATAAGCATCTATAGACACAAGTGGCAGACCTTTTTTAATTAAATGCAAAACATTGTGGCAGTTAACTGGTTAATAATACTAAGACATTATTGGCCTTTATTACTATTATTTTTACGATTATTATTTACTATTATAGTGCAGTTCTCCAACAGTTTCTATGAAGCCAGACATTAAAAAGAGTTGCAAAAATGTAAAACAGTGGTAGGTTTTTTAATTAATTTTTTTATTTTGGAAAATATGGCTATTTTTCATTTTAAAATGTTATGTTCACACTGAATAGATTATTTTTAAATAAATATTTCAAATATTTGTTTTCATTTCTAATCTAATAAGTAGCAATAGATAAAAGCACATAAACAAAAGCTCTTTGGTATCCTCAATGATTTTTTTTTAATGTTAGGAGGGTCCTGAGGCTAAGAAATTGGAGAACCACTAGTCTAATGACATCATTCTCAAAGTGTTTCTTCCTCTTTTACTAACTGCCAAAATATCCTGATCCTTAACCTATTTAAGGATATTTATCCCTCACCTGTTGTCCATTTCGGATAAAAGTTCCAAACCAAGTCCGGACTTTTGCATTTGTTCCAAGAAGCAAACCACTAACAAAACAAACCAAGTCAGTCACTCCATCTTCACTAACTTCATTTTTAGTATGATCCAATGTCAAAGCCACTCCAAGGCCTGGCAAGTGGCATTCTTCCACCTGACACAGCAAAGAAGACAAACTGAACTCAGTATCATAAGGAAGAGAGCCAGGACGTTTCAGAATCCAAATAAAGCCTCTAAAGTTTAGAGGAAGAAATATCACAAAACATAAAAACCCAGAGAGGAAGGTAATACGTCCAGAGTATAATTATAATTTTCTACAGATTCCAAACCATCTTGAGAAGAGTTCCTGGTCCTCATATAACGACTTTTGTCTCATAAAAGTAAGACCTCTTACCACCATGCCTCGGACCTTGAGGGCCTGAGAAGGGTTCATTTTACACAGGAAGCATAAGGCATCTGTCCTGCGCCTTCCTCCAAGACTTTCTTCATCCTGCCGTTCTCCATTTTTGATCAGGCCCCTACAAACTAAACATCCAATAGCCTCTATTACTTTAAGCTTTGTAAATAAAAAGTTAGAAAAAAATTTTTCTGCCTTGAGAAGCAATCAGAAGAAAAGACTTAGGAAACTTGAAAGCATAGTAAAAGAAACTGGTAAAAATAAAGCAAAGAATAAAAAAGAGATTTAAAATATGCACAGTGACCTGTAGGACAATATCAAGGAGTCAAAAAGAGAAAGGGAAGACAAAAATATATTTGTCCAAACTTGATGAAAATTAAAATCCCAGAGAAACTAAATAAACTCCAAGCAGGATATACACAAAGAAATCATATCCAGACACATCATAATCACATTTCTGAAAACCAGTGATAAATAAATACATAAATAAATAAATAAATAAAGCCAGAGGCAAAAAGAAACATTATATACAGAACAGAAATAAAAATTACTACAGAGAACAGAATGACATCTTGAAAGACTTAAAAGAAAATGTCAACCTAAAATTTATACCCAATGAAAATATCTTTCAAAAATGAAGGCAAGCCCAGCATGTGTAGCTCAGTGGGTGAGCCATCAACCTATGAACTAGAAGGTCACAATTCAATTCCCAGTCAGGGCACATGCCCAAGTGGCTGGCTCAACAAACTGAAAGGAAATCCACAATTATGTCTGAAGACACCGACACCCTTCCCTTAGTAACTACTAGAACAAGTAGACAGAAAATTAGCAAGGATACTGCTTCCAAAGGGCTTTTGCGTATCATGTGATAACCTGTTAGAAATGTAAGAGAAATATTATCAGCATCTCCAGTGTACAGATGTGAAGTATCTTGATGGCAATCACATAAAGAATAATTGACAAAGCCAGAAATTATGACCCCGAGATCCAGTGTTTTTTCCTCCTTGGCTCCCAATTCCCAAATTACCTTACGCAATAATGTTTTTATTTTTATGTCACTCAGACCCAAACAATAATCTTCAATCACTAGTAGTTTGAAACAGACATGAAAAGTTTCAATTGATTTTTCTTCATTTCTACCCTACACTTTTCTGCACACTGACAGCAATAAGGCTAAAAAACAATGGCCTAATTGCTGTATTTCTGATTACAGATACCAGGCACTGACTGCTCCCTGGCTACTTCAGAGATATGTCTCCTCTCCTCTTTGCTCCCTGAGCATCGGAGTTATATCTTCTAGTCCTTTGGTATTTTTTTATTGTCATATTATAAAAAAATAGCAATATGTGACTAATAGCAAAAAAAAATTTTGCTACATACTCACTGTACTTAAAATGTTCATCTTAAAGCAATTTTGAAACCGCTAAAGTCAATAATTTTAAAATTAGTGCACACTAATAAACGTTCAAAAGACAAAAAATCTCATAAAATCTCATCAATATTCCTTCTTAACTCAAACAGAGGTCCTTACATGCCCAAGTAAATTTCTTCAATATCCCATTTCAAAATTATATTTACCTTCATTGAAACTATCAGGAACATTGGCCACCAACAGACACAAGAACCAGGCACCATTTCTAACATGTAGCAAGGCTTCAGCTACATCAACTATAGGAAGCAGGGAAGGGAGCTCTATGAGGAAACAAAGGTAATGTTACTACTAAAGATTGACATTTCATTGTATTTACGTTAAACATCTTTTCACATTTCACTGATGTCATTTAAAAGCAATTAAATTAAAGCAATTTCTTTTCATAGTCTAGAGTTGAGTGTCCAGTAGGACAGCCACCAACCACATGCGGTTGTTTAAATCTAAATTAAATAAAATTAAAAATAGCTCAGTTCCACCCAACCAGTGTGGCTTGGGCATTGGCTTATGGACCAGGAGATCACAGTTCAATTCCCCATCAGGGTACGTGCCTGGGTTTGCGGGCTTGGTCCCCAGTGGGGCAGGTAGAAGGGGGGGGGGGGGGGGAGGGAGAGGGAGAGAGAGAGAGAGAGAGAGAGAGAGAGAGAGATCAATGTAAGCAATACACATCAATTGGTTGCCTCTCTCACGCACCCTGACCTGGGCCAAGGAATGAACCTACAACCCAGGAACATGTCCTTGACCGGGAATCGAACCCAAAACCTTTAGTGTGCAGGCTGATACTCTAACCACTGAGCACACTGGCCAGGGCATTTTTGTGTGTTTTTTTTAGTTTTCACCCAAGGATGTGTTTTCCCGATTTTAGAGAGTGGAGGGGGAAGGGAAAAAGGAAGGGGAGGGAAATAATTGGTTTCAAACCTGTGACCTTTTGGTGTGAGCTCCAATCAACTGAGCCATACCAGCCAGGGCATACTATTAGTTATTTTTTACTTAATTTTTCAGGGTACTTTCCGGGTTAAGAAGTAATACAGTATCATTTAACAAAAAACTATATCTGAATTGTATCTTAGCATTCATTACAGTACCTGCTTGTAAAATACAAAGTACATCTGCAGCTTCCTCCAAATAGACTGGACTCTCAAATAGTTCAGATGACTTGATAAAAAATTCTCCACTGGAATCAGATACCTAAATTAAATATATATATATATATATGAACTCTATTAAGTTTAGGTAATTAATTAAATTCTTTACTAATTTTGTAATTATTTGTTCAGCTTACATACCATGTCTCTTAATATGTCATTAGTACACAGCATCAAATATGCAGTATTCCATAAATCTGAACCAAAGTAACCAATTAATAGTCGCCTTAATTATTATTCAGACATGGCAGTATGGGTTTCTATAATTTATGTCTATATAAATATTTGGAGACATTTAGAATTAAAGATAAGACAATCCAAAGAAATGAACTAAAAATGCTACCTACATAAGGTAGCTGAAGAAAGTTTACAAAAGTGCAAACTTAAAGTAGCATAACAAATATAAATTCATGTTCAATTCTGAATGAACTATGAGAAAAACAAAGAATAAAAATTTAAGTCAACAAAAGTACCTACTAACATTTTTTAAAATTTCTTACAGTAGTTTTATCACCACATTTCTGATATGCCAGACACCTTCCATAAAAGAAAGGTCACTTATTTTATTACAGACATCAAGTGAGGTTATTGAGAAAAATATGGAAGAGAAATATTGGTTGAAATTAAAGACTCTCCATATATTAGAAAAGAGTGAGATAAAATAATTGTAATAGAAAGAAATTTTTTAAAGATTTATAACATATCTTAAAAACTATCTAAAACTGATGAGCCCCTTTCCCCTTACCAAGTATTTATTTAGAACAGAATTTCAGGGAGTTTTTTTTTTCTCCACGATTTGTAAAACTTCATTTATTATAAATTAACTGACCTTGAAATCTAACAGTAAATAACTTTTCCCCTCCCCTAAAACTCTGGGCCTAATCTCATTTAAGCCATCTTACTATGAAGATCTAATTTAGTTCTTTGTATGATAGACCCCTGACATTCACAAATTTAAAATTTAGAGTTTCAATTAACTATAATTACCCAACGGTTCATAACCTAAAATAATCTACCATTTTGCTGACATGAGAAGTTGAATAGACTTTACTGTACAGAAGCAATTCAGTCATCTAGTGAGTAAAGCTAGTCAATGACCCTACATCCAATTCAGCTTTGATATTCTCTACTCACTGTTATATAGAGGTAATTAATACTCATTCAGTGGCTGAAGGAACTGTGTATATTTTTCAGTTATACATCACAACATTTTATGGGGGAAATTGTATCCTATAATGGTATAATCAAATTTAGTAATCTTAGCTACCTGCCAAGAAGCCATTGTATAAACGCCATATAGAAAAAATTCCTATGCTGGAGAACACAGAATAGTCATACATGAGATAAAGCAGTAATAAGAGAAAGAAATTCTTAAAGGCAGGTATTTAATAGCATTTCAAACCTTTGAAAGGAACACACTTATATAACCAATAGCAGTATGTGTAGAAGAGGATGCATCCTGCCTGCCTTGTTTCTGCTTCATGCATATTTTGAGCTGTAATTCAAATAAATGTACCTTGTTCATAATTGCCAGCAGCTCACTGAGCACAAGACGCAATCGACGCGGTGAATCACTGTGTTCAAACTCTAATGTCAGTCCATGCTGAAGCTGTGAGACCAGGATGCTCTCTCCAGCGCCTCCTCCAAGTTTGTGCCTAATAAAGTATAAACGTGTACATCAACAATTACCGTATGAGAACACTGGCACAGAAATAGCAGCAGAAAGGTTATCTTTTATTGAAATAACCTACAAAAGAATGTATGAACTCTATTCATACATTTCATGAATGTATGAAATTACTTCTGAATTACTACTTAGTTTGCCTATCTATTTCAGGAATTTACAACCAATGTAAGACTCCATCACAAATGATAGTTAATACCCACTTCCATTAACAACAGTGGCGCACTGTTGGATTCACAATGGGCAGGGATGAACAAAACCTCCGCCCAGAATTTTAGAGGCTCAATGTAAACTTAAAAAACCTCTCAGATGATTCCAATAAATCCTTTTACTCTAGGGGAACTTACTCTGCCCAGTTCCCACTGAGAGTAAATGGCCTAATCAGTTTAGACTGAATACAACAGTGTAGTATATATCGAAACTTCTCTACGCAACATTTTATAATATGGAAATTCAAAAGCATTTTAACTATAAGTAGGAAAAAAAAAACTAAGTAAAATACTCTCCAAAGTTTAGACTCTCAATCTTCTCTTTTTGGCATGCATCCAGTAAAAAGCCCAAAAAGCTCCAAAAGATGTTTGATGCCTTCTTCATTGGCAAGTCCAAGTAAATCCCAATCTACATACTGTGGAGCATAACATTACCTAAGCTGCTGCTCTTTGCTGGCATCCTGTTCCAAGGCATGAAAGTCCACAGACAACAACGCAACAATGGAGTTGACAGCTTCCACTCCAGAGAGGAGGCGAAGAATGAGCTTTTTATCCTGGGCCCAGCTTTGGCTCTGGTCAGCGGGCGCACAAAGTGCCATCCGCACCAGGCAGGGCAGGAGAAGTCTTAATTCCGGATCACTTAAAGATGCCAAACGAACAACATCCACCTTCTGCATTGCCTCAAAAGCAAATGGGCTGACAAACTGAAGGCTTGTACACTCCGTCATTATCACTGTTGGTCCTAATGATTAAAAAAATAATAATAAGTAGGGATATAACTCCCACATGTATGAATACCCTCTTTTTAAGTAGCCTGAAAAAATGTGGTTTATCTTTAATAGGCCCCTATGTTGACAGTCGGTTCCTGGCTCAATTAAAGCCTCCCTACGATTCTACTGCCGTCTGGAAAATGAGAAGAAAATAGTATTTTAATGTCTCTGCTAGCCTTGGGGATATGAAGCAGAGAGATTAAGGAACAAGCCCACAGTATTATTACTAGTTAGTGGCAAAAGCCCAGGCTGAGTCCTCATCTGCTAGATCTCATCCCAAAGCTGTCTCCATTACACCAGTCATATGAGCGCCACACCTAAAGTAGAGATAAGCCAATGGCGTAGTGAAGAATGCCCCTCTTCTGTACCTCTTGTTCGGCATGCCTCGCCAAAAGGTTAAAGAATGTTAGGCTTCTCTTTCCACACTCTTTCCAGGAGTCGGCATTGGTAAATTGCCTCAGTAGCCAAAAGCAATGTCAGATTCAAAACTCTGGAGGCCTGAACACTATCCCATGTGCCCTGGGTAAAAACCAGCTTTGGAGGGGGGAGGTGCAATTAGCTATGGGGGACAGATGAGTCCCACTTGGGCACTCCTCCGTCCTCAGGAGTAATCAGAGGCATTAAAAAAAGAGAGAGAAAGAGACAGGGACCAGTAAGCCAATGTCATCATGGGTAACTGTCGTGGGCAGAAACTCTGCTTTGCTTTTCAGCAAGAGAAGTTGGCCTCCTCGCAGAGGGACGGGCTGAGGAGCAGAGAGGTGCCCTGTGTGCTCATAGGTCTCGCCCCCGGTGACGAGAACCAACCAGTCCCTCGGGCTGAGAAAAGCGGGCGAGCGGGCGAGCGGCCGACCAGGGCCAGGGGACGCGCTGCGGTCCGAGAAGCGGAAGCTTCAGACCTTCAGGTACACCCTCCAACCTCCCGGGATCCCACCCGCATCCGCGTCCTAGAAGCGGGACGCGGTAGAAATCGAGAGCTCGGTCCGAAATGGGGCCTAGGCGATCCTCTGGGCTCCCCGACCCTAGCTGTGCCTTGAGTCACCCGGGCACCCAGAAGTCTAACGCCGGGGCCAATCGGGTCAGCGGTGCGAGGGGGGCTGGATGGGGCCTCCGCGCACAGGCAGAACCCGGACTGAAGGGAGCAGAAAGCGGAGGAGACTGTTTCAACCTGCACCCAGCACCTTCATTCATCCCCAGCGCCTGGCTCCCGTCGGCCACCGTACTGGACTGAGAGGAAGAGTGGCTGTGAGAGGAAACCCACAGACGGCGGCGCGGACCCCGGGGTGCGCGTGCGCGGCCCCGCCCCTTCCTCCCCCGCCGCTTGCTCCGCCCACTTTCCCCTCTTGAGAGTTCAGAACTCACTGCGAGCGCGTTCTCCTGACTCAGCCCGCTGTGCCGCGAAGCCCTTTCCAGCTGCAGTTTCGGCTTCGCGTGGCTTAACGTGGGTAAAAGAAGTGTAAAAGATGCCCCCACTCCTCTTTGACCGGAATAGACTGTCCTCTTCTCCCGTCCCTGCCTATGCCCTCCCTGCACCAAAGTTCTAGAATCCTAGGGTTTGTAGGAGGATTTAAAAATTTATGTGGCCGAAGCCGGTTTGCTCAGTGGATAGAGCGTCGGCCTGTGGACTGGAGGGTCCCGGGTTCGATTCCGGTCAGGGGCATGTGCCTTGGTTGCTGGCACATCCCCAGTGGGGGGAGTGCAGGAGGCAGCAGATCGAAGTTTCTTTCTAGCTTTCTACCCCTCTCCCGTCTTCTCTGTAAAAAGTCAGTAAAATGTGTTTGTTTTTTAAAGTAATCTAATCCCGAGCCTCTTCCTTCGCTCTGGACCTGACACACAGAAGTTAAACCTCTCATTTCAGGCTTCCTAAGTTAGGGTCTATGGCTCCTTAGAGCGCGATGGAGATTCAGGAAGTCTCTGCAATCTGCAGAAATTGCGAGTTGCTTGGCATGTCTTCCGGAAAGAGGGTCCAAAATGTTCCACGACTTCTCAAAGAACACCGGTCACACAGAAAAGATTAAGAACCGCTAGTCTGTATTTTTCATACTCTCTCTAGTGCCTAGTTCAATCGTGCTGTATTTAGCACCTTCTGTTTACAAAACATTGTGCTAGGAGTTGTAAACAAAAATATTTGACAGGTCAGTACTTTATAGTTATCAAAGCTTTGATGGAGAGGTGATCTCTTTAAAAATAAGGTCTGTGCTCCGGCTGGGGAGCTCGATGGTTAGAGTGTCTGCCCACACACAAGAGTCGCACGTTGGATTCAGTTCCAGGACACATACCTGGGTTGGGGCTTCACCCCCAGGGCGATTATGGGAGGTAACCAGTCAATGTGTCTCTCCCACATGGATGTTTCTCTCTCCCCCTCCCTCCCACTCTCTCAAAATCAATGGGGGGAAATGTCCTTAGGGATTAACAACACTAATAATTAATAATGATAATAATAATCTGCTTTCACAAAAATAATCTGCTTTCAACATGAAAAAATCAGCAAAGAAAAAAAGTAACTAATGTATTGCATTGCAGTGTTTCTCTTTTTCCATCTGTCCCACAGTAATACATTTCACATTGTGCCTCAAAACACACATTTGCATATGTACCCACATTTAAATGGAAACAGGTATCTTATGAAATAATACACATACTACATGTAGTGTATTCCATTCTATTTAAATTGCTGGTCACTACATACAAATTGGTTTCACAACTGTACAATGTTATTTTTAAGCTGATATTTATTAAGGAATTGTTTATTGAACACTTGCTAGGCACTAGTGCTTTATCTCTATTATCAGATTTAATTCTCTGAGGCAGATAATATTTTCCATTTTAGAATTGTGGAAATTGAGAGAGGTAAAGCAATTTAATCTCCCTGGATAGTTATTTCACAGGAAGAGTAATTCAAACACTGATTTTGGGGAACAATAGGTGGATGTAAACTGATTTTTAAGATGTTTTAAATCTAACTATGATCCTAAAATCATTAACGGAGGAACAACATGCAGATCCATCTGGATCAAAGAGAAGAGCAATTCATATCTAGCCTGAACAAGATAGCTATAGTGTGATGGTGACAAGGGCTGACACGTTAAGTTCCCTTTTTTCTTCTCTTCCAATTCTAGTCTCAGTATCACCACCACCCAGAGTTGCTCAAACCAGAAACCTGTAAGTCATCCTAGACTCCAGCCTCTCCCCCAGATATCCACTTGGTCAGCAAGTCTTCCAAACCTACATTGTAATATTTGCCAATGAAATCATTTTGACAATCACACAGAAACACAGACACTCTGTAAAAGACTTACTCCTGAACTTTCGAGTTTTAAAGCTGCTTTCTCTGAGGTCAATTACCTAACTATACTACAATGAATTTATAAAGTGTTGCAGCCCACATGTTCAATTAGGCAGATTCAGAAATTTCTAGTATGGCAAATAATGCTACAAATTAACCCAAACATTTAGTTGCCTATAAAACACAAAACCTTAGATTGTCAGTGGAGATTCTTACATATTTGCTTCACCCTTTCGTGATTATAATTATAATCCCCCTTTAAGACCAATGTAGCACTGAGCTTCATTACCATTTCTGTTCACACAAAAATGTACTTCATCAATTCTGTTATTACTTTTTTCATATTTTAATATATCTGAAATGGAGATGTCTTAAAGTCAAGTGTTAAATTGTACCAAGCAGCATTTTCATTGACACATAAAATCTTATCTTACAATTGCTGGTGTCTTAGGTTTGATTAAACATATGTAGTGTGGTTCCTATACTTTTAGGTTGAAAGAGAAGACTCCTTCCTGGATGAAAGAAACCTCTGACTGGCTTGATTTACTGTTTTCTACTTGGACTATTTTTTAATCAGACTTGGCGGGAGTGGGGGGGAGCGGGGAGAAAAGAAGAAACAAAAAGATGTTACCTACTATGTTTCAGGAATACTGGGTGCTTTTATGTAGACTATTGCTGAGTAATTGAAGGTATTTAAAGGAGGACCAATGTTCTTTGGAAATAGAATCACAGAATTTCAAAAGTAAAAGGATCTCAGGAGACATTTCCTCAATAAGCCTCTTTTATCTTGCAAGATTTCTTCCATTATTTCAACCTATCGAAATGTGTTGATCTCCTTCTACACTGGTTATTTGCTTTGGCAAACAGTTCGTATCTTCATCAATTTTATGGATAGATGTGGAAGAGAATCGGGTCCAACCCAGGTTCTATAGCATAGCAGTAGATATAGCCTCCGCCATCAAGCCTTTAAGTTATGATTTTCAACTATTAAGAAACCACCCAACTACTTTATTAACCAATGTCACCCCAATAAATTCAATTAAAAGTAAAATAAAGAAATCACCTCAACTACTAAACACTTCCCTGCTTGGGGATATTGATTTCTTAATGGCACTCAAAAGAGTTTTTCATCGTCTGACTTCTCTCTGGCCTGGACTGTGGCCATATGCCACCATGGTGCCTACATTTCAGTTATTTTCAGCTGCTTGTTTCCCAAATCCTTCATATTATTCACCGTTCCTTCTATCTGAAATGCCTTTTATTCTCTTTATGTAGTAACTCCTATGCATCTGTTCTTTTTTTTTAAAAAAATATTTTTATTGATTTCTGAAAGGGAGAGGGAGATAGAAAAACATCAATGATGAGAATCATTGATTGGCTGCCTCCTGCACGCCCCCTACTGGGGATCCAGCCTGCAACCCAGACATGTGCCCTTGACCAGAATCAAACCCAGGACCCATCAGGCTACAGATGATGCTCTCTAGCCAGAGCCAAAACAGCTGTGGCTCCTATATATCTTTTAAGTTGAAGTGTTCCCTTGCTAAGAAATCTTTCCCAGGCAAACCACCTGTCTCGCCCTAAGATTCGAGTATCCTCCTTCAATGCTCCCAAGCCACCCTTTACTTTCCTTCCATCATAGTACTTCACATATCACACTGTAATTGTTAGAATATACATTACTGTCTCTCCCACTAGATAGTATTTTTGAGGTCAAGAGCTATATTTTATTTCTTTGCCCTTAGCATAGTATGTCACTTAATTTTGGTTCGTTGAATTAATGATTTAAGCATAACATCATGTTGGATTTTTTGTTTTTTTTTAAAAATATATTTTATTGATTTATTACAGAGAGGAAGGAAGAGGGATAGAAAGTCAGAAACATCGATGAGAGAGAAACTCCGACCAGTCGCTTCCTGCAAACCCCCCACCTGGGGTGTGCCAGCAACCAAAGTACATGCCCTTGACCAGAACCAAAGCCAGGACCCTTCAGTCTGAAGGCCAACGCTCTATCCACTGAGTCAAACCGGTTTCAGCTCTTTTTTGTTTTTGCTTATATGGAAACCAAATAACTCAGGGATGTGGGGAACTGACTTATTGATCCAGCTGATAATAGAGCAATATACCCTTTATTCCTTGTTAATAAGCAAAGCCTGAACATTTTACTTAACATGCTTAAGAGATAATGCTTCCTACTAAATGTCAATGTTTCTCTAGAAACTGTAATATTTTGAAGGTTATTTATCCTAAATGGTTTGAGTCAAGTTCAAACTGCACTTCTAAAGTGGATGTTCTGTTTATATATCCTTAAAAAACTACAATATACTCCAAATATTTTTAACAATTCTGATTGTAATGATTCTGTCACATGCATATTTTGATTAAGCAGAAAAAATGGTCAAAGCATACTGTAATTTTGATTCTAGAAGTGTGGTGTGGTAAACGTATGTATACCTTGAGTAATAAGCTGATACTATTTCAAGTCACCTCAACAAATAAACAAATACATAAGATCTATGTACATAATATGCTACTGGTATCAAGAGATCAAGAAAATGTCCAATATACTAATTCCTTCTAAAATATTTAAAAATGTTCGCCATATCTCAGTTTTACCTCTCAATCTGTAGTTTTTAAATCACATGGAGAAATCTGACAGGAAATTTGTTAAGATTATCGGAACCTGGCCAGCATGCTTCGGTGTTGAGCATCAACCCCTGAACCAGGTTATGGTTCGATTCCCAGGCAGGGCACATACCTAAATTTTAGGCTCGGTCCCCAGTGTGGTGAGTACAGGAGGCAGCCAATCAATGATTCTCTTTCATCATTGATGTTTCTCTCTCCCTCTCTCTTCCTTTCTGAAATCGATGTTTTTTAAAAAAGATTACAGGAAAAGGAATTAACTAGCATTTTGAGCTTTAAGTCTTGGGTTTTGCCAAGATGTAGCAGAATGGGTCATAATGTATTTGTGCCTAGCCAGTATGGCTCATTGGTTGAGCACCGGCCCAAGAAGCAAGAGGTCAGTATTCCAGTCCCAGTCACGGTACATGCCTGAGTTGCAGGCTTGATCCCCATGTGGGGTGTGCAGGAGGCAGCCGTTTAAATATTCAGCTCTCTGAAATCAATAAAAATGTATTTTAAAAAACTTTATTTGCTTAATGTAGGAAACATGTCTATCTCTAAGGTTGAATTCTTAACAAGTATCAATATTTTATGCATAGTGCAAACAAGCATTTGGCCTTGCTTTTGAAGGAAAAAACTCATTTCCTTCCTTTAGTAAGCTACTCAATAAGGTTTTTCAGAGCTTGGTATTCAATACTGAAAACTACAAACACGTACAGAAAAGATTGCACCTCACAGTACAAGTGAATACCACCCCGCCAAAAAAAAGCTTGATCTGCATATTTTTAGTAATACACTATAGTAAAAAAAAAGATAATAGAAACTGTGAGACAGAAAATATTAGAAATTGTGACAACATAATATACATATCCTTTTAAAGAATTATTTTTAAAATTCTACTGGCAGAAACTATTTTAAAATGACAATTTTGGAATTTGTCCTTAGCTTAAGTTTTAGACAAAAAAAGTATTTAAAACTAGAGGCCCAGGCACAAAACTCATGCACTGGTAGGGTCCCTAGGCCTGGCCAGCAGTCAGGGCTGATTTGTGGAGCAACCAGCAGGACAATCAGAGAGCCCCCACTGGCACCCATCTTGGCAGGCCCTGCCCCACCCCACCCCCGCCGCCCATCTCCTCCCTCTGCAGGGTGACTGGCAGGTCGATCAGAGGGCCCCTGCTGGCACCTGTCTTGGAGGTGACCAGCAGGGCAAATGCTGGGGCGGGAGGGCGTAGGCAGCACCACAAGCTCACCAGCCAGCCCCACTCCCCAATTACCCCACTGCCACCACAGGTCACCTCCCTCGGCAAGGCAACTGGGGGGGGGGGGGGACCGCTGGCACCAACCATGGCTGGCCTGGGGCTTGCAGACAGCTCCTGCATTGTCTGCCCCCTGGTAGTCCATGCACATCACAGCAACCTGTTGTTCCACTGGCTGTTTGGTCGATTTGTGTATTAGGCTTTAATTGTATATGGCTAGAGGCCTGGTGCACTAATTTGTGCACTATCAGTGACCATCGGGACAGGCTGGCTGGGGCAAGGGGTTGTGGATGTTCTGGTTGTTCCACTGTCCGGTCAATTTGCATATTACCCTTTTATTATATAGGATAGCTGCTTAGACAAAATGGACAGAGAACAACAAAAAAGGACGGAGCTATTTTTAATGGATCCTTCATATCTGAACAACAATCTTGTTTCTAAAATATTTATGATTTTTAAAAAAAATAAGGACAGAGCTATGCTTTAAATATTTGAAGATAACTTCTTTCAACTAGAAAACTGATTATTAAACTAATCAGTCTAAAAGGAATTAGTATGCACATGTACATATGTAATTTTCCTATATATTTAACATTGACATATGATTAAAATACTTTCTAAAAATAAAGTACTTCAGCCCTGGCCAGTGTGGTCCGGTGGTTAGAAGGTTGGCCCTCACACCAAATGAGTGCAGGTTCAATTCCCCATCAGGGGACACACACCTGGGTTTTGGATTCCCTCCCAGATGCATAAGGGAGGCCACCAATCAATGTTTCTCTCTCTCCCTGACATTCTTCCTTCCCTTCCACTCTCTCTAAAAAGTAATGAGAAAAGATATCCTTGGGTGAGGATTAACAACAAAATAAAATACTTAGGATGGAGAAGTTAAAAGTCCATTAATCAGTTTTTAGGTTGCTTCTTTCCATTTATAAATGACCCAAAAAAGTAATACTATTCCTGATTTTCATACAAACTTTGGAGATATTTTCAACAGAATGAGACACCACAATGAAGGCTTCATGAATAATTTATTCCATTTGAAGTTTTGTTTTTTATGTTTTTTTTAAAAGTATAAACCTTTTCATTTCCTCAATCACAATTTATACAACTCAGTGTTATGGCATTCGGCAGCAATAGTGTTTGTTCCTTATTATTTTTTTTTTGTCACGTTTAAAAAAAAAAAAGCAATTGGACCATATTAAGTGTCACTGCTAAACAACTTTAAAACGCCCCTTCATAAAGTGACCAAGCTATTTTGAGTTGATGCTGACACATGTCCAGTAATGATGTTACAATTTGTAGTTTAAATTCAGTAACTGTAAGGTCCACAAATCCAGTTTACTTTGAAAACTAAAGCTATTTTAAAACTTTATGAACACATCAACCTGAGGAGTATTTTAGGTCCCAAATCCAGTTTTTTAATTCATACTCCACAAAAAAGAAAACATATATATATATATATATATATAAAAATTTAAACCAGAGTTCTGGGCCCATTAAAACACCAAGAAAACCCCAAAAGGTTAAGATTTCCAGCTGACTTGGGGGATGGGGCAAAAAATGTATGTCAAAAACATTTTTCTTTAATTTAGACAAACTAAAATCTTAAGAGGAAACCCAGACTAAAACATCACTCATGCACATTAAATGTATTAACAGACTGATATGCAATGCCATAGTGGATGAGAGGCAAATTATATGATGCAACAGCATTTAAAAACTTCCTTTTAATGTATTCAATTTGAACATTTTAAATAATGCAACATAGTATTTTGATATTACAGTATTAACATAGTGCTTGATTAAAGATCTGCAAATCTTTGTAGTAACACATTAAGTTAAAAAGTTACCTCAGAAGGTAAATATGAAGACAAAAGGAGAATATTTTAATACAGTAATCTGTGCCATACTGACAATTGAGTAAGAATACAGCTGAGGATAGTTGACTAAGTAGTAAGAGCTTAATTTTAGTGGTTTAAGAAAAGTTTAGAAAGATTAAAAATTACAACTACTTTAAAATTTAAGGGTTACATATAAGTACACTTGGTGGCCTTCGGGCCAAACAATAAGGTGTACAGAAATTTATTCATACAGTGTTAATTCACAGTCCTGATAACTGAATGGCTTGCATAAGGGAGGTATGGCTAGATGTTTCTCACTGGCTGGAAGCAGACATTATATAAGTAAGTAATCTTTTTAAATGCCAAAATACTGAAATTCCACCCTGCTTTATAATGGATAACAGCACAAAAAAACAGATATTAGCACTGTAACAAGGAAGTCAAGGTGTTGCTGATCAACTGGTATGAAGCATATTATTTTGCTTACCTATTTAAACAAAATAAAATAGCCTACACTTGTCTGTGGCAGTACATTAGTAAGTCAGATCCATCATCCTGCAAAAAAGGGTTTTTTTTTTCCTCTCCTGACCTTTTCTAATGGCTATTTAATAATTTTCCATTTGAGTGTGAACTTATATATGAAAGGAAGAAAACACATCTTATCAGTAAATCCTGTATATTTAGGAACTACTCCCTGATTCCCAAATAAAAAGGAATTGTATACTGGGTTCATTCCTTATGGCTCCATATAAAAGAAACTGTCAAGGAATAATTTTTTAAAATCTATTTTCAAACTGAGATGTGGTTACTAAAGGCTAGTAATTTTAAACAACTGAGAATATAGCTTCTATTTTTAAAAGTTACTATTGTGCTAGGTATATAAAAAAGGATACTCTTTTTATAGAAATTCCAAATAAGCATCTTTTCCTTCAAATCTCAGACAAGTTTTTTTAAAAGTATAGAACAAACATGCAACATAATCCTTAGTGTGTTAGCATAATTTAAAAATGAATGCAGAGATGTGATCTTTAAATTTTAATTTCAAAATATGCTTACCATTGGGATTGCATAATTTTGAAAAAATGATTGATAAACCTTTGTCACTAATTGTGTTTTCTTTATAGAAAAAAGACAATGTTTTAATATACACAATTTGAAGAAGTTATATTGTTCATAAGAAAGTGATATTTAAGCTAAGCATATCGAATTTACAAAACATGTTTCAGTAAAAAGTAAAATAAAATGAAACATACCGAATTACTGCTTTGTAAATACAATTGATTTTGTCCTTGTAGAGAATTAGTGAACTTACAAATCCGGAATTTTGCTAGACTGTTTCCAAGAAAGAAAGGTAGACTTGGCGACTGTGAATTCAAGTCAGCAGCACAGGTAGGAGGCTAACTTGGACTCTCTTGAGCAGCACTGTAGAAAGGATTTTTTCAAGGGGGTAAAGCCTGCATAGAAGCAATTATCTTGGTATGTGCAAACAAGAAGGGGGAAAGCTGTATCGAAGAAAGGGGTGAATTAAAGTCCCTAAAATTCAAGTCCCTTCTTTAGGGAGGTGAGAACCTCCTTGACATGTCCTGCCTTGATCTGAACTGTGTTATAGAAAAGTACAGACTCTGGTGTTTGGGACTGTCATCTCCAAACCGAGAAAATTAAATAAATAAAAGGCAAAGGGGAAACAAACAGGTTAAGTTTAGAAAATGGTTTTTAACTAGTGAAATAGAGTCTGAATACCAAAATTCACTGAGAACCTATTTACACCACAGTTTGATTGCACACACACACTCATACATATGTATACTCTCACACACATTCCCAATCTTTAATTAAAAAAAAAAAATCAAACATCAAGAGTGACTGCTCTTAAAATAATTTGTAAAATGCCTAGAGCTGGGCTAAATTTCAACCTTATAGCAGATCCTGAAGATAATTTTCATAATTAATAATATTCCCATGCCTAGATGTGCCACTGTTAAAACTGAAAAAAATTTAAGCATGTAACATGAAACACCAAAATTAGTTTAAGCATTCAGTAGCAAATGTTTTTCTTGTAAAACTAAGTTTTTTTTTCCACTGGAAATGGCCTGAAATATTAGTCATAGCCCTAAACCATAGTACAAAATATAACTGAAGATTTCTCATTTTATTCTAAGTTAAACCACTTAACAATATCACTTGTATATTGCCATCATGTTATTCTGTAAAGGTGTGATATATAAAATGCTGTAAGACCTGGTACCTTTTCGATTTATAAACACAGTGAACTTCATTACTGTACATGTACTCTGCAACTACAGCTTAGCTGTAAATCCTCCACACACAATGGCATGGACATTATTCCCCCTCTATTCCCATTAAACTGTACATCAAGACAATACAAATTTACTGTCCCACCCGCCCCTTACAAAAAAATAATACTCTAAAAGCAACCCTACTGCAACTTTTTAATTAAGACGATTACATATATTTTAGACCAATTGCTTTAAAGCAAGAAGGCAGTATAAACCTTCTAGGAAAATTTTTATAAAAGAGGTTAAGAAATATAAGACAATTTATACATTTAAAAACTTACAATAAATAAGAGATGCAGGCATTTTGAATACTAGATACTATACTCCAATACAAGAACATCTTGATGTTCTGAAACCATATGTTGAAATTCATTGTTCCTTGTTTCCTCTCCATGCTTTTATTATTCATTTAACATGACTGGGTACTATGGCTCATTACTTTTCACAAATACTGTGACTGGAAAAAAAAGGTTAATTTTGCTACGAAAATGTTATAATACGTTTTGTATGATCAGTCATCACTCTAAAGAGTTCAATATAGTCAATGAAAAATAGCAGGGTTATAGCCCCTCCCCCCAAGTCAAAACAATATTTGTTGAAGTAATAAGAATTAGACCCTATCACAAATGACTTTCAGTGAGAAGATAACTGTAACTTAATCTTGCAGCAAATGTCTTTTTTCCTTATTTTCTCGCACAGTTCCATCAAATGAAGATCACAGCATATTCATGATAAAGTTATATAACTGATTCAGCACCACAAAATGAATCGGGAGACATGAGCGTCTGTCCTGGATTGCAGGGTCACAGGTTAGCCAGGAGAGTGCATTGTACTGTTCCAAAACAAACCTGAAAAGCAAATAAACTATTTAAGTCATGTGTTTGTTTATACTGTAGATTTTGGGAGCAGTTTCCAATTATGGCATCTATTAGTAAGATTCAAAGTAACTTAAAAAAAAAGAAGGAAGGGCCGAGACCAGTTTGGCTCAGTGGATAGAGCGTCGGACTGCGGACTGAAGGGTCCCAGGTTCGATTCCGGCAAGGGCATGTACCTTGGCTGCGGGCACATCCCCAGCAGGGGGTGTGCAAGAGGCAGCTAATCCATCTTTCTCTCATCAATGTTTCTGGCTTTCTATCCCTCTCCCTTCTGCTCTGTAAAAAATCAATAAAATATATTTTTTAAAAAAAGAAGAAGAAGGAGGAAGGGCCCAGCCAGTGTGGCTTGGTGGTTGAGTGTTGACCTATGAACCAGGAAGTCAAGGTTCAATTCCTGGGTTTTGGGCTTGATCCCCAGTAGGGTCGTGAAGGAAGTAGCTGATGAATGATTATCTTTCATCATTAATGTTTCTACCCCTCTCTCCCTCTTCCTTCCTCTCTCTAAAATCAATAACAACATTTGAAAGAAAAAAAAAAAAAAGAAGTTATAGTGAGTCCTTGGGGAGATTAGAGTAATTCATAAAAATTACTCTCAAAAGTAGATCACATATGTTAACCAAAAAAAGCACTCATCCTAAATGGTATCATTTATCTTGAGACCCAAGAAAAATACCTAAGGATCCATACTGGAGAGAATACCTAATGGTAAACGAGCTGTACCTGAGGACATCTGAAGTCTGATTTGAGTCAAGCGGGTGGGAGTCTTTACTGTGAAGCAGCTCGTCAGATTGCACTGAAGGCACATGGAGGTGCAAAGAGGCCTGAAAACAACAAGCGACAGGATGTGAGCAAAGGGAAGCAGCAGGGTGTCTGCCTTGATGAGGTACATGTTAGACCTAGTAAGGAATATAAGAATGCTTATTTTTGTTTAATTCATTACAGTAGTAATTTATATGCAACCTTCCTTTTCTTCAGCTTTTAGACACAATCTTAAAAAGGGGGGGGTTCCAATTATTTTTTAAGTGTAACCTGCCAAGATGTATAAAGTAAATGTTTAAGGAAGTACTAAAGTGAGAAACCTCAATACAGTCTGTATCTAGGTTACACAGAACTGAAGCCTATACAGACATACCTAGATGTAGCACTGAAAGAAATTAACAGGAGTAAGCACATGCAAATATTTTACTTATAAAGTTATCTTTTTTTTGCTTAGTTAAAATAACTTCTTTATTTTAAAACTATAGGAAGACAGATTTGGAATAGTCAAGGCAAGAACAAGGAGATATTTGAAAAATCCAACAGATGCATTTCATATTGAAAACCAAATTCTGGTAAATATAAGTTTTCTCCCCAGCTCTAAACTTCAGATATGCTGTTAAAAATAATATGAGTTCAACAATAAAGACTTAAGAATAATCATAATATAATAATACTGACAAGGGTCCCAGAAGTTTAAGATTAAAAGTCCAAACTTAATATGAATTTAAAAATTAGAGTTATTTCATAATGAGGTAACCTGCTTGGTGATCTTGTGTACAGTCAAATGTGGCAACGCATTTAAGTCCTTAGACAAAAGCTACAAGGTTTCAAAAAGCCACTTTTATATTTCTTAGAATTTAAACCAACAGTTGGCATTATTTGGGAACTAGCATAGAAATGGCAATACCTTAAGAAAAAGGGGACACTGATATTGTGCTTGAGGACATGCTGACCAGAACCAGTCAGGTAACGGACCCGCTTTGGCAGTTGATACAAAGTAACCAAGGGCCAATGGTTGCTGAAGAATATTAGTTACTTCATCATGAGACTCTGTTGAAAGTAGCCGATCAGTACCCTGACCCTTAAAAAGACAAAATTAAAAGTGTGTTAGTTCATTTGATATATCTAAGCATTAGATATACAGAATGGCTTATGGAAATCAATCACTTCAATTTTTTTAAATGCTAAAGGATATTTTTGAAAATTTCTAGTATTTATTAGTAAGTGTATCATAATTAGTAATACCATTAAAATAATGAGTTTTTAACAGTTGCATAAGGAAATATGTTCAGAGTTTGTGTGTGTATAAATCTTTGTAACTGACTGAAAAATAGAAAATGATCAATCAAATTTCTGCATTATTTCCTAAAATTCCCTCAACTAATTCCTGACCACTACACCCCCATCCAAAAGGTGGATTAAAATTTAGCTTTGTTCATCTAGCACCGTGGTTCTCAATCTTCCTAATCCAGAACCTTTAATACAGTTCCTCATGTTGTGGTGACAACCAACCATAAAATTATTTTCGTTGCTACTTCATAACTGTCATTTTGCTGCTGTTAATGAACCATAATGTAAACATCTGTGTTTTCTGATGGTCTTAGGCTCTACAGCAGTGGTTCTCAACCATTGGTCTAGCACTACCTATAAAATACAATTAATAATGTTTTGAAAAGCATTATGACAACATGAAGAGACAGCTACTAAGTAATGCTCATAGCTTTTGGATTAATCAATGTATTTCTTGGTATTCATTTTAAGGCAATAGATAAAAAGAAAAATTATATGCATAAAGATGTTCATTGCAACACTGCCTTAACAGAAAAAAAAATAACTTCAATGTCCAACATTTGGGGAATAATATAACAAATTATGCTAAAACAACAATACAATGTTAAAAAGCTGATATACTTCTTTTTTTGTATTTTTAAAAACATTTCTTTATTAAATTATTACATATGTGTCCTTATCCCTCCATTACTCCTCCCCCCCCCATACCCTCCATTCATACCCTCACCCCTCTGTTGCCTGTGTCCATTGGTTAGGCCTATATACATGCATATAAGTCCTTTGGTTGACCTCTCTCCCTTACCACACCTCCCCTACCTTCTCTTTTGAGGTTTGACGGTCTGATCAATGTTTCTCTGTTTCTGGATCTGTTTTTGTTCAGCTGATATACCTCTTGAAAGCTACACTATAAATACATGTGGAAGCTAATTTTCTAAAAGTAAAAATGGTTTTATTAAAATGGTGAGATTATTGGTGCTTTTCCTCATACATATTTTTTAATAATCTTATTTCTTTTCAGTTAAAGAAAACAGGAAAGAATGCAAAGTAAGAAAACTGGGCAAAGATCTTTATTTTTAAGAGGCAGGTTCTAAACATATACATAGAAAATAGTCAAACCACCACTACATATAATTTCACTTAAAGATGTAATTCAAACGAGGCCAAATTAGTTTTCAGGTCAAACAGAAAAAGAAAATAGTCTGCTAAAAATAAACAGAGTTTGGGAGGCAAGGTAGTCAGTGTTTTTTCTGTTCTTATGAGAAAATTAGTATTTCTATTATATTGCTTGTCACAGCGTGATAAAAATAACAGCTCTTAGAACAATATGCTGATTCTCAGATAATCCAGTCCTACACCTGAGTAGAAGCTATGGTGAACTGGCAGGAAAAATTCAAAAGAAGGATTAATGCAAAGTAGTCAGAAAATATGAAGTCAGGAAAAGCAGAGCCACAGACACCTCTTCTCCTTTAATAATGTATAATTCAAAGAGCAGAAATGCATGAATGTATGGTTAATTTCACTATTTGCTGATTTTAAAGGGAAAAACAGGGCTCTATTTCATGAATTAATTCATTACTAAGTTAATGAACGACATTTAGATAAACTGAACTTTTATAATAGGGTTACCTTGCCAGCATCACCTCCATGGGGGTAATGAGATCCTGGAGAATGTACAGGAGACCCCGTTGGAGAGGCAGGAAGAATATTAATGATATCAGGGTCAAGATCGTCTGCCGTGTCTAACAAATCAAAGAGACCCATTCCATCTGCTATAAGAGAAAGAAAAAATATTAAATACTTGATTTCTCATCTCAAGGTTATTTATAGGAGAGTTAAAATTAATCTAACCAACACCTACTGAGTGCCTACCTTGTGGCAATTATTGTACTGAGAGCCATATAAGTAATTATACATAAAAAATAATTATGCAGCCCCACTGGTGGGGCTCAATGGTTGAGCTTCAACCCATGAATCAGGAGGTCATGGTTCGATTCCCGGTCAGGGTATATGCCTGGGTTTCAGGCTCGATCCCCAGTAGGAGCTGGGCAGAAGGCAACTGATCAATGATTTTTTTCTCATCTCAATGATTTTTCTCTTTCTCAATGATTTTTCTATATCTCTCTCCCTCTCTCTGAGACCGATAACAATATATTTTTTAAACATTTCATAGATACCATCAAACTAAGGATCTTGAAAGGGGGAGATAAATCTTGTGTATTTAGGAGAGACAACTAAGATGGCGGCATAGGTGAGCACCTATCTTGCCGTCCACGCAACAATTCTGAAACTACAACTTAACAATGGAACAAACAACGTCCAGAATCACCGGAGAGCTGGCTGAGTGAAAATTCCACACATAAAAGTAGAAGTGGGACGCAGCGGTGGCTCAGGAGGAGCAGCGGTGCGCAGCTTTGAGGTTCGGAGCGCGAGCGAGCGGTGAGGGACAGGCGGCAGACAGCAAGCCTGGCTGGTTTTATCCCGGGCACAGCTGAGGTCTGTGTGTTTGGGGAGAGTGCACGAGTCCTGGAGTGCGCAACCGGGCAGAGAACGCGGGCAGAGAACGCTCGACTTATTCATTTGCTCGGAGACCACCATACTGCTTTATTTTACAACCCTGAGTGAGACTTTGGCTGTGCAGACTCATTTGGGGAGAGGCAGAGTTGTCTGGCAATGGGGAGACCAGCGGTGGATTTACATTGCCACCCAACACTGAGACTCGTGAGCCGCATAGATAAGCTGATGCCGCGAGCCCCATAGACCTGAAGCTGTGCGCCACGAAGGGCAGACCTAAGGCTGACCATAAGGAAGCTGAGCCACTGTTCCTTAGAGGATACCTATCACACACTGCCAAGGGACCAACTCAGGAAAGCAACCGCAATGCAGAGAAAAGGAAAGAACTCAGTTGTGAAATGGAGGAAAAAAGACGACTAGACATAGAGTTCAAAACCACAGTAATTAGGTTTATGAAGAGGCTACTAGAAAAGGCCGAGAAACTTAATGAGAACTACGCCGAAATAAATAACATCTACAAAGAAATGAACAACGCCTACAAGGATATGAAAAAAGACCAACTAGAAATTAAGCATACACTGACTGAAACAAAAAATATTATACAAAGACCTAAAAGCAGTCCGGACGTCTGCAAAAACCAAGTCAAAGATTTGAAATACAAAAAAGCAAAATCCACTCAGCTGGAAAAGGAAGAAGCCAAAAGAGTACAAAAAATTGAAGATAGTATAAGGGGCCTCTGGGACAATCTCAAACATACTAACATCAGAATTATTGGGGTGCCAGAAAAAGAGAGAGAGCAAGATAATGAAAACCTACTAGAAGAAATAGTGACTGAAAACTTCGCCCACCTGGTGAAAGAAATTGACTTGAAAACCCAAGAAGTGCACAGATCCCCAAAATATAGGAATCTAAAGAGGACCACACCAAGGCACATCATAATTAAAATACCAAGAGCAAAAGATAGAGAATATTAAAAGCAGCAAGAGAAAAACAGTTAGTTACCTATAAGGGAGCACCCATACGATTGTCAGCGGATTTCTCAACAAAAATGAAGCAGGCCAGACGGGAGTGGCAAGAAAATATTCAAAGTGATGAATAGCAAGAATCTACAACCAAGATTACTCTCTCCAGCAAAGCTGTCATTCAGAATTGAAGGTCAGATAAAGTGCTTCGCAGATAAGAAAAAGATAAAGGAGTTCATCACTGCCAAACCAATACTATATGAAATGCTGAAAGGTATTGTTTAAGAAGAGGAAGAAGAAGGTAAAAATATACATTATGAACAACAAGTACACATCTATCAACAAATGAATCTAAAAATCAAGTGAATTAACAACCTGATGATCAGGATAAAATGAGGAATAGAACAGAATCATGGACATAGAGAGGGAATGGACTGATAATGCTTGTAAGAAAAAGGGTGCGGGAAGTACAGCAAGAGACTGGACAAAAATCATGCAACTATGGGAGAGGACGGGGGGGGGGGGGGGGGGTAAGGGCGGAGAGTGGGATGGGTACTGGGTGGAGGGGAGCTATTGGGGGAAAATGTAATTAATAAACTGAACAATAAAGAAAAAAAGAAAAATAATAAATCTTGTATATTTAGGTGGTCCTTGTAATCACAGGGGCCCTAATTAAGGGTTATTGACACTAGGGTTAGTCAGTGAAGGAGAGGTGTTGGTATTACACTGCTGGTGTTGAAGATGGAAATAAGGGCCATGAGCAAGAGATGCAAGTGGTCTCTAAAGCTGGCAAAGGCAAGGAAACAGACTGTCTCTTAGAGACTCCAGAGAGAACCAGCCCTGCAGAATTCTTTGACATGAGTCCAGTAGGACTTCTGACTTCCAAAACTATAAGATAAGTGTGTATCATTTTAAGCCACTAAGCATGTGGTAATTTGCTACAGTAACAATAGGAAACTTACAGAGTAAACCCAGTATGTAATTAAAAAATTAAAATGTATTTAAAATGACACTATTCATGATTGATACACTTGTTCTTTTATATATATATATATATATATATATATATATATATATATATATATATATATTGATTTTTTTCAGAGAGGAAGGGAGAGGGATAGGAAGCTAGAAACATCAGTGAGAGAGAAACATCCATCAGCTGCCTCCTGTATACCCCTCACCCCCACCCTGGGGATGTACCCGCAACCAACGTACATGCCCTTGACCAGAATGGAACCTGGGACTCTTCAGTATGCAGCCTGATGCTCTATTCACTGAGCCAAACCAGTTTCAGCTGATACACTTATTCTTTACTATTAAGTAAAACATTCAAATTATTGTATAACACACACACACAAAAAAATAGAATAATTAATACCTATACTGTGACTTTAAAAATGTGCCATTTTCTAGGGTAACTCAGAACAACAATAGAGTATCATTTACTTTTTTCTTCTATTCAAATGCAATCTATAAATTCATTGAGAAAAGTTTCATCCCTACTCTTGCAGTTTATATAAATCACTATATTATATTGGCAAATCAAGTTAGAGAAGATAATATGAGCTGCAAAGTGTATACATAGATAACAGCACAGGCAAAAAACAACAAATATTTTATGAACAATATTGTCTTTTAAATTAAGCAAATATTTTTGAGATAATTCAGAGCACCAAGTTCTGATATCAATAAGGTAGAATAATGATTATATTAGTTGCCTGTTGCTACTTTTACAAATTATTACAAACTTGTTAACTTGAAATATCACACATTTATTTTCTAACAGTTTGGGGTCCAGAAATTCAAATTCAGTTTTATTGGGCTGAGATCAAAGTGTTGGTCATTAGTGCAGAGGGTGATCTGTTTGTATTTTCCAGCACCTAGAATTATATTCAGTGCCTCATAGCTCCTTCCTCCTTAAAGTCAGCAGTGTAGCATTGTTTTTCTGTGACTTTGCTTCCCTCTCTTTCAATCACTTGGCCTTCCCCTTTTTGTGGACAGTCAGACTTTCATTTTATAAGGACACATGTGATTGCATTTAGGACCCACCCACATAACACAGGCTCTCTACATCTCAAGAGCCTTAATTTAATCACATCTGCAGCCTTTTTGTTGTTGTTGCTATTATTTTGCCATATAAGGACACATTTACAGGTTTTAGGAACATTCATAAGATATAGATATGTGTTGGGAACATTAATCAGCCTATAATCAGCAACAATCATCAAGACTTTTTATATTTGCAAAACCTTTAAAAAATAATTCCCCTACCATTGTTAGGATTGAAAGCCAAGTCCAAGTTTTCAGTAGTATAAGTGGCCGAAGCCACTTGCACAGAAGCAGAAGTAGGGAATACAAGTATATGAGTACATGATGTATCCTGTGGGGTGTTTAGCTGAGACGTCTGCATATTTAGGGTGGTGCTTCTTCCAAATACAGAACCAGTTGACACAGAATCTGGAAAGGAAATGAAAGGTATTTTTTCGTTTAATAAATAATCAATTTTACATAATGTTTAAAAACTTAAGTGCATAAAGAATTAATTCTGATATAAACTAAAGTTGCTAACCTGGCATAATAACAAAAGAGCCTTGGGGTTCCATTGCTACTAAGCAAGCACTGAGAATGCTGGGAGAGTCTGCAGCAGATATACAACACATTCTACACATGTCTTTGAGTCTTTTACTTAGAGACTGCAAGTTTCGACGACTCAGCAAACAGCTCCAATCTGTGGGTATCAACAAAAATAATAATCTAAAGTAACACCACTATTAACACCCTATAGAACCAAAGTTAAAACATAATTGTTTTATTTTTTTAAAAATATATGTTTTTTAATTAATTTCAGAGAGAAAGGGGGAGGGAGAGAGAGACAGAAACATCAAGGATGAGAATCATCTATCAGCTGCATCCTGCTCACCCCTTATTGGGGATAGAGCCCACAATATGGGCATATGCCCTTGGCAGGAATCGAACCCAGGATCCTTCAGTCCACTGAGCCAAACTGGCTAGGACAAACATAATGGTTTTAAAATTAGTGCCATTATTAAGGCAAAACTGTCTTATTGGTGATATTACTCAACACTCTTTATCACCTTAGCTTTAATGTACATCAATATCAACTAGTATCTGCTGAACAGAAGGTAAGTTGAATAAAAAAAAGAAAAATAATAGTAGTAATGACACTGATACTAAAGTTGTAATATTGTAAAATATACTTTTATATCTGGAATTAAGCCATTTGTGGCTTAGACATCTGTAGTTCCTCTTTAAAAACAAAAATCAATAACAAAAAATGTTTTTATAAGCTATGCATTTTATCAAGTACATACTATAGCTGTATGTGGTCTGAACAGTGTATGAATTAACATAAAACAGAAATCTAAGTAGTAAAAAATAAAAGTACAATTTTACCTTTTAATTCCCCATGACCAATCCTTCCTAGACGGCCAATTACAACTCTCCATGGTAATGAACTCATTTGTACAAGACCTAAGCACCATTCCCAAAGTTTCTGTAGACCAAATCTTCTAGCAGATCCTTTTTTCCTACGAGCCCTATTGTGTAAAGTAAAGAGATAGTCATAAATGTGCCTAAAACTCATATAACATTTCAAAAGAGCTCAAATTTGTGAAAAACTGGTTCCTTAATGCTCTGAAACTTTTATACAAGTCCTAAGCAAGAACATATGTGATATCATAGGGGTGGCATGCTCGTTTGTGTTTTTTTTTTTACCATAGATTATATACAATTCTGAAAAGTTATTCATAAGCATCAAAATTCACCAGAAACACTGTTCTACACCAGAGATTGGCAAAACTTTTCTTTAAAGAGCCAATATTTTAAGTTTTGTAGGCCATCAAGATTGTGTTATAACAATTCAACTCTGCTGCTGCAGCATGAAAGCAGCCATAGATAATACTTAAATGAGCATGGCCAGATTTGGCCCACAGGTTAAACAGTTTGTCAATCTTTGCTCTATACTTTAAGTTGAAGAATATAAAAAAACACTACATTTCTCAAACCAAACAATGTTACTGAGTTTTTGCATGCATGTCCTTTATTAGGCAAGCAGATAACAAGAGCAACAGTAGCTGCCATTTACTGAGAACTTACTATGTACACCCACTTTACATGGAATACCTCATTTTCATCCTAACAACTCTGTAACACATAAACTTATCCTCCCAGAGAAGTAAGCTGTAGTTCGGCTGGCTCCAGATCACATAATCGGTAAGTGGCAGAGATGGGATTTGAACCCAGGTGTCTATGAGGTTGCACCTCTTTCTTAACCTTTCTCTAACTTCTACTTTCAGTTAAATGGCAACATCATCATTGTATTGGAAAGGTGATATTATTCTTCCTCTATTCTATGCTTATCCTTCACAGTTAAGAATACTAATTCCAAAGCTCATTTAATTAGTATTAACTATCCCATTTTAAAAAATAAAAATTGTGCCAAGGAAATGTATAAAGTACTGCTTTATGGTTTATAAAATAATAAATCTTTGTAACCAATAATACAAAATTCTACTTTTTCAGCACTCCTATAAAAATATTTTTGTACATAACCAATTTCCGAACTTAAAGGAACAGAATCTTTATAGAGAAAATAAAGGATGGAACCAAACCTTAAAAATAAAAATCATTGCAAGGATTTGCTTTTCAAGAACTCCCAGGCAGTGTTCACTCACTAGCTTTGAAACATGTTACTAGAAATATCTATTAAGTGACAACTCAACATGAGGATCACCTATTGTGACCTATTAGTTACAGACTTCACAAATAAATGGCCATGATATCTAATTACTACCAACAAAAATTCTAAAAAGAAAGCCTCCATTTTCAGAAGACACTAACATTTAAGTGGTAAGAATTTCAGTCCACAACTTTAGTAAAGAAAGTTAAAAGTTAACTCAATTAATATAGGGATTATATCTCAGTATCTTAGATGGTACATGAAAAAATTTTCCAGGGTGCTTCACTAGTTTGTTTGTTTATTATTTTATTTATTTATTTTAAGTTGTGGAGGGCTTTCTAGTTCCATGCCTCAAATTTTTTTCAAGCTTTATTTTAAAGAATTTAGGAAGCTTGCCCTAGCCAGTTTGGCTCAGTGGATAGAGCACCGGCCTGCAGACTGAAGGGTCCTAGGTTCGATTCTGGTCAAGGGCACATGTGTGGGTTGTGAGCTCCATCCCCAGTGGGAGGTGTGCAGGAGGCAGCCAATTGATGGTTCTCTCTCATCATGGATGTTTCTGTTTTTCCCTTTCTCTCTGAAATCAATAAATTTTTTTAAAGGAATCTAGGAAGCTTAATCTCTTTAGTCTATGTAACAGATTAATCAGATTTATTAATTCTCTTAATTATACAATGTAAATATACACTATATAAGGTTAAGAACCCACAATCCCAATACATAATATTTTATTTGATTTTTACTTATTTATTTTTTAGAGAGAAACATCAAGTTGTTCCACTTGCTTCTTGTATGTGCCCTGACTGAGGATCAAATCACAACTTTGGCATATTGGGATGATGTTCTAACCAACTGATCTAGCCAGGACAAGAATAATTTGCATGTACCTTGGTTGAGGTGTGTAGGAGGCAGCTGATGATGTTTCTCTCTCATTGATGTTTCTAATTCTCTATCCCTCTCTCTTCCTCTCAATAAAATATATTTTAAAAAACATTTTTTATTGATTTTCAGAGAAAGAAGAGGGGAGAGAGATCAATGAGAGAAAACATCAATTGGCTGCCTCCTGCAAGCCTCCTCCTGGGGATCAAGCCTGCAACCAGGACATGTGTCCCAGCTGGGAATCTTACTGGCTTAGTGCATGGGACGACACTCAACCAACTGAGCCACCAGCAGGGCAAGAATTAATATTTTAATATACATAACCTGCAAAACAGTTTTCTACTCATTAAGAATAAAATGTAAATGTGTGTATGAATTTTTTAAAATGGGATAATATAATGATATATTTAAAGAAACTTAAGTACCTATTTGGAACATCGATGTTAATGATACATGTTTCTAAAAGTTCTCCATATAGATCTGTGCAAGAAGCAAGAATCCATTTTTGGTCATGTGATAAACAGTACCCCACGAAAAGAACATTATATTTCTGTCCAGCTTCTCCAAATGTTTCTCCTAGCTCTGTCTGTTTATCCTTCACTGGAGCCAGAATAAAAGGAGGTGTATAAAGTCGTATACACTCTGGTCTCTGTAAAACAAAAAATTAAGGTACTATGGTACTATATAATCACAGAAAAATCTTTTATTAAAAAAAGATTTTTATTGAAAATGTGATATCTTTTCCCAATTATAATTAGAAAATGAGAGCTAAACAGAACTGCACTTGGGTTTTGCATAAAATCATAAAATGTGTAATTGTGAATAACTCTGGTCATAGAAAGCATACTTACATCAGGACTTTTAAGGGCAGTTTCCATGGCTAAACCTGGTCCAAACCCAGTCAATGTTTTCACATTGGTTGATGTTGGAAGGGGTCTCCGGCACTGGGTGAAGGCCGAAAAAGCCAGGGATTTTAAATGCTGGGTATAGATTTGTCTATCTTCATGCTTCACAGGTTGCAACAGGTACTGACAAGGAACAATCTATAAATTATAGGCAAATATTACAAATATTAAACTTTGAACAAGTCACAAGAGAATAAAAAGGACTATGAGTTAGAAATTCTAAAATTTTTACTAGAACATTTGAACAAAGCAAATTAAAATGACCAACTAAATAATTTTATAGGATTTTAATAGTCAACTTTACCAATGGGCTATGTAAAAATCTTTAAAAATTTCTACATATCAGTTTTGATATTGCCATTGACTGGTCCTGTTGTAGTCTATAAAAAATTCCAATTTCTATAAATAACTTAATATGGTTAAATTCTTTCTACTTTTACTTGCAACCCGATTTAGAACTCTAGCATATATAGACCCATACTCTGATTTTTGTACTTAAGTTTATGAACTTAAAAACTGGTTTATAAAAGTAACACAAGAGAAATATTCAATATACTTCGTGCAATCTTTATTTTCCATTATTACTGTGGTTACTTTTATTTTCCATTATTATTATGACACAATTGCAAAATCTGTCTTTTATAAACTCTCTAAGATTTCTAGTATAATATCACTTAAAATAAAATCTACATAATAGAACCTGGCTCATGCAAAATTAATTTAGATACAGACGAGTATCTTTGAAATGTCTATCAACATCCAATGGTTTTATATAAATTTTATCTCCAACATTTATCATTCTTACCTGTACAGAAACAGTACTCTTAAGATGAGGAGGAAGAGTCTGGACCATTTCCAGAAAGCATCGAAGTAGCCCCAAAGTCCATACATTAGAAGAATTAGTGCTCTCATCTTTATTTTCATATGTAAAAGGATCAATTATATAAACGACAATTGCAGGTGGATAAGTGATTGCATGTGAGTCACCATCTGTGGGGATACCCACTTTATCCCGATCCATCGTGCTAAAATTCAAGGTAGAAATGACAGTTAGGAAAAAAAATTGTACTATTCCTTTCTTGGGGAAGCATTAAAAGCAGTTTTTAATACCTCATCCCCTTTTCAGAGAGCCTCTCTAAAATTGAAGGACATCTCTTTCTCTTCAAAGAGAACTATAAACACTATATATACAATTTCATGGTGTACAAGGATTCTTGTGTTGAGATCTTGCATTAGAAAAGAATTATTTAAATCTATAGAGCAGAGTGGGGAATAGCCAGACCATAACAGTCCTGAGAAATCATTTGGTCTGGTTCATAGGTCAACACTCAAGCACTGAATCACACGGGCCGGGTTAGCAGACTAACTTTTAAGTTGATAATTTTGTATGGCTCCCAAATGATACATAATATCCAACTGCCCCTTGGCAGAAAAAAGGTTCACCACCCGTGCCAGAGTATCAGAAATACTAGAGAGCTTACTGCTTAGGTGATAAAACTGAGACACAGATAAGCTAAATGAGTGGCCCAAGATCCCAAAGCTGGCTAGAAGCAGAACTAGAAAGAAATCAGGTTTTCAAACTTAGTCAATGTCCTACTACATTTTTAATTATATACAGTCCTTTCTTCATAAGTGAATAAGGTTCATTTTTTATGGTAATATTTTTTAAACTCCAAATATATGGAGATGAACTCAAGATAAATGGGTCAATCTGGATAATTAATAGTTTGTTTTTCCTCATATAAATGACTACAGCTTTGGGCAAAACTGCACCTGGGTAGCTGAAAGATATAATTAAGCTCAGGTTAATCTAACCTATAAATCAGAAGGGAAGCTCACTCAATACCTTCTTCAGAAAAGGAATGAAGAGAGCTGTCATTATCGTTGTTGTCAAAAACAACTCAAGCATTTGGAAGCACTGTGTAAAGCACTTACTGTGCATTATATCCTCTAGTGACCCAGTGCATAAATTTGTGACCATTGAAAGGAAATTAATTGGAAGAACTATTTCAATATTGCTATTCGCACTTTCTCTATAATAGAAGTGTTAACTAAATTCATGACTGACAATGACAAATCAAAACACATGCATGTGATTAGCGCCAGTGAGAGCTTTGTATGTGTCATGCATGCATGAGTCAACTTAGCCTTTTATAGATATAGAATAAACTTGCTTAATTAGACCTGCTTTCTGATTTAGCTGAACTTTTTCCAGCCCAGTGAAGCACACCAGTGAATTACTCGTTCAGGTAATTGTCAGCAACACAGAAGCAAATATCAACACGAAGCAGATTATTATTGTAGATCACACAGGGAGAACAGAGGGTAAAATAGTGAACTGCAGCAGTGTTTGACTATATTGTGCGCAGTGAGAGAACCTAAAGTCATTTTCAAGGTCCACCATTTCTTTCTTCTGTTCAGTCGGGTCAACTTTCTAAGCTTTCTAAATCTCCATTTTCCAGCTAATGAAAAGAAAATAGGGTTCCACTGAGTTTCCTATCTATCTACTCTAAGACTTCTATGAGGACAAAATGAGATAAGGCATGGACAAACGCTTCACAGACATTTGGTTAAAGCATAAAATGTTTCCTCCTGGCTATAAAGCAAGTTGTGTTTCAGGGCTAAAGAAATTGCAAGGAGGCTGGCTAGTCGTTAGAGAGAGGAAGCCGGCCGTTGCTACGTAATGTCATTACCTAAAGCCCACGGCCACTGTTTCCGGGCTGACTGGGCTGTGGGCCACATTTTGCATCATGGGGGTCTCAGCAGCACTGGCTGCAATTTGGTGGGGTGTAGCTTCAGGGTGGTGGCAGGGCCTGTGTCCCACTTGGGGGAAGCTGAGTGTTGCTTTGTGGGCACCAGGTCCACACTGCCATTTCTCTGTAAATGGCCAGTGCACGTTGTGACAGCTCCTGTGTTGAGCATCTGTCCCCTGGTGGTCAGGGTGCACCATAGTGACCAGTCGGATGGACACTTAGCATATTAGCCTCATATATACGTTATATATATACTGCTCCCATTTTACAGATAAGCAAACAGGCTCAGAAAGATTAACTTTCCCAAAGTCACATAGCCAGTAAAATGGCAGAGCTGAGATTTTAATCTTGGTATGCCTCTTCTGCCTCTGAACAGACTAAATCACTGGAATGACTTGAATAGGCTAATCTACTTGACAGTTATATCACAGAACAGATATTTTAAAAAATATATTTTATTGATTTTTTTTCAGAGAGGAAGGAAGAGGGATAGAGAGCCAGAAACATTGATGAGAGAAACATCGATCAGCTGCCTCCTATACACCCCCTACTGGGGATGTGCCCACAACCAAGGTACATGCCCTTGACTGGAACCAAACCTGGACCCTTCAGTCTGTAGGCCGACGCTCTATCCACTGAGCCAAACTCGTTAGGGCTTATAGAACAGATTTAAACATCAAAGGATAGTTGGACTAAATGACTTTCAAGGTCTTAGTTCCCAGCCTGAGATTCTATAAGTCTGTGATAAAGACTTTATGATGATACCTGGGCTCAGTGGTTGTGTGTTGACTTATGAACAAAGAGATCACTCGTTTGATTCCCGGTCAGGACATATGCCTGGGTTGTGTGCTCCATCTCCAATAGGCAGTGTACAGGAGGCAGCTAATCAATGTTTGTATTAAAATCAATTTTCTGTCTCTCTCTCCTTTCCCCTCTCTCTAAAAATCAATGAAAACATATATAAAAGCCTAAGCAACAATTACGACTGGTCATTGACTACCAGGGGGCAGAAGCTCAATGCAGGAGCTGCCCCCTGGTGGTCAGTGCATTCCCACAATGGGAGCACTGCTTGGCCACAAGCCGGGCTCACAGCTGGCAAGTGCAGCTGCAGCAGCAGGAGTCTCTTCAGCCTCCACAGCAATGCTACTGGGCAGCGGTGGTGGCAGGTGCAGCGGGGCCAGGATGAGTGGCAGCTGAGCTGTGCCTGGCCCCAACTAGGGCACTGCCCCAGCCGCCTGCTGATTCGACACTGCTACATCCCTTGAGGGGATCTCAAAGTGCTGGGTTTCAGCCCCTGAGGGGTCCTGGACAGCAAGAGGGCTCAGGCCAGGCTGAGAAACGTCATCCGAGCACAAATCTGTGTAGCAGGCCTTTAGTAAAAACATATGTGGCTCAGTGGTTGAGTGTTGACCCATGAACCAGGTGACAGATTTCTGGTCAGGGCACATGCCCAAGTTGCAAGCTCAGTCCCTAGTAGGGGGCATGCAGGAGGCAACTGATTAATGATTCAATCTCATCATTGATGTTTCCATCTCTCTCTCCCTCTCTCTTCCTCTCTGAAATCAATCAATCAATCAATAAATATATATATATATATATATTCTCTGAAATCAATAAATATATATATATATATATATTTTAAAAGATGTTATGAAGAGTCTTCATTGTAACTTTATAAGTAAAATATTATACATTATAAAAATTACAATTTCCCTGATAAGACCAAAAAACTTTTATGTTTATTCATAATTACTGTGTTACTCAGACAAAAAGAAACATCATATTTATATTTCTGCAAAATTAGTATATTTAAAAGTACCTTTCAGATACATCAGGATGTGGCTGAGTGGGAAGAGAAGAGGATTCTCCAGAAATCCCAGGAGTTTGTAAAGCTGATGACTGTTGTCCTCCTAGCTGGCCATTCTGAACTGTACTTGCCTGCGTAGTCATGGATCCTGTAGCACTACTGCTCAAACTGCCAAAGGGTGGAAACGAAGGTAGTTTATTTGATACTCCACTATTCAAGTTGGAGGATGATGAAGATGAAGTTGAAGTTGTGGTCAAAGTTGAATTAGCTGTGGCAACTGAAGAAGACATGGTAACACCTGAAGTCACTGTCATAGTGCTGCTCGCTGCAGATGCTAGGGTGGCAGATGGAGTATTAGCATTTCCAGTATTTGTCATCTGAGGTGGAGTAATCAAAGATTGACTTGTAGGGGCAACTAAATTTGGCTGGGAAAGTAGAGAGCTGTCCAATGGCTGGGAAGCAAGATAAGGACCTAAAGATAATAAAAACAGGTAGGGTATTTAATTCTTTATTTCACTGGTTGGTTCTTTATTTATTCAACTATGTGAATAAAATACCTAATTGATGCTTTTTTGGTAATTACCCTCCTTAAGTTGCTTGCTAAGAATGTAGCATATATAGTTTCCCGTTTTCCTACAAACTGAAGACACAAATTTTAAATGGAATTGAAAAGGATAAAACAGCATTTTCATACAAATAAAGAAATGGATTCCATGAAAGCAAAATAAAATTCTATTTCCTAGGCATAATTAACTATAAATAACAATATCTAGCAAATTTTTATTAAGCCATTCAAAGGGTTCCTAAATCACAAGTTAAATAAATATTGATTACACTAGGAGCTAATTAGATATAAAAAAGAGAAATGTTATCATGAGGTTCAAGTTACAGGAATGTCTAATGAGATTCAATATTTTGGTTAAATCTATTTAATCTTTGGATTAAGTCTAAAGTAAGTCCGTTGATATTTAATTCAAGAATGTTAAAATAAGCAAGTCTTAAATAGTTAATTCAGGAGTGTTAAAATAAACGTCTTAAACAGCTGTCATTTTCTTAGTTCCAACAAAGAACTGTTTTTTTTGTGTGTGTTATAGAGGAAATTACAAGTTATTTGCTCTCTAAACCATTAACAAATCAAGAATCTTAATGTTAAACATAGTCTTAATGTTAATAAACTTAAGTAAAAACAAATTCATCAGATCCTACAGAAGCAACAAAAAATTGCTTATAACCCACAATATTTCTTTCTACCTAATGAGATCCCTATACAGGGATCATTAAACTTTTTTAAAAAGGGTCAGGTGGTAATTATTTTAGGCTTTATGGGTCAGTCTCTGTCAAAACTACTCAGGTCTGATCTTGTAGCTCAAAAGCAGGCATAGGCAATATGTAAATAAATGAGCATGGTTGTGTTTCAATAAAATTTTATTTACATAAACAGCTGGAGAAGTGGGCCATACATTCTAACACTGGCCTTAAATAATAAATTCAAATTCAATACCTAGGTCATATCTGCAGACTTGTGCATAAAGCTTGAGTTTAGAAAATGCTTCATTGTTACCATCAGCTGTCTGAGAAAACCATTCTGCTACCAACTTTTCTGACAGTTTCTTTGCTGCAGTAGATCCAACTCTCATGATCCCATCTGTCAACAGTCGGGAAATAGGTCTATGTTGACCTAATCGACAGGACTACAAATACACATACAGAAAGCAGAATTAGTGAAATTATCATAGTATTTAAGTACATATTGTAAAATAAAGCATTTCAGATATTTAAAATAAACTATCACTTATACTTAACATTTGGGATAAGAATATCAAGGGTAAAATGGTGCCATAGATCTTTTTCTTTTGTACAGAAATCCATTAAACTTCTTTTAAAATTAAAACATCTCCAATGACATAAAAGTAGATAATAATAATGGCACTATAACTTTATGACTTGAATAATGAAAACTTGAAGAATATAGAAATAAGTGAGCATAAAAATGTAGTTATTTTAAGCTGTAAATCTATCCCAATTCATCTATATACATATTTTGCTTAAACAAAAGCAAAACAAAAATTTAGTATACAACTAAACTATGAATTTGCCAGCTCTCCCTCCAATTCTGTGGGCTATTATTGTCTGTTGTGAGAAGCCTACTATCAAATAAGTTTGCCATACTTGATTAAGAAAATTTAGCCCTAGCTGGTTTGGCTCAGTAGATAGAGCGCCGGCCTGCAGACTGAAGGGTTCTGGTTTGAATACTGGTCAAGGGCACATGCCCGGGTTGTGGGCTTGATCCTCAGTACGGGGCGTGCAGGAAGCAGCCAATGATTCTCTCTCACCATTGATGTTTCTATTTCTCTTTCCCTCTCCCTTCCTCTCTAAAATCAATAAAAATATATTTTAAAAAAAGAAACTCTAGATAAGATTTCTTTACTATAAGACTTTCAACGGCTCAAAAAATCTAATACGAATAGTTAGTCTTTACATGGTAATGTAATACACCAATGTCTCCTCAAACCTATGTAACTATGGAACTTCCCTCTAGGAAGATTTGCAGCACTAGTATTCTCTAAAACACTCGTTGGGAAATACTTATTTCTACAAAACCCACTACATACCTTGTAATTAAGTGGAATATTTATATGGAGGTAAGCCAGCATAAACTAACAATTGTAAAAGCAATTTTAAAAACTGGATTTCCCAGCATTTATGGGAAAAGGAAGGGGTAATGAATTAAGACTTTATGTTCCATAGCATTTTAAACTTGCAATCACTGCATTCAGTGAAGGACATAATATGAGAATTATAACTTAAAAAATTAGTCAAGAATTTCAGAAAGGAAACAGATCTTACAAAGATCTAGCATAGCTTTATTTTATGTATGAGGAAAGTGAGGCCTAGTGTTAGTACCCGAGATCCTAGAAAATTAGGCCTAGAATTTTTGTAAGTGTAATTTTCCTTGGCTATTTAAACATACTGCCCTTTGCTTTAGAAAAATATTCTTTTTGTTATTGTTGATTTTTAGAGAGAAGGGAAGGGGAGAGACACAGAGAACCATCAATGTGAGAGAGAGAGACACATCGACTGGTCCCCTCCTGCACATGCCCCGACCAGGGCTAGGGATAAAAGCCTGTAACCGAGGTACATGTCCTCGACCAGATTTGAAACCAGGAACCTTTAGTCCTTGGGCTGACGCTCTATCCACTGCACTGGCTAGAGCAGTGATTGGCAAACTGCAGCTTGCGAGCCTCAGTTTGCTGACCACTGGGCTCGAGCAAAAAATATTCTCTTAAATGAGACCATATATACTCTCAATTTCCCCCCCAATAAGGCAATTGCCACCATGAGCCATGGCACAGACAGCTAACTAAGGGTTAGGTAAAATCCTGTAAGAATGTAACTGGCTAGTATGAGAAGTAAATGACATCAAAGAACTTGACATTATTACTATTCTGTCCCACTCACCTGAACTTCCCAGTATAATTTATGTTTAAACATACAAATAATAAGGCAGTTTTTAAATGCCACATTTTTAAAAACACCTACCTCATATATTGCAGTAAGATCCCTAAAAAAACTTTTGGCTCCATTTAACAAAGCTTCATTTTCTGGACATAGTACAACATAGGCTATATCTCTTTGAGATCCATAGGGTTCCAGCATAAGTCTCTCCCAGTAAGGGAGAGCAAATGGAGAAAGCACCAGAAAATCATAATCATAACTCAACAAAAATGTGGGGATTGGCAGTGGTTCTGGAGATTCATCAGTTCCTAAATAAGAAAAGTATATTTGAAGAAAACATTGAAAAGCAGTACGTCTTTTATTGAAATGTCGAAAGTACTAAGTCATTATTAGTAGTAAAAATATTTTATTAAAGACAAAAATACTTAAAGCCAGTGACTGAGGCTTTTCCACAGTTAAGAATTTGCTAAAATGGTCTTTAAAAAGAACATATGAAAAAAACATATCACTTATACCTTCAAAAAAATTAATCTGAATAAGAAAACTTAGAAGTATAAAAGAAAACATGAAAAGAGAGTTTTATTTTTAAACCTGGACTGGGGAAAGCCTTTCTAAGCATAACATAAAACCTATCCATTTAAAAACCGGTTAATCTGACTATATTAAATTTAAAATTTTGGTATTAAAAAAAACAATAAAGCCAAATGATTAGCAGCAAGTTGGAAGAATGATTTGCAATGTATATGAAAAGAGTTACTATCCATACCATATAAAAGGGAACTATATAAATACATAAGAAAATGACCAAAAACCTCATAGAAAAGTGGGTATAGTATATGAACAAAGCAATAGAAATACCTCTTGCACATAAAAAGATGCTTATTCTCGTGACAAAGAAATTAATTAATAGCAAACAATTATAACACTATGTGTTTGGTACTGCTCAAAGATCTTTCTTTTTATGAACTCATTTAACCCTCACAAAAACTCTATAAGGCTGATACTAATATTAATCTAATCTCATTTTAGAGATGAAAAAGCAGGAATAGAAAAGTTAGCAACTTTTTCTAATCAAAGCTTAACATATAAAGAGTGGCAGACGTGGGATTAGAAACAAGGAAATCTTTCCTCACAGTCTACTATTCTACCTCTCAACTATAATGAAACAATCATTTTCACCCATCTACTTAGCACCCTACTGGTAAAAGTTTGGGAAACAGACATTTAGGTAGAAGTTTAAACTGGTATTATAAAGAGTAATTTGGGAATATTTTAAAAATATATACACACATACTTTAAAAGCCAGACATGTCTGAATTCTAGAAAAATAGTTGTAATAATAATGATGAAAACTGCCAAGCCAGCATGGCTCAGATGTTGAGTGTTGACCTATGAACCAGGAGGTCATGGTTTGATTCCCAGAAAGGGCACATGCCCAGGTTGCAGGCCGGATCCTCAGTGTAGGGCATGCAGGAAGCAGCCAATCAATGATTCTATTTCATCATTGATGTTTCTCTCTCTCCCTCCCCTTTCCTATCTGAAATCAATTAAAAAAATTATTTTTAAAAAATATTGATGGGGCTAAAACCAGTTTGGCTCAGTGGATAGAGCGTTGGCCTGCAGACTGAAGGGTCCCAGATTTGATTCCAGTCAAGGGCATGTGCCTTGGTTGTGGGCACATCCCCGGTAGGGGATGTGCAGGGGGCAGCTGATCGATGTTTCTCACATCGATGTTTCTGACTTTCTATCCCTCTCCCTTCTTCTCTGTAAAAAAATCAATAAAATATACTTAAAAAAATAATAATTATTGGAACCATCTATCCATCTTTAATAATAAAAGTATAATATGCTAATTAGACTGGATTGCCCTTCCAGATGACTTTCTGAACAAATCCGTGGTGGTGGGGGCCCAGGCAGCCATGGTGGCAGCAGGGGCTGAACCCCTTACATATGAAAATGCATCGGCCTCTAGTCTATATATATATAAAAATCTAATAAGCAAAGTATCCCCTCTGGATTCAACCAGGAGTTCAATCACTTGCTATGATGTATGCTATCCACCAGGGGGTGGCATGGAATGAAGGAAGGCCCCAGCCAGTAGCTGATAGGCCCTAATTGCCAGCCAGTCCTAGGGACCCTACCCATGCATGAATTTGGTGCACTGGGCCTCTAGTGTGTCTATAAACTATAAACTGGTAAGATAATATCATGTGGAAAGAACAACAGAATACATGCAGCCATTAAAAAAAGAATAACTTCTGTATGTAGTGACCAGTAAAAACTAAAGGTATTGTGTTATGTGTGTGTCTACTATTTTGGTAGTGTTTTTCAAAATATATTTCTATTGGTTTCACAGAGGAAGAGAGAGGGAGAGAGACAGAAACATCAATGAATAGAGAGATCATTGATTAACTACATCCTGCACACCTCACACTCGGGATTGAGCACACAACTGGGCATGTGCCCTGACTGGGAACTGAACCATGACCTCCTATTTCATAGGTTGAAGCTCAACCACTGAGCCACAAACCAGCGGGGCTTATCACTAATGTTTCTCTCTCTCGCTCTCTATCCTTTCTTCTCTGAATTCAATAAAAATAAAGAAAAACTGTAAAAAGATATAATTAACCTACACTTTTCACTGAATATAAAGTTATGTATGGGACTGAAATTATTTAGCCATTAACAAAAGAAGGAAAAAAGGAAATATGAGAAAATCTACTACTTCTGCATATAAATAACGCATTATAAAACCATGCACAAAAGTCCGAGATTTCAATGTTAAGAACTCTTATTCCAGACATATTTTTAAAGTTCCAATTATATTCCACCATTCAGAGCCAACCTTCAACCAATAATTCAAACAAATATTTTTAAAATATAATTTTATTGATTTCACAGAGAAAAGGAAAGGGATAGATAGATAGGACATCAATGATGAGAGAGAAATTGGGTCAGCTGCATCCTGCATGCTCCCTCCTGGGGATCGAGCCTGCAACCAGATCATGTGCCCTTGACTGGAATTGAACCCGAGATCCTTCAGTCCGCAGGCCAATGATCTGTCTATTCACTGAGCCAAACCAGCCAGGGCAATTCAAACAATTTTTAATGTTCTTTTTTATTACAATTAACCAGAAATCTAAAGTGCATGTACCATATTGGGAGTATTCATTTGCTACTCTTATCACAACTAGGAAATTTGTCTCTTTTTTTATTTAAATGAGACCTTGAGAACCTTTATCACTAATATTACTTCCTCCTTTTTACTAATTTTTTAAATTCAATTTTCTAAAATAATGATTTACAACAAAAGTGATGCTCAGTCTTTTTCAAAAATTTGGCAGTATGATTCTTTCTACACAAATTGTACTGGTAAGTCTCAAGTAAAAACAAATCTAAGTGAAACTGTTATTTGATGTACCAGTATACTGAATTGCTATTGATGTTCAAAGTAAGAAAGGCTAAGATTGACCCCCACTACCTTAAGTCAAGCATATGCCACAAAAATATTTTTAAGGAAAACAATTGTGCTTATTCAAATTTGGCATAGAAACTGAGGACTGAAATCAAAGTAGTCAATATACATACTATAAATGACTTACCATAAGAGCCTCGGCCAGCCATTTTATGAAACTGTTGCCAAGTGAGAGGACCTTGAACCCCCCAAGGCCTTACTGTTCTTTTTTTCTGAATAGCATCCTGAAGAACAGGCTGAAGAGATAGGAGCATTCGAAGTATATCCTGTGAGCACTGCATACTCACATCTATAACCATTTAAAAAAGTAAGTAAGAATTCTGCTTGACATAATTTTATATAAAGAAAACGCTAAAGACTCCACCAAAAAAAAAAAAAAAGAAGTTAAAAGTGCAAGATACAAAATCAATATACAAAACAACTGTTGTATTTCGATATTCTAAAAACTCTCATCTTCACCATCCACAACACAAGAGCAAACAGAGAAAGGATCATGTTACTTCTCTACTCAAAATTGTCCTGTAACTTCTCATTATCCGATAATTTAAAAAAAATTTTTTATTCATTTCAGAGAAAGCGGGGTAGAGGAAGAGATAGAATCATCAACTGGCTGCTCCTGCATGCCCCCTACTGGAGGTCAAACCCACAACCCTTGGGTGCATAGGCTGATGCTCTAAGCCACAAAGTTTCAATTGTAGAACATAAAATTTATTAATCCCAGATCCCAGGACCTCCGCTTGGGTCGCTAAGGGACGTGGCCAGCCTGCAAACACCATAGGCCCCTCGCCCAGGCCGCCCCACACCCCAAGGGAACCCACACCCTGATCCAGAACACCCTTCAGGGCAAACCAGCTGGTCCCCACCCATGCACCAGGCCTTTATCCTATCTAATAAAGGAGTAATACGCAGATTGACTATCACTCCAACACACAAGAGGGCTGTCCTCATGTGGTCAAAGATCCTGCCCCCATGTGGACAAAAGATGGCCACCACAAGATGGCCAGCAGAGGAGGACAGTGGGAGGTTCCAGGCCTGCAAGGGAGGGCAGTTGTGAGGCCAACAGGGGAGGGCAGTTGTGAGGGACCAGGCCTGCAAGGGAGGGCAGTTAGGGGTAACCAGGCCAGCAGAGGAGGGAAGTTGGGGGCAAACAGCCTGGCAGGGGAGCAGTTAGATATCAATTAGGGGGTGATCAGGTTAGCAGGCAGAAGCGGTTAGGGGCAATCAGGGAGGCAGGCAGGCGTGCAGTCTGAAGCCAGCAGTCCTGGATTGTGAGAAGGATGTCCGACAGCCCTCAAGGGGTCCAAGATTGGAGAGGGTGGAGGCTGGGCTGAGGAACATCACTCCCACCCCCTAGTAAATACCTAATTACAGATTTACAATAACCCTACTTTTATTGTGAAATTAAACTAAACTGCTAGGAGATTCTCCCTTTGAAAATGTCGGTCTTAAAGGAGTTTTAAGTCCAAATTTAAATGTCTCTTTTGGCTACCTAGAAAATGCCTTTAATACTTTCTCTTAAGAAAGAAAAGCCAAGTCATACATGTAAAGAAAAACAAACAAAAATTATTCCATTAGCATACTTACCATTTCTTTTGGACCAGGGGTGTAAGCATGAACTTTTCACAAGCACTTCATCAACTTTTCCTCCTGACATGTTATCCATGAACTGACGCCCATGTTCCAATGCAAGGTAGCAATCATTGCAATAGTCCCGCTCTTCAACACGTACCCAATTGCTAACTACACCATTTTTAGGAAAAGGATCTTTGTCTGCTGCTCCAAAGGGTGAAAATAAATTAGTGCACTGATCTTGTAACAGTAATATCAACTCATCAGGCAATTTTTCAGGTTCCTTTAGTCCTCCATTAACATGTTCACTAGTCCTGAGAGCTTCAAAACGTTTTTCTGCTTCTTTGCCACATTCTGTGTTGCGTCCTATGATATCTAGTTCATCTTCAAGAAATAATCCTGAATTGTTTCCAAATTTTCTGTTCATAACAGCACTGAAGCCACAGGTACATCTATACTGTGCTTCCTGCGTTGGATCTGGAATGTAAACTCCAACATCGGCACCCTTGATATTCATGTTGCAGACACAGATACAGCAACTATCAAAGTTACAGTCTTTAAACAAATTCATAACTGATTCTGAAAGAATGAGGTTTACATAAAGACTGTGTGCCTCCGGGATGGAAGGAACAGTTGCAGGCTCAACAGAATTAAGGGGTCTGCATGTGGATGGGGTGGAAGCTGGTGAATACAAGTCTGAATTTTCATATTTGACTGAACCTTGGGCACTAGCAGGTCCACCAGCTCCACGAGGAGTCCTTGGAGTCCTGGGAGTCCTGGGAGTTGGAAACCTAGGGGTAGATGGAGAAGGAAGAATTCCTGCTCCACTGTTGCTAGGAGGTGCACTGCTAGGAGGCATTCCAAAAGAAGTATGAGTCTGAGGTGTATAAGCAGGGCCATATTCTTGATCCATTGTACTTCCGTCACTAACATCACCAGGGCAAATGAAAATCAAATATAAACATAAAGGAACATATTAGTAATCTGAAAAGGACCTAAAAATACCCCAAATGTTTTTCAGTAACAGTGAAAATTATGAAAGCACAATTAGTACTAAAATTTCAAGTACAATTAAAATGCATTTCTGGTTAATATATTCATTCTAGGAGATTATTATGGGCTGAGGACCAACCAACTAATTCCAAAATTATAAATAAAATCTGTATGTACTTATTGACACCTATATATCCTTATACTACAAATATCCATATTTCATGAATTCTAAGATGCCACTGATTGTAAAAACATAAAATAAACTCCTAATTTTAGAGATGTCTATGGAAAGGGACTATAGAAATTTTAAAATGATACCAATTATAAGATAACTCAATTTCACAGACTTTAAATAAGAAAACTGTGAAATATGACAAATGTGCACAAGGGAGTCATTTACAATTTGAGACCAAATAGAAAAAAAAAGCTTTAAAGACAAAGAATCAAAGCACAACAGTTTTAAGTTTTCTAATAGTTTATCCATTTCTAGCCAATCCTTCCTATATAAAAGCCTAATATGCTATGTCCGGTTGTCTGTCCAACCAATCAATGCGTAATAATGCTAATGATATGCTACGGCAGCTCAACTGCTTGCTATGACATGCACTGACCACCAGGAGGCAGACGCTCCGACCAGTAGGTTAGCTTGCTGCTGGGGTCCAACTGGGACTGAGCAAGATGAGCTGGACACACCCTGGAGCCCTCCTGTGGTCCCTCCCCAGCTGGCCAACCTCCCGTGTCCCTTCCCCGGTCCTGATTGTGCATGGTGGGGTCCCTTGGCCTGGCCTGTGCCCTCTCGCAATCCGGGACCCTCAGAGGATATCAGAAAGCCAGTTTTGGCCCTATCGCAAAGGCCAGGCTGAGGGACCACACTGGTGCACGAATCTGTGCACCAGGCCCCATCATAATCTATTAATCAGAAAATAACTTTAGAATTTTAAAAAACCAGTATATTTTTTTCCAGGAACCAGCATAATGAGAAAACATTAAAGCTAAGTAAGTATTCATATACTGTACCAATAACATAAACCTAAACCATACCTGTCTTTGATGAATGGCATTGCAGGCCCTGAAGGAAGCAATTCCAGTTTTCCAACAGTCCAACTCTGACGGTAAATACACTCTTCTGGCAATTTGATAGGAGGCAGGCATTGGCTTGGTAGAGTTTTTAGAGGTGCAAACATAGAACATCCCACTAGAACTTGACAATTTTCAGGCTTGTAGACATAAGAAAAATCCTACAATATAAAGACCGTGACATTCAGAACCTTATCTTCCATGGGGGGAAAAGCAAACCGATTCTAGCCATTTTTTTCCTTTCTTAAAACAAAATAATAAAATGTAAATAAAATTATTTTCTTTTTTTTTTGAGAGAGAGAGAGAGAGAGAGAGAGAGAGAGAGAGAGAAAGAAGGAAGAGAGGGGAGGGAAGAAGATTTGTTGTTCCACTCATTTATGGATTCAATGGTTCATCTTGTATGTGCCCTGCCTGACAGGGGATTGAACCCACAACATTGGCATATTAAAACAACACTCTAATTCAGCTGAACTACCCAAGCCAGGGAAATAGTATTCTTTTCTTAAATACATTCTTTTCTTTTTGTTTAAAATATATTTTTATTTATTTTATTTATTTTTTCTTTTTTTTAAAATATATTTTATTGATTTTCCACAGAGCAGAAGGGAGAGGGATAGAAAGTCAGAAACATCAATGAGAGAGAAACATCGATCAGCCGCCTCCTGCATGCCCCCCACTGGGGATGTGCCCGCAGCCAAGGTACATGCCCTCAACCGGAATTGAACCCGGGACCCTTCAGTCCGCAGTCCGACGCTCTACCACTGAGCCAAACCGGTCTTGGCTATTTTTATTTATTTTAGAAAGGAAGGGAGAGGGAGAGATGGAAACATCAATGATGAGAGAATCATTGATTGGCTGCCTCCCGCACACCCCCTACTGGGGATCACGCTCGCACCTGGCCATGTGTCCTGACTGGGAATCAACCAAGACCTCTTGGTTCAGAGATTGACACTCAACCACTGAGCCATGCCCATGAGGGCGGGGCATCTTAAATACACTCTTTTTTAAAAAATTTAAATTCTTTATTGTTTAAAGTATTACATAAGTCTCCTTTTGCCCCCATTGATCTCTCCCCAGCTGCTCCCACCCCCCAGCACATGCCCTCACCCCCTGTTTGTGTCCATTGTTTATGCTCACATGCATGCATACAAGTCCTTGGGTTGTTCTCTTATCCCCTAACCCCACCTTCTTACAAACATTCTTTTTTTTTTTTTTACATACATTCTTAATAGTGTTACAATTCAGTCTTCAAATTTGTTAACTACAAAACTGAATCAAATTTGTTAAATTAAGTTTAGTGAATATTGGTTAATAACATTAGATACATATCACATGTACAACATTGCAATTTAGTATCTGTATGCTCCACTGTGTTCACCACTCAAAATCTAGTTTCCTTTCTTTATCATATACTTGACCTCTTTACACAATTCGCCCTCCCCGCCCAGCATCACTTCTGCTCTAGTAACCACCTCTCTGTTGTATCTATGTATTTATTTTGTTAGTTCCTTTACCTTTTGTTTTATATTCCAAATGAGTGGGAAGTACATGGTATTTGTCCTTTTCCATCTGAATTATTTTGCTTAGCATAATAGCCTCAAGACCAATTCATGTTGTTGCAAATGGCAGGATGAAATGAATTTTAAATATAGGTATAAACTAATTCTATATGAAAATATAAAAATTATTTTTCTAGAGAAACAAAATACTTACTTTAATTTCAGAAGGTTTGGGGCTACAAAATCCTTCGTCAACTTCAATTTTGAACTGTGCTCCTATACTACAACTATTTCCTTCTAAAACAGTTCCTCCAGGTGTTGTATCCATATTACCATATTCTTTATTATTCATATTCATTGGGGAAAATCCCATTATATGTTGTTCCAATGACGGTGGTGTAGGATACATTTTATGAAGATCTGCAGTGCCTATATTTAATAAAACACACATTTTAACATAACACTCTAAAGAGGTTAATCTGTTTAAAACAAAGGTGTGGAAAATTTTGTTGACATTAAAAGTTTGCAGATTTATCTGGAGCACAGAATAGGGAAGCTTACTTATGCAAGATAACGGGTCCAGATTTCCTGTCTTTGATTCCTTGCAGTTGGATTTATCATCTGATCCATTTGCCAATTTTTTAGATCCAGGCTATTAAAAACAAAAACAAAACACCTACTATTTATATTTATTTCAAATTTTATATCCAATGTGATCTCAAGATAGTGACTTGAAAGAAGATTCCATTCATGAAAAGTAGTATTTTGAAGTTGCGCGAGAGCCAAATACATACTGTAATTTTAAGACATAAAACACATTTTAGGCAATCAATGAACTCAGATTAGTTTCTCTATTTATTTCATAAACATCCAAATTAACAGAGAAAAAAGTTCCTTCAAAGAAAATAACTCATACTTTCAAAACACTTAGAAGAATAATTTTCACTTAAAATCTATTAAAGTTAAAATAAAACCTGCAATAAGAAGGGTTGTAATTAACATCAGATTTGCTTCTTTAGTAAAAGATACTCAGAAAGCATCTGTACCCTTAAAGACATTAGTTTCCTACATAATCAATATTCCTTCTGATTTCTTATTTACACTTTTACCTTGTTTAATAATCTCCTCACCCCGTACCAGTAAAAATGCTACAATAGGTAAACTAAGCACAAATTTCAGAAAGATCTCATATAACAAAGCAAAAGGATCCCTAACTAAAAATAAGTTTTAATACACTGAACAAACCAAGTTTTAGTATCTCCAATCTGTCAATTTTTTTAGAGCTGATAACTTGGTTCCTGTTAACCACTTTATAAAAAACACATAAACTAATCTCTGATTACAACCTTTTTACCTCAAAAAGAGCCACATCAATTGTTGCAGAGAGAAGGTATAAAAGTACCAAAAGTTTAGGGATATATTTACCCAGTAAATGGTATCCTAAAATTTACTATGTTATGGGATATAAAATAGAAGTTTATATATAGCTATATCTGGCTTATGTCACTTAGTTGAATACACCAAATGTGCATATATGTATATGTGTATGTATATGATGAGAGAGGATTAAAAGTTTTTATTATATAGGACAGGAAAGACCAAATGTACTATAGAAGTTTCCAAGCTACCTTTATGCAGATGAAAAAGGAATTCCCTTTTATGATAATGCAGCACCCAATTCATTAATTTGCCAGAGACTTGACATTCTAGGGAATCTCATTTTAAGCTTTAATTCCTTTTATCTTCACCTTTCTCTGCAAATGGGTGTTAAAGATTAAATGTTACTTTTTCTTCCTCTTTATTATAGCATTTAGCTGTCTTATAATAATGACTATTATGTCAAACAAATTCTAAAGAAGTAGTATTCCTTAATAAATTGACAAGGCATGTAATTTTAATGTTAATCACTTATTCTCTAAACAAGTCGATTCTGGGATCATTCCTCAACTAGAGGATCAAAGATAAGGAAAATAATACTATTTCCTAAGAATTGCGGGAAAAGAACATACGGCAGAGCTCAAATAAAGTCTGATCATACAAGTCCTTCAAACATACAAAACAAAGAAAGTGTGTATGTGACAGACACTATGTCAACACTACACAAACATGAGGCTAAAAAAATACAACCAATTAATGAAATTTTATTATAAAGTATTTCCTATTGTTCAGGGCTAAAACTGTATTCAAGTCACATCACTTCTGAAAAAAATTTTATATAAAATCATGTGGAAAAACTTATAACCTTAATCATTAACAAGATACTCACTGTTAGTTCATCTTCATCAGAATTGAAGAGATTATCGAGGTCAGTATATGAGACAGCCAGGTCTGAGTCATAAATTAAACTGGTTGAAGGAGGACGAGCATGACTAGTAGGACGTAGAGCATCTATATTTGCCGATCAAGAAAATAAATAAATAAATAATACTACTGACCAAATAAGTATTATTCTACTTATTTAAGCTAGATATATTACTTTACATTTATAAGGGTATAATACAATAAGAAGTTGTGATTTGTTTAAAGTCTATAAATTTTTTTCACATGAAAATGTAAACAATTCTATTAGAATAGAATTAAACACACACACAATTTTATTTTTATATTTCCTAAATGTAAAGGAAGCAGAGTACAAAGAATAAGTGCTCCGGCTCGTGTAGGACAGACTGTCACTCAGAATTCCAACTCCAACAATCAGAGTATGACCCTGGGCAACTGACTTAACGTCTCTGTGCCTCAGCAACTGCAAAATTAAATGTGAAAGATTGTAGGTAAAGCACTTTGCCCAGTGCCAGGCATTTAAATACTAAATAAATATTACTTCTTTTTTAAAAATATATATATCTTATTGATTTTTTTTACAGAGAGGAAGGGAGAGGGACAGAAAGTCAGAAACATCGATGGGAGAGAAACATCAATCAGCTGCCTCCTGCACGCCCCCTACTGGGGATGTGCCCGCAGCCAAGGTACATGCCCTTGACCGGAATTGAACCTGGGACCTTCCAGTCCACAGGCTGACGCTCTATCCACTGAGCCAAACCGGTTTTGGCTAAATAAATATTACTTCTTAGATAAGCTTCATTTCAGCCCTCCCCCCACTTTTTTTTCCAGTTTTAGAGGGGAAAAATATGTTACTTAAAAAGAACTGCAAATACAAATAGCAGTTAAACTCCTCTTATATTCCCACACAAAAAAAAAACACCACAATTTGCAATTTGGTGTATAACCTTCCAAAATATCATAAGGATGTCAAATGACTTGAAAAGCCCTCATTTTCAGAAAGATTCAAGTCATTTTCCATAGGTCCCTGCATGTCAATGATAAAGACTCACTAGAGCAATAGTTCTAAAATTTTAGAGTATGTAAAAATTATCTAGGTTTTTAAAAACCAAGATTTCCAATCTTCAAAAGATGCTCCAAAATATGGTGGCTGGTTCACATTTTGAGAAAAGCCACATCACAGACACAAAAAGGAAACAACACATTCCTTATATCCCACAGTAGGTAAATAGGCCAAAGAACCCAAACCTCATTCACCTATCTACCATCAACCATTAAAATTTTTTTCTTTCTAAAAGACACTCTCTTTCTTATTCTGGTAGAGTTTTTCCTTATTTCTATTTTTGGTCGCACAGAGCCTGGCTTGTTAGTTGAGCTTTCAGATTTAAGAGGAACCTTAGGCAATGGTCTCATCCAATCTCATTTTACAGAAAAGAATTTTTATTTGTAAAAAAGGAAAAAAGTTTTAACAATTCAAAACACAATTTCTATCATCTGAACTTGCTTCTCCCTGTGCAATATAAACCATTCATCATTTTAAGATATCCCATATCATAGAAATCCATCCCTTTCGACGAAAAGTAACAATTTTGCAAAAAAGAATGGAAGTCCAACAATGTCAGATTAGAGCTGACTCTTGAACAACATGGGTATGAACTGAGCCGGTTCACTTAAAAGCAGGTTTTTTTCAGTGAATATGTTGATTATACTAGTTCAGTGGTCGGCAAACTGCGATGGCTCATGAGCTGCAGTTTGCCACTCTGTCGACTAATAAATTTGCCGACCACTGACCTAAAACTCTCGATTCCAATAATTACAGGCTGTTGTTGTTCCCTGTAATTAAGCCCCTATCCCAGAGGTCAGCAATCTCATTAGTCAACAGAGCGGCAAACCGCGGCTCTAAAGCCGCAGTTTGCTGACACTGTACTAGGCTTACTGTAAAGCAATCACATTGTGCTCCCTTTTCATTATCAATGAATAAATCATTATACCTATAAATATCAATTTTTTTCACATTATCTTTTCATTTTTTATGTCTAGTGCTAGTAATATGTGTACTATCTAATGTTTCATATAGTATAAGACAGTATTAATAGACCATATAGATTCAGTATAATACTGTAAATGTATTTTCTCTTCCTTATGATTTTCTTAATTACATTTCCTTTTCTTTTGCTTACTATACAAAGTAAGACTCTACACTAAAAGAAAAACATGCAAATTGACCATATATCCACTACACAAGCCGCACCCACAAGCCAATCAAGAACAAGTATGCAAATTAACCAAACCAAGATGGCTGAAGCCACAGAGCGAGCAGGAGGGTTGGGTTTCCCTGGTAATGGAGGAAGCCAAGCTTCCTGCCCACTCTGGCTGCCCCTGGCTTCCACTCAAGGCTACACACTTTCAATTATAGAAGATAAATAAATCCCAACAAAAATGACTGTGGCTACGGAGCAAGCAGGAGGCTTGGGTTCCCCTGGCAATGGAGAAAGCCAAGCTTCCTGGCCTGCCCCGGCCTCCACTCAAGACTACAAAGTCTCTATTATAGAAGATAAATAAATCCCAGATACCAGGGCCTCCGCTTGGGTTGCCGAGGGGCATGGCCGGCCTGCAAACCACCACAGGCCCCTCCCAGGCTTACCCCATGCCCCAAGGGAACCTCCACCCTGATCTGAGACACTTTTCAGGCAAATCAGTTGGCCCCCATCGGTATACCAGGCCTTTATCCCATCTAATAAAAGAGTAATATACAAATTGACCTTCTCTCCAACACACAAAAGGGCTGCCCCCATGTGGTCAAAGATGGCTGTTCCCATGTGGCCACCACAAGATGACCAGCAGGGGAGGGCAATTGGGAGGAACCAGGCCTGCAAGGGAGGGCAGTTGGAGACTATCAAGCCTGCAGGGGAGGGCAGTTAGGAGTGACCAGGCTGGCAGAAGAGGAAAGTTGGGGGCAACCGGGCCTGCAGGGAACGGCAGTTGGGGGGGACCTAGGCCTGCAGGGTAGAGCAGTTGGGGGGGACCAGGCCTGCAGAGGAGGGCAGTTGTGGGGGGAACAGGCCTGCAGGGGAGGGCAGTCAGAGGTGACCAGGCCTGCAGGGGAGGGCAGTTAGGGGCAATCAGGCTGGCAGGCAGTGGTTAGCAGCAATCAGGAAGCCAGGCAGGTGAGCAGTTGGGAGCCAGCAGTCTTGGATTGTGAGAAGAATCCCAGATTGAAGGAGGTACAGGCTGAGCTGAGGGACACACACCCTTGTACACAGATTTCATGCATAGGGCCTTTAGGGTTTTATATATATATATATATATATATATATATATATATATATATATATATAAATAAAAGCCTAAGCTCCCACAGCCAACCTGCCACTCCCAGCCAACCTCCCGCAGTCCCTCCACCTGGGCAGGCAACTCAATCAGCCCTGATCAGGACTAGATGAGATGGGCCTCGATTGGCCCTGATCGCCACCCAGGCTGAGGGACCCCACACCAGTGGATAAATTCGTGCACCAGGCCTCTAGTATAGTATAAAAATATATTACAAAATACATGTTAACAGACTGTACATGTAATCAATAAGGGTTCCAGTCAATATTTAGCTATTACTAGTTAAATTTTTGAGGAGTCAAGTTATATGAGGATTTTCAACTGTGTGGAATCAGAGTATCAGTACCCCAATCCCCACACTCTTCAAGGGTCAACTGTAGTTTGTAGTAACAATCCTGAAATGCAATATTTTGATTCTGAAACAGAAGTTTTACCTTGCTTGACAGAGGGACTAAATAATGACATAGCATCTTCTTCATGTGATAACACTGATACACTAGATGACCCATCTTCTACCTGCAAACAATATTAAATATTAGGCTGAAGTATTTCATTTACCAATAACAAAATCCAGAAAACACTGTTTCAAGCATTCTGCTAGGTATTCTGCAGATATTATCACTAATTCTCACAACTAACTATATGATAAGTAAGTAGTATGCTCAGCTTACAAACAAAAAAACCCAGATAATCCAGGTAAATATGGCTGCTAAATTGTGGGAACTGTCAAACTCCAAAGCCCATGTTCTGGTGATGAAAAAAAACTTAACCTGGGCTGGAGTGAACACACAATTTAATGAACATATGATGTATTATAGAACTGTACCCCTAAAACCTATTATTATTAACTAATGTCACCCTAATAAATTCAATAAAAAGAAATAAAGTAAAAACCCATATTCTTTGTAAATTATATACAGCTTTCCCAGCCACTACTGTTTTCATATTTACAAAACAACAAAATTTCAAGTACCTAGTACATGGTGAACATATTACTGTAGTAAACATAACTGAATTCTTTCCATAATTTTACTTTCAATTTTTGTATTTTGTATTTAAGGCAAAAGACATATATAGCAGGGTTAGCTAGTGCTTAAGAGAACCTCAAATATTTGGAATTTAACCTTTTAATCAAATAAATATTTCTATGTCCTATACTTTATTAACATTTTACTTTTAGGGATACTCTAAGTTATTGGCTCACATATTTAAAAATAAGTATTTTGTAAACTCAGTGATATGTATTCCATTGTATTTTTGAAAACTGATTAATTCACTGGTGGCATATTTTAACTTGGTATTAAAATAGTTCATTTACCTAAATGTCCTGATTTTAGTAAGTTAATATTCTCTTTCTCCAATCCAAAAACTTTTATAGCAAACAAAAAAGATATTTTCATGACAGAAGGCAGCTATAATTTAAAATAGGTGCCTGATTTACCTATTTTAAAAAACGTTTTTCTAAGTTAAAATTATGAATCTACTCTATGTTAAAAGAAAAAAATGAGAGGTATAGTACTATATGCAGTGCTACATGTCATCAGAAACCCTTTGGTATATACTTTGATTTCTCTTACCTTTTGTTTTTTCCCAGCTTCTCTCTCATTATTTTGTCTATCTTTCTTATCAGGAAAAAGAAATTCCTCATCTCCTTCAACAAACGCATATGGATCAATTTTAGGTTCTTTTTCTGCATCAGATACTATTGCTGAAAGATACTGATTTTTAATTTGATATCGCTGTACTAATTCATCAGAAACTTTTAAAGGTTTCTTACATTGCACCATTAACCTGCATTAAAAAAATTAGAAAATTAATTATATTTATTCTCCATAAAAGCACAAAAAACTTCCAAAACAATTTCACTATTCTAAAAGTTTTACAGTTATTTAAAGGTGATCTAATCTTCAAGCCTTCCTTTTAAAAATGAAGAAACTGAGGCATAGAAAGGTTCTGTGATCTGTGGGCGTCTCATATTTAGCAATGAAGAAATGAAGCTAAAATTCAAGTCTCCTATCTTTATGTTGTTTTCACCAAAACATGTTTTTTTGCAGTGCACTCAGTTCCCAGGTTTTTAAGCACATTAACCTGGCCAAATGCATTCATTTAAAGGAAATTTTAAATCTAACCTATTTCAGGAAAGGCACGCTCAAATTATGGGGTATATAATGAAACAAGACTTTACTTACACAATTTATACATTTACACAATGAAGAAGTGATTATCCTTTTCCTATTGCCATAGTAGATATATTTTAACTTAAAAAATTGCAAAGGCCTGATTTGTGTTTCATTAAAATAACATTATTAGATTGTTAATTCTGGCAAGATGTTTTACAATAGCAGGTGAAGAAGTTTCAGAGCAAGTACTTCAGAGATGTTTTTCTAATCACATTGGAAAAATCAGTTTTTATAGTCTCAATCTTCTGGTTCCACATGGAGACAGATAAGCATACTTCCCTGCACTCTCCTAAAATAACCAATAAAATGACCAAGGATGACAGAACAACAGTGAAGTTGGAAAGATGAGAACTAGTGGAAAATAACTGAATTGAAAAAACTAAACGCTAAAGCTAAGAGAGAGAAGGTACAAGCTGATCTGCACCACAGAACCCTGGAAGGCATCAGTTTTCTCTCTCTGAACACCAGGGTGCCTGGTGAGTGTGAACACAGAATGATTCATTGTTGGCTTGTTAAGATCCTTTTAGACTCCCAAATTCATGTTCTCTATGGCTTGCAAAGCTGAGATTCCCATGCTGCCAGAACAGTGGCAGCCAGGCTTCTAAGTCAAATCATGCTCAAAATCCTACAATGACTATTTATTTTCCTCTGAGTAAAAACCAAAATCCTTATAAAATCCTACATGATTGTCCTCTTTTTTAACTTCATCTTCTATCCCTCTCTCACTCATTCTGCTTCCATTGGCTTCCCTGATGTTCCTTCAACAGGCCAGACACACTCCTGGCTATTCTCTGCTTGGAACATCCTTCCTCCAAATAGCCACCTGGCCAACTACACTTTCCTTCAAGCCTTTTTTGAAATATCACTTTTTCTAGGAGACCTTATTTAAACCTGCAATATGCCCAACTGCCTCAACACTCATCCCCTTAGCCTGTTCCTTTTTCCCTCCATGGCACTTAGTTTTAACATACTCTAATTTACTTATGTTTATAAATATAAGCCCCTAAATCCTGGGGAGTTTTCTTTGTCCACTTAATTATCCCAAATACCTGGCATATAATAGGTGCTCAATAAATATTTGCTAAATAAGTATATGAATTCTAGAAGCCACAGCAGAAGTTGTGTTTGCATTAATTCTAAATTTTGAAGTAAAGCATCTTTATTTGTTAGAAAGTGATATTGCTGCCACTACTTATCTGTCCTGAGTATTAAGATAGAAAATTGTTGAGAGGTAAGATTTGGGAGCCATAAAGGTATTTGCTAGCTTACAAATTCTTTATCATGAGTTATCACATTTTACTAACTTATTCACCAATGTACAGCACTATAAACACTCGATATACTACAAACTAAGGTTAAAATAGAGCCATCAACAGAATAACTGATAATATGGTATTTGATAGTTCATTTAGAAAATGTCATTGTTATTTCCAATATGCCCCTCATTTCCCCCCACAAATTCCAAGTCTATAAAAACTTTCTTTCATGGCAACATAGTACTAACACAACTATCATGGCAGATATACTTTACAATTAATGGTTAGAATAGTTCTGTTCTATAAATGAACATTTATTTCTTAAGAGCCACTTTGTATTCACTGTATTAGATCCTAAAAAATTGTTTGCTGAATTATCTACCAGATACTAACATAAATCTTTTTCAAGACAGTATTTCTATCTAATTGACATGTATTTTCTTATGTAATACTTAAAAGACCTCATATGATAGGAAATGCAGGGTATGCTCTCTGATGTAGAAATTATGGAAATGGCTTGCTAAAAAAAAAAAAAGAAATGGTTTGCTAAGGTCACAGAGTTAGGACTGGGAAGATTTTAGGTATGCATATTCAAATACCTATTCATAGGGAAAAAGTGTAAAAACACTCCTCCATCACCACCACAATCACCACCCTGAAAGACAATACTATTGTGTCTAGAGGTAAAACAGTTTTTCATAATAAGTGCCCTCTGACAGAGGCATTAAACACTGCCATACTGTTTACATAGGTAGTTGTTAAACTAGTGTGCAGCGATATTGTAAGGACCAATCCTACTGCACAGGGCTCTACTAAAAATAAAAATGAGTAAGCCAAATGCAATACCTAAAGACAACTTTTTCTTATTTTATTGAATTGGTTCTCACAGACAGTGGGATATGCAAAGAATTTAAATGTAATCAGTAATATCAAGAGTATCAAATCACAATAGATTTAAAATATAAACTATTTACATTACATATCCTTCTATTTAATAATAGATATAAAAATTGTAACTTTTAAGAGATGCCCGATTAAAAAATCAAGTTATCATTTAGTCACTATCCAATTATATAGCATACAAATACTTCTGTGAACAAGAACATCTCTCCATTTCTAAAAGAAATTTTCACATATAGCCAAATATAAAACTACAGATGTAATTTCAATCAGATATATAGCTAAGTACAGCCAAATTGGAAGAGGATTAAGTACAGCCATGAACAGGAAGCTTTGCAAAGTCCAAAGCAAATTGAAATTAATTTTATATTGTTCATTAATGTTATCTCCTTCCTTTTACTAAGACAATAGTAACACGCTATCTTAAAATGTAGGGAATTTAGCATGGCTTATAGCAGCACATGTTTTTATGTCTTATTTGATAAAAATTCTTTTGGACAAGGTATGACAATATTTTAGGGTTAACAATTATAGAAGGAAATAAGCCACAGAAGAAAATGTTTAGGCGTAAATTAATTTATAATAAATCTCAAAAGTCTTTTTTTCTTTCTTTCTTTAGTGGTACTTCAGTACCATCTCCAATATTCAGAATCAATTCTTTATCTGAGTCAAGCTAGCTGTCAAAAATATAGCTTTAATGCATTAACATATCAAATTAGGAAGACTTAATTAAAAGAAAAGATTTAGACTACAGTAAATCAAAACAAGTTTATTTCATCATTGACTTCTATGAAACAAATTAGAAACTGTCTTTTAGCAATCAAATAATGCATTCTACAATTATACACATACAATATAAATCTAGTGTATCACTAATACAACATAGGAGCTAGTTCTATTGATGAATATTATGGTTATGATATCCTGATGCAGCCTTACTACCAAACAAGACATGGTAAGAACTATGCCCAAGTACAGTTCTTTCTTTGTTCAGGGTTTAGAAAGGTTTTCCCTGTGAATTAGATTAGTAGACTACTTTAAGTCAGCACAAATTCCACTAAAACTAGTACTAAACCCTTGAATGAAGATATTTAAAAAAAAAAACTGTAATTGGGGTTTTTTGGCAGAAATTATGTAACCTTTAAAACTTATACGGTCTTAAGCCACTATTCTGGAATAGATGGTATAATTAACTAATAGAGAAATTCCAAGTCTCATTTTTCATGACACACCAAACTACTAAGCAGCATCCTATAGGTTATCCATACCAAACTGCATAATACTTCTGAATCTCCATAAATGGAATTAAATTATTCCCACTTTGGCTCTGTATTGCTACTGTATTTTATATACACCTCTATCAAATAACTTAATGTTACTGTTTTTTATACTACAATTTCATTTACAGCCAGGACTAAATTTATTTTATACCCCAACTGTGCTTTTTTAAAAAAAATACATTTTATTGATTTTTTTACAGAGCGGAAGGGAGAGGGGTAGAAAGTCAGAAACATCGATGAGAGAGGAACATCGATCAGCTGCCTCTTGCACGCCCCCTGCTGGATATGTGCCCGCAGCCAAGGTACATGGACCTGACCGGAATCGAACCCTGGACCCTTCAGTCCGCAGTCCAATGCTCTATCCACTGAGCCAAACTGGTCTCAGCACCCCAACTGTGCTTTATAGCATCTTGCATATTAGAGAAACTTCAGTTTTTCAAAACTGATAAAGTATATCTTTGAGGAATATAAATTTAAAAAGGAAGATAATCTTCCTAAAAAGAGTGTAAGAGTTGCAACAGCCCTCTAACTTAATTAAAATTAACTGCTATACATTTAAATATACTTTCAAAACTCAAAATATAGAAACAGAAATTTATAATGATAATATGAATATTCAAAGTTTATTTATATAAAATAAACAGCTTCTGAATAGATAAGTCTATGACTAGAAAAGTGATATTATATCAATGGAATGCTTCTATAAAGAATTTAAGGTTACTTAAAGGCCATCAAGAAAGCATAATCATAATTCATAGATTTTTAATAACATCCAAGTTTATCAACTGGCTTTGCCTTATCTATAAGGAGATGCTGATTCTCATAAAATCCTATCTCAAGTAATATATTAGGAGGCACCTGAAATAGTTATTCCAACATGACATTTTTACATTTTACTTATTTTTAAATATATTTTTATTGATTTGAGAGACAGAGGTAGGGAGAAACATCACATCAATTGGCTGCCCCATGCACACCCCCAACTGGGGATGGGGCCCACAACCTGGCATGTGCCCTGACCAGGAACAGAACTGGGCGACCTTCTGGTGCACGGGACAGTGGTCAACCACCTGACCCACACCAGCCAGGGCCCAAAGATACTTTTAACTATGGGCAAAAAGCTTCTGTTTAACATAACACAAGCACTGAAGACCATGTCAGCATTTTACTGTGGTCTGTGAGAAGGGGAAGACAGACCAAAATAGTATGGGGGCTCTCTGTAGTGAAACTAATCAATAAACATTTTTGGCCTATCTAATTTAATAACTTTCTCTAGAGTTCAAAGTTCTCTAATAAGTTATTAATGACACTGAAGCACCTCAATACTATTAACATTTAGGCTAGATAATTCTTTGTTGTGGGGGACTCTCCTATACACTGTAGAATACTTAGCAACAGCATTGGCCCCACTAACAGATGCCAGTAATACACCGCCAGTGTGACAACCAAAAATGTTCCCAGACATTGCCAAATGTCACCTGGAGGTATGAGTGGGTGGGGATAAGAAATTGTCCCAACTAAGAACTACTTCCATAGAATAACTTTAGGAAAATGGCAGATTCATTCAGATAATTAAAACATAAAATAAAAAACTTCTGCCCTGGCTGAGTAGCTTGGTTGGTTAGAGTTGCACATGTTGATATGCCTAGGTTGCGGGTTCAATCCCTGGTTAGGGCACATACATGAGTCAACCAATGAATGCATAAATAAGTGGAATAACAAATCGATGTTTCTCTCTCTCTCCCTCTTCCATCCCCTCTCTTTCTAAAAATCAGTAAGTAAAAAATGTTTTAAGAAAAAATTAAAAAAACTTCTAACACACCAAGTATAGAATATTATATTCCATAAAAGTTTCTAAGTTCATATAGCAGCTAAGCTTCTGATGGTTAATTTCTTGTGCTATTTACCGTATTCTAATCTGCTACAATACAAAAACAAGGATTCTATCTAAAAGTGAATTGTGGCATAAAACATATTTTAGTAGTAAGTATAACCAAAACAATACTCACATGAGACATAGAATTTAAAAAACCTTTTATTCAATCTTTTCTTTCTTTTTATGAGGCAGAAAAAAATGATAACTAGGAACAAGTAGAAGCATGTTTTTCTCTTAATTTATATCATTCTATTCTGCGAGCTACTGTTCTACATTATACTTCTCATTCTCATTCAGTGAGAAAAATGCAAAGGAATCTCAAAACAGATTCTAAGGGTAAGCTGTATTAACTTCTTAGAGACCTTCATTTCACTTACAGATGCCCATGCACACAAGCAGCCAATACACTTATTTGACTAATACAGTACAGATAGAATTCTTGGAATTTATATATATAATGTGCCCTCTCTCTTTCAAGTTTTTAAAGCTGAAAATATTCATGCCACTACATTTTAACATATACTAAATAATATAATCTAGAAGAAAAAGAAATTTTAAAATCTCAATCAATGGCCATACTGTCATTTCACTCATCCAAACTTTTGTTGTCTACCAGGTGCCTAAGATTGCTCTAGAGCAGTGGTCGGAAAACTCATTAGTCAACAGAGTGGCAAATTGCAGCTTGAGAGCCGCATGTGGCTCATGAGCCAAGGTTTGCCGACCACTGCTCTAGAGTGTGTGTATTTAGGCTAGAGAAACACACACTAAACCAGACACAATCCTTGCCCTCATAGAGCTTACAGTCTAATAGGGAAAAGACCATTAGAAAACGCGTAATATAATTTCAGATAATGCTACATATAGGGAGAAAATGAAAACAGTGTATAGAATAGGCAGTGCTCTGGGGAGGAGTGAGCAGAGATCCTAGTTTAGATAGAATGTCTGAGAAATACCTCCTGAAAAGGTAACTTTTGAGCAGGACTTAATAAGAAAGCTGTCCTGCCCCCTCTATCCCCACCCCCAAAGGCCACAGAAATGAGCTTGGCTTTTGAAAGGCATGGCAAGAAAGTTGGTATGGCTAAATCGAAAAGCAAATAGAGTAGCAAATAAAAATGAAGAACTAGCTAGGCAGGACACTGTGTAGAATCTTACAAATAAGGAAAAAAGTTTGGATTTTATTCCACATGTAAAGGAAAACTACTGAAAGGTTTTAAGCAAATGAGTAATGTAATATTTAACTTACATTGATCACTCTGCTGTGTACAAAATAAATGTAGAGAAGTAGAGAAATAAGAAGACTAACAGTAGTTCTAGACAAGAGTTGAGGCTAGCTCAACTTTTATATTCATCCAGCACAGATAATTTAAGAACTTTTCAGGCTTGTTTCCAAGCCATCATTTGCTTTCATGAGACCTGTTGACTACTAAAATTAAATAAGCTAGCTGTCTTCCATGATCATAAGGGTATCTTGAAGTCCCTCAATTTCAAATACAGATTTTAACTTTTAAAAAATTATACTAGCAGAGACCGGTTTAGCTCAGTGGATAGAGCGTCGGACTGCGGACTGAAGGGCCTCGGGTTCGATTCCGGTCAAGGGCATGTACCTTGGCTGCAGGCACATCCCCAGTGGGGGGCGTGCAAGAGGCAGCTGATTAGTGTTTCTCTCTCATCGATGTTTCTGACTTTCTATTCCTCTCCCTTCCGCTCTGTAAAAAATCAATAAGATATATTGTAAAAAAATAAAATAAAATAAAATAAAAAATTACACTAGAAAACTTTTAAGATTCAAAGTGCTAGATGGAAAACACAAACAAAAATAACAAAAAAGAAAAAAAACTACAAAGTGACAGACAAGGCATACAAGGTTTGTCTACTGAAATAATAATCAAGGTATCTTTTCTAGCAGTAGGGATAAATGAGAGAGACTATAAGTGGACCAGACATTTTACTTAGTTTCAGTGAAGCTCAAAAATTAATATAACACAGCAGAGAAAGTTCATGCCCTAGAATGTATAAGAGGCAATCGGCAAACTATATAAACAGGAGAGCCAAAATGCTCAGACAACCAGAGAAAATCTGGATTTATATCTCTAGACAGAAATGAAAACTAAGAGCTGAAAATGGAAGAATAACCTAGAGAAAAATGAGCCCAGCTGGCAATGGCTCAGTGGCTGAGCATCCATCTATGAACCACGAGGTTGCAGCTCAATTCCCCATCAGGCACATGCCCAGGGTGGGTTGTATTATAGGTTCAATCCCCAGTATGAGGCATGCAGGAGGCAGTCAATCAATGATTCTCTGTCATCATTGATGTTTCTATGTCTCTCTTCCTTCCTCTCTGGAATTCCTAATTAAAATATATTTAAAAAGGAGAAGAAAAATGAATAAACTATGTGATGAAGAGCTAAGACCTGGCATCCTCTTCGTTCTGGAATTTTAGGTAGAAGGCCTCCCTTCCAAAACATCCCTTACTCCATTATCATAAAGCAAAGTGTCTGGAACTGATACATAACATACACTAAAATATTTATTGAATGAGTAAGCAAGACCTGCCAATTAACAAGGCTCTGCATATATACACAAAATTTCCAATCAGCATCTCTATGCACTCATTCTAAAATGTGAAGAAACAATAAACATAAGAATTATGGCAGCAATAATAAAGAAGAAGACCAAAATAAAGCAGGTAATTCTAAGAAGAAAAAAATTACAGGGCATTAAACAAAAAGAGGATGCTATTAACAAAAAAGTTTACGGGGGTAGAGTGGGGAGAGGGGAACACACGAAAAATATTACAACTTCAAGAAAGGGCTAAAAAAAATACAAGAAATCCCCTCAAAATATAGGGACAGCTAGAAAATTAGAAAAAATATAAATTATTCAATATCTCCCCACAGAAAGTGGGGAGGGGAACTGAGAGAATATCCAAGAAAAAGATACCTTTCCAGACAGACCAAAATAGTACCAACCCTCCTCAAAAGCCCAGTGTAAGAACTAAACAAAAGATCACTACACTTACACATATTCTTGAGCAATTTCACAAAATCTACAGATAAAAATCCAAAAGATTTATGGGACAGGCAAGTGTAATTAGAACAACTATAAAAATAAAGGGAAACCTGAAAAAAAAAGTCTACTTCTGCCCAAGATATGTCAGATACAAAGTAGACAAAGAAGACTAACTACAGAATGGAAGAAGACAAATGTTCCACATCTAACTAATATTAGTAGCCAGACTATGGAAAGAATACATCAGTGGAATGGACTAAGAGAAATATGAGGTACAGGTAATTCACAGAAGAGGAAACCTAAATATCCAATAAACATTTTAAATAATGCTTAACTTTACTAGAAATCTGGAAAACACATATTAAAACAATAAGATGTGATTCTGAATACAGATAATGCAAATTATAAGTTTCATAATACCAAATACTGAGGGAAATGTAAAAAATAGCCATTCTCATATTCTGCTGGTTGTTGAGAGTGTAAACTGGTATAATTTGAAAAAGCAATCTGGCAACAATTCTTAAATATGGAAATATCCCAAGGCCCAGCAATTTCACTTTAAAATGTATTCCTAGAGAAATATTTATACAAGTGTACAAGGAAATGTATACATAAAGTTCACTGCTACATCCTTTGAATTCTGAAATAACCAACATCTTGAAGAGAGTAGATGGCAAATTCAAAACAAAGAAATACTATAGAGCAATTAAAATGAATTAAATAGAGCTACATGTATAAAAACACATATAGAAATAATAACTACCAAATTCAGGAAATGGAAGAACGGAGAAAGAAAGATAGTACATAAGAGTTCTAATTATATGAAAAATCCTTAAGCTGGTTGATCTAACGACTTAAATCTTTAAGTTGGTTGATGGATAAATGTTATTATTTTCTCATTTTTTTATGATTAAAGGATTTTATAATAAAGAGGTTCCCTTTGGACAGAACATAGTAAAAATAATACTCAAAGGATTTATTATTGAAAATCTTACCCTGAAACCAATTCTGGAGTCCTAATATTAAAATTTACATCATTTTTCCACCCTTAGATTATAATAGTGACTATTAAAAAAAATACATACTCTGTAACTGATGTTACACTTTCCTGTCCAAAAGGTCCAACTGGATCATCCTTGAATTTATCACTTGGAAGTTGAGGTGGTAAAAACTCTACATCTTTTTTCTTTGGGACCTTGTAATACTTCCAGACTACATTAGCTTCATCTTCTTCCAAATTTACTGCTGCACCAACATATATTGTAGGTTCTACAGCTTCCTGGAATTGAGCTGGGAAAGCCTGGGATAAACTGTCTATCCTATCTTCCATTAGTTTAGAAGGAACCAAAGGATCCGGTGTTGGCATTTGATAAAAATGTTGACTTTGAGGAGTTGAAGGTGTTTTAGTCACTCCTTCATCAGCTACATCACATGGGTGGGGACTAAGTGGGGGAGGTTGAGGTGAATTTGCCATTTCAGTGCCATGCATCTGAGAAGTCTTTGCTACATCATTAGTTCGGATGTTTGAAAATCTCACTTGACTGTCTGGAGCAGATATCACAAGTCTTTGGCTGGCTGAATCTGTGTCCATGACAACATCATCACTAATAGATACACGATGGTGAAAAGGAGTCAGGGGGCGTTTCTGTGGTTTTTCACTTTTTTCTTGCTTTTCATTGGTCTTGTGCTTGGCAAGTACTTGTTGTTGTTGACTTAAAGATAATGCCTGTCCTTGTTGTCCAGAATTTCTTGGTTTAAGATTTTTGTGCCTGAAAAGAAAGGTTTAATATTTAAAGTATCACATTATATCAAATATACAAAAGTTAACACTAAACACTTCAGATATTTGTTTTTCACATAATCCTAAAGTAAACTATGACATTTACATGGGAAAAATACTCTATCCAGTGACCCAAAACAAAGAGCATGCAGAGTCATAAAAGTCAATTCTCTTGTGCTCATTTAATAGCTATGTGGACAAAGAGGGTTTGCCTTACATAATCTAAATACCTTAGTATCTGAATAAACAAAGATTCTACTTATTTTAAGATATAAAAATAAAAAAGGTTCTGAAATTTATTCAGGGGCTTGGAGAATGGGCTGAGACCCACCCCTCAGCCTCATGGCCCACAGTTCCTGTCAAGGTGCACTAATTCATGCACTGGGCCCCAAGTGTAAGGTATAACATTCAAAAGATAAAAGTCAATAGTATCACATTAGCAGAAAAAAGAGAAAACCATATAATTATTTCAATACACATAGGAAAACAAGACAAAATTCAACACATATTTGTTTTTTAAAAAGATTGCGCAAGCAAGGAATAGAACTTAATCTAATCAAGGACATCTATGAAAAGCTACATCTAATATCATTCTTTTATTTCTCCCTAAGACTGGGAACAAAACAAGAATATTAACTTTTTTTTAATCCTCACCCATTATATGTTTATTGATTTGAGACAAAGAGGAAGGAGGGGGATAAAGAAAGGAAAAGAGAGAAACATCAATCGGTTGCCTTCCATACTTGCCCTGACTGGGGTTCGAACCTGCAGACTAGGTATGTGCCCTGACCTGTACTGGAACCCCCAACCTTTGGTGTACGGGAAAACGCTCACCAGGGCAAGAATATCAACCCTTAACATTTCTATTCAACAATTTTATTGAAAGTTCCAGCCAATACAATAAGTCAAGAAAAAGATTAGAGATTTCCAAGAAAGAAAAACTGTCTTTATTCATAGCAAACATGGTAAGAAACTTTACAATGAGGGGTCAGGCTGATCACCACCCTCTCAGGGAGAGAGAGAAATAGAGAAACATCTATATCTCTCTCTCACATAGACCAGTTGCCTCCGGCAAGCACCCCAACCACGGCTGGGATCTAACCCAAAATCCAAGTTATGTGCCCTTGACCAGGAATCAAACCCATGATCCTTTGGTGTGTGGACTGAGACTCTAACCTCTGAGCCACACCAGCTAGGACCACCTTCTCAATCTTAACATTAAAAGTGGGGTAACCAGACATGTGTCTCTTCTGATGTGACACAATACAAAACAACCCAGCACCATTTATTAAGTATTTTCGTCAAAAATAACAAACCTAAATCTCTAATCAAGACTCTAGATCAAGCATGGTCCAACAGAACTTTCTGTGATGATGGAAATGCTTCATATGTGGGTACTGAGAACTTGAAATGTGGCTAGTACAATTGAGGAACTGAATTTTTAATTTTTAAATCTAATTACTTACATTTGAATAGCCACAAGTGATTACTAATATAGCTACTAGCATTGAACAACACAGCTCTAGAGCTATCTTCCATTTACAGAAATACAAGGAATAAATAAAGTTAAATGACACTAAAAAAACAAGTTAAAACACTTGGTAAGTGTTTTAACATTCAGAATGTGGGACAGACTACATATAGGACAACTGACGTAGTTTCTCCAACCAAGTCAATCTCATAAAAAGGAAGTAGGAATTACAAGAGAGACCTAGAAGATGTATACAATCAAATACATACTCCTCGCTTGGATCTTAGTCAAATAAATCAGTAAGACATTTCTGAGACAAATTTGTAGAGTATAGATCAAGAGAATAAGAGTTCCTCCTTTTATTAGGTGTGATAATGAACTATAGTTATATGAGAAAATGTTAACATTTCCAGAGTTGCATACTGAAGTAGGAATGAAATGACAACATTTAAGATTTGCTTTAAATTCCGGCTGGCGTGGCTCAGAGGTTGGTTGAGTGTCAACCTATGAACCAGGAGAGCAGGGTTCAATTCCCGGCCAGGGCACATGCCCAGGTTGCAGGCTCCATCCCCAGTCTGGGGCATGCAGGAGGCGATCAATCAATTATTCTCTCTCATCATTGATGTTTCTATCTTTTTTTTCCTCTCCCTTTCTCTTTGAAATCAATAAAAATACATATTTTTTTAAAAAGCAGTCATTCGTTTACTTGCCTTTCTATAAGGGTAAGAAACTATTAATTAAGACTATATACTAATTTCTTTACATCCCTTTTTCCTGTTGATGAAGTCCTTGTATTTTATTTACTGTTAACATTTGAATTTTTTTGTCTTGCTTTCTATTAATATAGCCTTCTAAGTGCTAATTTTCTTATGAATATTCCACTGAACTAAAGCCTAATATCAATAAATGTGCAATACTAAATCCCACTAATAACTGAAAAATACCAATTAAAACAATTTTATGCTTTCCACTTACTGCAGTGGCAAAAAAATAAATTTAAGGACAGCTCTCAAAACAGTGAAAGCATAAGAAAAAACAACACTCTTATATGCAATAAAATTAGTAAAATTTTGGAAGTCACAAAGAAGTGTTTAAATAACACCCTTGCCCACACTATCACATCACCCACCTAGTTTTATTTCCTTCCTAGCACTCACAATTCTTAAAATTTTAAAGGATTAAGAATTCTTTAAAAACAAATTATCTGCCCCATTCCCATTACGATGTAGGCTTCATAATAGTGAAAGCCTTGTTTACTAGTATATCCTGAGCCTTGGACATCTCCTATCACAGAATAAGTGTTCAAAGAAAGTCTAATAAATAACTGATAGTCACCAAAGAATATATATTTTTAAAGTAAACACAAACAAAAGCCTTTGAAAACAACCTATGTATCCATCAAACCCAACTGATGAAATACACTATGGTACTTCGATTCAGTAGAATACCAAAAAGTTTTTTAAATTAATAAGGCAGATCTACAAGTAACTAGAATGGAAAGAGCTAAGACACCTTAAGTGAGAGAAAAAAAAACCAAACAAACAAACAAAAAAAAAAACCGATGCCAATACATCAGTATTATATTTGTGTTGGGTGAAAAAAAAAAAAAAACCCACATATACACACAATTACAGAAAAGTATGGAAGAGTAATACCTAATTGGCAAATAGTCACTTCTAGAAAAAGGCAATAAAATTTGGAAAGAGAGAGTGAGATCAGGGGAACTTCAGCTTTATTTGTCTAATTTAAATTCTTTAAAATTACATATACTTATGCAAGTTGCTATTTAACTATGCAATTTTTTCAAATACATTTCTAAGAGAAGCCAACATATTAGTCAGGATCCAGTCCTATCTTTCATACAGAGGAAATTTACTATAGAGAATTAGTTACAAAAAAAGAAAGAAAAGTGAGGCAACCAACCTATAGATTAGTAACAACCAGGAGCTTCTGTGACTTCTAGGGTTGAAGATAAAGTAGCCTCATTATATTACAGAAGTTTAATATGTTTCCAGAACCACAGCAGGACCTGCTCAGTGGTAACTGGGACCTTGGAAGAAGGGACTGTTGTTAGAGGGACACAAAGCTGCTAATGGAGTTGGCTCAAAATGTGCTGGGGAAATACCTTAGTCTCCCCCACACCCACTTTGATTTTGATTAACCAATCTTCTGTTAGTGCCTCTCATTAGCCAAATTCAGAAAGCAAATGAGCCTAATCAAATCATCATGTTGTATACCTTAAACGTATACAATGTTAACAATTATATCTCAATAAAGCTGGAAAAAATACATGTAAAAGGTAAGGGAACTAGGAAATGTAATTATCTTCAATATAGCTAGAAAGAGACATAGGAATGATTTGAAAGCCAAAGGTTTGACTAGCATAGTCAGTTATCAATGTGTGCCCTTCTTCCTATATTTCACGGCAGGAGAGGATGCACACAGAGGTTGTGGCTCCAGTCTTTTAGGATTTATTTAAGAAATAATAAGAAACCATATTTCAAGGGAGAAAAGGGAAACCTACAGTACAAAATGCAATAGCGGAAGAAGATAAATGATCAGAAACACTGTATTAACTAGAGAAACAAATTTACCAAAGCAAGTCACCTATAAAAGTTATGCAAATTTCACTCTATCCAATTTCTGTGTATCTTAGAAAATTTTCTGAAAATATGAGATAGCAAGTTTTTAAAAATAAATGGTTCAGCTTAGAGACCAAGAATTTAAACTTAAACTTATGTTTATGAACATGCATTCTGAATGTCTTCCTCCAAGACCATTTTAGACAAATATACTTAAAACCTACATCTTTAAAAAAGAATAAAGCACAGTCTAGGTGAGAAACTGAAAAAGAGCTGTTTAATAAAAATGCCAATAAATAAAATAAAAGCCTAATTTCATTTAAGTATTATATTAGTCTTAGACCAGGAGTTGGCAAACTTATTCTATAAAAGACCAGATGGCAAATATTTTAGGCTCAGAGGGGCCATACAATCTGTGTTGCAATTACTCAACTCTGTGAAAGCAGTCAGTTAATATGTAAATGAACGGATGTGGCTCTGTTCCAATAAATCCTTATTTATGAACACTAAAATTTAAATTTTGCGTAATTTTCACATGTTACAAAATATTCTCCTTTAAGTTTTATTCAACTATTTAAAAATGTAAAAGTAATTTTTAGCTCACAGGCCATGCCAAAACAGGCAGTGAGCCAAATTTAGCTAATCGATCACTGTTTGCCGACTCCTGATCTCAGACAAATAATGTCATGAAACCTTGTATTTCAAGATTAGGTTTGTTTTCCCTTAGATGGATATGGTTTTTAACTCTTAAACAGGAGCTAATGTATTCATATTTTTATTCCAATCAATCAACAACAGAGGCAAATTTTCAAAAAAGTTGCCAGACTTTTAAAAATTATACAGTTTCTAATCCCAAGAATCTATGTAAAAATATTTAATCTATGGGAAAACATACGAGAATACTTATCTGTTCACTGTATTCAATCAAACAGAACTAATGTAAGGAAAATCTTGGCCCTAACCTGCAGGCAAGGCTCATAACCATGACAAAAAGGGTGGCCAACTATTTGCTCACACGTCCTGATTAGGGGTGTTAATGCCATTATTTGTTTACTGGCAGGGCACATAACGTATTCAACATATGCAAAAGCATATGATCTACCTTTAATTGTAGAACAAAATAAATTTCAGGCAAAATAATCTTTTTCTAAAAATAGATTTGTGAGAGAGAGGAAAGGCGAGGAAGTAGGAAATACCGATCAGGTGCCTTCTGTAGGCACCCCAACCAGAGATCAAACCTGCAACCTGCAACCTCGTTATGTGCCCTGACCAGAAATCGAACCAGTAGCCTTTCAGTGCACAAGGCAACACTCAACCAATTGAGCCCCACTGGCCAGGGCTGCGCACTATAATGTTAATGCCTCTAATAACCTAATTCCTCAGAGGTCCCAATGTGTAAAATAAATACAACTGCCTAAAGAATTTCAAGTTCATAAATTCTTCTACCAGTCTTCCAAACAATACAGTAAAGTACTAAGTTTGTATTTTTACAGTAGTTTGGTCCCACGCTGAAACATACTTTGTGAATCTTATTTCAGCATTTCACTTACAGCTTGCCCAAAGGGATACTATAAGACAATGCATAAACCCTATACTGTATTTACTATAAAACAGGGTGTGGAAATTTGTACCTAGTATGTATCATCATTTTTAAGAGAACCCTTGGGAGATATTTCTCAGGCACGATGCCACCTATGAACACTTCTCAAGAGATGTGTGTGCCTTTTATCTTACAGATGTTATATATACTAAAGTATAAAATTCTCCTTTATTGTCTATGAAACCAAGTTCTAACAGTCCAGCCCAGGTAACTATGTTAAGAACTTAAGGCATAAATATTGAACGTTTTTCCTCAAATGTTTTCTTCAGAAAAATATCCTAACACACTGTGTTTTATATAAGCTTCCTCAAAGTGGGATACACATATTCAATAGCATACAAAACTACCACTCACACACACACACACACACACACACACACACACACACACTCACACACACACACACACACACACACACACACACACTCACACACACACACACTCACACACACACACACACACACACACACACTCACACACACACACACACACACACACACACACACACTCACACACACTCACACACACACACTCACACACACACACTCACACACTCACACACACACACACACACACTCACACACTCACACACACACACTCACACACACACACTCACACACTCACACACACACACACACACACACACACTCACACACTCACACACACACACACACACTCACACACTCACACACACACACACTCACACACACACACACACACACTCACACACTCACACACACACACACTCACACACACACACACACACACTCACACACTCACACACACACACACACACACACACACTCACACACTCACACACACACACACACACACTCACACACTCACACACACACACACTCACACACACACACACACACACTCACACACTCACACACACACACACTCACACACACACACACACACACACACACACACACACTCACACACACACACACTCACACACACACACACACACACACTCACACACACACACTCACACACACACACTCACACACTCACACACACACACACACACACACACACTCACACACTCACACACACACACACACACACTCACACACTCACACACACACACACTCACACACACACACACACACACTCACACACTCACACACACACACACACACACACACACACACACACAGATATCAATCAACTAAAACAAACAAACAAAATCTACCTCGAACAGCAGCAATTTGTTCTTTGTGTGGCTTCAACAAAATTCCAGGATGTTACTTTATCAGCTGTCTCTTCTTCACCCAGACTAGATGATGAAGCTGAATACTTCCTCCTAAGATGTGAAATTATAGAATTGTTTAGAATTCATCCATTTTTCGGTAACTCTGAATTAAACATTAAAATTAAAATCTTTTTAAACCATTTTTTTTGCCCAGCCAATGCGGCTCAGGGGTTGAGTGACAACCCCAAAGCCAACAGGTCACCAGCTCAATTCCCAGGCAAGGCACATGTCCGGGTTTCAGGCTGGATTCCTAGTGTGGGACATGCAGGAGGCAGCCGGTCAACAATCCTCTCTCATTGACATTTGTATTTCTCTCTCCCTCTCACTTTTTCTCTGAAATCAATAAAAAAAATACTTTTTTATATTAATTTTTTAAATTAATTAACAGTCACATAAATGATTTATTCTATCTACAAGTAACTACCAACATGTAATATTTTCTTAATTTTATTGATTTTTTACAGAAAGGAAGGGAGAGGAATAGAAAGTCAGAAACACTGATGAGAGAGAAACATTGCCCAGCTGCTGGGGACGTGCCCACAGCCAAGGTACATGCCCTTGACCGGAATCGAACCTGGGACCCTTCAGTCTGCAGGCCGATGCTCTATCCACTGAGCCAAATGGGTTTCGGCCAACACGTAATTTTTAAACTTGAAAACGAAAATACGTACTTGTTCTGAGCTCTGTTCATATTGCATTCTTGCCAAACTCTATTCACCACATGATTGGCTAATTTTCTGGGTATCTTCCCACCATGATGGCTAGTACTATCCGAGTTGAAACCATCAGATACTGAAGAAAATTTGACCCACTTCTGGGCAGACTGAGGATCAACTGAAAACAAACAAAAAGAATAAGATGTAGGAGAATAAAGATAGGTTTACAGTAATATTATTTGTTTTTTAAAATTAGTATTAATAAATTTCTTCAGGCTATTTGACTAGCTTACTTACATTTTGAGGCAAAAAAGTGTGTTTCTTCACTTAACATACAAAAAGCAAAAAATATGGACAGGGGATGTGAACTGGATGGTAGTGCTATATAATGATTTCCTGACTTGGAGGATTAAATTGTAGATATACAGAAAGGTTCTTTAATTTTAGAAAATATACTGAGTACATAAGGGGAGATGGAGCATCATCATGCCTGCAAGCTTGCTCTCAAATAGTTCAGAAAACAATGATAATAAATGTATACATACAGAGAAGTGCTGAAGCAAATGTTAACAGTTTGGAAATTTGGATGCAAACTCTTCAATAAGTTTTAAATTATCATATATATCCTATCTAATAAAAGAGTAATATGCAAATTGACTGTACCTCCAATGAAGCCATGCCCACAAGCCAATCAGGAGCTGGGACAGAGCCAGCCAGCGAGCGCCCGTCCCCTCCCCCCCCCCCCCCCCCCCGCCCCGGAGCGCTCCTGGCTGCCAGGGCCGGGGAGGTGGGGCCGAGGCATGTGCTGGCTGGGCATGCACTGGTTGGGGTGAAGGCCCAGGCCAGGGGGGAGCAGGGCTGGGGCAGAGCCAGCCATCAGCCCCATTGCAGGGCGATGGCTGAGTGTCCAAGGCCTAAAGCCTCAGCCATAGGCTTTAGGCCTTGGGCAGGCCGGGGATGAGCAGTCAGTAGGACATCCCCTGAGGGATCCCGGTATGTATGACAGGGCAGGTTGGGCTGAGGGATCACCCACCCCCGGTGCACAAATTTCGTGCACAGGGCCCCTAGTATATGACTAATATGCAAATTGTCCCCTCAGTTCAACTGGGAGTTCAATTGCTCGCTATAACATGCGCTGACCACCAGGGGGCAGCACGGAATGACTGAAGGCCGGCCGGCAGCTAAAAGGCCCTGATCAGCCCTGATCACAGGCCAGGCCTAGAGACCCTACCCATACACAAATTTCATGCATTGGGCCTATAGTTTTAAAATAATTATTTAATTAAATGTTTACTGTCTTCAAAATAAGAAAATCACTAGAGTTAACAAAACAAAGTAGGACAATACCTGTCTGGACTTCCTCAGGAGATGTAGGTGGTGTAAGAGTAACCGAAGACATTGCAGGATCTCTTGTAGAGGCAGGCACTTGGTGGACACCCAAGCAAGAAGTTGAACAGTGAGAGGATCCCACAGAGCTTGGAGCAGGAATGTCTGACTGAGGAACTAGAACAAAGCATGCTGGGTAGATCATTCGGACACCCGCTGAAAGAAAAAAAGACAGGAAAATTAATTACTATTGTGATTGTAATGAATTAGTTTCACTCAAAAACACTGTAATGGAACAATAGGTGTAACATATCATATTTAAGTAATAATATATTTAACATATTTTTATAAATATATGCTTTTTCTGGGAGAAACCACAAGAAGCTATTAGTAGTGGTTATCTTCAAAGACTGAAAAAAAAGCAGCTTTCTCTTTTCATTTTTATTTTGTTGTTATTAATCCTCACCTGAGGATATTTTTTCCACTGCTTTTCAAAGTCAAAGAGAGGAAGGGAGGGAGGGGAAGATGGAGGGGAGAGAGAAAAAAATATCAATGTTAGAGCAACTACCTCCAGCACACGCCCTGACAGGGTCCAGGGGCAGACCTGAAACCCAGATATATGCTCTTAACCAGGAACTGAACCCACGGCAATAAGTACACAGACCAGTGCTTTAGTACAGCAACCAGGGCTTTCTTTTCATTTTTGAATTTTCTAACCATGAATGTGTATTACTTTCTCTTTCTTTTTCCATTTACATAAAGTACTTTTATTGAATTTATTGGGGTTATATTGGTTAACAAAATAATTCAGGTTTCAGGTGTACAATTCTATAATACAGCTACAGGCCTGGTGCATGAAATTTGTGCAGGAAGGGCAGAAGGTGTCCCTCAGCCCAGCCTGCACCCTTTCCAATCTGGAACCCCTCAAGGGATGACTGACTGCCCTTTTAGGCCCGATCCCAGGAGAATTGGGCATAAATAGGCAATCGGACATCCTTCTCACAAACCAGGACTGCTGGCTCCAAACTGCTTGCCTGCCTGCCTCCCTGATTGCCCCTAACCACTTCTGCCTGCCAGACTCATCACCCCCTAACCACTACCCTGCCAGCCTAACTGATGTCTAACTGCTCCCCTGCCAGCCTGTTTGCCCCCAAATTCCCTCTTCTAGCGACCTGCTCACCGGTCACCCCTAACTTCCCTCCCCTGCAGGCTTGATTGCCCCCAACTGCCCTCCCTTGCAGGCCTGGTCCCTCCCAACTGCCCTCCCTTGCAGGCCTGGAACCTCCCAACGGCCCTCCCCTGCTGGCCATCTTGTGGTGGCCATCTTGTGTCCACATGGGGACAGGATCTTTGACCACATGGGGGCAGCCATCTTGTGTGTTGGAGTGATGGTTAATCTGCATATTAGTCTTCAATTAGGTAAGACAGAGGCCTGGTGCATGGATGGGGACTGGCTGGTTTGCCCTGAAGGGTGTCCCAGATCAGGGTGGGGGTTCCTTTGGGGTGTGGGGCAGCCTGGGTGAGGGGCCTGTGGTGGTTTACAGGCTGGCCACGGTGACCCAAGTGGAGGCCCTGGGATCTGGGATTAATTTATGTTCTACAATTGAAACTTTGTAGCCTGGAGCGGAGCCAAGCCTTATGCTCTCTCTGTGGCAGCAGGCATTTCTGTTTGGATTTATTTTAATTCTGTAATTGAAACTTTGTAGTCTAGAGTGGAGACCTAGGCACTAGGGTTTTAGAAGCTTGGCTTCCTCCATCATCCGGGTAACTGTATCCTCTGCTCTCTTCAACTTCGTGGCTGCCGCCATTTCTGTTGGGATATCCTATCTAATAAAAAAGTAATATGCAGATTGACCATCACTCCAACACACGAGGGCTGCCCCCATGTGGTCAAAACTTTGTAGCCTGGAGCGGAGCCAAGGTCAAAGATCTTGTGGTCAAAGATCCTGCCTCCATGTGGACACAAGATGGCCACCACAAGATGGCCAGCAGGGGAGGACAATGGGAGGTTCCAGGCCTGCAAGGGAGGGCAATTGTGGGCCATTAGGTCAGCAGGAGAGGGCAGTTGGGAGGGACCAGGCCTGCAAGGGAGGGCAGTTGGGGGCGATCAAGCCTGCAGGGGAGGGAAGTTAGGGGTCACCAGGCTGGCAGAGGAGCGAAGTTGGGGGCAAACAGGCTGGCAGGGGAGCAGTTAGATATCAATTAGGCTGGCAGGGTAGTGGTTAGGGAGTGATCAGTCTGGCAGGCAGAAGTGGTTAGGGGCAATCAGGGAGGCAGGGAGGTGAGCAATTTGGAGCCAGCAGTCCTGGATTGTTAGGACGTCTGACTGCCCGTTTAGGCCCAATCTTGGAAGGATCCGGATCAGGCCTAAACGGGCAGTCAGACATCCCTCAAAGGGTCCCAGATTGGAGAGGCTGCAGGCTGGGCTGAGGGATACCCCCACCCCAACTCTTCCATGCATGAATTTCCTGCACCGGGCCTTTACTATCTTCTATAATTGAAACTTTGTAGCATTGAGTGGAGGCCTAGGCAAGCAACAGCAGGTGGAAACTTGGCTTCCTCCATTGCCGGGGAAACCCAAGCCTGTCTCCTGCTCTCAGTGGTGGCAGCCATCTTGCTTGGGGTTTATTTGCACAATTTGCTCCTGATTGGCTGGTGGGCGTGGCTTGATCAGAGGTATGGTCAATTTGCATATTACTCTTTTATTAGATAGGAGGATATCTGTATATTACTTTGGTGTATTACTTTCTTACTTTAAATCCTTATTTTCAATTTTGACCAACTATAAAGTGGATTAAAATTTATTTTAAAAGTTTAAACAAAGGTACCTTGGTTGCAGGCTCCTCCCTGTCCCAGGCCCTGGTTGGGGCTTGTGTAAGAGGCAACCAATCAATGTGTTTTTCTCACATCAATGTTTCTCTCTGTCTTTCCCTCCCTTTTCTGTTCTCGCTAAAAATCAATGGAAAAATATCCTTGGGTAAGGATTAACAACAACAAAAATAATAATAATAAATTTAACAAAGGTAATCTGGGCACTAGAATTATAAACATTTTTGGTTTTGTTTTTATGTATCTATTTAAAAAGCCTAATATATATGTTTGTGTTTTGATTCTTCTCTTTTGGACACAATACTCTGATATTAATGTATTTATTGAAGTTGGATGTTGATAGTTTTTTATTTAAAAGAGAAAACAAAAAACCAAGGCCTTAGCCAGGTAGCTCAGTTGGTTAGAGCATCATCTTCATATGCCAAGGTTGTGGGTTTGATTCCTGGTCAGGCCATATACAAGAAGCAACCAATGAATGCATAAAGTAGAACAATAAATTGATCTCTCTCTCTCAAATAGATAAAATTTTAAAATAAGGCAATTTTTATATATAGCATTATCATATGACTCCATTACACACAGTACTGCAGACTCTAGTCCCAATTACCTGCGCACTTACACCCCCCCTCCTATGTCCACAGGGAGTACACACCTCAGCTCACTGTTCGGCCTGCTTTTGTCATTTGCTCGGAGTGACATATGTAAATGCGAGTGACATATGTCACATCCCAACAAAAGCTGTAATTTCAATGTGCTTGTAGGATCAGTGCAGCCTCTCTTCTATCCTCTACCTTGAGATTAACTTTTCCAAAATACAGTTTACCTTACATAGGTCCTTGATGAGAGGACATACAGAATACAGCCAATCCGAATAGAGATGATCTGGCTATAACAGATGAAAGACCCAAGTTCTTTAGGTACATATTATATTCTATCTTTTAAATTATCAGAGGTGACAGTTTTATCAAATTTTAAAATATTGAGTAACACAGGTTGTCAGCTTTTCAACCTCCAAATATTCATTCACAATTATTTTCTCACCACCTTTATTTAGCATGCTATCCTTTAGATGGAATGTATTTCCCTGACCCAATGACTTTGGCTTGGCCAAATGACTAATTTTGTCTACTGGAATGTGAGTAGATGTATCCTAGTAGAAGCTTTAAATACACTTACTAGTACATAACTAGCATCGGTCCTTACTATTCTTTTGTTCTTGTAAGAACAGTATGTCCTAAATACTGGGCACTCCTCGAGCTTAAGATTGCAGAATAAGATACAAGGAGCCAAACCATGACAAAGCTGGAGCCTGTACATGACACGAGCAGGAGTAAAAAAAAAAATGTCTGGTGTTGAAAGCCACTAAGGTATTGCGGTTGTTTAACACACACACACAGTCACACATTCCCCTAGGATTAACGCTCAGGATCCATACCAACAAGAACTTCTACTGCAGCTAAAGAGTCGTCTTCCCAATCCATGTCTTCCTGTCTGTCTTCAGACACCTCCTTCAAGCAAGAGGAGACAGGATAGAACTGTTTCCATTCACCAATTAACTTTTTTGTAGCTGAATCAGACATCTTGAATGCCTGTCCTGTGAGAGTGCCATTTAGTCCAAATGGGCTTAAGATAACTAGAAATCCAAAATGGAATACAAGTAAGTAACTAAAAACTATTATACCAAATATGATCACTAAACAATAAACAATATTGTTAATAATTATGCAATTCTTAAAAAGTTAGAGAAAAGCCATGTCATTCCTGAGAAAAATCAATGTATTGTACTTCATTATTGTGAAGAGAAGTACAACACAGAGCTTATTACAAAAACTTAAACTTTTGTCTTCCCCAAAATTTCAAATGTACAAATTTTCACAATGAACTGGGAATACTTGAATTCAATTTATCCTGATTTCTACTAAGGAAAAGTAATTCAAGGAAAAATAGTGTGTATATATATAAATCTAAGTACTTATTATGTAATGCCATGTACATTTTTAAAAAGCAATATTAGGCTTAGAATTAAAACAACAACACACTACCAGTCTTTAAAAACAATTCAGCAATCTTATAAAGTATTATTCTAAATAAATTATACCAAAATCCATGTTAAATGTCTAAAAGGACTTACATGAACTGACATGCAAGATGGTCAAAAAAACATAAACCCATATATCTGCTGCTTTCTCTTTTAAAAAACACTTTAAAATATGCTGCCAAAAGTACAAGAATTTTAAAAATGATATTGATATTAAAAAAAACTTGTTTCATTGGCTTAATACTCTAATAGGTCAGAAAAAAGTAAACTACATCAGAATCATCATTAGGCCAAATCTCATTAATCCTAAAATGTCAAATTACCAACTTCAATAAGAATTTTCTTGAAACAAAAATAAAAAATCAAATACATATCTACCGTGAAATGGGCTATTAGACTGCTGAGCAAAGGTGATATGCTCTTCACTAAGAAGGTACACAGGTTGATGTTGATTAATTTCCACACTGGTACAAACATTGCTATCTCCATGCAAGAAAAAGGTGAAAGAGCAGGACAAGTGTTCACTAAAAAAGAAGAAAAAGTTATATTTTAGTGATGACAAAAAAATAACTTGCTTTTCTTTATTATGAAGTTATACCATAATAATACTATTATCTTTATCCCAGAAATTCTACTGCATCATCTGAAGGGGTGAAAAAATAACAAATCTGAACAAAGACTTAGCTACAAGAAATGTTCTTCACTGTTTATAGTAAAAAAAAACCTGCAAATAGAGGAATAAATTAAATAAGTTAGGTGTATACACATACACACACACTTACAATATAGCCACAAAAGTAAGTAAAGGTGGGGACTAGGTTTAATGGAAAGGATAAGCTGCCAAAACAGTCTAGTCTCAATTTTTAAAAAAGGAATAAAGAACCTGGCCGGCATGGCTCAAGGGTTGAGTGTTGACCTATGAAACAAAGAGGTCACAAGTTCGATTCCCTGTCAGGGCACATGCCTGGGGTTGTGGGTTTGATCCCCAGTAGGGGATGAGGAGGCAACAGATGCATGATTCTCTCTCATCACTGGTATCTCTCTCTCTCTCTTGCCCTCTCCCTTCCTCTCTGAAATCAATAAAAACATATTTATAAACAAACAAAAAAAGAGAATCTTTGTGAAAAAAAGTCTAGGTGTGCCACAGAATTAAGAGTGACTTAATTTTTATTTCTGTTCATTTCTCCTCTATATGAAAAATAGATATATTTCGCCGAGACTGGTTTGGCTCAGTGGATAGAGCGTCAGACTGTGGACTGAAGGGTCCAGGGTTCGATTCCGGCAAGGGCATGTACCTTGGCTGCGGGCACATCCCCAGTAGGGGGCGTGCAAGAGGCAACTGATTGATGTCTCTCTCTCATCGTTGCTTCTGACTTTCTATCCCTCTCCCTTCCGCTCTGTAAAAAATCAATAAAATATATTTAAAAAATAGATATATTTCTTCATTTTATTATTTCTGAAATTGCGCTGCACGTGATCAATCAAGCATTAAATGTACTGTCCTTCCCCCAGCCCCAAAGAAGTTATTTTAAAGCAAAATGGTTCTTACAACTGAAGGCATCCTAGAATCAAAGCTACATGTAAAACAGAACACACCTTATGAAATTTAGATATGGCCCGATATATAGGTTGGAAAATAAAACTTTCCCAAGGACACACCTTAAGATAAAAATTAGAAAGGTTGCCGAAACCAGTTTAGCTCAGTGGACAGAGGGTCGGGCTGCAGACTGAAAGGTCCCAGGTTCGAATCTGGTCAAGGGCATGTACATTGGTAGCCGGCACATCCCCAATAGGGAGTGTGCAGGAGGCAGCTGATCAATGTTTCTCTCTCATCAATGTTTCTAACTTTCTATTCCTCTCCCTTCCTCTCTGTAAAAAAGTCAATATATTTTTTTTAATTAGGTTAAGTGGCCCAGAGAGAATAATGTACACTAAGAAGAATCCACTTTTCTTATTTCTTCTGTACACATTTATCTTAATACAACTTAATCAGTTCTTTAAAATATAACAGTAAGTTCATAACCTGTTGCATGTATCTATAAGCCCTCTTAATTTATTTCTGGACAAGGCAAGAGCACAATAAATTAAAATTAAGTTATAGTAAAAATAATATTATAGCTAACAGAAGTGGAAAAACAGAAGATAGGAAAAAAGTGAAGAGTAATGGAGAGCTGAGAATATATTCAGAGTGGGGCAAAAGTAGGTTTACAATTGTTTGTATAGAAAATAGAATAATAATACAGGAATAATCTCCTTTGCATATTAACTGTAAACCTACTTTTGCCCCAACCTGAATTAGGAAGCCAACAGATAAGGTCTAAAGTTGATAGAACAAGAAACTGAAATTTAAGCTTATCATTCAAGGTCAAAAGAAAAACAGAAAATAATACACCTGAAAACAATGTAACTAAAAAAAAAAATTAACCTTTAATGGCAAAGCATCAGTAGAATTATGTCTAAAGTTGATTAAGGCCTATAGGTAAAGCATTTCTGAAATTATGGCAGTAACTACCAAAATAAATAAAAACATTTTAAAAACAAAAATTAAAAAAAAAACAACCTGGTTACTTTCAGGGAGTTGGACTAGAGCAATTAAAGAGCAATATTATTTTTTTCTGAATTTATAATACCATTCATTTTGTGTTGCTTGCATCGACATAACTTGAAATTTAAAAACAATTTATGAATTCGCCCTGGCTGGTGTGGCTTAGTTGGTTGAAGTGTCATCCTGTACTCCAAAATATAGTGGGTTTGATTCTTAGTCAAGGCACATAGGTTCAATCTCACATTCATGTTTTTCTCACTCTCCCTTTCTCTCTCTAAAATAAATTTTTTAAAAATTTTATGAATTCTATAAATTAACCTCTTCCCCCATTGAAGGATCCTGTCATCCTTGTTGAAGATCATTTGAACACCTACATGAAGTGTTTATTTCTGGACTTGATCCTTTTCCACTGGTTTATATATCTGTCTTCATGCCAATACCATGTGTTTTTTTTTTATTACTATAGCTTTGTATTATGTTTTGTTCACCCCTCGCTTTATCCAGGCTCTTTGATGTGATTTTATACTTCCTCCCATTAGAGGTGAAATATACTTCCCCAACCCTTGACTTAGGCTTGCTTTGTGACTTGCTTTGGCCAAGCAGAAGCTTGAAATGTGCTATGCAATCTGGCTTGCACTCCAGTGCCTCTTTCATCACCATAAAAACATGTCCTGGCTGACTTGCTGTTCTAAGATGGAAACAACTCTACCCAGTCTACAGTTTACTGTGAGGACTAGACTGGCTAATCTCCATTTGGCCTGCAGATACATTAATAATAATACATAACTGATGTTTTTTTGTTATTTTGTTTTGTTCTTAATCCCACCTGAGAATATTTTTCCCATTGATTTTTTAGAGAGGGGAGGAGGGGAAGGAGGAGGAAAGGAAGGAAGTGTTTTTGCACTCATCCCTACCAGGGTCAGGGATCAAGCCTGCAACAGAGGAATGGGGGCCCTGACTGGGAATCAAACCCACCACCCTTTGCTCTATGGGCTGATGCTCTAACCACTGAGCAAAATTGGCCAGGCCATAACTAATGTTTTAAGCCCTTAAGTTTTGGGATTGGTTTGTTACACAGCAATAGCTGGTACACAAATTGGCACTAAAGGTAAGATGCTACCATGACAAAAACCTAAATATATGTGGCATTGGTTTCAGGACCAGATGACTGGTAATAAGAAATACAAGATGCCGAACCGGTTTGGCTCAGTGGATAGAGTGTCGGCCTGCAGACTGAAAGGTCCCAGGTTCGTTTCCGGTCAAGGGCATGTACCTTGGCTGCAGGCACATCCCCATTGGAGGTGTGCAAGAGGCAGCTGATCGATGTTTCTCTCCCATCGATGTTTCTGACTTTCTATCCCTCTCCCTTCCTCTCTGTGAAAAATCAATAAAATATATTTTTAAAAAAATCAATAAAATATATTTAAAAAAGGAATAGTCTGAAATTAAATTTGAAAAAAAAAAAGAAATATAAGACACTGAAAAGTGGTGAGAAAATTATTATGTAGAGGGTTGGGGAAATGGTGGACACATTTTATACAATCAAAAAATACTTCATAGTACTGCTGCTTAGAATAATCTGGACAGCAAAAGATGTGCCTAATGAACTTACAGAGTTGGGGGAACAGATAAAAGTAACAATGTAATTTGGTTGTCAGCAGCTATCTAGCTATACAGTAGGTCCCAGGTTAGGTTGGAGATCTGTTCCAATGGCACGAAGTAAAGCGATTTTTGCCATAAGTTGGAACCCACCTACCTAAGCACCTTTGTCACTCACATGGAGTACATACACAGCAGTAATGAAGTAAACAGTAAAAAGAAATTAAAAGAAAGAAAACAATTCCTGGCCTTTACTTGTGGTAAATGAATAATAAGAATCATAAAGCAAATATGTATATACATCAAAATAACAGAACTTTTTAAATAAATAAATGGGATATGGCGATGTAACCATGAAATGATGTATGTCAAGTCCAATGTAACCCAAGGAATGTTGTCTGTATATGAACCAGATCATGATTTAACTCCTGGTTGGGGCACATGCCCAGGTTGTGGGCTCAATCCACAGTGTGGGGGCATGCAGGAGGCAACCAATCAATGATTCTCTCTTATCACTGATGTTTCTATCTCTCTCTCTCTTCCTCTTGGAAATCAATAAAAATAAAAATATATTAAAATTTAAAAAAAGAATAGAGAATACACATGAGTACTGATACCAATTAAACATCAGGATTCCTTTTTAATTATCCCCAAGTTTCTATACACTTATTTTTCTTAAAAAAAAAAAGCATCTAATGTAAACATAGATATAGCTAGTTTGGTTTCTACATGTTATAATGCAAATGTAGCCTTATTTGTGGTTCTGAGTGACCTCTTTTCTGACACAATTTTTCTATAATTAGGTTGAGTTAAAGAGCATATAAATATACAATATAATTTCAAAGTAGCATTATCTCTTAGTAAACCATTTATGTTTCATTTCTGAGAGTGATATGTCCATTATACGTATTGACACAAAATAGGCAGAAATCAATTTTCAAGGCATTTTTCTCTCTAAACAATAAAAAAGGACATGAGAATTTAAAAGCAAGACAAAACTGCTTTTTAAAAATAAGTTCATATTCCACTGGTTAGAATGACTAGAATACATTTTTTAATGGTGTAAGATTTTTACAGGTTTTCAAGAAACCTTACAAGACAAACATTTCTTAGCAGAGGAAGTAAAATTTTAAGTGTTAAAAGGGGGAATTGCTAACTGAAACAACTATGTCAAGAAAAACATTTATTAAGTTATTCAAGCAAGAATAATACAGCAGGTAGAGAAATTATAATTTGATTAGTTTTAGAAAGCAAGTAAGTATGCTTATACAAATGATTATGAATGCTTTGGGCTTTCTCAGTAACTGAGTAGCAGATTTTAAAATCTGAATAGCAAATACTTCCAACACCATTTGCAAGTATAAGCAACAACCTAAAACAGTCTGATATTCTTTATCTTTAAAAGACAAAGAGGATAGGAGATCTGAATTTATATCTTCATATTCACTGTTCTGATAATTAGTAAAGTACAGTTCTTAAAAATATAGCTTTCAACTATGTTTCATTTCATACATAAAATATTAAATGAGAATAAAAATGGATATTCAAAATGGATTTTTGCCATGACATAAAAAACAAATAATTTGACTAAAAATTTTCCCAGATTACTATAATCTAGTAAATGTTAAAAAGAAGTGCATTACTTAAGTTCTAATAAATATTACTTGGGAAATTAAATGTAATCTGATATATACAAAAATCATGGCCCATAAAAATGAAGTCCAAATATAGCCTTTCCATATGTCCATGAGCACATGACAATCTTAACTTTCAAATCAGAAAAGAAAATTTGGCTCTTTGATGTAAAGTGATCCATTTCTCTCCAAGGGGTCTTGGTAAAAACCTAACATTCCAATATGCAAAACATATGAGCAATTTCTCAGCTCTATTTATCTGCACTGCCCTATACTCACCAACAGTTCTCATTGTCTATGATTAAGTAGAACATCCCCTCCTATATGGTGCTAGCATGTTCTCAAAATGTAGATTTACAGTTGTAAGTATAAGAAACAGTTTATTCCTGTATTATATATTAATTACTGTATTTTTTCCATACGAACACCTGTAAACCCATTTTTGCCCAACCCTGTATAGTCTTATCCTAATAAAACAGTAATATGCAAATTGACCATACCTCCTATCAAGTCACCCCCTCAGCCATGCCCACCAGCCAATAAAGGGCAAATTATGCAAATAAAGCCCAACCAAGATGGCTGCCACCACTGAGAGCAGGAGGAGGGCGTGGGTTTCCCCATCAACGTAGAAAGCCAAGCTTTCCACATGTCATTGCTGGCCTAAGCCTCCACTCAATGCTACGTTTCAATTATAAAAGATACATAATCCCAATAGAAATGGTGGCAGCCACAAAGCTGGAGACAGCAGAGGCTAGGGTTGCCCGGGCGATGGAGAAAGCCAAGCTTCTGCGGCTCTGGCCAGCCTAGGCCTCCACTTCAGGCTACAATGTTTCAATTATATCGCAGCCATGGAGGCAGCAGAAGGTTTGGCTTCACTCCAGGCTACAAAGTTTCAATTGTAGAACATAAATTAATCCCAGATCCCAGGGCCTCCGCTTGGGTCACTGTGGGGGTGTGGCCAGCCTGCAAACCTCCACAGGCCCTTCGCCCAGGCTGCCCTACACCCCAAGAGAACCCCCACCCTGACCTGGGACATCCTTCAGGGCAAACCATCTGGCCCCCACCCATGCACCAGGCCTCTATCCTATCTAATAAAAGAGTAATATACAGATTGACCATCACTCCCAACACATGAGGGCTGCCCCCATGTGGTCAAAGATCCTGCCCCCATGTGGACACAAGATGGCCACCACAAGATGGCCAGCAGGGGAGGGCCATTGGGAGATTCCAGGCCTGCAAGGGAGGGCAGTTGTAGGTGATCAGGCCAGCAGGGGAGGGCAGTTGGGAGGGACCAGGCCTACAAGGGAGGGCAGTTGGGGGCAATCAAGCCTGCAGGTGAGGGCAGTTAGGGGTGACCAAGCCGGCAGAGGAGCGAAGTTGGGGGCAAACAGGCTGGCAGGGGAGCAGTTAGTCATCAATTAGGCTGGCAGGGTAGTGGTTAGGGGGTGATCAGGCTGGCAGGCAGAAGCGTTTAGGGGGCAATCAGGGAGGCAGGCAGGTGAGCAGTTTGGAGCCAGCAGTCCTGGATTGTGAGAAGGATATTCAACTGCCCGTTTAGGCTCGATCCTACTGGAATCGGGCCTAAACGGGCAGTTAGACATTCCTCAAGGGGTCCCAGATTGGAGAGGGTGCAGGCTGGGCTGAGGGACATTCCCCGCCCCCGTGCACGAATTTTGTGCACTGGGCCTCCAGTCTAATTATAAAATGGTTTAAAATAAACCAAGTTTGTGCATGACCTAGGAGAAAAAACTATATTCTAAATATGAAATAAATTTTCTAAAATTCTTAAATTAAAGCAATATTCTAATTAGGAAATATAGGGCCAAAAAAAATGTAAGTAATACTGCCATACTAAATTCAGAATAGTTCTTCTTTTAAGGAGAGTATCATTGATAATATTTTTGGTACTTGGCACTTAAAAAAAGTGAAGTTAATCCCAGCCGGTATGGCTGTGCTGAACCAGGAGGTCACAGTTTGATTCCTGTTCAGGGGACATGCCCAATTGCTGGCTCAATCCTCAGTAGGGAGCATACAAGGAACAGTTGACCAATGATTGTCTCTCATTATTGATGTTTCTATCTACCCCTCTCTCTCCCTTCCTCTCTGAAATCAATAAAAAAAATTTTTTTTCAAAAGGTGAAGTTAAGCCCTAACCAGTTTGGCTCAGTGGATAGAGTGTTGGCCTGCAGACTGAAGGGTCCCGGGTTCAATTCTGGTCAAGGGCACATGACTTGGTTTGCAGGCTCGAGTCCCAGTAAGGGACGTGGAGGAGGCAGCTGATCAATGATTCTCTCATCACTGATGTTTCTATCTCCCCCTCTCTCTTCCTCTCTGAAATCAATAAAAATATTTTTAAAAATTAAAAAAATAAAACATTTTTTAAAGTGAAATTAAAACAAATATATGTGACTACAATGAGAATCCAAGGTTCCATTCACTACCATAAAGTAATTACAGAGGCTGGGCCAGCATGGCTCAGTAGTTTATCGTCAACTTATGAACCAGGAAGTCATAGTTTGATTCCTGGTCAGGTCACATGCCTGGGTTTTGGGCTGGATCCCCAGGGTGGGGCATGCAGGAGGCAGCCAATCAATGATTCTCTCTCATCGATGATGTTTCTATCTCCTTCTCCCTCCCTCTCTGAAATCAATAAAAATATATTTAAAAAGAAAAAAGATATTGCAGAGAATGCCACTGCTTCCCAGGGACTTATACTGTAATAACCAAAACCAAAAGATATGATGAGTGAGGCAAAATTTACAGGTGAAACCTAACAATCATCTGTTATAGAAAAATGTTCCTCTAAGTACTAAAATTAAAAGATTCTTTATTCCTAAGATAGAAAATGAAAATATGCTTATAGATTAAAGCTAGCTGTTCTGTAGCAGTTTAATGTGTGTACTGCTTTAGGAGCCTCCATATCTGAACTCTTTTTAGCATTTCTGTTGGGTAGGTAAAGACAAGTGATCTTATTTTGCTGGTAGGGAAGTCAAGGCACAAAGAAACTAGGTGGCCTACAGCCATAGGACCAGTTAAAGGGAAGGACAGTGTCGCCCTGGCTGGTTTGGCTCGGCGGACAGAGCACCAGCCTGCAGACTTAAGGCTCCCAGGTTGGATTCCAGTCTAGGGGCACATGCCTGGGTTGTGAGCTCGATCCTCAGTGGGGGGCGTATGGGAGGCAGCCAATCAATGACCCTCTCTCATCATTGATGTTTCTATCTCTTTCCCTCTCCCTTCCTCTCTGAAATAAAATAAAATGTATTTTTTTAAAAGGGGACTGATAGTTTAAAGCCTAATCATCCTAACAACCAATTAAAAATGGGCAAAGGACTTGACAACATACGTTTACCCAAATAAGTTATACTAATGGCCACCAAACACACAGAAAGATGCTCAACATTATTAATCACTAAGGAAATGTAAAACAAAACAAGATACCACTTCATACCCATAAAGTTTAAAAAAAAAAAAAAGCGGGGGGGGGGAGAAAAAGCAAAGAAAAAGAGGATGTGGAGAAATGGGAACCCTTTTACACTGCTGATGGAAATGTAAAATGGTAAAGCCACTAAGAAAGGAGTATGGTGGTTCCTTAAAAAGAAAAAAACATAGAATTACTATATAATTCAACAATTCCACTTTTGGATATATTCTCAAAAGAGTTGAAAGCAAGGACTGAATAGATATTTGTATACCAATATTTATACCAGCATTATCTAGTATAGACAGAAAGCGGAAATAACCCAAACGTCCATGGACAGATGAATCAATAAACAAAATGTGGTATAAAACTAAAACAGAACATTATTCTGCCTTAAAAAAAAGAAATTGTGATGTATGTTACAACATGGATGCAAACCTTGAGCATATTATGCTAAATGAAATGAGACAGCCAAAAATACTGTATGATTCCACTTATATAAGGTACCTAGAACAGTCAAACACATTCGAGACAGAAAGTAGAATGGTGGTTACCAGGGACTAGGAGTAGAGGAAAATAAGGAGTTACTATTTAATGTGTGACTTTCAGCTTTGGATGATGAAAAAGTTCTGCAGATAGACGGTGGTGATGGCTGCACAACGTGAATGTACTTACTGCCGCTGAACTATAAATGAAAAGTGGTTAAAATAGTAAATTTAGTTGTGTATATTTTACCACCACTCAAAAACAAACAAAAAAAACACCACCCCTAATCATCCTAATTCCTAGATTATTCTATTAATTCAATTGCTTTCCCAAACCTGTCTTTCACTCGGAGAATTTTAAAAATTCTAAAGCCCAGGCTCTCGTTAATCTCTCAAGGTGATTTTGCATCCAGACAAGTTTAGGAACTAATCCATGACTCTGTATTTCTGTAGTCCTAATAGTAATTTTTTAAATTTCTTAAATTTACAGGTATAATTTCAATGTCTGGTATCCCCTTGAAAAAGAGATCTACATTAAAATTCAAAAGATCAACACCTTATCAGTGAATTTTGTATACACTTCTACTCACTTAGTGAACACATTACTGACCTTATACAGTAAAGAATTCTTAGAAAGCAACAACATATTATTCTGGTTTACTAATTAAGTGCTCTATAAGTACTTTTGTTGTTTGTTTTTTTCTTCTGTAAATACAGTTCAGAGAGAAAGGGAAAGGGAAAAGAGAGAGAGAGATAGAACCATCAATGATGAGAGAAACTCATTGATCTGTTGCCTCGTGCATGCACCACACTGTGGACCGAGCGCACAACCTGGACACGTGCCCCAACTGAGAACTGAACCATGAACCTCCTGGTTCACAGGTCCACACTCAACCACTGAGCCATGCCGGCTGGGCTTTCTTTTTCTTTTTAATCCTCACCAAAAGATATGCTGTACTGATCTTAGTGAGAGGGAAAGGGAGGGAGGGTTGGAGGGAGGGAATCAATGTTTGAGAGAAAAATTGATCAGTTGCCTCTCATAATTTTCATGACCTATAATCCAGCTCCAACACTTACAAGTTTTATGACCTTGGACAAATTATTTAATCTCTTTGTGCTTCAGGTTTAACAACTGGAGTAAAATGGGGATGCTGTGAGAACTAAGCTAATACATATTAAGCCCTAATTTCAAACACTGTATAGGCAATTCTGTTTGGGAAAAAACTGCTCACCCCCTTCTCCCCTTCAAAAAAACATTCTCTATTTTCATTCATATCTAAAACCAATAGTTCAAAAAGATAGACCTTTAAGAATTATAGTAAGGCCAGAACCGGTTTGGCTCAGTGGATAGAGCGTCAGCCTGCGGACTGAAAGGTCCCGGGTTTGATTCCGGTCAAGGGCATGTACCTTGGCTGCGGGCACATCCCCAGTAGGGGGTGTGCAAGAGGCAGCTGATCGATGTTTCTCTCTCATCGATGTTTCTGACTTTCTATCCATCTCCCTTCCTCTCTGTAAAAAAATCAATAAAATATATTAAATAAAAAAAAAGAATCATAGTAAGGCCTAGCCGGGTGTGGCTCAACAGTTGAATGTCAACCAAGGAACCAAAAGGTCACTGGTTTGGTTCCTGGTCAGGACATATGCCTGGGTTGCAGGCTCGAACCCAGTTTGGAGTGTGCAGGAGGTGGCCAATCAATGATTCTCTCTCATCACTGATGTTTCTCTCTCTCTCTCCATCTCCCTTCCTCTCTGAAATCAGTAAAAATATATTTTAAAAAATAAAGTAAGAAGCAATTGCTCAGGGGAGGAGGAACCAAGATGGCAGCATAGGTAAACAACCTATCCTGCTGCCCCACAATTTCAAAACTACAACTAAACGACAGAACGGACACTACCCAGAACCACCAGAAAGCTGGCTGAGTGGAAATTCCACAAATAAAAGTAAAGATCGGACACTGTGACTCAGAGGAGCTGCAGAGGGCAGAGTTGCGGATACACACTAAGTCAGAGGTTCGGAGGTGCATGCAAGCAGAAAGGGCAGGCGACTGCAAACCCAGCTGGTTTTCTCAAACAGGGAGGGAGACAAAGACGTCCCACTGGACTGATTTCCCCAGTTCTGGGCGAGGTCCGGGAACCCACACTCATATGGGGTGAAACCGGACAGTAAGGAGGAAGCACACTGAAAATCGGGTACTACAGAGGTCCGCGAGCTTGCGGAGAGGGCACGTAAACTTGGGAACTACAAAAGCACACGAGCATGCAGAGAGGACTTGTGACTTGCTCTGTCATTCAGGAGGAAAAAAAAGAAAGAAAGAAGGGAAACCAACGGTCTGCATTATTTTACAACCCTGGGTGAGACTTTGGCTGTGCAGACTCATTTGGGGAGAGGCTGAATTGTCGGGCAGCAGGTAGAGCTCGGCGGCAGCTTTCTCTCAGAGGTGCATGCAGCTATTACTGCCAGGCACAGAGACCCAGGTGCCGCACAGGGTGGAGCTGACGGGAAATCAAGGCTGTCTGCTCAGCCCAGAGACTCCGCCCATCCAACCTGAGCACAACTGCTCTCATAGCCTCACAGTGTAAACACAGCTGATCCTCACAGCCAATTGGCCTGGAGGTCAAACCCTCCTAGTGCTAACAATAATAATCTAGGCTTAACTACAACATGTCTGTGCAACCCATAAAGGACTGCACCATGAGTATCCACCTCAGGTAACTGGAGAAGCTGAGCCACTGTCCGCTAGAGGACATCTACGACACAAAGCTAATTGACCAATTCAGGGAAGATACCAAAATGCAGAAACATGGAAAGAAATCACGTTTGAAAGAAATGGAGGGGAAAAAAACAACTCCTCTCTGCATGCTCGTGTGCTTTTGCACTTCCCAAGTTGACATAGAGTTCAAAATCACGGTTATAAGGTTTTTCAAGAGGCTCCTAGAAAAGGCCGATGAACTTAATGAGACATTTGAGGAAATGAACAAGACCTTTGAGGATAAGAATGAGACCCTCAAGGATATGAACGAGACCCTCAAGAATATGAAAAAGGACCAACTAGAAATTAAGCATACACTCACTGAAATAAAAAATATTATTACAAAGACCTAAAAGCAATCTAGAGGACTGCAAGAACCAAGTAAAAAATTTGAAATACAAAGAAGCAAAATCCACTCAGTTGGAAAAGCAAGAAGCAAAAAGAATCCAAAAAATTGAAGATAGTGTAAGGGGCCTCTGGGACAACCTCAAGCATACCAACATTCAAATTACAGAGGTGCCAGAAAAAGAGAGAGCAAGATAATGAAAATCTATTTGAAGAAATAGTGACCGAAATTTCCCCACCTGGTGAAAGAAATAGACTTAAAAGTCCAGGAAGCACACCAAACTTCAAACAAAAGGAATCCAAAGAGGAACACACCAAGACACATCATAATTAAAATACCAAGAGTAAAAATAGAGAATATTAAAAGCAGCAAGAGAAAAACAGTTAATTATCTATAAGGGAGCACCCATATGATTGTCAGCTGATTTCTCAACAGAAACTATGCAGTCCAGACTTGAATGGCAAGAAATATTCAAAGTGATGAATAACAAGAACCTACAACCAAGATTACTCTATTTAGCAAAGCTATATTCAGATTTAAAGGTCAGATAAAGTGCTTCGCAGATAAGAAAAAGCTAAAGGAGTTCATCACCACCAAACCAGTATTATATGAAATGCTGAAAGGTGTTAAGAAGAGGAGGAAGAAGAAGAAGGTAAAGATAAAAATTATGAACAAATACACATCTATCAACAAGTGAATCTAAAAATCAAATAAATTAAAAATCTGATGAACAGAATAAACTGGTGAATATAATAGAATCAGGGGCCTATGAGAAAGGGAGTGGACTGACAATTCTCGGAGGAAAGGGGTGCGCGGGGTGTGGGAAGAGACTGGACAAAAAGTGTACATCTATGGATGAGGACAGTGGTGGGGGGAGGTAAGAGCAGAGGATGGGAAGGGTACTAGGGGAAGGGAAGCTATGGGAGGGAAAAAAGAGCAACACTGTAATAACCTGAACAATAAAGATTTAGTAAATTTTAAAAAAAAAGCAGCTAGAGAAAAAAAGCTAGTTACCTACAAGGGAGCACCCATACGATTGTCAGCAGATTTCTCAACAGAAACTATGCAGGCCAGAAAGGAGTGGCAAGAAATATTCAAAGGGATGAATAGCTAGAACCTACAACCAAGATTACTCTAATCAGCAAAGCTATCATTCAGAATTGAAGGTCAGATAAAGTGCTTTGCAGATAAGAAAAAGCTAAAGGTGTTCATCACCGCCAGACCAGTATTATATGAAATACTGAAAGGTATTCTTTAAGAAGAGGAAGAAGAAAATGGTAAAAATAAAAATTATGAACAACAAATACACATCTATCAACAAATGAATCTAAAAATCAAGTGAATTAAAAATCTGATGATCAGGATAAACTGGTGAATATAACAGAATCATGGACACAGAGAGGGAATGGACTGACAATTCTTGGGGAGAAAAGGGGTGTCGGAGGTGCAGCAAGAGACTGGACAAAAATCATACACCTATGGAAGAGGACGGGGGAAGGGGGAGGTGAGGGCAGAGGGTGGGATGGGTACCAGGTGGAGGAGAGCTATAGAGAGGAAAAAAGGGGAACAATGTAATTAATAAACTGAACAATAAAGATTAAAATATTTTTTAAAAAATAAAATAAATGCATTTGCTCAGAACAGAGAATGTACTGGACAATAAATAAATAAATAAATAAATAAAATAAAGTAAGAATCATAATGAGAAATGGTAATAAGAAAAGCTTACTATAGACAGGCTCTTTACATTATTCCGGGTCAGAGGAAAACTTAAGAGGCGTTCACTCTCTGAAATGGATAAAACAAGGGGACTCAAGCACCCAGAAGTACTAGATGTAGCTGAGGTGACATATTTAAAAGAGGAATTAAGTAAAAATCTCATTACTATACAAGTAATCCCCAATATAAGTATACAAGTATAGTACCCTTTCCTAATAGGCTCTCTAAACATTGATAACAAATTTTATACTCTAGTCAGGATACTGAAGAACTGATCTGGGAAAACTAACTTAAATGGGTGGGAATGAGGGGACACACAGACAACTGACACACAGACACCCAATAAAAATGGCCAGGTCTCGCCAAAACCGGTTTGGCTCAGTGGCAGAGCATCGGCCTTCGGACTGAAAGGTCCCGGGTTCGATTCCGGTCAAGGGCATGTACCTTGGCTGCGGGCACATCCCCAGTAGGGGGTGTGTAGGAGGCAGCTGATCGATGTTTCTCTCTCATCGATGTTTCTGACTTTCTATCCCTCTCCCTTCCTCTCTGTAAAAAAAAAATTAATAAAATATATTTTTAAAAAAATTAAAAATGGCCAGGTCTCTAACAAATTACCCTATTAAAGCCTGCAACTTCATGCTACTCAATACATAGACTTTCCAGTCAGCATTTTAATGCCTCAAAGTCTTAAGAGTAGGAAAGAAGGTAAGCCATACAGTCAGGACCCAAACATATCACTTCTCACATACTCCCTTCTCAGGAAACTACTGGTGGATGGCCACTACCAAAACGGTTAAGACAGAAAAAAAAGGAAATATAAAATCTAGGAAATAAGGGATCCAACACAGACAGGCAAAGAGAATTCCCAAATGACTGCTGTGAAACAGACCTATAGAGATCAACAACCAGTTGGAACTGAAGAATGAAAGGCTCCAAAAGGGATGTTAACAGGAGAGGGAGAGAGAAAAACAATAAAATAAATTACACAAACTCCTTAAAAATTAAGGAGGGAGAGATTTACACTTTTGGTGCATGGTCTAGGGGTGAATTATCAAGTAGTACATAGATCAGGGATCAGCAAATTTTATCTGTAAAGAGCCAGAGAATAAATATTGTAGGTTTTGTGGGTCATCACTACACAATTTTGCTTCAGTGTGAAAGCAGGCATAAAATAAACCATTAATGAGTTAGCATAGCTGTGCTACATTATAATTTTATTTACAAAACAGGTGGCAGGCTACATTTGCTCTGTGGAGTGGTAGTTTACTAACCCCTAATATAGAAAATTAAATGAAAAGAGAAATAGTCATTAATACTAGGAAAAACAAAAAGATGTGGAAGAAATGGAATATAATCCTAATACACTATGTGGCTCAGCTATAAATAATATTCATATAACTATAGTAATTAATATAAACAATAGGTATTGCTTTTACCAAATCTTATAATAACTACACTGGGAAGACAAGGAAAGAAGTTAACCAAAGAATATATACTTATATATTGATAGCCCATGGACACAGACAGTAGTGTGGTGAAGGCCGGGGGTGGGGGTAGGGGTGGAGGGGAGGCTGGGGCTGGGTGAAGGGGAAGCAAAGAAGGGGAAAATGGGGGGCATCTATAATATTGACAATAAACAAACTAAGATCAACCAAAGGACTTGTATGCATGCATATAAGTATAACCAATGGATACAAGACACGGTGGGGGGGGGGGCAGGTGAGGCATGTAGTAGGGGGTAGGGGAGGCTGGGGGGAGGACAATGGGAGGAAAAAAAGGAAATCATATATACTACTATTTGTAATACTTTAAAGAATAAAAACAGAAAATAAACAAAATAAGAAATAAAAAGATGAGGAAAGAAAGAAGGGAGAAGAGTGTATACAAGTACGCTAATGTCTAAGTGTTGGGCACTGGGGGGGTATCAGGAATAAAATAGCTAAACCATCAATAGAAAATCAATAAGTTAAGTCTGAATAACTGAAAGAACTGAAAACTCAAGAATAAGTATGCTATTTCCTTCTAAAATTTTAAATAGGTAAATTAAAATAAAGTTAAAAGAATTAAGAGAGATTGCCTCCGAGATTAGATTACATCTAACAGCTGGGGCTCAGGACTGCAGCTTTTCATTTCAAATTATGGTAATATGCCTGACTTTTTAAAACTAAAGAGTGAGCACTGCTAATTGCCTACCTGATAATCTACTTCCCCTTCTAACTGCCTACTTAATATCTACTCTCCATTTTTTCTTACTAACCAAAAGCCTTATTTTGTTCAGAGGGGTAATGTTACCATACAAAAAAATGTACGTATGTTTCTCTCAGAATAGCCAATATGTCAGCTAAAGTTTCTAGATAAGAATCTATTTTCTGATCAAGGATCAATCACCGTTATTGCTTCTTCCCTTCCTTCCTCTTCCTGCCTAGAGTCTACTGTGACTGAAGTCTGGAGATACAACACCTACAGGGACCATCAGAATGCAAGTCAAAGGCGCAAGATGACTGAGCAGAAGACTCCAGGGAACCCGAGTCCTTGATGACGGTATTGAACAGATACACCAGTACTGAACTATCTGCCTCCAGACTCCTTGCCAGGTAGTTAGGTTTGCAACCATTTGCAACTGAATGCATTCCTAACTTGTACAGTTATTTCGTTCACAATAAAGGTTTATTTTAATTTTCAAAGAAGAAAAAAATGAAAAAGCCTTGATTTGCCCAGGCTTACCTGCTCATCCATTTTACTAAAACTAAAAAAGGAAGTATGGCCCTAGCCGGTTTGGCTCGGTGGATAGGGCGTCAGCCTGAAGGGTCCCGGATTTGATTCCAGTCATGGACACATGCCCAGGTTGCAGGCTCAGTCCCCAGTAGAGAGTGTACAGGAAGTAGCCAATTAATGATACTCTCTCATCATTGATGTTTCTATCTCTCCCTCTCCCTTCTTCTCTGAAATCAATAAAAATATATATTTTTTAAAAGTATGAAAAAACTTCATAAGCACAAGAAAAAGATGTGCACATATGACATAAAAGATGGCATCTCAGTAATGATTACAATAACAACCAAATGTTTATTTCATATCTGCACAACTTTTAGGGAAAGCTAATACGTGTCCTTCGTTTTATCATCTTTCTTCTACATCCCATCTTACTCATTACTACTCATATTTTTTGTTTGTTTTGTTAATCCTCACGAGGAGGAGATTTTTTGCATTGCTTTTTAGAGAGAGTGGAAGAGAGAGCTAGAGACAGAGAAACATCGATGAGAGAGAGAGACATCAATTTATTGCCTGCCGACTGAAGCTAGGGATTGAGCCTATAACCAAGGTAAGTCCCCTTGACTGGAACTGCATCCACCACTCTTCATGCTCTAACTGGCTGGGACTATTTCACCTCTCTTAAAAGCTTCACTAATTCAACAACTATTTGGCATTGAATCTTCTAATAGATTGTGCTTTATAGTATTTGAATTACGGAGAATTACAGTAGCCTAAAGCTATAAACCTCCTCTATCTAAAACTACTCTGCAAGTTGTCATAAATTTTCTTAATTCAAAGTTCAAAAAAATTATAAACACTCCAAGAATAAACATGTCTTGGAGAGGAAAACACAAACTTAAATTACTTTAAAGCAAAAAGAGAGATCTGGAAATGTAAAAGGTTAATTTAACCCAAATAAAACTATCTTTAACACGTATTAATTTTTTTAAATATAGTTTTTAATTGATGTTTTACAGAGAGGAAGGGAAAGGGATAGAGTTAGAAACATCTATGAGAGAAAAACATCGATTGGCTGTCGCCTGCCCTACTGGGGACATGACTGCAACCAAGATACATGCCCTTGACTGAACTGAACCCGGGATCCCTTCAGTCCACAGGTCAACACTATCCACTGAGCCAAAGTGGTCAGAGCAAATTACTTAATTTTTAATAGAACACCAAGAATAAACATTTCCACTAGCACTAAAAAAGTAACTTTAATGCATGAACTTCTGCTTTCATCATAGATTTTTTTCTATCATCCCAAAATAAAACTTAGGCCACTATACTGACACACAACGTATACCCAAGGCAAGAAAATTCTTACAATGTGTAAATGAAAGGGTTAAGTAGACGAAGAAAATTGAATACTTATAGTACTTTGCCAAAGTTAGCTCCCTAAAATATGTCTGTAATACATTAGCTTATTTTAGCCCATATTTTCTGGAGAGCCATAAATACTGACAAATAAAAAAATATCAAGTAAAGAATTTAAATACAATAGCTTACCTTTTATTTATAGGCTTTTCATCTTTTTCATAAGGCTTTACAAACCACTTGCCAATACGTACAAAGTTCCGGTTCATTAAACACCGTTCCAAAAGATTGTGAACTGCTTTGAAAAGCAGAGTACGGCATTCATAAGAAAGTCCATTCTCCCAAACTCCATCTTCCTCTTCTACAAGAGAAAAATGATAGAAACAAAAAGTAGTGACACCATATCTACTCCGAGCCAAGTAAAGTGTTACAGTTTAAACTAAATACATAAGCCCTTCTTAACCTCAGTATACTGAGCTACAATCACTTCCATATATCTGTAGACATTAAAATATCAGGTTTCAAAATTACTCCATAAGGAATAAAAGGCCCAAGTGGCATATATGCTATTAAATTACCTGAAAATTATTTTCCCACCATATAAAAATGTAACACTATATGGCAAATATAATGATTTGGTCTCTGTAAAGGACATTTGTGTAACCTGGGAAATATTAAACACACTCTATATCTAAGATGATAATTTCTAAGCTAGTTCACTTATTACTTTGTCCTAATTCTTCTATTCAGTCTGCCAAAAACACTAACCAGTTAGTAATTAAAATCAAAACAGTTTATGTCCATCAGCATTCTAACCCATGACAACGACAAAATACGAATAAAAAAGAAGCTTTGGCTCAAAGCCCAACAAGCAGTGTGTTACCCGCCACCTTAGACGTCGTTTCAACCAAACGATTCCCAGGACTCAGTACAGACTCCTCTACTTGGAGAAATTTAAAGACAAATTTTAAATGGTACTTCAGATATAAAATTATAGCTATCTTTACTAACTTTACAGCCTCAATTTTGCCAGCAAATCTATAACCATTCCAATTAACTTACAAATCCTACTTCAGCATTTTAACTTTTGTCACGTTTTAAACTGTTATTTCAAATACAACTTAATATCCTTCTATAGCCTATATTCTCTTCATAAACATTACACAAATGCTGGTCATCACCTTTCAAATTAATGAATAACAAACCTTTCTTAACTCAATAAAAATGTATACACTACACCAAGCATGTGAAACTCGCAGCACACAACGAATATTTTAGTGGCCTACCCAATATGACGATACATAAAAAATGTTTTAATAAAAATTTTGTAACTTAATTTTTACAAAATCTTGTAATACATAATTACTAATAATGAACTACAACAATCGCTAATGACGGATTACTATCATTGTGTTGCATTCATCTTCCTTATGTGCAGGCACACCATTTTTTTCCACTAATACTAGCAGTGAATATATTAGCAGCCAAATGCCATGTCATTAATCTTGGACTGACTTACTTGGTGTGCACAACAGAAAATATTTCAGAAAACAAGAAAATAGATTTGTGTTACCTTTATTACTTTGTGCAGTATCTGGTAAGTTAATGTTCAAGAAAAAATATTAATTTTTATTGAAATGTTCTATTATATTAACAATTATTCATTTATTTCAGCCCTTTGTATTCAGCATGTCTCTATCAAAATAAATCTATGTTTCTATGAAAATTGAAGTTTTTTGTGGCCCACATAAACTTAAATCTTGTTTATTTGGCCCATGTTGGCCTTTGACATGCTTGCACTATACCCATCCAATCTAATAAAAAAGTAATATGCAAATTGACAATACCTCCGCTACACAAACAAGCCACACCACCAGCCAATCAAGAACAAATATGCAAATAAACCCCAACCAAGATGGCTGCAGCCACTGAGAGCAGGAGGGAGGCTTGCGTTTCCCCAGCAATGGAGGAAGCCAAGCTTTCCGCCTGCTCTTGCCAGCCTACGCCTCCACTCAAAGCTACAAAGTTTCAATTATAGAAGATACATAAATCCCAACAGAAATGGCAGCAGCCATGGAGCTGGAGAGTGCAGAGGCTAGGGTTTCCCCGGGCGATGGAAGAAGCCAAGCTTCTGCAGCACTGGCCAGCCTAGGCCTCCACTCCAGACTACAAAGTTACAATTATAGAAGGTAAATAAACTCCAACAGAAACAGCTGCCATGACTGAGGGAGCTGAGGGCTTGGCTCCACTCCAAGCTACAAAATTTCAACTGTATAAGATAAATAAATCCCAGATACCAAGGCCTCTGCTGGGGGGCATGACTGGCCTGCAAACCACCACAGACCCCTCGCCCAGGCCCCCCTACACCCCAAGGGAGTCCCCACCCTGATTCAGGACACCCTTCAGGACAAACCAGCTGGCCCCACCCATGCACCAGGCCTCTATCCTATCTAATAAGAGTAATATACAGCTGAAATGGGTTGGTCAGTGGATAGAGCATCAGCCTGTGGACTGAAAGGTCCAGGTTCGATTCTGGTCAAAGGCATGTACCCTGGTTGCAGGCACATCCCCAGTAGGGGGTGTGCAGGAGGCAGCTAATCGATGTTTCTAACTCTCCATCCCTCTCCCTTCATCTCTGTAAAAAAATCAGTATTTTTTAAAAAAGAGTAATATGGAGATTAACCATCACTCCAACACACAAGATGGCTGCCCCCATGTGGTCAAAGATCCTACTCCCACGTGGACACAAGATGGCCACTACAAGTTAGCCAGCAGGGGAGGGCAGTTGGGAAGGACCAGGCCTGCAAGAGAGGGCAGTTAGGGTCAATCAAGCATGCAGGGGAGGGCATTTAGGGGTGACCAGGCCAGCAGAGGAAGGAAGTTGGGAGTGATTGGGCCTGCAGGGAAGGGCGGGGGGGGGGCGGGGGGGAGAGACCCAAGCCTGCAGGTAAGAGCAGTTGGGAGGGACAAGGTCTGCAGGAAAGGGCAGTTAAGGGTGACCAGACCTGCAGGGGAGGGCTGTTGGGAGGGACCAGGCCTACAGGGGAGGGCAATTGGGAGGGACCAGGTCAGCAGAGGAGGGCAGTTGGAGGCAAACAGGCTGGCAGGGGAGCAATTAGGCATCAATCAGGCTGACAGGGGAATGGTTAAGGGGTGATCAGGCTGGCAGGCATAAGCGGTTAGGAGCAATCAAGAAGGCAGGCAGGCGAGCAGTTGGGAGCCAGCAGTCCTGGATTGTTAGAGGGATATCTGACTGCCTGTTTAGGCTCAATCCTACCAGCAGAATAAACATTAACTAAAAAGCATAATGACTGAACTTTAAACTTTAAGGTTGAATTTGTTGTTCTGTATAGTCTCCTAAATTACAGTCATCTTTCAAATTAACTGATTTCTCTTACAAAGTAAGCTTTAAGAAAAGATAAGTTTTTGAAAATGATAACTTGATAGTTACAATGATTTTTAAATCATTAATATCTGGCACTAATATTAAATTTAAAAAGTTCTTCATATTCTATTATGTTATAGACTTTCTTATCTACTTCTATTTAAAGCCTTAGCTTTACAAGTTTCACTTGATTGAACAGCAGGCTAGGAGAAAAGGGAAGTGGCACATAGTTGCTTTAATAGTTAAAGGTCTGGATCACAAGCATATTTGTGAGTTGCTAAGAGAAAAGAAATCTTTCTCAATCAATCTACTTTCAGCTTAATCAGTTTCTAACACTTCAAAATTAAATAGCTATATTAAGAGTTTTGCCTCAAATTATGTGACATGCTTATTAAAAATACATGTCCTTAATTACAAGAGAATTATGCTGAAAATACCTCCAACTCTTCCCTTCTTTATAATCTATTTAATATACTTTATTTTTGTTGCCTTTTACCTCAAAAATCCTTACCTTCTAAGAACAACAATGGTTGTAACATTTGTCCTACCCAAGTAGCCTTTACCAAAATCATTTTTCTACTTCTAAGTTTTAAAGCATCAAAAATCCAAGACACAGTTACCATTACATATCAAAGTTGTAGTCACTATAAACTTCAAGTATCAGGAAATTATGCACTTAAAACTTGAGACTGAATTTGCCTTTTTCCCCAAAAGAGTAAATTAAAAAAAAAAAATCTTTGGCATAGTAGAGGCTATAATACAATAATTTATATATTTTCATATAAAACTGAAAATTGTGATGTTGATTAAAAAAATTGATTTCAGTTAACCTATAGTTAAATGATTTTAAGAATACTAAATATAGTTTAGAAAATTAATCAGTATCCATTTCCAAGCATTTCTTCTCATTGCTCTAAATTTTATCTAGAGAAACTCAGGTGAACTCAATTCTCATTTTATATTATATCCTCAACTGCCCATAATTCTCATTAACATTAAATGAGAATAATGCATAAAACAAAGAAAAACAGACCACCTCTTAGGGTTTTCAAAAGCAAACAAATTCCTGAAGTACATCTTCACCTATGACAAATCATATTACACTAATGTAATTTCATTTTTCATTGCTGAGAAAATAATGAGAATTAAGTTCTAACAACACTCAATAAAAAGCCTGAAAGGGGGCGTCACTTAGAAACAAGAAGCTTACTAAGCCAAGCTTCTAATACCCTAATGTTATGATAATAATAATAAATGTACTTCTCTACATGTTGTATTCAAAGATCTGAAAAGTGAAATGGTACAACTCTGACATAATGATATGCACCTCTTACACTAATTAAAACAAATCCTCAAATCTCAATGACAGCATCATATTAGGAAAGGGAAGGAAAGAGGAACACATGGAAAATCTTTACCTACCTCTTTTCAACTTAATCAACCATAACCTAATGGAAAAGATCTGCTTTATGCATTTAAATAAATGTCTTCTTCCTCTAGCATATCTGCACCCTTAAAGAAAAGTTTCAATTCTGGGCTTTCAGTACTTTTTCATTACTATTAGCATTAAAACTTTTAATCATTGCTACTTTTTTACAAAGTATTTATTTGAACAATGCAAAAGTTCAAATGCTAAATGTGATTACTGTATTTTTTTCTGAGGACACGGATTATAGTGACACAGATTATGTGACAGGTCATCAAAATAATGTTGTGAATGGGGCAAAAAAATAAAAAACAAAAAAGCAAACACATTTAGTACTCATACACAACATTTTTCTCAAAACTGACATCTTTAAATATCTTCACAGTAATAAACTGGGAGAGAAAGAATCTTTTCCTAAATAATTCTGACAAGCTATTAGAATGAAACATACACTAATGATTAATAAATGGGTTAAAATTATCATGGTAGAAAATATCATGTATTTCCTGAAAGGATAAAGAAAAAGTAAGTATCTAGTCCAGTGTTTGACTTGAACAATAATTGCCTACTCATAATTCATTCATTCAACAATATTCCTGAGAGCCTTAAACTAGCAGCATCGTTGATAGATGGCAAAACCAACTTTGATTTTAAAATAGTCTAATATATTATTTTTTCAGACTTAAAGAAACTTTCTTGTTCAAAATGGACAGTGCACAGAAGAAATATGGTAAAGTTGTTCCTAGAAGATTAGCCAATTACTTGGCAGTTGGTTTATCTCTCAATACTGTGAAAGCTGCCACTTAAGGTTAAATTCCATTATAATGAATACCCTTCAATAAAAAAGCATTCAAAATTAAACTGTAAGACCAATAGCCCATTTAGTTTGATAATGATGAAATTCCAGCATAATTAAAGTATTTGAACATGTTGCTAAAATCCCATTTATAGACCACAGGACAGGATTCAGTGTTTTCAGTCTCATCACATTCTAGCTTACTATGTTTTCTTTTTGTAAAGATGCAAAGGTTGGGAGAAGGAGTAGTTTTTATTTTTATTTTGTTTTAAAGACTAAAAGCCAATGGTGACAGCAATAAAATACCAAAAAGGTTAAGACACAGAATAAAAAATCCAGAAAACTTTTCTCCTTTAAGGGCACACTGATAATGAAACAATCTTGCTTTGAAGCAAATTAACAGTACATGTAAAACAACCAATCAGTTCTAACCACTACAGAGCTTTTTAAAAATATATTTTTAATGATTTCAAAGAGAAAGGGAGAGAGAAAAAGAAATAAAAACAATGATGACAGAGAATCACTGATCAGCAGCCTCCTGCACACCTCCTGCTGGGGCCTGAGCCTGCAGCCTGGGCATGTGCCCTGCCCAGGACACTTCAGTCCACAGGCGGGCGCTCTATCCACTGAACCGAACCAGCTAGGGCCACTATAGAGATTTTTGACCAGAGAGTGTAAGCTAAAAATTTCCCACCATCAACTTTACACTTCTATTATATAAGCACTAAACAAGGTCTGCTACAAAGTTTAAATTTAAAAATAAATAAAATTTAAAAGGCAATCAGAGAGGAGTTTTGTTCCCTAGTCTTTTTTTTTTTTTATCAAAACATATTGATTCAACTACCCATTCTCTTAGAGGGAGCAGAGCAAAAAGTTTTGTTTTTCTTTTTTAAAGTGTTTGGCTTTGCCTAGCTGGCGTGGCTCAGTGGTTGAGCACCGACCCGTAAACCAGGAGGTCGCGGTTCAATTCCCAGTCAGGGCACATGCCCGAGTCGTGGGCTTGATCCCCAGTGCGGGGCCTGCAGGAGGCAGCAGATCAGTGATTCTCTCTAATCAGTGTTGCTTCTGTCTCACTCTCCCTCTCTCAAATCAATGTGTGTGTATATATAATAAAATGTTTGGCTTTCCGATTCAAGGGGTATTTTGAACAAATGCTAACTAGTATTGCAAAATACTAAAAAAGGTCTTACTAAAAAGTATTGACCTCTGCTACAAAGTAAGTGACTGAGGATTTAAAGTATTTATCAAATCAGATTTGGTTTGCTGCAACAGATTTTTCACAATTAGCAATAAAACAAGTTTATGTTCCATTTCTATACATCAGGTAAACGTTAAAGGAAGGTGGCCAAACATGTGCTGCACACTGATGTCAGACAGACAGGCAGGCGTTCCAAACGCACCACGGACTGTGACCAGACTTGGCAGAACTGTCAGACCATAAGGAAAAGGGAAGCCTGAGAAAATGTCTGCCCAAGGAGACATGACAAGTGGGATGTGGCATATCCTGGATGAGATCATAGGATATTAGGTAAAGAAGAAATTCCAAATAAAGTATAGACTTAGTTTATATTAATGTACCAATATTGATTTATTAGTTGCAAGATGTACCATTCTAATGTAAAATGTTAATAAGAGAAACTGGGTGAGGGATATACAGGAACTCTCTATACTATTTTTGCAACTTTTATTTTTTATTTTTTTAATATTTTATTGATTTTTTACAGAGCAGAAGGGAGAGGGATAGAAAGTCAGAAACATCGATGAGAGAGAGACATCGATCAGCTGCCTCTTGCACGCCCCCTACCAGGGATGTGCCCGCAGCCAAGGTACATGCCCTTGCCGGAATCGAACCCGGGACCCTTCAGTCCGCAGTCCGACGCTCTAGCCACTGAGCCAAACCGGTCTCGGCTATTTTTGCAACTTTTATATAAGTCTAAAACTGTTTTAAAATAGAAACTTTAAAAAAACATACACTATGGCCCTAGCCAGGTGGCTCAGCTGGTTGGAGTACAGCAAAAAGTTGCAGATTAGATGCCCAGTCAGGGCACATTCCCAGTTGGGGCAGGTATGAGACAATCAATGGATGCTTCTCTCTCAAATCGATGTCTGTCTGTCTGTCTCTCTCTCTCCCCGCTTCCTTGCTCTCTAACATCAATAAACATATCCTCAGATAAGGATAAAAAATACACACTATGGATGACACAAAGTAGTAAGAGGATTAAACAAAGGCAATTCTGTACTTTTATTACTGAATACTTTAGTTAATAAGAAAAACTGTTGACGTCTAATCTTTGCAGAAATGCCTTTCCTCCTTCCCCAACAAGAAGGGCATTATTATCACCATAATTACAAACATTTAAGTAATAAGATGTGGTAGGTGCTAAACCAAACAGAAGGAAGGACCCTGCCTTGAAAAGCATCCTCAAACTAAATTAACCAGCTTTTTAGTTACCACCTGGGTCCTTCCGGTTCCCCTTTCCTCAATGCTACACCTCCACTTGGAACTCAGGATTGCCTCCTGCAGCTGATGCCACCCCTACTGTCCAGATGCTCTCTTCTCAGGGGAGCTTAAAAGAAGGAAATAGAGTGCCACAGATGGAAAGAAATGAAAATGGGTTCGCTAGAGAGACAGAGGCAAAGACTAATTACCCCAAAAGGGAGGCAGACGGTGTGTCCCTGGGGCAAAGAAAAGAGCGAGACAAATAAACTCCATCTGAAAAACCTTACTATTCTTTAAGATATGTCTGATTTAAGTGACAATATTCTAAAGTAAATGACAGGTTAAAAAAAAGTTAGAACATTATATAAACAACACTGACTATATTACTGCTTAAAATAGTATCAGACAGTCTTTGAAACAGCACATATGATTACATACTACTCCTAATATATTTTGGTTTACTATTTCAATTGCTTTCACTCATAAAATTTTGAAAGTTATTTGCCATCGAAGGGCATTCAGTTAAACCTGACAACAATTAAAGCCTAATCTTCCAAAATTACTTTTATTCACAAAATCAATATCTTAAAGTACAGGTATTACATTTTTTAAAATTATGCTAAAAAATTAAACTAGAGAAGAAATTTCTATTTTAAACTGTAATGCAGTTTCAGAAGAAAACATTTAACTCATAACATGAAACTTAGAAAAATGCAACATAATTTTTTAATATGCATCAAAACAACTTACATTTAACTTTAATAGGCTTTTAACTTCCAAAAAAACATTAGTCCCACTATGGTAAAACGAAATATTATGTATCTGTTAAAATTATCTTTGATTCCACAAAATGTATTTCATGGAATCTGAGAGAAAAATGTTCAGATGCTCTGCTAACTTTACTAAGACTGAAACCTCCAAGAATTCATTGTAGTTTATCAACAATTACAGTTTGTCTGTAATTTATAGTTTACCAACATTAAAACAGTCTTTGAAGATTTTAGTAATGTAGTTTTATACCACCTAAAATAAATAGCTGAAGTATACCCAAATTAATGAAAGAAAAAGGAAGTGGGCAGGATTGGCTTCTGGTAATTAAAAAGCATCATCTTGCTGATGCCATAAAGGAATTTTAGGTCATGAGGTATATATATGCATATATAAATATGTACTTATACATATATACAAACACATCATTTTACATAATTAGGAAATATTACACACTTAGAACTAAAGGCTAAACTCTCCAGCAGAGATGTTATTAGGAAAGCTGGAAAGCTAGAAAGCATTTATCATAAAAGAATAGCAACCACTCTCAAAAATAAGGATTAACATGAAGGGTCTGTTCATTAGAAGATGAAAAGCAACCATCAAAACAAATGTAACACTTATATTCCTGCACAAAAGTTGGTCTTACTAAGTGCTTATTTGAGATAATCATCTGAATTACATTATAAAAAATATAATAGGTCCTGTAGGTTAGACAATAGAAATTTCATAGTATTCAATTTCAAATAACAATGTTTTTTTTTAGTAATCTAAAAATCCTAAATTTACCTGTCAATAATCATTATTAAACATTTTGCTGAGTCTTTGGTAACTTGCAGCAAACAACTAATCATTTACATTCCTATCATCAGAGATTCAGCTTACATTGACTCTTACAATATAAAGTACACAACCTGCAGTATCTTTTTAAAGTAACATCTCGTCCTAAATAAAAAAATAAGATGAAAGATTTCTTAATAATTTGCTCACAATAAATTTACTTCAATGTAACTTTTTAGATTATGTACCAACATCCTAATAAAAGCTAAATAAGTTAGCACTCATCTCATGTTAATGATAGTCTTTGATGCAACAGTATCTAAAATAAAATAATTACTTTCCAAGAATAACCAAATTAACATAAGGCTTCATATGTTAATTAAAAAAACAAATTAACTGTATGCCTTGAAAAAAACATGAGAAAGTTACATTTCTAGATATTCTTAACAATTGTCTGCATATTCATATAGAGGAGAGCAGTGGCAGAATTGATTCAAAGTTAAATTACACTTAGCTTCAAAAGTATTATATGACTTTGTTAGGATCTTTATGCTCTCTGATTTCATTTTTCTTAGCTTAATGTAACATTCCTTTCTTAAGCTCTACCTAAGAAATTCATGAAGAAGCTGGGTGGTGGGAGAATAAAGTTATTTAAGGTTTAAAAAGCCTGCCATAATATGAGTAATTTAAGCAAAATAATAATAATAATAATAACCACAGTGAAATACACATAAAGCTGAATATTTATCTGGCTTCATACCTAATATTGTTCTACCAAAAAACTCTTAATACGAAAGATTTGGGGGGACAATATACAACATTGCTATATCATTAGCTAGAAATAAGTTGCTTTCACCTGATAAGTCATGGTGAATAAGGTCAGCAAAATTAGGGTCTTCACCCCACCAAAATATCCACAATTCTCTTCTTCCAGGTCTTTGATCTCGACGCCAAACACCAAGTACATCTGCCTTAAGGCAGCGACTAAAGCTGCTCAAAATGGGGTCTTCCTCTGTCACCGGAAACAGAATAGGGGCAGAGGTTGGGCCATGCCATACATATCGTTTCCATTTAATTCCTGTCAAGTCAGCCTGAAGAAAAGAAAGCGAGAAGTCAAAAACATTCACTATTAAAGTTCCTTATTTCATTAATACATTACATTTTAGTATATGTTTAAAATCTTGAAAGCAGATCGACAAAAACATGCTTCATTATGAAAATTCAACAATCAAAATTTTAGGTAAAAGAACAAAAAAAGTTTAACAACATTGGAATGTCACTGAATAGCAAGTCAATAAATGTGCATCCCAAGGAGAAATATAAGCATGCATTTAATACTGCAACTGAGTAACATTTCCTCCCTAAACTGCTGTATGCTCACTGCTCCCATTTGTTCCTTGGTGTCAAACTTGTAACAGAAAATTAATTTTTAAAGACTCGTGTTTACGGAAGTCTGAACTGTAACAAAAAATTTTGAGTACTTCTTCCCATATCCCTTTTAGGAAGTCAAATAGCTGCTCACAAAGAACTGTCAGATTTGTGCTAGTCTATCTGCAAAGAACCTGATCCTAAAAGTACCAAAAATAGACTGAGTCAGAGAAGGCAGAAACGTAAAACCTTCGTTTGTCTGGTTACATCTGAAGAGATGCTGATTAATGGACCTTGTACCAAAAAAAAAAAAAAAACTTCATTGGGGGAAGGGCATTAAAGGTCTTAATTTAGCATCTTGAAAGAAATTCAACAGAAGGAACTCAGTAATTCTTTACTCTAACTTAAAGGTGCAAGGTACAGGTGCCAAAACGAAACGGCTGATCATGACTGGCAGTTTACACTTGCCAACCAGGCGCGCTCCGCCCACTCCACTCGCTTACCTATCACACACTCTCTCAGTATTTTTCAAAGCACAGTGAAAATGAAAAAAGGAAAGCCACCGAAACTTTAAAGCACTGAAGCTCAAGTCTCGTTCAACCGGGGACTAAGCATTTGCAACAGTTGGTACTTTTTAAACTCTTCACGGTGGGATGCTCCCAGGCTGGGCCAGCCTGCACATCGTCATCCCTCCCTCCAGCTCCCCCCGACTTTTCAACAAAACGTGGGGCCCGATACTCCAAACTCCAAACACGCAAGCAAAACACACACACAAACATTTAGTGCGAAAAAAAAAAAAAAAACCCCACAGCACCTCCTCCCCTGGTCTGTTCCACTCGCACAGACATCATGTTCTAATAAAAGCAAGATGGCCAGAAATTGTCAAAACGGCAAACTGTTTTCGAAGTTTAAAGAGAAACATATGAAATGGCTTCTACTGTTCACTGCAGAGGTCTGAAGTCACCTTAGGAAGCCACTGACCTCCTGCGAGTTTGACTCGTGTAAAACATTGCAAAACGAAAAGAGAGATTTTTTTTGGTAAGTTCCGGGGTCCGGTCGATTGGGGGACACATGCCCGATGCCCGCAGTGGAGGCAGAAAGCAGTGGGAGAAGGGGCGGCGGGGGACGCAGGAGCAGGGATACGCGGTCCACAAGCAGAAAAGCAAGAACTCCGAGGAAACGTTAACGTCCTGCCAGATGAGGAGCCCAAGTTGAAGGCAAGACCGAGGAGGGGGGGAAAGAGTCGGAAACAAGACGAGAGAGAACCCAACTCTCCCAGAACAGAGCCCGGGGCGGAGCGGGAGCGACCCGTCTCCGGCGGCGCGGCGCGGGGCCGGCCGCGGCGGGGCCTACGGGGACCCGGCTCCCCCACGGCCCAGGGCGCCCCCGCCCCCGCCGCGCCCTCACTCACCAGGCAGAAGAGGTTACAGTGACAATCTTCCAGGCTGGCCCCGTTCGGCACGAAGGAGGAACTCATCGTCCCTCACAGCAGCCGCCGCCGGCGCCGCGACCCACCATCCGCCATTACCTCCGCCTCCGACCGGAGAGAGAAACGCAGACACCGGGGAGGGCGGGGGGGTGCTGGCTGGGGGGGGGGGGGGGGTCAGTGGAAGAGGAGGCCGCCCGCCCCCCCGCCGCCGCGAGCAGCCCCCGCCGCCTGCCCGCCGGCGCCCAGCTGCCCGGGGCCCGCGCCGGAGGCGGGAGGGCCGTGCCGCGCTCGCCCCGCTGACCGGACTGTGGCCGCCGCGGAGCCGCGGACGCTCGTCCCTCTTTGGGGGACGGAGAGGATGTGTGCCCCTTCCACGAGAAAAATAATAAATTACACAATAAATAATTAAAATCGAGTCCGAGAGGGGAAGGGCCCGAGCGCCGGAGGCGTCCCCGGGCGGGAGGCGCCCGCAGGGGGGCGGGAAGGGCGAGCCCGGAGAGGAGCCCAGGCCGCCGGCCCGGCAGCGGCGATGTCCTTAGCCCGGTCTCCTCGGCGGCGGTGGCGCTGGCGGCGCCTGCGGCTCACACCATCCTCCGGCCGTGTCTTCCTGGGGTCTCCGGGCCAAGCCGGCCTCGCGCCTGCACTCCTGCGGCCTCACCGCCCGGACGCCGTAGTCTCCCCCATTTTGTGGGCCCAGCGGGCGGTGTTTTTCCCCCTTTAATCCGAATTCACGGGTTTTCCCTTCGCTTTAATGGCGGCCACAGGGACCAGCTCGCCCTCTCTGCTCGCCCATTGGCCGGCCCGGGGTCACGTGGGCCCGGGCTCCGCGGGGAGGGGGAGAGGAGGGAGCGAGGCAGGACTGGGAAGCTGGCGGCGGAGGCGGAGAGCCGGGGAGATCGGGCAGCCGTCCGCTGGCCTCTGAGAGAGCGCCACCTGCTGGGCACCGGGCCCCTGTAAGATGACCCGGCCCTGGTCCCATCTTTCTCCTTCCTTGCTGGGGAGTTGACAGTACAAGAGGGAGGGTTCACATCGCAAATCTGAGAATTTCGTGGAAAGCAGTTTGGGTTCTTTGGAAGAGAAGTGCTGCAAAAAATTACAAGGCATTCTCATTCATTTCGGGAGGCCGCTGGGGTGCAGCGCAAAGCACTGGGCTTGGGAGCCAGACGTTCTGAGATAGGACTCAGCCACTTAAAAGTTGTCATGTTGAGAAAGAAACATATAAGAAACAATATAGCCTCGTAGTTGAGAACCTGGGAGTTAAAGTCATATTGCCTGGGTTTGAACTTTGACCGAGTCACTTCACCTCTTTCTGTCTCAATTTCCTCGTCTGTAAAATGGGGAAAACATACGCCCTACTTCATAGGGTTTTATTGTGATAACTGAGTTAATACAAATAAAGCATGACAGCCCAGTGCCTGGCATAATCCCTTATTATTGTCATCACTGCCTCATGTGGCTACTAAAGTGCCCACTGGAGTGTAATCTCCGTGAGAACTGCGACTTTGTTTTGTTACCACTCTATCTCTAGTGCCAACAAAAGGTTCCTAGCACACAGTAGGTGACCTGATATTTGTAAATTTGCAAATGAATGGCAAGAAACAGGAACCTTATAAAATCTTGGTTTCCTTCCTTAGGAAACATTCAGTTATTGCCTGGATTACATTTCAATATAGGAGTTCCAAGACTTTTCCTGAGAGTGTTAGAGAGGAAAGAGAGAGAGAGAGAAAAGCGGGGGCGGAGGGATGGGGGAAAGGAAAGGTGATTCAAAAAGTTAGAAACATCAGTGAGGTAGGATTTAGCATAACTTTAAATTATAATTGCCTCTGTAAAATAAATGTCACTTCTTCAGTCACAGAATGAAAAGTATTTCTCACCCCTCCATTCATTCACCTATGGTGGTTAAGAGCTCAGATCTTGAAGGCAAAAGCCTGTAGAAAAAGTTCTACTTATTACTTGATCTTGGATCAAATTTGATTTTAGATCAAATTTTTTTCTCAAATAAATTTCTCTTACTATCAGTTTTCTCATTGTAAAATGGAGATAATAAAAATACTTTTCTCCTAAAGTGTCCAGTGACTGAAACAGTGTAAGTATAGGGCTTGCCACAGTGCTTAAGAAATGTTAGCTATTAATATACTTTTAAAATCATTATTCAGCATTGTGTGCTCAACCAATTGTGTTGTTGGTCTGTGCTAGGCCTAAGATGCAAATATGAATAAAATACTTGCTTATCCCTTAAGATTCCTAAAGAGAGGCAATAAAGGAACCATTTCCCACAGCGTAAGATAAAATACAATAGAAATGATTGCCTGGATAAGGTATGTATCAACTATGGCACAATAAGAATGCTGGAGGAGGAGCATCAAAGTCAGAGAAGCCGACTCAAAATAGGTAGCATTTGAAATCAGATTTAAAGGCTAAAATGAATTCTTATAAAGCCCTTTGAAGCAGTTAAATCTTATTAAACCCAATTCAGATCTAAAGGCCACATATCAAAGTCAATTATACAACCAGGACTAATTCAATCCAGGAGCTCAAATCAACTAAGGTCCGCATCCTTCTAAGTGAGTGCCAGCACCCGGAGACAGCAATCCCCAGACCCAACACAGGAAAGTGTGTTCACCTTCCCCGAGAGAACCCGCACACCTTTGCTCTCACTGCTTTTGTCACTCTGAAATGTCCTCTCCCGCCTCTTATTCTGTCCAAAACATAGCATCCTCTTTAGAAGTCTGCTCTCCATTGCCCCCTCCCCCAACTTGAGCACTTTTTCAGGACTCAAAGGCAGGTAGAATTTGCCTAAAACCTGCCAGGTGCAAAGTAGCATTTGATTGACATTCTCAAAAAGAAGAGGGAGGTAGGAGACAAGAAGGGAGGAAGATCCAGAGGAAAAATATGAGAGGGTCACAGAAAGGAACAGGTCAGGGAGAGGCAGATGGAAAAGAGAGAGAGAGGGGTGGAAAAGCATGAGAGACTGAGACAGAGAATGGAGAAGCCAAGTGGAGGAGAGGGACACCAACTGTGAGGGGAAGGGAACATGTTGGGGGCGGGGGAGGGGAGCACAGGAGAGAGCAATGTCAGCACAGAGAATGCATCAGTAGTCAGTAACCACCTACATTCTCTTTCAATGACATTTCGAATGACTTAAAGAGTAATGGAAATAAATCAAAACAGTATAGGCATGCTGTCAAAAGTTTGGAAGATACAGAAAAATGTAAAGATAAAGTTGTTTAAATGTACAATACAAAGAAACACACCCATAAACATCACCACCTTTTAACATTTTGATGTATTTCTTTCCAGACTTTTCCATATATATTGCTACATGGTTGAGGTCATACTATATGTGTGTGTGTGTGTGTGTGTGTGTTACTGCACATATTTACTGGCCATCTGATATGTGTCAGGTCATGTAAGGACAAGGCATAGGATACACAGGAAGTTCATAATCTTGCTAGATATACCATTGGATGGTTGGACCAACTGGAGTCAAAACACCACACCACGCCTGCCAGCTCGCTGACTTCCATTTACGCATTTGTACAATGTGTATGTAATAACAGCACCTAAACGTTAGGGTTGTCGTAACAGTTAAAAGAGATAATCCAAGTAACACAGAACAGCCAAGTTAAGGTGAATTTTAGAAGTTGCCTTGGGTCGATAATCACCTATTGTCCTCAAATCTTGGAAATATGGATTTGCTCAGTGACCTCAAACTGTTCTTTAATTCCTTCAACCTCTTTAGGACTCCATTCTGAATGGGCTAAGGCAGTAGACGGCAAACTCATTAGTCAACAGAGCCAAATATCTACAGTACAACAATTGAAATTTCTTTTAAGAGCCAAAAACTGACTTCTGCACACGGGCCACGAAGTTTCAATCACACTGTGCATGCACGCCCGCACGTAGTATTTTGTAGAAGAGCCACACCCAAGGGGCCAAAGAGCCACATGTGGCTCTCGAGCCCCAGTTTGCCAACTACTGGACTAGGGGGGCACCTACCTTCCAAGAAGGGTGACACAGCTACATCACCTGAGACAGAGAACGTCCAGGAAAGGGCAATGTTTGACCTTAAGACTAACGCTCCCCACCTGGTTCCGAAAAGCCCGGGGGTCTACAGCAGCACTGTCCAGTAGAAATATAATGAGAGCTAAAGAAATAACTTAAAGGTTTTTGGTAGCCACATTAAAAAATATTTTTAAGCCCTGACCGGTTTGGCTCAGTGGATAGAGCGTCAGCCTGCGGACTGAAGGGTCTCAGGTTCGATTCCAGTCAAGGCCATGTACCTTGGTTGCAGGCACATCCCCAGTAGGGAGTGTGCAGGAGGCAGCTGGTCGATGTTTCCCTCTCATCAATGTTTCTAACTCTCCATCCCTCTCCCTTCCTCTCTGTAAAAAATGAATAAAATATATTTTTAAAAATATTTTTTAAATAGGTGAAATTAATTTTAAATTTTATTTATTCCAATATAACAGAAACATCATTTCACATGAGGACAATATAAAACATTATTGAGATAGTTTGCTTTTTTTTTTTTTTTTTTACTAAACCTTTAAAATCTGTATTTTTACTTATAGAACATTTCCAATTTGGGTCAATCGTATTTCAATACCCAATAGCCACATGTGGCTAGTGGCAACTGTGTTAGATAATACAAGTCTGGAGTCAAAAGCTGAAGGCTAAGGACCAATTAAGCTGTGGAGTGAGTGGTCGTGAGCCTGGGGACAATATTGATTTTCTTTAAGGTCACCTTAATGGCTTGATGCTGTACTTAATTCAATAGAGAAAAAAGGCTGAGGAGTTGCAAGCCATTTTGTTTAGTGAATGTACAGACACTACTTTGTTGAACATAGAAATAAACAAAGTAAGTTAGCAAGTTGGGAGAAATAAGAAAACATTTCAGCTCTAAGCATCAAATATCCTGAATTGACTTAAAAGTTGCCCTGACTTGCATTTTTCTTAGTCGTGTAGCATCTTCTCTCAAGATCAAGTTTATTTCTTGATAAATATTTTATTTAAAAATTAAATTTGAAGTCAATTTCCCCTAACTTCCTCACTTTGAAATTTGGTTTGTAAACCTTAAGCAAATCAGATGTCTCTCTCCCCACAATTTTATTCCACTTGAGCTGGTCATTTGACCACTCTGGATCAAACACAATGAAGATATTGAGTTAACCGATATGATTTAATACCTAATACGTAACATTTAATATAACATTTAATACATGGCAGGCACTTTGCACCAATTATCATCGTTGCCATAAGCTTCAGAGGTAAATACTATATTATCCCAATTTCCCAGACTGGGATGCTAAGGTTTCGAGAGCAACTTGCTCAAGGCCAAAGAGGTCTGTAAAGCATGCTGAGAGAGCCTAACCTATGGTGAGGAGTTCCAGAGCAACTTCCTGGAGAGAGAGCTGAAACTAAATCTTGAAGAATGAGCTGGGTTGACTTAGAAGATTCAGTTGAGAGGGAAGGGAGGGGGCCAGAAGGAAGGGTAGAACTGAAAAGCTTGGTGTCAGTAAGAAAAGATGTGGCTGAAAAAGTAACCTCAAGGCCAAATCATGAAGATTTGGATTTCACCCAGAAGAGGGTGAGCAACCACTGAGAAAAACTTCCAACGTGAGAGCGCCCAGGTAAGATTTGTTTTTAGAAACAAGATGCCAGGAGACTTGTTGGGGGCCCTGTGGTAATCCCAGAAGGAAGTGAAGAGGCCTGAACTAATTAAGAGGAGCTGATCTAAAAACCTCCTTTCTGTTTTGAATTTATTCCCTCTATCAAGGCATTAGCAAGAAAGATAGGGAAGTAGAGGAAATCACTTTTGCAAAATGCTGAGCATTCCTTTCTTCTTGAGCGGGCGATTTTTTTCAGAGTAGCCAAAGTTGACAGAGGAGACCAGTGCAGCTCTCTGAACCTAGTCCTCCTGCTAAAAAGTTCCCAGAGGACTTTGGTCTCACAGGATGATTATCCCTGCACACAAACCACTTTGCAATTTTCTTGTTCTCTTCCCCCAAGAAAAGGTTCAAAGGCGTTCAAAACATGTGACCAGCCAAGAATATAGGAAGATTACTCTAGAATCTCTTGATTCTACCATGAGTATAGAAAGGAGTCAATCATAATACAGAGGAAGGTAACTAAGTTTTATTCAATTTGTACCACTGGCTTTGACATCTGTTCACTCACTTCATACCTACTGGTGTTTAATATGAACAAGATCCTATGCTAGGTGCTATATGATGAAGCAATACACAACAGTAATCCAGAAACAGATCTGACCCTCAAGAAGCTATTCATTCTCAGACAATAAGATATACACTAGATTATGATGTTATATTGAAAATTCCTAAAATGGATATATGTCAAATGTTGTGTGAACTGAAGATGATGGTGCTATCCCAGGTAACAAAGAACAAAAATTTGTGGAGAAAAACTTTGGCATTGAAAGTGTATAATAATTGATGTATAAGATTTGGACTTGCAGAGATTTGAAGAACAGTTTGAGGACAGGTTTTGAAGAATGTTACTGGAGTTCCACATGTAAAAGGGTCTTGGTTGTACGGGTAATTTTCCTATTGGTTCTTAGATAAATTTCCTACTCCCCCTTGGCCCTGTTCTGTACTGCAAGAGGTTGCTCCTTGCAAACAACATTCCTCAGGCTCTCCTATGGTTTGGTTTGACCCCTGGAGACAAGGGAGGCAAACGAGGAGCCATGGAGGTCTTTCCTTCTCCCTTACTTCTAGCTGTATCTCTAGTAATAGCTGCATCTTCTTTGTGGCTCCAACTGCAAGCCAGACAAACCCCTCTCTGCTGGGCGATCCTAGCTCTTGGGCTGGTGTCTTTGTAATCTATTGACGCATAATAAATTACCTTGAAACTTCACAGCTTAAAACAACACAAATTTTATTATCTCACACAGTTCCTGAGGTTTAGTAATCTGAGAGTGGCTGAGCCAGGTGGGTCTGGCTCAGGACCTCCCATGAGGTTGCAGTAAGATACTGGCTGGAGCTACAGTCATCTCAAGGCCAGAGTAGAGCTGAAGAATTCACTTGCAAGTTCACTCACATGGTCGCTGGCAGAACACAGTCCCTAGCTGGCCTGAAATGTAAGTATTCTGCCAGGTGGTCTTCTCCTTAGAGGTGCATTCAACATAGCAGCTTGCTTCTCCAACAGGAGGTTAGTCAAGAGACAGAGATAGAGATGGAAACAGCGATAGAGAAGAAGAGAGAGAGATATCAGAATGGAAGCTGCAGCCATTTAAATAACCTAATCTTCACAAATAACATACTGTCACTTCTGCCACATGCTGTTGGTCATTCAAACCAACTGTGCTACATGTGGAGGAGCCTACACAAGGTGTGAACACCAGGCAAGGATAACTGAGGGCTCTCTTGGAGGCCGGCTACCGCCGAACTTCCTCTGATCCCCAGTGATTCACGGCTCTCCCATATGCAAAATATACTCACTTCCTCCCAAAGTCACCAGAAGTCTCATCTCATTACAGTATCTGCTTGAAGTCCAGCATCTCTTCATCAAAATCAGATGCAGATGCAATTGACTTCCTTAAGTATAGTTCTTTTAGTACAGTTTCTCTCCCTCTTTTAGACATTCCTGTTCAAAAAGAGGGGAAATAGGCACAAAGGAATCACTGGCCCATTTATTTCTTATTTACTTATTTTTAATTTCTTTATTAAGGTATTACTTATGTGTCCTTATCCCCCCCATTTTGCTCCCCTTACTCCCTACTCATGCCCTCCACACCCCGTTTTCTGTGCCCATTAGTTAGGCTTATATGCATGCATACAGGTCCTTTGGTTGATCTCTCTCCCTTACCCCCACCCTCCCCTACCTTCCCTCTGAGATTTGATGGTCTGATCAATGCTTCTATGTCTCTGGATCTGTTTTTGTGCATCAGTTTATGTTGTTCATTATATTCCATAAATGAGTGATATCATGTGATATTTATCTTTCTCTGACTGGCTTATTTCACTTAGCATAATGCTCTCCAGTTCCACCCATGCTGTTGCAAATGGTAAGAATTCCTTCTTTTTTACTGCAGTGTAGTATTCCGTTGTGTAGCCGTACCACAGTTTTTTAATCCACTCATCTGCTGATGGGTACTTAGGCTGTTTCCAAATCTTAGCTATGGTAAATTGTGCCACTATGAAGATAGGGGTGCATATATCCTGTGATTTGTGTTTCTGATTTCTTGGGATATATTCCTAGAAGTGTGATCACTGGGTCAAATGGGAGTTCCATTTTTAGTTTTTGAGAAAACTCCATATTGTCTTCCACAGTGGCTGCACCAGTCTGCATTTCCACCAGCAGTGCATAAAGGTTCCTTTTTCTCTGCATCCTCACCAGCACTTGCCATTTGTTGATTTGTTGATGATTGCCATTCTGACAGGTGTGAGATGATACCACTTTGTTGTTTTGATTTGCATTTCTTGGATAATTAGTGACTTTGAGCAAGTTTTCATATGTCTCTTGGCCTTCTGTCTTCTTTCAAAAACTATCTATTTAGGTCCATTACCCATTTTTTTAATTGGGTTGTTTATCTTCCCTTTGTTAAGTTGTATGAGTTCCCTGTAAATGTTGGAGATTAAACCCTTATCGGTGATAACATTGGCAAATATGTTCTCCCATACAGCTCTCCCATATAGGTTTTCTTGTTGTTTTGTTGATGGTTTCTTTTGCTGTGAAAAAGCTTTTTATTTTGATGTAGTCTCATTTGTTTATTTTCTCTTTAGTTTCCATTGCCCTAGGAATGGTATCAGTGAAGAAACTGCTTCAGCATATGTCAGAGATTTTTCTGCCTGTGAATTCCTCTAGTATTTTTATGGTTTCCCATCTTATGTTTAAGTACTTTATCCATTTTGAGTTTATTTTTGTGTATGGTATAAGTTGGTGGTCTGGTTTCATTTTTTTTGCATGTAACTGTCCAATTTTCCCAACACCATTTCTTAAAGAGACTATCTTGACTACATTGTATGTTCATGCCTCCTTTGTCAAATATTAGTTGAGTACAGTGGTTTGGGTCAATTTCTGGGTTTTCTATTCTATTCCATTGATTTATATGTCTGTTCTTGTACCAGTACCAGGCTGATCTAAGAATAGTGGCTCTGTATTACAGCTTGATATCTGGTATTGAGATCCAACCTACATTGTTCTTCTTTCTCAGAATTGCTGCAGCTATTCTGGTATTTTTTTATTCCTCATGAATTTTTGGAAAGTTTGTTCTAGGTCTGTGAAATATGCTATTGGTATTTTAATGAGGAGGGCATTGAATCTATAGATTGCTCTGGACATTTTAATAATATTGATTCTACCAGTCCAATGAACACAGTATGTTCTTACATCTGTATATGTCTCCCTCTATCTCTTTTGTCAGTGTCCTGTAGTTTTCCGTGTATAGGTCTTTTACCTCATTAGTTAAGTTTATTCCTAGGTATTTTAATTTTTTTGGTGCAATGGTAAATGGGATTGCTTTTTTAGTCTCTCTTTCTGTAAGTTCACTATTGGTGTATAGAAATGCCATAAATTTCTTGGCATTAATTTTGTATCCTGCTACATTGCCGAACTCATTTATTAAGCCTAATAACTTTTGATAGAGCCTTTAAGGTTTTCTATGTACAGTATCATGTCATCTTCAAATAAGGACAGTTTTACTTCTTTTCCGATTTGGATGCCTTTTATTTCTTCTTCTTGTCTAATCGCAATGGCGAGTACTTCCAGTACTATGTCGAACAAGAGTGGTGAAAGTGGGCATCCCTGTCTTGTTCCTGTTCTTAGGGGAAATGGTTTTAGTTTTTGCCCATTGAGTATGATGTTGGCTGTGGGTTTGTCATACATGGCTTTTATTATGTTGAGGTATGATCCTTCTATTCCCACCTTGCTAAGAGTTTTTATCAAGAAAGGGGGTTGGGTCCTAACCGGTTTGACTCGGTGGCTAGAGCGTCGGTCTGCAGACTCAAGGGTCCCAGGTTCGATTCCGGTCAAGGGCATGTACCTTGGTTACGGGCACATCCCCAGTGGGGAGTGTGCAAGAGGCAGCTGATCGATGTTTCTCCCTCATCGATGTTTCTAACTCTCTATCCCTCTCCCTTCCTCTCTGTAAAAAGTCAATAAAATACATATTTTTTTAAAAAAGGAAGAGTGTTGGATTTTGTCAAATGCTTTGTCTGCATCAATTAATATGACTATGTGATTTTAATCTCAGTTTGTTCATGTGATGTATCACGTTTATGGATTTGTGGATTTTCTATCATCCTTGCATCCCTGGGATATATCCTACTTGATCATGGTATATGATCTTTCTAATGTACTGCTGGATGTAATTTGCTAGAATTTTGTTGAGGATTTTGGCATCTATGTTCATGAGGAATATTGACCTGTAATTTTCTTTCATTGTGTTGTCCTTATCTGGTTTTGGTATTGGGGTGATGCTGGCTTCATAGAAGGAGCTTGGAAGTGTTCCTTCTTCTTGAATTTTTTGGAATAGTCTGAGGAGCTTTAGTTCTTCCTTGAATGTTTAGTAAATCTCCCGTGTGAAGCTGTCTGGCCCCGGGCTTCTGCCTGCTGGAAGCTTTTTGATGACTGCTTCAATTTCTTCCGTAGATATTGGCCTATTGATATGTTTAGATTCATAAAATGAGCTGGGAAGCGTTCCTTCCTCTTGAATTTTTTGTAGTAGTCTGAAGAGGATAGGTTTTAGTTCTTCCTTGAATGTTTGGTAAAACTTCCCTTTAAAGCCATCTGGCCCCAGGCTTTTGTTTGCTGAAAGCTTTTGGAAGCTTCAATTTCTTCCATAACTATCGGTCTATTGAGATTTTTATATTCTTCCTGATTGAGTTTTGGAAGGTTGTATATTTCTAGGAATATGTCCATTTATTCTATGTTGTCTAGTTTGTTGGATAGAGTTATTCATAATATTTTTTAACAACCCTTTGTATTTCTGTGGGGTCTCCTGTTATTTCGCCTCTTTCATTTCTGACTTTATTTGGGTCCTCTTTCTTTGCTTCTTGGTGAGCCTGGCTAGAGATTCATCAATCTTGTTTATCCTTTCAAAGAACCAGCTCTTGGTTTCATTGATCTTTTATATACTTTTTTGTCTCTATGTCATTATTTCTGCTCTGATCTTTATTAATCTCCTTCCTTCTGCTCACTCTGGGCTTTTCTTGTTGCTCTCTTTCTAATTCTTTAAGTTGTAGAGTTAGATAATTTACTACCATTTTTTCTTGTTTTTAGAGGTATGACCCATTTATTTCTGAAATCCAGCAAAGCAAACATTGAAAGTTTCTTGATTAAGTTTCAAGGACTGGGAATAATTTTTCTGGTTCTCAGACCCATATTTTATTGATCAAGCCCGCAATCTGGGCATGTGCCCTTGACTGGAATCGAACTAGACACCCTTCAGTCTGTAGGCTGATATTCTATCCACTGAGCAAACCAGCTAGGGCTGCATATTTTTTTAAATTGATTTCAGAGAGGAAGAGAGAGACAGAAACATCAATGATGAGAGAGAACCATCGATCGGCTGCCTCCTGCATGCCTCCGAATGGGAATCAAGCCCAGAACCTGGGCATGTGCCCTGACCGGGAATCAAACCACGACCTCTGTTCATAGGTCGACACTCAACTACTGAGCCACGCCGGCCAGGCGGGCTGGACAATGGTTTATTGTCAGTGCCCTGGATTTGATCTTTGCTCAGGATCTATATCTTAATTTTTGCATTGTTTGCCATTTGGAGAGGCTGAGAATTTTCAAACCCAGGAAATTATATCTCTGTTTTGTTTTACAACCCCCCTTTAGTTTACTTCTCTCACGTTTTACTATAAGCAATAAGAAGAAACCTTTGCTTGAAAATATCCATAGCTAGATTATCCAGTTCATTAGATACATTTTCTACCTTTCAGTTACTGCAGGCAACAGTGTTGCTAAAATTTCTGCTACTGTATAATAAGGATCCCCTTTCCTCCAGTTTCCAATAACATTACCTCATTTTCTTGCAAACCTCCACCTGCAGCCATACGAAAGGTCAAGATACTTCTATTAACAGTTTATTCAGAGTATTTTAGACTTTCACTAACACTCTCCCCAAAGCCCACTCCCCATTTTAGGATTTTTGTTACAGCAGAATCCCACTTCCAGGTACCAACACCTATATTACTTATCTATTGCTGTGGGTCACATAATTCTGAAACTTACCAGTCTAAAACAACAAATATTTATTATCTCACACAGTTTCTAAGGATCAGGAATCTAAGACCTGGCTTAGTGAGGGGACTCTGGTACAAGATTTCCCATGATGTTGCAGTCAAGATGTCAGCCAGGGCTGCAGTAATCTCAAGGCTTAACAGTAGCTGGAGAACCTACTGCCAAAAATATGTTACCACATCCAGACAACACTGCCTCCTCTAGTCCTAGAGCCTCAGGGTAGCATCTCCTTCATATTTCTCACTTCTGGGTTGTCCTACCATCCTACCTTTTCAACTCCTCCAAAAAACTTAAAACTATTTTCTCATATTAGATTCTCTGACATAGGTGCTATTTTCTGTTCTGGATCCTGACTCATGTAAGTCTTGTGTGGAAAAAATTTTTGTCTGTAAAACTGTAGGACTTCTCAGAGCTTTTAGTATACTAATATGCTCTGTAAATCTCTCTAAGGAATCTTCAGTATGCAGCATTTCCAAAACATTTTTGACCTGTGTTTGGTTTGTTTTTACATGCACCTAATAGCTAGGATGCATAAGCCAAGCATTAGAAAGTATGAGTATGTGTGCCGAGACCGGTTTGGCTCAGTGGATAGAGCGTCAGACTGCAAACTGAAGGGTCCCAGGTTCGATTCCCGCAAGGGCATGTACCTTGGCTGCAGGCACATCCCCAGTAGGGGGCGTGCAAGAGGCAGCTGATCGATGTCTCTCTCTCATTGATGTTTCTGACTTTCTATCCCTCTCCCTTCTGCTCTGAAAAAAATCAATTATATATATATATATATAAATCATATATATATAAAAGTATGAGTATGTGAAGGAGAGCAGTAGAAAATCTGGTATATAAGAGGGTAGAGGATAAATCATAGAGGGCAAGGTATTTGAATTTGATCCTGTAGGCATTAGGGAGTCATTGAAAGTTGTCTCCTACTGGGTGAAAAGTTAGAATTATTGAGCTAAACTGTTTAATCATTGTAATACACATTTCAATTACTAAAAGGACTTATATTCTTTTCACAAGGACAATCTCTACCTTTGTATCGCTCTCTTCTATAAGACTATTCCAAAGAGAAAGCACTGCCCTTTCCCTCAGTGAGTTGCCAAACAGAGGCAGTGTGGTGCATAAACTTTGGCATTAAAGATTTGTATCCTGAATTTGCTAGCTGTATGACCTAACTTTTCTAAGCCTCTGTCCACAGGAGTAATAATGTAAGCAGAAAAGAGGAAATACAAAATAGCATATATACTCGGATTAAACTATGTAAAAATCTACAAATGTATATAACGTAGCGCAAAGAACAGTGGGGATCAGCAGAGCTGAGTTCTAGTTATGACAGAGGCTTCACTTGGCTAGGTATCAGGACCCGAGCACTTTACCTGCTTGCTCTCAGTTTTCTCATTTGTGAAGTGAAGGGGTTAGCTGAGAACGATTCCAAGGGCATTCTCGGTGCTAAAGTTTACTGTAGTTCAAAGATTTTGAGTGAAACATAAATACAGTTTACTGTTGATTACCTTCTTCCCTGTAAAGTTGTTCATGTTAATAAAGATGTTAAAAGGACACTGCATGTCTTCAGAAAGACACAGGGGAGAAATTATATTAGTCAATAAGATTTAGTGATGGATAAGCCTAGTATTTTCCTTAAGCCTTCCTTAAAAAAGAAAAAGGTAATTGGAAGTCACTGAAGGTTTTGGAGTAGAAAAGTGACACGATAAAAGCACCATTTTGAACCTGAGGACAAGAGAGAATGAACTCAGAATGACTCATTAGAAGATGACTGACAATAAACTAGGCATGTGGAAGTGAAGGCTTGAACTTGGGAGGGGGCAGTCATTTCTTCATTTATTTATTTGTTATTTATGGCCCCTCACTGAGCTAAGTGCAGGGGCAGGGGAGATACTCTGAATACACAACCATTCTCCATCCCCTTCCCCAACTTAATTTTCTTCATAGAATTTACAATTCCCTGAAATTTATTTATATTTTATTATTTTATTGTCTGTCTCACCTTCCACAATCCATTTCATGAGGGCAGACAATACCATGTATACAAGAACTCAATCAATACTTGCTGAATGAAAGCATAAATGAAAATTATATTGAACCTGATAGAGAGAATCAAACATCTTTTCTGATACATTTTTATGGCTTTGTACCTTCAGGCTATTTTAACACCAAAAGCCTTGACAGCTCCTCCTGCTGTGTTCATGATAACATTAACTTAAGAAATTATTTCTATGACTGCCCTCCCTCCTTTCAGCCTACGACCAAAGTATTTCCCCATAAACTGCACTCCCCTCCTGTTCAGAAGTCCTTCTGTCTCTGATAGAGATGAAGCTAGAAGAAAGAGGATTACCCTTTCTGAATTATCTGTACCTAAATATTTGTTCATTAATTTAATACAATGGTTAAATACTCATTCCTTACAGCTTCATTTCACAAACTTGGCTTAAAGGTTGGGGGATGAGACAGAGATGAGGGTCAGAGCTATGGGTGAGAGTTCACAAGGACAATTAGCTTTAAAACTGTCCAACTCAGCCATTGGCTCCAACACCCCTCTCTCTGGGCGATCCTTGAATCTGCTTTCTTTAAAAACAATAGCATTTCACTTTTTTTCTTTAGCACCTTTATCAGCATTTTACATTTGTTGAGCACTTAAAAGTTTACAAAATGCTTTTGATCCCCATAATTTTACTTACATTTTACTTAATCTCTTTATTCTCAAACAGATTATTACTCCCCTTCCCACCTCCTCCGGGAGAACTAAGGTGAAAACTAGAGTATCAGATGTGGAAAAAGAAGGTTTGTAAACAGTGAGTTATAAACTGACTAAATGCTAACACCCTAATTATGATGAGACTAAAGTTATTTGATTGGCTTGGTTTCTTCACTCTGGATAGAGTTGATTTATTACCTCCCAAGAGCTGTCTTTGTCCTTTGTCCTCTGCTGTCTGGATCATCTATAATTAGTTGTGCTGTAAGGCTCATTCTACTCCAAAGTGAATGTAGGTCCCACTTGTCCCTCAGTCAGTTGGTACCTGACTCTGTCTTCCTTGCAAGCTGGACACTGGCAGCTCCTCATCACCTACCCCGCCCTGCTCCCTCTGCCCGCCCCCCTTAATCTCTCTGTTAGCTTGGCTGCCTTAACGCCTGCCTGTAAGGAGCCTTTTGCTGACTAGTAAATAATTTTTCCTTTTGTTCTAGCATGACTCTTCCAAATTCCTTTCCCTATTTACCTGACCTCAGATTATACTTTTTCTTCTTCTTGTTGTTGTTTTTCTGATACTTCCTGCAATTGCACTTGTTGATTCTCTTTTTATCTTGTGTGTGGGCAGCTGATAATCTGTTCTGTCCCCATTATCTCAGGTTAACAATTCCACCCACTTTCTTGGATATTAATCACTCAGGTGCCCTTGGGAGCTGTGACTTCCCAAAGTCATCTCATTACATTTCTTACCAAGGCCAGCTCAATACCTTAGGGAACCTGGTAATAATAAAATAATAACAATTGCCATTATTGAGCATTTACTAACATGTAGTGCTAGGCAATTTACAGAAGTGATTTTACTGAACCCCCCCACAACCCACTGAGGTCAAATCAGAGGAGGTGGATCAACAAAGGCTTTATTTGCATGATAGGAAATAAAGATAGTTACTGGATATGGTGAGGTATATGATTAGCCCTATACACTAAGAGACCCAAGCTCTCGGGAAAGACTTTATATATATTATATGTAGTAAAAACTAACCCTGAGTGGGGAGAGAGGTGGCATACATTTACTAAATCTGGAGATCAAAAATAAAACTCATAGCATTTCTTATGGAGATTGGTTATACTGGTGGCCTCCAATCAACCATCCTCCCAGCATTTACAGCCATAAGCAGTCCCTCCCATTGAATCATGGCTAGTTCTGTGATTTTTTAAAATATATTTTTATTCATTTCAAGAGGAAGAGAGAGAGAGAGAGAGAGAGAGAGAGAGAGAGAGAGAGAGAGAGAGAAAGAGAAAGAGAGAGAGAGAGAGAGAGAGAGAGAGAGAGAGAGAGAGAGAGAGAGAGAAAGAGAGAGAGAGAGAGAGAGAAAGAGAAATATCAGTGTGCTCTGACCAGGAATCAAACCGTGACCTCCTGGTTCATAGGTCAATGCTCAAACACTGAGCTACGCTGGCTGGACTATGACTTGTTTTAAGGAAGAGAATATGGCAGAAGCAACACTGTGCCCGCTCTAGACCTAAGCCTTAACAATGTTTGGCATGCCGAAACTGGTTTGGCTCAGTGGATAGAGCATCGGCCTGCGGACTGAAAGGTCCTGGGTTCGATTCCGGTTAAGGGCATGTACCTTGGTTGTGGGCACATTCCCAGTAGGGGGTGTGCAAAAGGCAGCTGTTCAATGTTTCTCCTTCATCGATGTTTCTGAGTTTCTATCTCTCTCCCTTCCTCTCTGTGAAAAATCAATAAAATATATTAAAAAAACAAAAAAGAATGTTTGGCAGCTTCCACATCTATGCTTTTCAGGAAGCTTAACCCACCATTTGGTGACTCCTCATGGAGGAGGAAAGCCCTGGGACTGCACAGTGAGAAAGAGGGAGCTGGCCTTGTCAGTATCCCAGCTGAGGCTGGCCTTCCAGACATCCCTGGCACAGTGTCAGACACATGGGGAAAGCCATCCTGGAGATTCCAGCCACAGCTGCCAGCTGGCTGCATCCACGTGAAAAACCCAAGTGAGTTCAGCAAAACTGACCAGCAAGCACCAACCTGTCAACCCACACAATTATTAGAAAGAATGAAAAAAAATTGTTTTGAAAGCCACTCACTTTTGGAGTGGTTTATCAAACATTAATAGATACCAAAACACGACTAATATTAATAATGCTAAAGTGCCCTAACCGGTTTGGCTCAGTGGATAGAGTGTCGGCCTGTGGACTCGAGAGCTCCAGATTCTATTCCAATCAAGGGCATGTAGCTTGGTTGCAGGCACATCCCCAGTAGGGGGTGTTTAAGAGGCAGCTGATTGATATTTCTCTCTCAACGATGTTTCTAACTCTCCCTCTCCCTTCCTCTCTGTAAAAAAATCAATCAAATATATATATATATATTTAAAAATAATGCTAAATGTATGGTTGGTTTGGAGTCCACTAGGTAATATTAGGTCAAGAGGCTTAAGAATACCAGAATCCTACATTAAACCACCTATAACTCCCGCTTCAAGGTCTAGAGGGAGAAATATACACAGGAGACAGTGGCAAGGAAAACAAATAACACTTGAACTTTGGCTAGGCTTGCACTCTCTGATAAGGTGGTCTGAGGTCACGTGGCTAGAGCTGGAGGCTCACAGGGCCTTTTCCAGGGGTAAAATTAAAAATATTTAACCATCACGACAGCCAAGACTCCACCCAGTCAAAATACATACTGACTGAGCCAGGCTGTCCCTTCACAGCGTAACTACAACTTGGCTGTTCCCTTCCTCTGAGCCTGAGAGCCCGCCTGAGTGGGAATGTCACTCAGTCCCATGGGACAAAGAGTGAAGAACCCGGAAGGATCCACCCCGTGTGCATGATCCAAGCACAGCGTGCGTGATCCTGACTGCTAGGGAAAATGGCCCGGTCAATGTATTTGAATCTAACCAACCAGATTAGCCATTTGTCTCCTGCATGGGAGGGAAAACACGGAGGGTGATAGGAAGAAACTGTAGAAGTGTCCCCTTCCCTAGACCCTTTCCATATCATCTCATTTAATCCTCACAGGATCTCTGAAAGACAGATCTTCTCCTTCCCATATTACCCACGATGAGAGAGGTTGATAACTTGTTTGCAGGCACACAGTATTAGGAACTGCAGACGTGGGGGGCGGGGGGGGGGTCAACAAGGAGGGCTGGTTTTTGAGGGTAGCAAAGTAGGAAGCCATTAACATAGTCATCTCAGTTGCTTTTTGTTTGGGTGAAAACAAAGTCAAATGAAAGTGTTGTACCGTTAGAGGCCCCCAAAGACACAGGGCCCAGTGTCAGACTTTTTGTGGCTTGATTATGGAACAGGTGGGAGCAAGCCATCTCTCTCGCTCAGCAGCGAAGGCTGCACGCCAGCTGTGGTTGGTTAAATGAGTCAGTGAATACCCATGCAGAAATGCATGTGAAACCCCCACCCTACCCCCATACATCCTTCAGAGATACAGAATGGACCAGAGGATCCATTCCTGGTGGAGGCTGCTACTCTCCACACTATACTCTCACATGAGAGCGGCCTGGAGAAATGGGTGTTACACAAACATGGCATCTCTGACAGAAAACTATTTGTTCCAACCTCCACATTCTCCACTCAAGTTCCCAGAAATTCTCCAAGAAAGACCTTTCCAGGCAAGCCTTACTTAATTGGTTTTCAGTAGGATGCGATTAATTTTGTTTTGTTTTTTATTTCTTTAAATATATATATATATATATATATATAATGATTGATTTCAGAGAGGAAGGGAGAGGAAGATAGAAACATCAATAATGAGAGAGAATCATTGATCGGCTACCTCCTGCATGTCCCACACAGGGGATTGAGCCACAACCCAGGCATGTACCCTAATTAAGAAGCAAACCATGACCTCTTGATTCATAGGTTGACGCTCAACCACTGAGCCACGCCAGCTGGGTTGTTTTCCATTTCTTTAAAGTTGAATGACAATTTTCATCCCACCCCAGGCTGGTGTATAAAGGCCAGTCATAAACCACCCACCTGTTTCCATACACACTTCGCCTGCTGCTTCTTTCTCTCCTCATCCTGGATTCTCAGCCTTCTATGCTAACTTGATATCTACAACCCCTTCTTTGTGTCAACCCCACTTTCCCACAGCCTCCACTTCCTCCTTTGGGTTGCTTGGACTTGGACCTCTCGCCCAGTTTTCAGCTGTAATAACTCCTCTGGTGTGGTATCTTGTATACATTTTTTAAAATTCTCACTCAATGATATGTTTTTATTGAGTTTAGAGAGGGAGGAAGAAGGAGATATATATATATATATATATATATATCAATGTGAAAAAGAAACATTGATTAGTTGTGCCCGCATGTTCCCCTACCAGGGATCAAACATGCACCTTTTTGGTGTTCAGGATGATGCTTCAACCAACTGAGGTATCCAGCCAGATCTTGATATCTTTTATTGACTTAGCCAAAAATCTTTATACTAAGCCCCAGTATTGCAGAATTCTACCAGCCAACTGCACCTGGGTGGCATGTATTGTCCATCTTGGTGCCTTGAGAAAGAAAAATACCTGACAAAAACAATGGCATAGAAGAGGGAAGAGTTGCTTTTAACCTATACTTACTTGCTGGCACTGCCAGCCAAATTTCTACCTGCCTGCCTCTGCACCCACTTCCTTCTGGCTCCAAAAGATTTAGGAAAGATTTAAAAAATCCTTGGTTACAACAACTTCAGGGAACTGTTTGGCAGTATCTACTAAAACTGAATATGTGCATATACTTTTACTGAACAATTCAACTCCTAGATATATACCCAACAGAAATGTACACATATGTTCACCAAAAGACATGTACAAGAATATTCATGGCAGAACTATTCATAATCACTAGAAAATGGAAGTAATCCAAATGTCCAATAGCAGTAGAACATATAAAAATTAATATATTCATATGATACACTATATAACAATGAGAAACAGACTACTGCTATGCACAACAGCGTGGATAAATCCTACAAATACAATGCTGACCAGAAAAAAAGTCACCCACAAAAGAATACATAATATATATTCCATTTGTATGAAATTCTAAAACAGGAAAAACTAATCAACATTGTTAAAAGTCAGAATAGTGGTTAGCATATGGGGAGTGGTGACCAGGTGGGACATGAGAGGATTGGATACTGATAATGTTATGTTTCTAAATCTGGATATTGATTAAACTAGTGTGTTCACTTTGCAAAAATTCATCCAGCTGTACACTTGTGATTCATATGTTTTCCTATATATGGTACATGTGAACGAAGTGAATGACAGAAAGGAAATTTTCCTTGATGACTCCTGAAAATGTCATTATATACACTCATGGTCAGGGCTGGGTGAATAGGTTTTCTATGTTTCTCCTTGTCATTTTGGAAAATCTAGCAATTCCTATGAAACTATAAAACGTAGAACTTCCTGTGCTATAATGGAGATATTTCCCTACTCCCCACCTCCATCATAGCATTTGGCAGGACATGATCAGTGTTGTGGCACACAGTCAGAACAAAATATAGGTCTCCATCTCTTGGTTTCAAGTGGTATAGAAGGCACACTGCTGTGGGCCTACCTCTCAGAAGGGTTCAGGGGTGTTCTGGGACAAGTTCATCAGATTGGCTGGATGAGATGGCTTGCAGGCTGCAGAGCATGGGGCCACAGCTAACCTGGACACTGTCAAGGGTCACCACTGGAATAGGGCGCCAAGGAGATATCTTTTATTGACTTAGCCAAGAATCTCCATACGAAGATTCAGTGAATTGCCTAGCCAAAAATGCTAGGCAGAGCAGCAGAGGCTAGGTAGAGGATCATGGGATGTACACAGAGCCCATCAGAACAAGTAGTTTTGGTAGAAAATGGAACATGGGAATGAGCAGCCACAGGCTTTCTATAGGATCTTTACGGCTCAATGGGTTGGGAAAGAACTATGGAAGGGCTGAGCTATTTTAGGAAAAAAAAAATTCCATACACTTTCCACTACTCCTCCCAGCCTCCCTCTCTGGGCTCTTTGTTTTGGAGACATCCCCCACTCCAGACTCTTCTTCTAAATTCTAGGATTTCAGTTTTGATAATTTGGGTATCTCCTATTGTCTTGTGTGAGAAATTCCACACTTTAGCCAACAACCTCCTGCCTCCAACATCTGACTCTGTCAGCCCCTCAAAGCTCATCCACACCCTCTCTTTCAGTGACCATCACCCGCCAGGTGGAGATCCCACAGGAAGGACAAGAGCAGCTGGAACCAAACAACACTATCACCTTACAACTCAAGACCATGCTTTTGCTGCTGGAGCCACTATACCTTCTCTGATACTCTCTCCCTGTTCCAATCTGTTTCTCAGATTGTGTTATAGTTCTGAGAAAGATAAGTATCACATGATCTCACTCATATATGAATCTAATAAAAAAATAAGCAGATGAAGGAAATATATTCAGAGACATAGAACCGTGAACAGACTGATGAATTTCAGAGGGAAGGTGGGGATAGGGTTGTGTGGGGAAAAGATTAACCGGGGAACTTATATGCATACTAAAGGTCCAATGTATGAAATTCATGCAAGAGTAGGCCTTCCTCCCCCTGGCTGCCAGCACCAGCTTCCCTGGCAGCCCCAGCTTTGTCCAGAAGGTCATCCGGAAGGATGTACGGAAGGACTTCGGGTCTAATTAGCATATTTAGCATGCTTTTATTATTATAGATATGCATAGCCCAATGGACACAGAGAATAGTGTGGCAAAGGCTTGGGAGGGGTGAATATGAGGAGGAGCTGGGGTTAACGTGGACAAAACAACAACAACAACAACAAAAACACCACAAATTGGACACCTGTAACTCTTTCAACAATAAAGACAAATAAAAAAAAAGGCAAGTTGGCATGGGGATGTTATAATGAGGTCCACTAGTTATAAGATGATAGCCTGTCTTCCACGTTGGGAATTCCACCAGGCTGTATGTCTTTATGTCCCCTTCTCTTCTGCTTCTTCATTGGCTCCCCTTGTTTTCCCACCCACTGGCACCACTCTAGGACAGTGAGATAATAGGTACTCTATCCTGGCCCCTCTAGGATGCCACTCAACTTGGCCACCTTTGTTCTATTTCATTCTATCAGGAGAAAGTAATAAAAACTCCCTTTGTCCTGAAGTCTTTCTTGCTGTTTACCTAGCTATTTGATACTCTCTTACCTAAAATGTTGCAAACTAAGATCTGAGCCAACAGCAGCAATAAAGGATAGTGGAAGTCTACATTTTGGGAACTCATAAAATGGAGTCGAATTCCTGGATCTTTCTATCACCTACTAGGCTAGGAACCTTTGGACAAGTTCCTTGACTTTTCTAAACCTCAGTTACATCATCTGTAAAATAGTAATCTGGGAAAGTTCTTGGAAAGATAAATTATATTATGCAAAGATAACATCTGGCTTATATGAGCTACTTAATAAATGTTGGTTGCTATTGTGAGAAGATTTGTTAACAACAAAAGTCATTATCCAAGTTCCTAGTTACTGAATAATGTTAAGGAGTACAGCTGATTTCTGAGAAGCACACACACACGTCCCTCTCGATGAGTCTCTACCAAAAACAGCATAAACAACAAGCTGTTCAGCTGGTAGGGCTCAGTGGTTGAGCATCGACCTATGAACCAGGAGGACACAGTTGGATTCCTGGTCAGGGCACATGCCCGGGTTGTGGGTTTTATCCCAGGTGTAGGGCCTGCAGAAGGCAGCCAATGGATGATTCTCTCTCATCACTGATGTTTCTCTTTCTCTTTTTTTAAACATATTTTATTGATTTTTTTTACAGAGAGGAAAGGAAAGGGATAGAAAGTTAGAAACATCGATGAGAGAGAAACATCGATCAGCTGCCTCCTGCACACCCTCTACTGGGGATGTGCCCGCAATCAAGGAACATGCCCTTGACCGGAATCGAACCTGGGACCTTTCAGTTCACAGGCTGACGCTCTATCCACTGAGCCAAACTGGTTTCAGCTGATGTTTCTCTTTCTCTCTCCCTCTTCCTTCCTCTCTGAAATCGATAAAAAAATATTAAAAACAAACAAACAACAAGCTCTATAAAACCGTACATTCAGAGGTGCAGAAGAATACAATTCAAGAATATGAATTGAGCCCTAACTGGTTTGGCTTGGTGGATGGAGCGTCAGCCTGCAGGCTGAAGAGTCCCGGGTTCGATTCCCGGTCAGGGGCATGTACCTTGGTTGCGGGCACATCTCAGTGGGAGGTGTGCAGGAGGCAGCTGATCGATGTTTCTCTCTCATTGATGTTTCTAACTCTCTGTCCCTCTCCCTTCTTCTCTCTAAAAAAATCAATAAATATATATTTTTAAAAACTATATGAATTGGCCCTAGCCAGTGTGGCTCAGTTGATTGTCTCCTTGTACCCCAAACGGTCTCTGGTTCACTTCCCAGTCAGGGCACTGGTTCAATTCCCATGCCGGGTTATGGGTTCAATCCCTCTGCTGGAGGCACCAGATCAATGTTTCTCTTTCATATCAATGTTTCTTTCCCTCTCCCTTTCTCTTTCTCAAAATCAGTAAAAGATATTTTTTTAAAAAGAATATAAATTAAGTACCAAAATTACATTATGTATAAAAACACACAAGTATGGAAAGTCACAGTCCTAAGATGTGGCTGATCTCCATATGGCTGTTGACAGTGGAAGGGCCTAAGGGAAGTTGGCTCCAAAGGAGCAAGTGTTCGGTGTACCCATACAGAATTCTAGAAGGTAATGGTCTTCATGTCGAGTGTGGCAGCAGGCTGAGTGTATGAGAGAATAAGGCCACAATGAAAATTGCAAAGGTATGGGCAGCAATAAGACAAAGGCCAATTAATCAACAGAAATCAAGGGTGAGTAAATAAATATCAGAGGGCAGAACAAGATAGGATGACCAAAGTACAGGCAAACAGTCTGCTGGGAGGGGAGCTGTTGATCGAACAGCTGGCCTCAGAGAGTATCACAGAAAATGTCGGGGAGGCAAAGTTGCAGGGGGAACACACAGTGTCCAGACCCAATATGGAAGGACTCTCCATACCAAAGGAACAGATTCTCCTGGCCTCAGCAGCCATGATAGTTCTCTCATCCTGGTGAGGATGCATCTTTAGTGAGCCTCGTGTGCAATCTTGCTGGTCACCATAACTGAATGGTTAGGAGTAGGGGTGAAGCTTAACAAGGTTCTCTGGACAAGTAGTTCAGGGCTGTCCTTGCTGGCTTCTTGGATGCAGGTTTATTCGAGTGTCATTGATGGAAAGAGAGGTCTTGATTGGAGCATGAATTTGACCAGTAAGTCCCCATGGCCAGTCCTCGGGTCCATAGCATTCCCAGTTAATAAAATGGCAGGATTATCCATTGTCTCTTTCTGAGAAAGATATTTAGTTTGTCTAGCAGTCTTCCTGGTTGTACACTGTGGTGGGAGATGCAGAAAGCACTCTATCCTTGGAACGTGGTTTCCTTTCACATGTGTAATGCCAAATACGTCTTTCAAGGGCTCAAGAAAGTCCATCTTAAAGCCTCTGAAGAATTATGTGTGTGGTGGTGTATCAATTTTTATATAGATTAACTAAGTTCCACAGAAAGTTTGGAAGGCCATGAGACACAGTGGGGAATGCAGGGGGTTAGTGCCTAAGTTAGTCTGAATTCCAGCATCATCACTTACCAGCTATGTAACCTTACATAAGTTATTTAACCACTGTCTGTTTCTCTACCTATAAAATGGAGATGATATCTATTGGAAATAATTGTAAAACAGAAACAAACTCATAGATACAGACAACAAACTCATGGTTGCCAGGTGGGAGAGGACCTGGGAGACTGGGTGAAAAAAGTAAAAGGATTAAGAAATACATAATGACTCTAGCCAGGTTTGGCTCAGTGGATAGAGCATTGGCCGTGGACTGAAGGGTCCCAGGCTCTATTCTGGTCAATGACACATACTTTGGTTGTAGGCTCAATCCCAGGCCTTGGTCAAGTGTACATGGGAGGCAACCGATATGTCTCTCTCACATGGATATTTCTGTGTGTCTCCCGCTCCCTTCCATTCTCTCTAGAAAAGAATTTCAATGGAAAAAATATCCTCGGGTGAGGATTAACAACAACAAAAGTACAGATTGGTAGTTACAAAATAGTCACGGGGATGTAAAGTACATCATAGGAAATATTTGGGAAGTCCTTGTAGCACTTCTAACCTACAGTGCTTTAAGATAATAAACTTGTGTCATTTAAACCACTACAGATGTGGTGATTTTTAAAAAATATATATTTTATTGATTTTTTACAGAGAGGAAGGGAGAGGGATAGGAAGTCAGAAACATTGACCAGCTGCCTCCTGCACACCGCCTACTGGGGATGTGCCCGCAACCAAGGTATATGCCCTTCACCGGAATCAAACCCAAAACCTTTCAGTTTGCAGGCCGATGCTCTATCTACTGAGCCAAACCGGTTTCAGCTATGGTGATTTGTTATAGTAGCAATAGAAAACCAATATATACAGGCATCAATTAACCAATTGATAATTCATAATAATCAAACAGTAATTACTGATGCTATAATAAAATTGATCTTCATATTATTCATAAATATTAGAAAATACGTATTTTTCTTTCTTTTTTATTTTTAATTTATTTCAGAGAGGAAGGAAGAGGGAGAGAGAGAAACATCAACGATGAGAGAGAATCATTTGTCGGCTGCCTCCTGCAGGCACCATACTGGGGATTGAGCCTGCAACCCGGACATGGAACCCAGGGCATGGAGCCTGCCCTGAATGGAACTGTAACCTCCTGGTTCATAGGTCGATGCTCAACTACTGAGCCATGTCAGCTGGGCTTATTTTTTCTTTCAAGTCTTCAAATTTAATATGCAGCTGTAGCCAAGCAAATTTGGCTGCCCTTGCTCAAGAGTGCTAAGAAAAAATGTCTTAAAAAGAGGAAGGGGGAAGAGACATGCATGGCAGTTCTAGATTGAATCCTAGCTGTGTCTCCGACCACTTTGAATTCAAGCATGAGGGGACATCTCCGTACGGTCTGCCCACTACTCTATTCAGAGAAAGGAACAATGTGCTTCTTGGGAAGAGTAATAACTGAGTCCCTTGGAGCTCATGTACTGTCCTCAGGCTCCCTAAAGCTGAGACTCCCATGAAATGGTAATTCACTCAAGTTAGTAAGAAATGGTTTATTGTAAATGGTTTATTGGAAACACAGGCAAGGATGAGCAATCAGGGTCAGGAAAAACAGGAATAGGAGGGTAGCTATGGATTCAAGGCAGCTCTGAGACGTCAGCCACATATTCTGTGAATCTTTACTGGTGACTCAGCCCCTCCCTGTGTGTCTGCCATGCTCTCCACGCACTACTGCCTGGCTCGCTTACTGTCTTACTCACTGAGTCTTTTCTGCATCATAGGTTCTGCTTACTCATAACTTGGCTTACACTAACGTGACTTAGTCAAATCTTTGACTCATTCTAGTCCTCTCCTGACTTCCCCAATTTTATTCATGCATTGAATTATAAATTTTCAAAAAAAAAACACCTATTGAGCACCTAATATGTATCTCCATGCAGTTTACTGTCTAGTCAGAAAGAAAAACGTTTATCAGATAATCACCAAAGTGCTTCTGGTGCATTCTGATGGCCTCAGCTTATTTGTTCAAGTCAGGCCTTCAGATCCGATTCTGGACACTCCAGGAACTGGCTGCCTTCAGAAGCAACAGCAATAGGCTGTCCTGTTTATTACTAAATTACCCTCCCTCTTCCCCAATGTCCAGACACAGCTGATTGGACTAATGGTTGGCATTTGACCAAGGACAATTAATACACTGGCTGGCCAGCAACCTGCAGTTTAACTCAAATCAATATGCTTCCCTTAGAAGGAAGATATTATAGCATAGCAGACATTATATAGAATTGACGTTTACCATAAAGGGATAAACCTTACACTCCAGAGCAGTAATCTAAATGTGGAAGGGAGGGTTGGGGTGGGCGAAAGTGGGGCAGGGTGCAACTGTATGGTGATGGACAGTAACTAAACTTTTGGGAGCAATCACTTTGTAGTGTATACAGATTTTGAATTATGTTGTACACCTGAAACTTGCATAATAACAAAAATAATAAATGTGGAAGGACATCATTCATAGGGAACTTTCTCATGAGATGAAAAATTAGAGGGCACTTGTCTGATTCAAGGACTCTGTACAGGGAGCAGGACCTAGAGCAGGAGTGGTGTGAACATAGCATAGGGCCGTATTCATCACGCAGATGATGGCCAGAGTGAGGCTTAGTGAAATGCTGTCAAGTTCCTTACAGAGAGAGGTTACAGCCCTAAATAGGGGTAAATCAGTTATAGTTTCCACAAGGTTTGCTTCCCAGGGCTGGCTGGGAGAAAGAGGCAGGAGCCAGAGAAGTCTTTGGTCTGGGCTCAAGTGCCATAGGCTTCAACATATGCCATGATCAGAGTCATTGTGTTTACCTTGGGAAATTTTCAATGAAGCATTTTAGAGAAGCCAGGGTATACAAAGGTGTCATAGTATAACTACAGCATATGACCTAGAGTTTTCCTGCTGCAACCCACAGATAGGAGTTTATGTGGAGAGACAGTCCCCTGTGATGTTGATTCTGGGTTGGGAATGAAGCTGGCATGGCTCAACTGGCTACAGGTGTTGTGTTGTGTTACTGATGTGGCTGGAAAGGAGGTAAGGCCTCAGGGATGATGAAGAGTAACAGCATTCTTTATGAGGCACACTGACTAAAGGGCTGGTAGTTCCTGGAAGTTTGTGTATTTTGGTTTTTGGAACAGGATGTTGGCACATTTGTTCTGTTTTTCTGATGGCAGGCTTTATTTTGAAATGAAAACACACAGAGAACTAAGTTTCCTCTGGGGCCATCTGGTAGTCCGTCCGAAACCTGATTTGGAGAGAAGTATCTAGTGTTGGTCCAGAGTCACTTGGGGTTATGGTGATTCGTGCAGGCCCTCGTCATGGCCCTGGAACACAGGAGTAGGAATCCCAAATGGTAGCTCTGCCCAGAGCAGGAGAGCACTGACCAACAAATTGGATGTGTTAGCATTCACTGTGAAAGCCCAATGATGGGGGAGGGGCAGGCATGAAAGTGCTTCAGTAGCTGGAAGACTCCCCACTATCCTTTGTACTATCCTTTAGATGCCACCTGGTTCAGCTTTCTCATGTTACTGGTGCAAATACTAAGGCCCAGAAAAACCTGTCTATTGCAATTAGTGGTTGGTGCAAGAATAGGACACGTGGGATGACCTCCCTTTCAAGCAAGGTCTGGCAGGGAATGATCATGGTTAGCATCAGAAAGCAGGGAATAAAATGTCTCTTGTGTAAGCATGATATTTACATGTCGGCTGAGAATACAGCCGACATGTTCAATGGTGTCTTAGTATTTAGTGATGGTATTGATAAAATTGTCCTAGATCCTCTGCACCAACTATTGAGTGATATCATTGAATCATCAAGTAGGGCATGCCAAAACCTCACTGGCCTTTGGTTCCCCAACCCACTAGTCCACCACCAAGTCTTGTCAATACCACCTTCTATCCACTTCTCCTTTTTCTCCATAACCACGCTGGTCTGAGCTACCATCTTCTCTTGCCTGGACTTCTGAGACATAATTCCTCTGTCTCCAATCTATTTTGCTAACAGCAGCTACTGGTCTTACACCCTTCCATTTTTTTTTTATTAATCAGTAGACTTTTAAAAACATATTTTTATTGTTATTTTAGAGAGGAAAGGAGAGGGAGAGAGAGATAGAAACATCAATGATGAGAGAGAATCATTGGTGGGCTGCCTCCTGCATACCCCCTCTTGCATATGCCCTTGATCAAAATCAAACCTGGGAGCCTTCAGCCCATAGGCCAACACTCTATCCACTAAGCCAACCAGGTGGGGCGGTAGACTTTATTTTTTAGAGCAGTTTAAGGTTACAAAAAGTTGAGCACACAGTATAGAGTTCCCTTATGCCCCTTCTCTATTTCACTTCCAATTTGTCCTGTTATTAAGATCATGCATAAGTGTGGTGCATTTGTTACAACTGTTGAACCAATTTTATTACATTATTATTAACTAAGGCACATAGTTGATATTGGGGTTCACTCTTGTAGTTGTTATAAAGTTCTATGGGTTTTTCACAGTGCCCTGCAGAACAAGTTTTCTGCCCTGAAAAAGCCCTGAGCTCCACCTGCTCAGCCCTTGCCTGAAGTCTTTTCCCAACGCAGACTTTACCCGTCACTCCCCTCACCCAGCCTCACCTTGCTCCACTCTCTTTCTGATTTTCCGTCTTCACCCATAATGACCTCTTTGTCTCATTTCCTCAAACCACACTTCATTCTGTCTCAGTGTTTTGCTCATAATGATTCTTCTCCTGAAATGTCCCTTTCTACCTCCTGGCCCCACCCCCAGATCTTATCATGGTTTGTAATTGTGTTAATGTGTGTGATTACTGAATTGACCTCCTTCTTGACTATGAGTTCCTCACTAACAAAGCTGTGCCACTGTATCCACAGTATCTGGCACCTAGTAGGTATGTGATAAGTATTTATTGAATAATAATAATGAATAACTTAATAACTGAACAGAGAGTTACACCTGATTGTGTGGAGCTTGGGAAGAGTAGAGAAGGTTTGCAATTACTTCAGAGGATGCAAGGGAAAGCTGACAAGAAACAAGTAAAATATTTACCCAAAGTGCTGAGAATACCACTAAAGAGTTGTAGAGGCTTCAAACCATCAGATTGTGTCAATGGAGAGACCTGCATGGGTAGAGATAGTGATTGAGATTTATGTTTTCTAGGGTGGAATTGTTCTGGTGATGACAAAGTATAGGGTATGGCCATAGAAGGACACTGAAGTGGGCTGGAAGCGGATGGTCCACAGAGCAGCAAAATCCCTCCAGGATGAAGAAATGAGATAGGCATTTAGTAAATATGAGTATATAACTAGGTTGGTAGATGACAGAACAAAAGATGACTAGTTAATGGCATAGACTTCAATGGGGAAGAGGTATTTCATACTAGAATAAAGGAGAGATTGCTTAGAAGGGAGCTACAGAATGTTGTTAGTGCCTCTCGGTATGTGGGGCATGGAGGAATAAATAGCTTGTACTTGAAATGACTGCAGGGGAAGTGGTAACCTCAGGGGAAAGCCAGGTTTCAGTTCACTGCAAGGTGGTGGGAGATTAGCTAGATCTCTGGTTGCATGTAACAGAAATCAACTCTAGCTATCTGTGGTCAGTAGGGAATGGAGGATTGGAGGAAGTATCCCAAGTTTAATCTTAGACACATTAAACAAGATAGTAGTGTCTAGGTGGTGTGGCTCAGTGGTTGAGCATCGACCCAAGAACCAAGGAGGTCATTGGTTTGATTCTCACTCAGGGAACGTGTCTGGATTGCTGGCTCCATCTCCAGCCAATCAACGATTCTCTCTCATTATTAATGTTTCTATCTCTCCTCCTCTCCCTTCTTCTCTCTGAAATCAATAAAAAGATATTTTTAAAAAATAAACAAACCATTTCACACCTGTCAGAATGGCTATTATCAACAAGTCAACAAACGACAAGTGCTGGTGAGGATGTGGAGAAAAAGAAACCCTCGTGCACTGCTGGTGGAAATCCAGACTAGTGCAGCCACTGTGGAGAACAGTATGGAGTTTCCTCAAAAAACTAAACATGGAACTCCCATTTGACTCAGTGATCCCACTTCTAGGAATATATCCCAAAAAATCAGAAACACCAATCAGAAAGGATATATGTACCCCTATGTTCATAGCGGCACAATTCACCATAGCTAAGATTGGAAACAGCTTAACTGCCCATCAGCAGATGAGTGGATTAAAAAACTATGGTACAGCCGAGACCGGTTTGGCTCAGTGGATAGAGCGTTGGACTGCGGACTGAAGGGTCCTGGGTTCGATTCCGGCAAGGGCATGTACCGTGGCTGCGGGCACATCCCCAGTAGGGGGCGTGCAAGAGGCAGCTGATAGATGTCTCTCTCTCATCGATGTTTCTGACTTTCTATCTCTCTCCCTTCCGCTCTGTAAAAAATCAATAAAATATATTTAAAAAACAAAAAACAAAAAAAAACACTATGGTACATCTACACAATGGGATACTATGCTGCTGTAAAAGAAGGAGTTCTTACCATTTGCAACAACATGGATGGAGATACAGAGCATTATGCTAAGTGAAATAAGCCAGGCAGAGAAAGATAAATATCACATGATCTCACTCACTTGTGGAATATAATGAACAACATACACTGATGAACAAAAATAGATCCAGAGACAGAGAAACATCAATCAGAACGTCAAACCTCAGGGAAGGTAGGGGACAGTGGGAGTAAGGCGGAGAAATCAACCAAAGGACTTACATGCATGGATATAAGCCTAATCAATGGACAGAGACAACAGGAGGGTAGGGGCATGAATTGGAGGTTGAGGGGAATAGGAGAATAAGGACACATATGAAATTCCTTAATCAATAAAGAAAGTTTAGCTGAAACCGGTTTGACTCAGTGGATAGAGCATCAGCCTGCGGACTGAAAGGACCTAGGTTCAATTCTGGTCAAGGGCATGTACCTGGGTTGCGGGCACATTCCCAGTGGGGGGTGTGCAGGAGGCACCTGATCGATGTTTCTCTCTCATTGATGTTTCTAATTTTCTATCCCTCTCCCTTCCTCTCTGTAAAAAATCAATAAAATATATTTTTTAAAAATAAAGAAAATTTTAAAAAATAAACAAGAAGTAGCCATAAGCCCACCATTATGAGTGAGGAGAGGTGCTATGAAGGTCTTGGTGAGGTGTCTACTATAGTACTTCCATACAGAAGTTGAGGAAGTAGGGAAATTTGTTCACCAACAGATAGGGATTCATTCCATAGGACACAAAGAGGAATGTCTGGTGGGATAAAGAGAAGCAGAAGTATAAAGAAATAAGGAAATTAGAGTGGCTTGTGGGTTCTAAATGGTGATGTCAGGAAAGTGGTATCTAGAATGGTATTGCTAGGAAACCTAAAAGCACATAGTGACAGCTGTCTCATCCACCCAATGTCTGAACTCCTGGTCCATTCCAGATATGTCTGCTCCCAGACTCATCTTCATCCACTGGATTGAATTTCTGGCCTCCTCTACCTCATCCCCTTCCTTTGCCCCAGAACATTTCTTAGATCCTCACTGTGCCAACAAACCCTCTGCTATCTCCCTAAGAAGCTGCATCCTCGATTTTATATGCACATATATATTGATTTCAGAGAGGAAGGAAGAGGGAAAGAGAAATAAAAACATAAATGATGAGAGAGAGAATCATTGTTCAGCTGCCTCCTGCACGCCCCCTACTGGGGCTCGATCTCAAAACCCGTGCATGTGCCTTGATTGGAATCGAACCCTTTTCTATGATTATCAATTTCCTGGCCATTATCCCACGCTTGTCAGACACAGACCATCTGCTAAGCTAGACAAATCCAGCTCCCGAAACACCCTGACCTGATTTTTCCTGCTCTGCCTTCCTCACATCCTTCTAGAATATGGGCCTGACACATACGTTTTCTCCATTTCCTAAAATGACGTTTCTTCTACATTAATTGAGTCCCTGTCCCCAACACTTGGTTTAGGGCCAGGATCACCTGCTTCATATTCCCCAGATGGTTTCTTTTCCTACCCTCTACATCCCTAACGTTCTAGCAGAGGGGAAGCCCAGGGCAAGGGTAGAGAATGGCAGAGCATTTACATTGCATGATATCACTGAATTCAGGTAAGTGATTATTTTGGGATAGGAGGGAGATGGGAGGAAACCAGGAAAGGCAATAGGTGCTTCAATGTTTGGGCAATATTTTATTTCTGAAGATGAGTACACAAACATGTATTATTCCTTATACCTTTTTTGGGATTCTGAAATGTTTCTATTTAAAATTTTAGAATTAGAGGTCCTCAGCTTTTACCTTAGTGGAATGCCTGCAGGTGGATCCGGGGCTGGAGACAGCACTGATGGACTCTGAAGGCTAGGGAGAATTCAATCAAAATGTTCAGCGCAGGAAGACAGAAGGGCAGAGAAGGGAGGAGGGTTTCTGGGCTCAGTGCCAAGATCTTAGACCACAAGGCTGTCGGTTCATTTGACCGTCTGTGAAAGCCTATGAATCTATTGTGTTTACTGGTGAAAAGCCTCAAAATAGGCGATTCCTAGCTTATAAATTTATTTGCTGGTCTGCTGTGTGGATCTGGGAATAAGTTTTCCTATAGAAACAATATTATAAATGGTGGCTCTGCTCAAAGACCAGCCTACAAAAGCTTATAGAACCCTAACGCATCTAAAATATTATGCTAATAATACTAAAGACCCTGACCACTATTTAACAGTATTTGTGTGAGAAAGTACATTTAGAGTTTTAATGCCAGTAATGCATATTCTTCATCTCTGTGAATCCTCTGGACTCCTGACCTTATTTCCACAGCAGCTGATTCTTATCATAATGGCTCCATCTGTGGGGGAGGGGAGGGTAGTTGCTTTCCGTTGCTACAGGATTCAAGCTGGAGTTCCACGCACTTCATTTCCACTGACATGATTCCAACCCCAGCTGTATGCTGGCCTGTGATCTAAATGTAGCCTCCCAAGCACAACATGGAGTTTCTTGTTTGTACGTGTTTTGTAGACCTATCACAAGCCAACACTTAAATTCTGTCATATTAGGGACCTCATTTGCATGTTTCTGGGACATCACAGGAGACCTCATTTCATAAGAGCAATGATGTGGGAGACTTTGGGAATAATACAACCCTGAAACACTGGGAAAGGAGATAAGCCCAGGACAGTCTATGACTAGGAGATAGCATGGTCAAGAAGAGGAGTTAGGCTCTAGCTGGTTTGGCTCAGAGGATAGAATGTCGGCCTGCAGACTGAAGGATCCTGGCTTTAAATCCAGTCAACAGCACATGTGTGGGTTACAGGCTCAATCCTGAGTAGGGAGCTCGCAGGAGGCAACTGATCAATGATTCTCTCTCATCACTGATGTTTCCATCTCTCTCCCTTCCCCTTCCTCTCTGAAATAAAAACATATTTTTAAAAAAGAAGAGAATTCACCCTGACTTTGGTAAGAATGTGATGGAAACTGTGCCTCAGGTTAGGACACTGGTGGCCTTAGCAAGGACAAGTATTCCTGAGTGTGATGCAGAGGACTGCACTCAAGTACTCTCACTTGCCTGCAGAGTTCACTTGTAGAACTGCAAATTGGAAGATCCACGTGGCATTTGGGGACCTGAAAGCAAAACTATCATTTACAAAATGTCTTGTTCTTTGTAAAATAAACCTTGTAACTGTAAGAAACCTCATCACATCCGGAGTCCCTGCCGCAGTGGTGGGGGAACGACGGCATGTGGTGGGCCTAATGATAGGGAGAAGTGGTGAGGGGTAGCTTCTAAGGAAATACTAAGAAATGTGAACACAGTTTTATACACAAAAGATATTTAACACAGTATAATTTATAACTGAAAACAAACTAAATATTCAGTAATAGTGAAAGTGTTAAAGTAATTTACGGTACATCCACATGAAATTCATGGCTACCATATGCAATCATTTAAAATAGTTTTGTGGCCCAGCTGGCGTGGATCAGTGGTTGAGCATCAACTTATGAAGCAGGAGGTCAAGGTTTGATTCCTAGTCGAGTCCTGTGTCTGGGTTGCAGGCTCATTTTTTTCCCTACAACTTTATGCCATAATGAATTTTCTGGTGTTGTACAAAGAATTGCAGTTCAGATAATAACTGTCAAAATAATTTTACATATTAGATAATCATATATCAAATAACCTTTGAGCTTTACTATTTATTATCTTGGAGCATGATTGAATTAAGCAGTAGAGTGTACTTTAAGACAAAAATAATTACTTGACAGTTTACCTGAACTCGTTTGCTACTTTCAGCAGCCTAGATGCTCTGTCAAAGGCTCCTGCCCTCTGCTAACTTTGCCTTGGGTCATATCTCCAGGCTTCATCTTTATCTTGTTCCCTTGGCCTAGCCTGAATTCTGTATAGGTTCTTCAACTCAGGTCTGACTCTTAATCTCTCCTAATCCTTTTGTCTTGATGTTTTAACAGTTCCCTGCTTCTCTAGCCAGATCTCTTCGAGACATGATTGAGACTTCCAACCAAGTACACAGAGATTTCCTAAGGATCTTTGTGTTTTCTTGCTCTAGGTTTCCAGGGTCCCCAGCTGGCATGGCACCTCCAATAAGCCAGTAAAGCACATATTACTGGCCTTCTTTCCTTTCCCTCTCTCAGTTAGTTCTCCATGATGAACAGTTTTCTCAGCCAGGTAAGTTACATGGGCCAAATCTCGTCCTGACCATCTGGCACCCTCCAGTGGCCATAAATGGGTGTGCCTTGGCTAACAATGAGTTTCAGAGTTACATCCTACTGAGCATCCCAGGCCTGTTAGCGCCCTCCAGTGACAGTTAATAGAAGTTGCTATCAGAATCTACCATCAGATTTTGGCAAGCATTACTTCAGCCTGGCTCCTTCAACTTGCTGATGGAGAAGTTCAACAAAGGCCCTGTCTCCCTTTTTATTTGGTGAATGTATTTGTATCAATACATGCTAAAATCTACATTCTGAAAGGAAAACCCTTTTCTGGTTTTGCATTTGGCAGGCAAGTAATAATAAGTACTGACTTAATTGAGTGCCAGATGCTGAGCTAAATACTTTACATACATTATCACATATAATCCTCACAGCACTGGGAAGTAGGCACCTATTTCAAAACTTCATTTTACAGAGGAGGAAACAGACTGAAAGTCAAGGTTATGCTTAAAGGTCAAGATCTCCCTGCTAGTTGATGGCTAACTTAAGCTTCAAAACCAGCCCACCTGCCTTGAGGGGCAAGCTTCCTAATCACTAAGCCATACAGTCTCTGCAGAAAACTGGGATAGCCAGCCATGTTTTCTACCATGTATAAGTTAGTCTTTAGCAAGAAGAAAGAGAAAAAATATACAGAGAGAAACAGCGACAAGATACAGAACTAGAGTTCTAATAAGGCTTCAGTTCTAGTTGTTCCTGAGGCCCAGGAGCAACCTTGTCCTATTCCAGATTTGGCTGTTTCATCAGATACATAAGTCCTCCTAATAACCACCCCTTTCAGTCCATTTGATGTGGCTTCCTGACACTTGCAACGCAGGAGTCCTGCTAAAACAGGAACAAGTGGGGCACTTTTGAAGACAGTCTAAGTATTAACAGACAGAGGAGCATTAGACAGAATAGTCATGAATTGTGGGAACCATACTGGGTTATTTCAGTAAAAAAAAGAAGAGACTGAGTCAAGCTACTAGAGACAAGACACTCATTACTCAGAGACAACTCAAAAGGAAGATTTCTAAAAATATACATGTGCACTAAACCCGGAGTACAGTGAGCCACGGGCCTCAGGAAGAGCTGGAGGTGCGGCAGTAGCATCTCCCCTGGGGCCTTTTGACCTCTCAGTGAATCAGCACCTCTCTCTTTGGACCAGCCTTCTCAGCCTACTCATCTTGCACCTGGCTGCAAAAGTGGTCACTCTAGCCCCTGCACCTCGATGGCCTTCCAGTTCCAGCACATCCCGAAATTGTGGTTTCCCTCTGTGTTCCTCATTGTAGGTTCCCAAGAGAGAAGACCTGACTTCTGCTTTTCTTTTTAAATCAAAACACACGAAACATAGGTCACTGGGTATAATTTATGGCCACTCCCTTGGACCAGGTGTCCAATTAGTTATGGTCATGGTCATATGGCCTACTGACAAGTCAGTAAGGTCAGTGGATAGGGATCTGAGTGGGCCAGTAATAATTGGTATCTCTAATCAAGCCCATCTAAATGTAATTTGAGCTCTTGCCAATAACAAAAATTAAACACATTGTAGACATGGACAACCCATTCCCCAAATACCCTCTCTAATTATCTCAAGTTGGCAAAAGAGTTCACCTCCTGGTGCTTGTAGGCTTGCATGCTACCTCTACCTCAAAGTGCACCTTCTCCAATCTTCCAGTCCTGCCTGCACCTGCCCGAAACACTGCAGTGAGCCAGACCACTCCACTCACTTGGGAGTCTATTAATTTTTTCTCTCCTTAACCACACTAAAGACTTTGCTTAGTAAAGCATTTTGAAGATTTAGAAAGTGACTGCTCAGTCTGCTTAGGATTTATATCCCAAGCAGATGTGCCAAGAAGTCATAGGAATCAAACTGCTGTTCTGTGAGCAGAATAATATATGAACATGCCTTTTAGTAGTTTCGATTACACAGCTGTACAAATTGCAACGGAGTCTTCATAGCTAAAATTGCTTTTATCAAAAACATATCACTTCCTCAGGGCAGATATAGGTTTAAACATAGCAGACACCATGAGGGGCATTAATCCTTGTGCAATATTTCTCATTACTTGAGAAAAATATTCCAGGAAATTGAGATATTGTAGTACTTAACTTACTTTGAGAAACCTCTGCCCTTTATCATAATAACTGAAATAAGTAATATGATAAAAATAAGGAGCTCTAAATAATGGCACCATCATTTTAAACTTTAGTCTCTGTGAGCCTCAGTTTCTTAAACTGCTAAATTGAATATTGGTATCCATCTTACAGTGTTGTAAGGAGCCAATGAGAGCTTTATGAAGAGCTTAGCAAAATGCTAATCATAGACTCTCTGCTCCTCCTGTTTGTCAGACAGCCTCTCCTCCCGCGCGGTGCCAGCCACAACCCTGAGACACAATGGTGAAGGTCGGAGTGAACGGATTTGGCCGCATTGGGCTCCTGGTCACTAGCACTGCTTTTAACTCTGGCAAAGTGAACATTGTCGCCATCAATGACCCTTTCATTGACTTCAACTACATGGTCTACATGGTCTATGATTCTACTCATGGCAAGTTCAAAGGCACAGTCAAGGCTGAGAACAGGAAGCTTGTCATCAATGGAAAGTCCATCTCCATCTTCCAGGAGCGAGATTCTCGCCAATATCAAATGGGGTGATGCTGGTGCTGAATATGTTGTGGAGTCCACTGGTGTCTTCACTACCATGGAGAAGGCTGGGGCTCACTTGAAGGGCGGAGCCAAGAGAGTCATCATCTCTGCCCTTTCTGCGGATGCCCCCATGTTTGTGATGTGTGTGAACCATGACAAGAATGACAACTCCCTCAAGATTGTCAGCAATGCCTCCTGCACCACCAACTGCTTGGCCCCCCTGGCCAAGATCATCCATGACAACTTTGGCATCATGGAGGGACTCATGACCACAGTCCACGCCATCACCGCCACCCAGAAGACCGTGGATGGCCCCTCTGGGAAGCTGTGGTGTGATGGCCGAGGGGCTGCCCAGAACATCATCCCCATTTCTACTGGCACTGCCAAGGCTGTGGGCAAGGTCATCCCTGAGCTGAATGGGAAGCTCACTGGCATGGCCTTCCGTGTCCCCACCCCCAATGTGAAGGTTGTGGATCTGACCTGCCGCCTGGAGAAAGCTGCCAAATACGATGACATCAAGAAGGTAGTGAAGCAGGCATCAGAGGGCTCCCTCAAGGGCATCCTGGGCTATACTGAGGATTGTCTCCTGCGACTTCAACAGTGATACCCACTTCTCCACCTTTGATGCTGGGGCTGGTATTGCCCTCAATGACCACTTTGTCAAGCTCATCTCCTGGTATGACATTGAATTTGGCTACAGCAACAGGATGGTGGACCTCATGGTCTACATGACCTCCAAGGAGTAAGAGCCCCTGGACCACCAGCCCCAGCAAGAGGAAGAGAAGCTCTCCGCTGCTGGGGAGTCCTTGCCCCAGATCAGTACCCCGACACACTGAGAATCTCCTGACCACCGTTTCCATCCCAAACCCCCTGAAGAAGGGGAGGGGCATAGGGAGCCCTACTTTGTTGTTCACCATCAATAAAGTTCACTGTACCCAGTCCCCACCCCCAAAATGCTAATCATAATAAGTGTTCAATAAATGTTAGTTGCACCGAAACCAGTTTGGCTCAGTGGATAGAGTGTCAGCCTGCAGACTGAAAGGTCCCGGGTTCCATTCCGGTCAAGGGCATGTACCTTGGTTGCGGGCACATCCCCAATAGGGGGTGTGCAGGAGGCAGCTGATCGATGTTTCTCTCTCATCGATGTTTCTTTCTATCCCTCTCTATTCCTCTCTGTAAAAAATCAATAAAAAATATATATATTTTTAAAAAAATAAATAAATAAATGTTAGTTGCTATAATTTCATTACATTTTGTTTGTCACTTTACTATTTGTCAAAGTGTTTTAGCAGTTTCTCATTTTATCCTTCCAACTTATAGGTAGATATGATGATAAATGTATCCTGATTTTATAGTACAACAAACAGAAACCGAGAGATTAAATAACCTATCTAAGATAAGTGACTTTTCCAAGGTAACAGAGACAATAATTCATATCTCTTACTTCCACTGAGTGTTCTTTCTGCACAGAACTTAAGTCCTGTGACTGGGATTTTAATGAAAGGAGAAACTTAATATTATACTTAAGGAAAAATCCTCCACAACTTCTATCCAAGAATTGTTACTCAGCTCGAGATGCTGTGTGAATATCCATTTTTTTGGCAGCATGGAAAGCTAGATAACCTGTAAGGCCTATTAGCTATGAGATAGTTAATTCCTGATGAAAACTAACATGCATTTTAAAGTTTTGCTACGCTTTCATGAAAGAAATCAAAAAGAAAAAAAGTGAGCTCAAATAAGAGCAGGGAGCAAACACAAAAGCCAGAGCTGGCAGGGGCGTGTGCCAGCTCCAGTCCCGGACAGTCCTGAAGGCGCATTACAAAGTGTGGTAATTACACCCGAGATTTCTGCTTTGAGCACGGTTCAAAAAAAAAAAAAAAGCTTCAGAGACCCTTGAAGAGTTAGTTGCAACTCAGCGCTCCCGTCAGAATCAAATGCAAATACTCCCTGAAGGAAAGCAACTCCCAGTTTGCATCCTTGGGTTTTCCATAAATTAAGTTCAACAAAATATCAGCTCACAATTTTTAAAAAGTCACCAACACATAAGCCACCATTAGGACCAACATACACCGCAAATAATACATTTATAAGGACCAAATAACTGGAATTGGGTTATTAAATAACCTATTATGAACCCTATAAAGAAATAAAATATGGAAAAAATAAATTTAAAAAACATGAGACTAGCCCTAACCGGTTTGGCTCAGTGGACAGCACGTTGGCTTGCAGACTGAAAGGTCCCAGGTTCGATTCTGGTCAAGGGCATGTAGTACCTTGGTTGCGGGCACATCCCCAGTAGGGCATGTGCAGGAGGCAGCTGATCGATGTTTCTCTCTCATCGGTATTTCTAGTTCTTTATCCTTCTTCCTTCCTCTCTGTAAAAAAAATCAATAAAATATATTTAAAACAAAACATGAGCCGAAACCGGTTTGGCTCAGTGGATAGAGCGTCAGCCTGTGGACTGAAAGGTCCCGGGTTCAATTCTGGTCCAGGCATGTTCCTTGGCTGCGGGCACATCCCCAGTAGGGGGTGTGCAAGAGGCAGCTGATCGATGTTTCTCTCTCATCGATGTTTCTGACTTTCTATCCCTCTCCCTTCCTCTCTGTAATAAATCAATAAAATAAAATAAAAAATAAATGAAAAACAAAACAAAACATGAGACTATTAAAATAACCAGAAATATTAGTAAATGACACAAATAAAACTTCTTGGACCAATAGGTATTCTAGATCTTGAAATTAACAACTCAATGAACACAGACTAAGACAGGACTAGTGTCCTGGAAGTAATATCTGAAGAAATTACCCAAAATGCATGCAGTACAGAGTATGCAGGAGGTGGAAATATGAAAGGGGTAAAAAGACACAGAGGATAGAACAAGAATTAACATATGCCTAATCAGAATAAGAGAAAAGACCCTAACTAGTTTGGCTCGGTGGATAGAGTATTGGCCTGCAGACTGAAGGGTCCCAGGTTCGATTCCGGTCAAGGGCATGTACCCAGTAAGGGGTGTGCAGGAGGCAGCTGATTGATATTTCTCTTTCATCAATGTTTCTGGCTCTCTATCCCTCTCCCTTCCTCTCTGTAAAAAAACAATAAAATATATTTTTAAAAAAGAATAAGAGAAAAAGGGAAAAGCAATATTGAAAAAGATAATGACCAAGAATTTTCTTGAACTGATTAAAGATAAGTCCACCAGCAGGGAAAGCATAGCATATGTCAACCATGATAAACAGAGAAATCCACATCTGGACATATTGTGATAAAACAGCATAAAATCCCGGGGGCGGGACGGGGGAGGAAGGGCACCTAAAAGAACAAATAATAAGCTATTAGAGATATTTTTTAAAAGGAAGTATAACAATAATTTATTAATGCCCACAACCACCCAATATAGTAGTTACTGTTATTATTTCTGTTTTAAGGTAAGAAAACTTTGGCTGAGAGGGAAAGCCCAAGGTCCTACAAATATATAGCAATAAAGATATAACATAAAAACACAAGAATGAGTGGGGAAAGTAGATCATAAAATTCTGCTTCAGCCATATGCAAAACAACATATGAATCTGAGAACATAAACTTAGGATAAAGCTTAGAAACATAACACAGTAAAAAAAAAAAAAGCACTCTAACTAGTTTGGCTCAGTGGATAGAGAGTCAGCTTATGGACTAACAGGTCCTGGGTTCAATTCCAGTCAAGGGCACACGCCCAGGTTATGGGCTCAATCTCCAGTAGTGGGAGTCCAGGAGGCAGCCGATCAATGATTCTCATGATTGATGTTTCTATCTCTCTCTCCCTCTCCGTTCCTTTCTGAAATCAATAAAAATACATTTTAAAAATAAAATCAATTGCCAAGGAGCTCATCTTTAACTAGATTTTTACAATTCTATATAATAAAATAGTAATATGTAAATTGACCGTACCTTTGCTACACCCACCAGCCACGCCCACTAGCCAATGAGAAGCTGGGGCGGAGCCAGCCAGCAAGAGCGTGGCCGGGGCTACGGGAGGCGGGGCCGAGGCTGGTGAGGCTGTGGGGGATGAAAGCGAGGCAGCCCAGGCTGTGGGGGTGGCAAAGCCGATGTTCCAGGCCACAGGGGGGGTAGGGCCAAGGCGGCCCAGGCCACAGGAGGCGGGGCTGAGGTGGCCCAGGCCATGGGGGGCGCAGCCGTGGTTCTGGGCCATGGGGGGTGGGGCCGAGGTGGCCCAGGTCACAGGGGGCAGGGCCAAGGTGACTCGGGCCATGGGGGGGCAGGGCCGAGGTAGCCAGGGCCGTAGGGGGCAGGGCCGAGTCCTGTGCTAGCCATGCATGAGCTGGCTGGGGCGAAGGCACAGGCTGGCGGGGGCGTGGCTGCGACAGAGCCAGCCATTGGCCCCATTGTAGGGCAATGGCTGGGTGTCCAAGGCCTAAAGCCTCGGCCGCAGGCTTTAGGCCTTGGGCAGGCTGGGGTGAGTGGTCAGTAGGACATCCCCTAAGGGCTCCCAGTATGTGTGAGGGGGCAGGTTGGGCTGAGGAATCACCCACCCCCAGTGCATGAATTTCATGGACCGGGCCCTTAGTCTATATATATAAAACCCTAATATGCAAATAGACCGAATGGCGGTTGCTATTACATGCACTGACCATCGGGGGGCATGCATGGAACATGCCTGACATTGGCCATGGCGGGATGGTAAAGCAGGTGAGCGGGGGTGCCAGACCAAGGCAGGCTGCAGGCTGCTGTCATTGGGGTGAGCCTCTGGTGGTTACTGAAAATTCTTTGCTCCTGCATGCCATGTTCCCACCAGATGCTCACCACTGCTGCCATCAGCAGGTGCAAGCAGCAGCTGCCAGCCCGGATCCCTCCTCAGGGCTTCTCCACCTCCCCCTGCTCCTGAGGGGGGATGGAAGCAGCAGCTGCTGCTCACACCACCTGAGGGCGCTGGCCCTGCTCACACCCACTGCTGGTGCTGGTCCCAATGCCTCCACACTGTCAGCGAGTGTGTGTCAGCAAGAGTGAGCAGGGCTGGTGCCTTCAGCATGTGGGAGCAGCAGTGGTAGGAGCAGGGCTGCTGGCAGCCAAGGGAGAGGGAGTCATGGCAGGAGGGGCCAGGTTAGGGCATGGAGGATGGGCCAAGACCCGCCCCTATGCCCACCACAGCCTCATGCCCACAGTTCCTTTCAAGGTGCATGAATTCGTTCACTGGCCCGGAGTATATATTTAAAAACCACTGGTTAATCTGTCTGACTGATGGGTGAGTGAGATAATCAGCTTCTAGAGTTTAACTGCCAATTTTTTGTAGTGAATCTCAAAAAGGCTTCCTACATAATTAGTGAAAGATAATGATGGAGATTTTGGGTAGAGGGAACCACGATGGCGGCATAGGTAAAACACCTATCTTGCCGTCATACTCAGCAGTTTTAATACTACAACTTAACGAAAGAACAAACACCTTCCAGAATCACCAGAAAGCTGGCCGAGTGAAAATTCCACAAATAAAAGTGAAGATAAGACACTGTGACTCGGAGGAGTGGCGGCGGACAGCATTGAAAGATTTGCAAGGAGAGAGGTTTGGAGCGCGCACCAGCGGAAAGGGCAGGCGGCTGAAAACCGGCCAGTTTTCTCGAACGGGGAGACAAAGACGTCCCACTGGACTGATTCTCCAGCTCTGGGCGAAGTCCAGGGAACCCACTATCACACGGGGTGAAAACTGGACAGTGGGAGGGCACGCCGAAACTCGGGTGCTGCCGGGTCTCCCGGCTTGTGGAGAAGGCAGCTTGTGCGAACAGCTCAGCTGTGTGACCGCACAGAGAGCGCTCTGCGACTTGCCCTCTCATTCGGGAAACCGTCAGACTGCTTTGTTTTACGACCCTGGGTGAGACGCTGGGCGTGCAGACTCCTTTGGGGAGAGTCTGAATTCCCCGGCAGCCGGTGGATCTCGGCAGCGGCTCTCTCTCAGAGGTGCTGGAAGCCATTGCCACCGACACAGAATCCCTGGGGCCGCATAGGGCGGAGCTAACTGTCTGCTTGGCCCGGAGACTCCACCCATCCAACCTGAGCACAGCTGAGCCTCACAGACAATTGGCCTGGAGGTCAACCCCTCCAAGTGCTAACAACGATTAACCTGAGCTTAACTTCAGCGAGACTGTGCAACCCATACCCACCTCAGATAACTGGGGAGGCTGAGCCACTGTCCCTAGTAGGAAGTCTACCACACAAAGCTAATTGACCAACTCAGGGAAGCAGCCACCATGCAGAGACATGGAAAGAAATCAGATGTGAAAGAAATGGAGGGGAAAAAACGACTGGACATGGAATTCAAAACCACGGTTGTAGGGTCTTTCAAGAGGCTCCAACAAAAGGTCGAGGCCTATAGGGAAATAAGCAAGACCACAAAGGAAATGAATGAGTCCTACAAGGAAATGAACGAGACCCTCAAGGATATAAAGGAGACTCTCAAGGATATGAAAAAGGACCAACCAGAAATTAAGCATACACTGACTAAAATAAAAAATATTACACAAAGACCTAAAAGTGCTCTGGAGCACCCCAAGAACCAAGTTAAAGATTTGAAATACAAAGAGGTAAAATCCACTCAGCTGAAAAAGCAAGAAACCAAAAGAATCCAAAAAATTGAAGATAGTATAAGGGGCCTCTGGGACAACCTCAAGCATACCAACATCCAAATTATAGGGGTGCCAGAAAAAGAGAGAGACCAAGACAATGAAAACCTATTTGAAGAAATAGTGACTGAAAACTTCCCACACCTGGTGAAAGAAATTGACTTAGGAGTCCAAGGAGCGCACCGAACCCCAATATATAGGAACCCTAAGAGGACCACACCAAGGCACATCATAATTAAAATGCCAAGACCAAAAGACAAAGAGAGAATAATAAAAGCAGCAAGAGAGAAACAATTGGTTACCTATAAGGGAGCACCCATACAATTGTCAGCACATTTCTCAACAGAAACGATGCAGGCCAGACGGGAGTGGCAAGAAATATTCAAAGTGATGAACAGCAAGAATCTACAACCAAGATTACTCTATCCAGCAAAGCTATCATTCAGAATTGAAGGTCAGATGAAGTGCTTCGCAGATAAGAAAAAGCTAAAGGAGTTCATCACCACCAAACCAATATTATATGAAATACTGAAAGATATTCTTTAAGAAGAGGAAGAAGAAAAAGATAAAACTGTAAATTAGGAACAACAAATATACATCTATCAACAAATGAATCTAAAAATCAAGTGAATTAATAAGCTAATGAACAGGATAAACTGGTGAATGTAACAGAATCACGGACATAGAGAGGGAATGGACTGACAACTCTTGGGGAGAAAGGGGGTGTGGGAAGTGCAGCAAGAGACTGGACAAAGGTCATGCAACTATGGGAGAGGACAGTGGAGGGGGGTGAGGGCAGAGGGTGGGATGGGTACCAGGTGGAGGGGAACTATAGGGTGAAAAAAAAAGGGAACAATGTAATTAATAAACTGAACAATAAAGATTAAAAAAAAAAGATAGATAACGATGGAAGTCGTTTGTGTCTTGGGATTTTAAATTCCTGGTCCTGTATTTTCTTCCAAATGAAACAGTCTATTCATACAGCTCTAATAAGAGGTGTGCTATTCGCATCATTTATATGGTTATCTTAAACATTCTATTCCAGACAGTAAAGAAATATTTCTACATAGAAAAAATATGTTTATAGAATAACCATATTAGAAAACAGCTCATTTTATTTTGTGTTTGATATCATATAATTAAGTTGGTAACAAGTGAAAAAAATGTGTTTCTTTTTTGGGGGGTTAGTAGGAATATAAAGTAAATTTGCTGTCTCATATGAAAAATGTTATAAACCAATTAGCTCAGTTTTAAAGTAAATAAATACATCTGAGTTTCTATTATAGCAAGGGAGATTTACTCAATAAATTATACATATATTTTTACGGCACTAAATTTACATATTAGTCAAGTTCTAATTCTTATTTGTAGTCAATTTTATGCAAATATATTTAGTTGTATTTAAATATTTTTCAAAATATTTGGAAAGTGCCCAATCCAAATTAATAACAATTAGGAAAAAACTAAAACAAAACAAAAAGTCACTAACAATTAGCAAAATTAATATTCTTTAATATTTTCATGCTACAGCTTAAGAGCCAGAACACTTTGAAAAGATATTGTCTTATTTTTCAATCCTTATAATACATTCAAAGTCACTAGACCAATTTAAAATGATTTGTCCTGTTCTCTGTATTTTTTGCATACCTTAATAGTTTGTAATTATCATTAAAACATCTTTGAACTGGATGTTTGAGTTTTATCATGTTTTGTGTAGCAATGTGTATTTAATTTGGTAATATACTATCTTCCACTAATCAAAGTCCATAAACTTGATCTTCCCTCAAGAATTTCACCAAAAAAAATCTCAACATTGGATGTTCTTTTAATATGGTAGAGTGTTTACTAGACATAATGCATGCAATCTTCCCTCATGAAAAATAATGATTAATTTGTTTTCATAGGGATAAACCAGCTTAGTGATTTATTAGGTTTGATGCATTATGAATTGGAAGACATGATTTAAAAGATTTCTGTATAATTTTTCATTCTTTTGATTAGTTATATAATCTGAAATTAATACTATAACTTTCTGGAAAAGAAAAAAAGGATTTTCCCACAGTTAATTAAGATAAGCTCTCAAAAATGCATCCTTGCTGAGTCTGTATTTACTAATATGCCATGTCTCATATTCTCCTACAGTTTTTTTTTAGTTTTTTTAAAATATATTTTTATTGATTTTAAAGAGGAAGGGAAAGGGAGAGAGAGAGTCAGAAACATCAATGATGAGAAAGAATCATTGATCAGCTGCCCCATGCACAACCCGCAACCCGGGCATATGCCCTGACTGGAAATCGAACTGACTTCCTAGTTCATAGGTTGACACTCAACCACTGAGCCACTCTGACCGGGCAGTTTTTTTAGTTTTTAAATGTTATATTCATTAGTTTAAATTTTTGTGAAAGTAAGAGTAGACTTTGGCATTTATAAGGCATTTGTCCAGAAGCCTTTGTGATTCCCCTCATTTAAAACAAACAAAACAACAATAACAACAAAAATAAAACTTTAGAACATAAAACTTGGTCTATAGAGAGAAAATCAAATTGCAAAGAGAGAAACAAAATTCAAGAAAGCCAGACCTTGACAATTCCCTGTACTTGATGCTATTTTCTTCCTGAAACCCAGCTACCTCCCAACCTGAGATAACCCTTTACCTATACAGTAAATTCCCTCTTCAGCTTCAATCTACTTCAAGTTGGTTTCTGTTACCTTCATCAAGAGTTCTAATAAATATATTTATGCGAAACTAACTGGTACTATATATATAATTCATTCCATTGCATGGACCCATTGACTTTCAGCTAATCTTTTTGATATCTTACTGATGTCATGGAGTTAAGAATCCTTTTGTTAAAGAAAAGAACCTGAACCAGTTGGTTCAATCTGACTTGCAAACAAGATTTCAGGGCTCAACAAGCATACCAAATAGAAGTAGCCTTTACAGAAGGCGGCCCATTATTATTTGGATGATCCACAGATTACAATGTACAACTAGATTTAAGTGATAAATGAAAAGAGTAAAAGGATTTCAATATACCAGTTATCTGCAATATAGGTAGTATCTCTTTCTCTGAAGCCTACTACTAAAACCAGATGCTTAGCTTTATGATTTCCTTCTCTCAAACAAGATAAGAACAAAAACATACATAAATCACTTAGCATTATAAGGATTATCAGCTTTGCTGAAAACATAATGTCTTTGGGGCTTTGAATGAAAGTCCTAATTTAAACCATTCCTAGAATGGATAAATATTCAAAAACAGTACCACACAAACTTTGCCTGCCTCAGGCTAACAAGTATTTATGACTCTATCATATGCATTCTTTTTTGGAATTTTTCTTTCATCTGAGAAGTAATTCTTTCACTTGGATATCTTTTAGAAATCAAATTAGGTACAAAGCAGTGACAGCTTAGATCTTGCCTATATATAATAAATCAATTCATACAACTTTTTTCCATTAAGAACAGTTCACTAATAGCCAAGTGGGCATGCTTTAAATTAACCTGATATACAAGAATCCAGTCAGGTTGTAAATCTTTGTATTATAGTCTCACCATCTAATTATATGTTTCGTAAGAGTCCCTTAAAGGGTGTACACTTTGTAATTAACATTTTAGCAACATCAGGATTGAAATTACATGTAGTGTCTCACAATACTCTGTAAGCCCTAGATGGTTTGGCTCAGTGATTAGAGCAGCAGACTGTGGACTGAAGAGTCCCGGGTTGAAGTCCCAGTCAGGGCACATGCCTGGGTTGTTGGCTCAGCCCCTAGAGTGGGGCGTGCAGGAGGCAGCCGATCAGTGATTCTCTCTCATCATTGATGTTTCTCTCTCTCTCTCTCTCTGAATCAATAAAAGTATATATTTTTTAAAATACTCTGTAAGCTCCTAGGAGTTGTTTCGTAGAATGTGGAATTGGATAAATAACAGCGATGGAAGAGTTGGGCTAGAAGAGAAGAAATGAAACAATATGGAAACATTGTGGCACCAGACTTGGCAATGGGCAGAAGCCAAGGGCAAGGAATAACATTGAAAGGACATGAGAGCAAGTATGAACCAAAATTTTGTTCATTCTGAAATAGTTATACCTAGGATATGAAAACTGGCAAATTGCCTGAGCCCCACTGTATTGGGGGTTATGTGGACTTCAGGATTAAATTAGATCAACTACATGAATCAGAATGGCAGTGAGGGGAGTCATAGAAGGAGGCATTCCTATTAATTAAACAGCAATGATTCAGAACATGGTGGCAAAGTGAGTATGTATGCATCTCAACCAAATTCACGTGTGCAGGGGATGAATGTAAGTTTATTTTCCTATAATACCTTAGTTTCTATTATAAGCTTCCATTCCATTGGGTGGATCAATCAGGATGGAGTAAGAAAACAGAAATCACTGTAGGTGTTTCAGGCAGGAGGGAATTTAATATGGGGAATTAGGTGCTTATATAACTCATTGGAAAGGGCTTAGGGAAGCAAAGGCCAGGGTAAACCACCAATAATCTGAGGAAATAAGAAGTTGTACCCTAGAGGCTAACTAGCATGCTATTAAACAATGATTGGGTTACCAATGATATCAAAAAAGAAATAAAAAGCATCATAACAACAAATGACAATGAAAACACAATAATTCAAAAATGAATAGAACACAGTGAAAGCAGTCTTGAGAGGGAAGTTCATAGCTCTATAGGCCTATCTCAAAAAAAAACAAGAAACAATGGTAATAAATTATCTAATCCTACAACTCAAAGAGTTAGAAAGAGAGCAACAAGAAAAGCCCAGCATAAGCAGAAGGAAGGAAATAATAAAAGATGAGAGTGGAGATAAATGACATAGAGACCAAAGGGGGCGGGGGGGGGGAGAAAAAACGATACAAAAGATCAACAAAACCAAGAGCTGGTTCTTTGAAAGGATAAACAAGATTGATGAACCTCTAGCCAGGCTCACCAAGAAGCAAACAGAGAGGACCCAAATAAATAAAATCAGAAATGAAAGAGGTGAAGTAACAACCGATCCCACAGAAATACAAACAATTATGAAAAAATACTATGAACAACTCTATTCTAACAAAATGGACAACCTAGATGAAATGGACATATTCTTAGAAAAATACAAGCTCCCAAAACTCAATCAAGAAGAAAAAAAACCTGAATAGGCTGATAACTACTGAAGAAGTTAAAGCAGCGATCAAAAATCTTCCAGCAAACAAAAGTCCTGGTCCGGATGGCTTTACAAGGGAGTACTACCAAGCATTCAAAGAAGAACTAAAACCCATCTTCCTCAAAGAAGAACTGAAACCCATCCTCCTCAAACTATTCCAAAAAAATTCAAAAGAAAGGCATACTTCTAAGCTGTTTCTATGAAGCCAGCATTGCCCTAATCCTAAAACCAGATAAAGACACCACACAAAAGAGAGAGAGAGAGAGAGAGAGAGAGAGAGAGAGAGAGAGAGAGAGAACTACAGGCCAATATCCTTGCTGAACATAGATGCCAAAATCCTCAACAAAATTCTAGCAAATTGGATTCAGCATTACATTAGAAAGATCATACACCATGACCAAGTGGTATTTATTCTGGGGTTGCAAGGATGATACAATATCCATAAATCAATAAATGTGATATATTACTTAAACAAACTGTGACAAAAATCACATAAACATATCAATTGAAGCAGAAAAAAAGAATTTAACAAAATCCAACACCCTTTCTTGATAAAAACTCTCAGCAAAGTGGGAATAGAGGGATCATACCTCAACAAAATAAAAGCCTTATATGACAAACTACAGCCAACATCATACTCAATGGGCAAAAACTAAACTCATTTCCCCTAAGAACAGGAACAAGACAGGGATGGCCCACTTTCATCACTCCTATTCGATATAGTACTGGAAGTGCTAGCCATAGCGAACAGACAAGATGAAGAAATGAAAGGCATCCAAATTGGAAAAGAAGTAAAACTGTCCTTATTCGTAGATGGCATGATAATATACATAGAAAACCCCAAAGACTCTATAAAAAAAAACTACCAGACCTAATAAATGAATTTGGCAATGTAGCAGGATACAAAATTAACACCTAGAAATCTATGGCCTTTTTATACACCAAAAATGAACTCACAGAAAGAGAAGTGAAAAAAAAATCCCATTTACCACTGCACCAAAAAAATGAAGATACCTAGGAATAAACTTAACTAAGGACATAAAAGACCTGTACTTGGAAAATTATAGGACAATGAAAAAAGAGACAGAGGAAGACATAAATAGAAGAGCATACCATGTTCATAGTCTGGTAGAATCAACATCATTAAAATGTCCATACAACCCAAAGCAATCTACATATTCAGTGCAATCCCCATTAAAATACCAATGGCATATTTCAAAAATCTAGAACAAACTCTCTAAAAATTCATCTAGACTAAAACAAGATCCCTAATAGCTGCAGCAATCCTGAGAAAGAAGAACAAAGTTCTTCTTTGGAGGGAATCACAATACCAGATATCAAGCTATATTACCAAGACACGGTTCTCAAAACTGCCTGGTACTGGCTTAAGAACAGGCATATAAACAAATGGAACAGAACAGAGAACCCAGAAATCCATCCAAGCCATTATGCTCAATATTTGACAAAGGAGTCAAGAGCATACAATGGAGTCAAGACAGTCTCTTCAATAAATGCTTGGTCAGATGCATGTTAAAAAAATGAAACCAGATCACCCACTTACACCATACACAAAAACAAACTCAAAATAGCTAAAGGACTTAAATGTGAGACGGGAAACCATAAAAATCCTAGAAGACTCCATAGGCAACAAAACAGCAGACATATGTCATAGCAATATCTTTACAGAAACAGCCCCTAGGGCAATGGAGACTAAGGAGAAAATAAACAATGGGACTACATCAAAATGAAAAGCTTCTGCACAGCAAAAGAAGCCATCAACAAAACAACAAGAAAGCCCACTGCATAGGAGAACATATTTGCCAACGATATTTCCGATAAGGGTTTAATCTCCAACATTTACAGAGAACTCACACAACTTAACAAAGGGAAGATAAACAATCCAATAAAAAAAAATGGGCACAGGATCTAAATAAACACTTTTGAAAGAAGACATACAGAAGGCCCAGAGACATATGAAAACATGCTGAAAGTTACTAATCATCTGAGAGATGCAAATCAAAACAACAAGATATCATCTCAGACCTGTCAGAATGGCTACCATCAACAAATCAACAAAGTACAAGTGCTGGTGAGGATGCAGAGAAAAAGGAACCCTCATGCACTGCTGGTGGGAATGCAGACTGGTGCAGCCACTGTGGAAAACAGTATGGAGTTTCCTCAAAAAGTTAAACATGAAACTCCCATTTGACTCAGTAATCCCATTTCTTGGACTATATCCGAAGAAACCAGAAACACTAATCAGAAAGGATATATGCACCCCTATGTTCATAGCAGCACAATTTACAATAGCTAAGATTTGGAAACAGCCTAAATGCCCATCAGCAGATGAGTGGATTAAAAAACTGTGGTGAATCTACATAATGGAATACTATGCCACTATAAAAAAAGGAACTTTCACTATTTGCCACAGCATGGATGGAACTGGAGAGCATTATGCTAAGCGAAATAAGCCAGTCGGAGAAAGATCATTATATCATACAGTGATATACATTATATCATACAGCCAACATCATACTCAATGGGCAAAAACTAAATGATCAACATAATGATGAACAAAAACAGATCCAGAGACAAATGGTGGGGGGGGGGGAGAGAGGGTTAGAGAACAACCAAGGGACTTGTATGCATGCATATTAGCATAACCAATGGACACAGATACTGGGGTGGTGGAGGCTTGCCTGGGATGGGAATGGCTGGGGGCAGAGGGAGGGTCAGTTGGGGAAAAAGAATACATATGTAAAACTTTAGACAATAAAAAAAAAAAAAAGAAATTGCAGAAAATTCAAAAGCTATCTCACTGCATGGATGGCCAAGGCAGATGGGATTCAAGGGGACACCCAGAAGCCACTTCAATACTTCATCTTGCTATCTGCTGAGTCCCATATTCTCTCGATGTTGGAGAATCAATAATGGCTTCTGCTTCTCTTCTATCTTCCATATCTCACTTGAATGTCTCTCATTGACTGAATCTAACTAAGGATAATAACAGGGGAGTTTGCCAAGAGTAGTTGCTAGGCTTTCTGCTCCTGCAAAATCGGGAAGAGCTTACATGAATAGGGAAGGTTTTGAATACCAACAGACAATATCTGGCACATGGTGGAAATTTAAACTCAGCTAACTCAGAGGTCCCCCACTCTTTCTTCAGGATTTGGGGGAGTGGGTAGAAGCAGCTTTTATGAGACCTAAAGTTTATATAGTTGGGAGGGAAAGTTCATTACAAAAAGAATACAAAATAAAGAAATTAGGTGCAACCTTGAATTTTTATTTAGAATGGGACATCACAACTAATTATTCATTTTAATAAGTTTACAAGTACACAAATATAACGAATTCCAGAAAAATCACTTGGTATCTTTATTAATTAACTATCCAAAGTGTTGTTACAGCTATAATTCAATACTACTGGTAATGTCATGTAAACCTTTAGAATTGTCAAATAAAAAAAAACTTCTGTCAAGTTTCTTTCATACAATAACTATTTTGGTTTTTGAGTTCAGAATTTGATGTTTTCATTCCTAGCTCTACTGATATAGGCTGCCCTGGTTGCTGACTCTAACCATATTTCCACCTGTTCAAAAATGACAGGCATGAAGGTCTTAAAGAATAACTTGCTCCCAATTTCACCAGCCTTAGGGAGGATTCTTTTTGGAACTAAGCCCAACATTAATAACATAGTGAAAAGGGGAGACAACAGTAGCATCTGCTTTATAATCATGGTGCACTAGCCTTTTTATGTAAGTAGTTTTTCTTGTGGGAAGCAAGAGCTAACTTGCTCTAGATATAAATCTATATAAAAAGCCAGGTTATAGTGTAACATTTACCCATTTGCTGGTTTCAAAATACTAACCTTGAAAGAAGAAAACATACCTATGAGGACTTAATTCTATCAGTCTGAATTTTCTTAGCCAATTCCTAACACACACACAGCTTTATTTTTATTTTTTTATTTTTTTTTTCAGAGAGGGAGGAAGAGAGATAGAAACATCAATGGTGAGAGAGAATCATTGATCCGCTGCTTTCTGCACACTGCCTACTGAGGATGGAGCCCACCATCTGGGCATGTGCCCTGACCAGGAATTGAACTGTCATCTCCTGGGTCATAGGTCAATGCTCAACCACTGAGCCACTCCGACTGGGCAACACACAATTTTTTAGAGAAATTTTCCAGCATGATTTGCTGCAATTAAAGAGGAAGTGTAGCTGCTACACTTGGTTCCTTGGCCTACAGCACGAAATTGATTCGGGCTAAATCACTTTGGATAGTAAATGAACTTTTCTTGAACTCTCATCTTTCACTTTCTTATACACGACACCTTTCTTTGAACTCTCATCTCTCAGTTTCTTATACATGACAGCTAAATTTCCATTTTCCTCTCTTTCCAGGATGAAAATTTTCATTAGACAATGTGATATACAGTAAGCAATTATAATGAAAATCAACATAACTATAGCAGACACTACTAGTTGCTTACCCCATATATGTTCTCTCCTTTTTCCTTACTAATAGAACTCCTATATTATTGGGATCATTATTCTATTGAGCTAAAAGATCAACTTTTCTTTAAAATCATATGGCCTCATGACTAAATTCTGGACAAATAGATTAAAGCAGAAATGTCGCGAGGAACTTGGAGACAGACTCCTTAGAAGTGAACCTAATCAGCCTGCAGGTCTTTTTTTTTTAATCTTTATTGTTCAGTTTATTAATTACATTGTTCCCCCTTTTTTATCCCCCTATACCTCCCCTCCACCTTGTACCCATCCCACCCTCCACCCTCCCCTCCCCCTCCCCACTGTCCTCTCCCATTGCTGCAAGATTTTTGTCCCGTCTCTTGCTGTACTTCCCACACCCCTTTTCTCCCCAAGAATTGTCAGTCCATTCCCTCTCTATGTCCATGATTCTGTTATATTTGCCAGTTTATCCTATTCATCAGATTATTAATTCACTTGATTTTTGTATTAATTTGTTGATAGATGTGTACTTGTTGTTCATAATTTATATTTTTACCTTTTTCTTCTTCCTCTTCTTAAAGAATATCTTTCAGCATTTTGTATAATATTGGTTTGGTGGTGATGAACTCCTTTAGCTTTTTCTTATCTGCGAAGCACTTTATCTGATCTTCAACTCTGAAAGATAGCTTTGCTGGATAGAGTAATCTTGGTTGTAGATTCTTGCTATTCATCACTTTGAATATTTCTTGCCACTCCCATCTGGCCTGCATAGTTTCTGTTGAGAAATCCGCTGACAATCGTATGGGTGCTCCCTTATAGGTAACTAACTGTTTCTCTCTTGCTGCTTTTAATATTCTCTCTTTGTCTTTTGGTCTTGGCATTTTAATTATAATGTGCCTTGGTGTGGTCCTCTTAGGGTTCCTACATATTGGGGTTCGGTGTGCTTCTTGGACTCCCAAGTCAACCTCTTTCACCAGGTGTGGGAAGTTTTTGGTCACAGCCTGCAGGTCTTAAAAGTCCTTTTGCCTTTCTTTCTCTTTCCTGTCTGGAATGTACAGGTGACAGATATCTCCAATAGTCATCTAGGATCATTAATTACTAGGTATGCCCTAGAATGGTTGACCTATAAAGTAGAAGGAACTGGGTATATGATAACTATGGAGCTGCCAAATCAGCCCTAAGTATCTCTTTCTAAACTTCTTTCATGTCAAAGAGAAATAAAATACCTTACTTAAGCCATTATTTAGAATTTTCACTTATGTGCAGCTAGATCTAATCATAACTGATAAAATAAACAAGACTAGTAACACATTTTATTGTATCCTAAATGGACAATTTAGGAGTTAAATATCTTTCCTCTTCTCTAATACATTATTAAATGACTGCTAGCCAAATTATTTTAATTTATATATAATATCTTTTACCATGAGGGTGTAGTGACAGTGAAAAGCATGAGGAAAGCTCTGGGATGCTGGTAAAGTCTGTTTCTTGATCAGGTGTGTTGCTTGTGAGTTGGACTTGATATATGCATACATCTCTGTATAAATTTTAAAAATCAATACAAACTTTTAAAATATATGCACTGTAAATTTGTCTTTTTTTGTGGAATTATTAACCAGTTTAGTTAGGATTTGATATTTTAACCGGATAAATCCTCAGAGAAGTGTGAAGATGAAATGAAGTAATAAATGTAAATTATTCACGTTTAACCTACTGAGTCATGCATCCTATGAAAATTTTTGGAGCACCTACTATGTACACAGCAGAATCAGCTATCACCATTAGCCCTAGTTTAATTGCTTGCTTATTTGTGTTCCTTCTATAGACAAGGTCTAAATCTGTTTTGTTCATGTTGTAAACACAGTTGTTTAACATGGTGCCAAATAGTGACTCTTAATGGAATACTGAGTGAATATATTATAGGTTAAATAACCTCTTGTGGATCACTAGGTGAATGCATTTCAATTTCAAACAACTGACTTACAAGTGATCTTTTGGAATTCATTTGTAAATTAAGGGCAATTGAAGGCTCTTCAGCATCAATATTAAATCAATAATCACAAATAAAATTTCAGGCACTTCTTCTTATACCCAGAAGTTATGTAGTCCAAAACATAAAAGGGTGAAAATCATAATGCAATTGTCATAAGAATCCATCAAAACCCTTTAACTACACTAGTTAAAAGGAGTAGAACAGAATGACTTCTTCAAGTCATAATGAAAATGCAAACAACTATGACTAACCACATACCATATCAAAATAGAACATTTCATTGCATGGCAAGAAAGGAAAGATGTCTCTGTTTTAAGCAATCAAAGAACAAATTGAAAATGCAAGCAACTGGAAAATGCAGTCCATAGAAAGTCCTTGTTAAAATACAAAAAAAATTTCTATGTAAATTAGAATATACATGGTGGCTTTAAACATTGTCTAGATTTCAAAAGAAGAGAAACATCAGTTTGACTTCTGGAGGAGACCTATTTTGGGGGTGCATACCCACTCCACAATCTTTTCTGTGAAAGCTGCCTCCTTGACAAAAGAGCAAGCCTATCCAGCCATTCTTGTCAAGCAACACTCCAGCCATAGCTTATTGGACAACTGGAGAATCCTTGACCTACGATGAACTAGTCAGAATCTTTCTTCTGAAAACCTGAGTTAGTAGGCACTGAGTCTGTAGGTAGTGAAGAGCTCCAGAACTACCAGGTGAATAAGAGTCAGCACCAAGGCTATCTAAAGTTTCACAAAAGCCAAAATTATGAGAAGCAGATGCTGTAAGCAAAGAAGACTGAAGAAAAAAGGATGGAATATTTATGTAAAAAATTGCAGAAGCAAGATAGCATAGATAGAATGCAGAATAGGAGAATGAGCTCTGTTCCTGGATTTCCAGTTCCCATGAAATCCTACTATTTCTTGCTTTTTGCCCCCCTGGCTCAATGATCTCTGATTTTTTTTTTATTGATTTCAGGGAGGAAGGAAGAGGGAGAGAGAGAGATAGAAGCATCAATGATGAGAGATAATCATTGATTGGCTGCCCCCTGAATGTCCCCACTGAGGATCAAGCCTGCAACCCCAGCATGTGCCCTTAACCAGAATCGAACCCGGGGCGCTTTGGTCCCCAGGCCAATGCTCTATCCACTGAGCCAAACCAGCGAAGATGATCTCTGAATTTTTTTTGGCCTCTGCCCCTGGTTTTGCTGCCTTAACATCTCAGAACTTTGATGTCATTGACTTCAGACACCACTTTGCTGTCCACAATCCTCTAAGTGGCAGTATTTTGGATGGACTGCATGGAGTCACTGTTGTCCAGTGTGTAATTAAGATCAAAGTCCTCCCCTTCTTCCAGCAGGGCCTCATACTATTGTTGGATACTGCCCCTCTGCCCAGGTCTGGGCCAGCTCTGACTCTAGGTGCTGCAGAATCCCATGAAGCTGTTCCATCTTCATGGCACAGCAGTCTCCACCTTGCACAGGCTGCTCTCCAAACTGGCCTTTAGATCTAGGTCAATTATGTCTCAGTTCCAATTGTCACCTCTGTGAGGTGACCACTGTGGTGCTCTCTTCAGTTCGCTGGGACCAGTACTTGTCCAGCTCCTTTCATTTCTGAGCCAGTTCATCCCATGAGCCTGGATACCCTAAGGTGCTGAGATTTGGGGCATCCAACTTTGTGGTCAACCCAGAGTTAGCAATCTGGCTTTGTAGACCATTTACTTCCTCCTCTTGGTTCTTCTTCATGAAGAGCAACTGCTCCTTGAGAGTCTCAATCTCTGTCTCCAGCTGCAGCTGAGTGATATTGGTGTCATCAACAACTTTTCAGAGCGTATTGTCACTCTCCATAAACTGGCTCATGGCCAGCTCTCTCTCATACTTTTCTCTGAAGTCATCAGCAGCAAGACAGGCATTGTCAATCTGCAGAATGATGTGGGCATTGTCCATGAAACTGCCAAGGGCCTGAGTCCTCAGGTCCTCTGAGATCTTGAAGTAATGCTCCTAGTCTCTGACCTAGAGTCCTTTCTTCTCTAGGAGTCCCCAGATATTGCTCTCCAATCTCCAATTGTCAGCCTCCAGGCTCCTCACCCTCTCCAGGTAGGAGGCCAGGCAGTCACTCAGGCATTGCATAGTTTGCTTCTTGCTCTGGATGTCTGTTATGCTCATCAGACCCCTGTCCATTCCTGTGGCCAGGCCCCCAAACTCCCACTCGCTCTGCATGTTGGTGGAGTGAGACATGGACATCTGGGAGCCCAAACCCCCAATAACTTGTATTTGTTGCTGGCTGCTCTGCTGGCAGGCCAGCCTGGTTGCTGCAAGACTGCAGGAGCCCAGGGTCTGGAAGTTGATGAAAAAGCTGGTGTGGGTGCTGAAGCTCATATTGTTCAGGGAGGAAGGTGAGAAGCCAAGAGTCAGGTTTCAGCTGCCCTTGTTTTTTGTTTGTTTTTTTAAAAATTAAAGTAATCTACTAACACCCTTGTCCCTGTCCAGTGTCCCCAATCCTTCTTTTCACTTGAACAAATATTTTTTCAGCACTTATCATTTGTCAGACACTTTTCTTTGCACCAACAATATAGTAGTAAATAAAAGAAAACAAAATTATGAAGTTATTGGTATTAACTGATGTAATTATAATGAACATATGAACAGATCATTATAACATGGGGTAATAAATGCAGTACCTTCCATGACTTAGGGTGAACATCACCCAACATTTTATTTGAAATAGTTTGAGTGCAGTTTTGTATCTTGCAACCAAAAGAACCCCTGCTTGAACATCTGATCCTATATAATAAAAGAGAAACATGCAAATTTGACCATACCTTTGCTATGCTACTAGCCAACCAGGAGTTGGGGGCGGGGCAAAGTGGCGCGAGCACCCGGCCCCAGGGGCAGAGACGAGGCAGCGGCAGCGTGGCAGTCCGACCAGAGCAGAGAAGACTGAAGGCTCTGGCTGGAGTGAAGCCTCCAGCCAGCCAAAGCAAAAATGGAAGGCACAGCCAGAGGGAAGGCCTGGGTCCCAGGTTCCAGAGGAAAACTGGTCCTGGCAGCCAGGGGAAGGAAAGCCTATTGCATGAATCTTCATGCAACGGGCCTCTAGTTTAAATATAATTATACTAGAGGCCCGGTGCATGAAAATTCATGCACTGGATTGGGGGGGGGGGGGACTCAGCCCAGCCTGCCCCCTCTCACAGTCTGGGAGCCCTCAGGGATGGGAGGTGATCTGACAATCAGAGGAAGGTGACACCCCATCATACCTCTGCTGCTGCCACTGCTGGCAGTGCAAGCCTCGGCTGGTCCTGATTACCTGGTGGCCCTGGGGGGCTTGGCAGCTGCCTTCCCAGGCTTGCCTGCACCTTCGACCAGCCCTGGGTGGCTGGGGAGCTGAGGGAACTGGGGGACTCCAGAGGTGGTCACGCAGAGTGGCCAGACCCACCTGGGGGTGGGCCTGGCTGTGCCACGTGCCTGCCGCCCTGGTGTGGCTGAGGGGACTAAATGCCACCATCTTGTGGCTATTGGTGCTGCCATCTTTGAGGATGAGGCAGTCAATTAGCATATTCCCTCTTTATTGGCTATGGGCACCACTTCTTTGTGACAGCATGAGGGTCAACTAGCATATTCCCTCTTTATTAGATAGGAGGATTGTTTCCCCTTGTCTTCCACCCTCCAGGAGTGGTTAAGAATGCTAACACCCTACTAAGGTCAGAATGTAGGTTCCACCACTCATTAGCATACAGCCTAGCACATATTACAGAACCTCTGTGTGCATCAGCCTTTTCTTTTACCTCATGGGGTTGCTGTGAAGAGTCAATGGGTATTTCATATGAAAAGCTAGAAGTATGCCTGACATTTGATATGTGCTCAACAATTGTTAGTTGTCATTATTGTTGCTGTGGCTGTTACGTTAATCTTGTATTTGTTGTAATCTGAAGAAGTGTCAGTTGGAAAAGACTGGGTGGCAGTACTTGTTTGTATATGATTGATAGTTAAGGTTTGATACTCAGCTTTGCTAAACTAAAATGTGTTAGTACACACAGAGATTAGCTCATACAGTCAGGAAGTTCTGGTGAAGGTACTGGCTCTACCGACTCATCTCTACTATCAGAGAACCAAGCTAACCACTCTCTTTCATGAACATATTCTCTTTAGAAACAGAGCAAAATACTTTTTTCTTAGTAATTACCTCAAGTATGCCTGCTCCCTGAGGGCACGCACACGCCACCTTAATTAGGTTTGGGGTGTGCCCAAATCTTCTTCAGTCTTACTTTAACAGCAGATGTCTTAGATCTGTCTTTCCTGCTGACGGATGATCTCATTCATCAAAAGAAATTTTGAGACTTTTCTAATTTTATTTGTTAACTTTAGCTTAATGGGTATGTTGCAGTCATCCCCAATATGAAAGATTATGTCAACCACTTAAGCATAACTTTATCCTATTCTAAATTACCAGGTGCTATTGGTCACAATAAAATGAACTAATATTCCTCAAGATGAGTTGATTCTAAAATTGTCTTCCTCCTATCTTCTTGGAATCCTTGCTATTTAGATATCTCCAGAGAGGCAACTGCTTAAAGATTTGACTTGTCTACTAGAATATGAGAGAGAGCATGGCACTTAAGTATGCTTTAATAGCTCTAACTCTAAGAACAGATGTTTGTGAGTTTCGTGGGCATCATAAATATTAAGAGTGATGTTATATGGGTCGGAAAGCACTTTCCATTAATTGTTAATGCTCACTCTGTGGATAAGAGAGGGAAATTCCTTGGGGAGAAATCAAGATACATTTTTATATTTCTGTGTTTCAATTTCAGGGCTGAGGCTGGGGAGCACTGGTTTCTGATTCCTTGAATATCAGATAAAATTTCAAATTAATATAATGCCTGAGTATCCCTGGATCCTTAGAGCTCCATAGTGGGATATATAATGAGTAACTATCACAGGAGATATGGTAGAAGAAGACAGCAGAGGTGAATTCAAAGGTCAGTTCCACCTCTTCCTGGCTCAGTGATCATGGACTTATTTAGCCTTTATGAATTTAGTTATCTAACCTATAAAATAGAGGCTAATAATACCTACCAGATAGGGCTGTTATTCAATAAGAAATATGTGTCAAGATTCTGAGTCGGTACCTGGATTACAGTTGTTTCTGCTTTGTATCAAATTAGAGATGGTGAGTGCACAAAACAGCCAATGTGTGACAAAATTCTTTGAATTTTTGGCAATTTAGGATTGTTCAGGGGTTCTAACCTTCATATAGAAAGCTTTTCCCAGTGAGATTTCATATTCTTCATTAATATCCCACATATCAGCCTAGTGCCGCTTGATCTTTTTAAGCTGCCCACATTTATTCATTCATTTCTTATTTTTTTATGAGGAAGGGAGAAGGAGAGAAAGAATCATCAATGATGAGAGAGAATCACTAATTGGCTGCCTCCTGCACATCCCCTACTGGGGACTGAACCCACAAGGGCATTTGCCCTTGATTGGAATCAAACCCGGGACCCTTCAATCCACAGGCCGATGCGCTATCCACTGAGCCAAACTGACTAGTGCTCATTCATATTTTGGGTTTTTTTGTTTGTTTGTGTTTTTTTGGGGGGGGGGGATTTTTATTGACTTTTGGAGAGAGAGAGAGAGCAACATCAACGAAAGAAGATAACATCAACCGGCTGCCTCCTGCTGCCTCCTATATGTCCCCTACCAGAGATTGAGCCCGCAAGCCAGCATGTGCCCTGACTGAGAATGGAACCAACAACCTTTTGGTGCAGGGAACAATGCCTAACAAACCGAACCATACTAGTCAAGGTTATTCATTCCTTTTTCTAGGGCCCATTAGGGATCATGAAGACAATATGGTCTCTTACCTACTACCAACCACATAATTTAGTAGAGGACACACACAAAAAAACCAATTACAATATTTTCTCTAATAGAGAGCTATGGAAGGCCAGCAAGAGCACAGTTCTGTTTATCTGAGGCACACAGCTGTATTAAGAAATGAGAAATCCAGGTACCTGTCCCAGACACCAATACATATGGAATGCCACCAAAACCAGAAATATGCTAGTTAACTAAGATTTCTGTACAAAACTAAAAAAAAAAAAAAAAGAAGAACAGAGACCCTCTTTTTTTTCACTTGACTTCAGAGAGTAAGGAAGAGGGAGAGAGAGACAGAAACATTAATAATTAAATAGAATCATTGATCAGTTGCCTCCTGAATGCCCCGTACTGGGAATCGAGCCCTCAATCCCGGGATGTGCCCTTGACTGGAATTGAACTGGGGACCCTTCAGTCCGCAGGCTGATGCTCTATCCACTGAATCAAACCAGCTTCCTAGTGAATATAATTTGTTTTTGCTTCTACCAAAGAAGACAATGCTTTTCCATGGAAATTTTTAAAAAGAAAATAACAAAAACTTCCTCTTGAGAGTTGACCTATGTCAGTTGATTAGTTTTGCCATAAGCAGCTGCAGATGAAGTCAACTAAAATTCTGAAACCAAATCATGCATAGAGCTAAGCTGTTTTTTTCTGGAATGAATTTCAAACTGTTGAACAAAGCCTAAATCTCTTTGGTATGTCTCCCAAGTAGTCTGATAGAATAAATTGAAAAAGAAAATAGAAATGAGAACAAGAATTACAAAAAAAAAAAAGAGAGATTTCTTCTTTCCAGAACCTTCAGTCTATTTCAGCCAGTGGGAGTGGTTTGAACCCACTTTCTAATATAATAATAAAAATATTGGTTTTTCCCTAACCCCACCTAAAATGTTGAATAAATATTTTAAGTGTACTGTTTTGAGGAAGCATCATATTATTAGTCTGTCTGAGATACTTTCATGTCTCAATCTTTCCCTGGAAGCAGAATGGGATGGGAAAGGCACCAGAGAGAAGGAGACATGTAGCTACCTCCAAGGATGAAGTTTGTCTGGGAGGAGAAAAAGAAATGTCTCCTCTTCCTCAGATTCATCATACCAAGATCTATGATTTTACCGTTATAAAAAATTGGGAAAATAGTAGAAATCAATGTTTCCTATTCATGACATGCTATGAACACAAATAATATCCAGGTGATCTAAAATTGCACTGTTACTTTGATTTTAAATAATCAATGAGGATTAGTATCTTGTGCATGAGGGTACTTAATATTGTTAATGAATGTTTAACTTCTCATAGTGTTATTCTCCAGGAATGAAGAGCAGAAAGATGTCATGATAATCCGCATGTCATATTTCTTGACTCAAGCAAAGGTATTTAGGAAAATATAAATATCTATATGGATTTTTGAAGATAATATGTGCATTGTACCTTTTCTCAATTTAACATTTACTTTCCTTTTTAAAAATAGTTTTTATTGATTTTTAGAGAGTGGGAGAGAGAGACAGAGAGAGAGCGACAGAGAGAGAAACATCACTGTGAAAGCAAAACATTGATTGGCTGCCTCCTCACCCCCTAGCAAGAATCCAGCCCCCATCCTGGGTATGTACACCCTGATTGGGGATCGAACAAGCAATCTTTCAGTGAACCGACAATGCCCAAACAAGCCACACCAGCCAGGACTTACTTTACTTTTTTGAGCATTTTGGATTATAACTACATGATAAAAAAAATGTAAAATTTTGAAATACTGGTTTTCATGTTTTATATAGTCATTTTTTATTTTTCTTAAAATGAAAGTACACCTGTCCTTTGAAATAAACTTTCCACAGCAGGTAATATACTCCTTATTGATTCTACAATTTACTGTTAGGTTGGTCTTTGTATTAGATAGATCAATATAATCAATACCAGGATTTTTTTAAGTAGCTTATATAACTTCTTTTTCATATATGCTGTATAGATTCTTTAATGAAGTTTTTTTTGTTTTTTTTTTTTTGTTTGTTTGTTTAAGACTCTGCTTTTAAAAATACACAGGCATGAGTAAATTACATCTAGAAAATTCTTACTCCAGAAAAGTAACTTCCATTTGTAATGCCAACAGTGGGACACCTATGAAAAACACAAATGATGTCAAAATAAGCCAAAGGAAAATCATTTGGGCAAAAATAGAAAGAATCCCAAGTCTAATTTACAGAAAAGACCCCTTTATTAACTTTTGGTTGAGAATATGTTTGTATATTTTCAGAAAACAACTCCAAGACCATATGGGTTCCTGCAACAATAAGGAACTGATAGATCTGTTCCAACCCGAAGACAGTCCAGAGATGGAAGTCAATGACGACACCTTGCCATGCTAGCAGTCAGCAGCTGTGCGTCGCTGTAGGCGGCCCAGGACCAAACCAGAGAGGGTGGAACTTGCATTGCCACCATTTGTCCACCATCCAGATACCATTGCTGACATGTACACATAAGGAACTATTTGACATTGCAACTGGGACTCAGAACAATTGGACATTGAAACTGAGACTCAAACATTTTTTGTTCTTATACATTTATTTCCAGTATGCAGATGCAAGATCTTTTTAAAGAAAAGAAACAGGGGGGAAAATTGATAGAGAAGCATTGAACAGACTGTCAAACTGCTGGGGGGAGGCTGGGGAGGGTGGGGGGCGGGGCTGTGGGAGATCAACCAAAGGATTTGTGTGCGTGCATGTAGGCATAGCCGGTGGATACAGGACACTGGGGCGGGGAGGGGGGGGCAGGTGAGGACATGTGCTGGGGGGTGGGGGGGGGAGAGCTATGGGGGGAAGATGTATGTACTGCTATTTATAGTACTTTAAAGAATAAAAAAAATAAAAAAGTAAAAAAATACACAGGCATGTATGGATTAATTAAAAGCCAAATTTATAATTTATTCTTGCCATAAGCACCTTTCCATAAGCAATACTAATAGAGAAATTTTTAAGTATATATTTTATTGACTTTTTACAGAGAGGAAGGGAGAGAGTTAGAAATATCGATGAGAGAGAAACATCAATCAACTACCTCCTGCACACTCACTACTGGGGATGTGCCTACAACCAAAGTACATGCTCTTGACTAGAATCAAATCTGGACCCTTGAGTCCGCAGGCCAATGCTCTATCCACTGAGCCAACCCAATTAGGGCTAATAGAGAAATTTTGATCCTTTCTTCTTAAAGCGCTTGAAAGTTCATACAAATTTATGAATGGAAAACATATGAAAGGGCACCTATCAACATACCAACAGTAATTTTCTCTGAGTGATAGAGAAATTATAGACAATTTTTTACCTTCTATATCCCTGCCCATACTTTCTGATTTTTCTCAAGTAAACATATTAAAATGTAAAAATAACTTTGAGGGAAAAGAAAGCTACCAGATGAGAAATTATCTTTGGGATATTGAACTTGACATTTGGGAGTCTGTATTTTCACTTAGCACATTTTATCACCACTAATAGATTGGAACTGCAGCTCACCTTGCCATCTGTTAAATGGGAATGAAGGAAGGAAATACCTTCTTCACACAATTATTTGTCAGAGCAGTAAAGAGCATGTTTAAAGCACCTCACATAGTGCCTGGCACACTGTATGTGCTTAATAAACTAGAGCTGTTGTTATTATCAGTATATGCTAAGATTGCAGAAATAAACTCCCTAGGCACCCTTTAAGCCTTATGTAACAACTAGGGGCCGAGTGCATGAAATTCATGCATTGGGCGGGGAGGGGATCCCTCAGCCTAGCCTGACCCCTCTCACACATACTGGGAGCCCTCAGGGGATGTCCTACTGAGGCGACTGGGCTGATCAGGGGAAGTCACCAGCCCCATCACCCCACTGATGCAGCCACTGCCAGTCATCACAGCCACCAATGTTTTTTCATCAACACGGACTCTAGTCCCTTCACCATGAAAAAACGTCAACTTTCTTTAGATATTTTCAAGATGTGTCTTTCATAGGATATGACATTTCATTCCTTATTTTATTTTTTTATCCTCACCTGAAGATATGTTTCCATTGATTTTTAGAGAATGTGGAAGAGAAAGGGAAAGACAGAGAGAAACATTAAAGTGAGAGGAACACTTTGATTGGTTGAGTCCTGCATGAGCCCTGACCTGGGCCACAGCCAGGGAGGAGCCTGCAACCTAGGTACATGCCCTTGATTAGAATCAAACTGGACCCTGCAGTTGGCAAGTCTAGGCATTATCCACTGAGCCAAACTGGCTAGGACAGGATATGACATTTCTTAGTCCTCCAGCAGTGGACCTTCTTTTTTTTCTCCAGGAGTGTGGTGGAAAAATCCTAGATCACCTTTTTGGATTCTTATACCCAAGTTACAAAGAATATTACCAGTGGCAAACAGGGAGCTTAGCCAATGAGCGGTCAGAAAAGGTATTTCCTCTGTAGTTCACACCAATCTGGCTCTGCCCCTACAAGGCCTAAAGCCTCCAGGCCTGGGCAGGTGACCCCCAGCTCCCTCCGATCGCCCGGCTCCGCCCATGCCCAGGCCCCAAGCCTCTGGCCTGGGCTTGGAGACTGGACAGGGGACCCCCAGCTCCCTCCTATTGCCCGGCTCTGCCCCTGCCCAAGAACCCCTGGCTCAGGTCCTTCCCAGGTTGCTCAGGACCCAAAAGGGGCCTACCTCGAAGTGACCTGGGTGCTGAGAAAGTTCCCAGAACCCAGGCTGCTGGGCGCCTATGTTTGCAAATTAACCTCCATCTTTGTTGGGCTAATTTGCATACTCACTCTGATTGGCTATGGGTGTAGCAGAGGTACGGTCAATTTACATGTTTGTCTATTATTAGGTCCTAATGGCCTGGTGCATGAAATTTGTGCACGGGGACAGGGGGTGTCCCTCAGCCCGACCTGCACCCTCTCCAATCTGCGACCTGTTGGGGGATGTCCCACTGCTGGTTTAGGCCCACAGGGATCAGGCCTAAACCGGCAGTTGGACATCTCTCTCGCAATCCAGGACTGCTGGCTCCTAACCACTTGCCTGCTGGCCTGATCACCCCCAACTGCCCTCCCTCCAGTCTGATCACCTCTAACTACCCACAACCAACCTGATCACCTCCAACTACCCCCCTTGCTGGCCTGATCGCCCCCAACTTCTTCTCCCTGCCAGCCTGATTGCCCCTAACAGCCTCTGCCTCAGCCCTGCCACCATGGCTTTATCTGGAAGGTCTCCCAGTCTAATTAGCATATTACCCTTTATTTAGTATAGACTAGAGCCTCGGTGCATGAAATTCGTGCATGTGGGGGAGGGGGTGTCCCTCAGCCCAGCCTGCACCCTTTCCAATCTGGAACCCCTCTCACAGTCCAGGACCGCTGGCTCCCAACTGCTCACCTGCCTGCCTTCCTGATTGCCCCTAACCGCTTCTGCCTGCCAGCCTGATCACCCCCTAACTACTCCCCTACCAGCACGATTGATGCATAACTGCTCCCCTGGCAACCTGTTTGCCCCTAATTACCCTCCCCTGCAGGCCTGGTCACCCCTAACTGCCCTTTCCTGCAGGCCTGTTCACCCATAACTTCCCTCCTCTATAGGCCTAGTCCTCCCCAACTCCTCTCTCCTGCAGGCCTGGGTCCCACCCAACTGCCCTTCCCTGCAGGCCCGGGCACCCTCAACTTCCCTCTTCTGCCAGCCTGGTCACCCCTAAATGCCCTCCCCTGCAGGCTTGATTGCCCCCAACTGCCCTCCCTTGCAGGCCGAGCCCCTCCCAACTGCCCCCTCCTGCTGGTCTGATTGCCACAACTGTCCTCCCTTGCAGGCCTGGTCCCTCCCAACTGCCCTCCGCTGCTGGCCATCTTGTGGTGACCATCTTGTGTCTACATGGGAGCAGCCAACTTGTGTGTTGGAGTGATGGTCAATCTGCATATTACTCTTTTATTAGACAGGATAGAGGCCTGGTTCATGGGTGGGGGCCAGCTGGTTTGCCCTGAAGGGTGTCCCAGATCACGGTGGGGGTTCCCTTGGAGTGTGGGGCAGCCAGGGTGAGGAGCCTGTGGTGGTTTGCAGGCCGGCCACACACCCCAGCAACCCAAGTGGAGGCCCTGGTATCTAGGATTAATTTATGTTCTACAATTGAAACTTTGTAGCCTGGAGTGGAGCCAAGCCTCCCACTCACTCTGTGGCTGCAGCCATTTCTATTGGGATTTATTTATGTTCTATAATTGAAACTTTGTAACCTTAAGCGGAGGCCAAGGCAGGCCAGCGCTGCAGAAAGCTTGGCTTCCTCCATCACCGGGGGCAACCCTAGCCTCCTGCTCTCTCTATCTCCATGGCTGCTGTCATTTATCTTCTATAATTGAAACTTTGTAGCCTTGAGTGGAGGCCTGGACCGGCCAGGGTGTGTGGAAAGCTTAGCTTCCTCCATCGCCGGGGAAACCCAAGCCTCCCTTCTGCTCGCTCCATGGCCGCAGCCATCTTTGTTGGGGTAATTTGTATACTCGCTCCTAATTGGCTTGTGGGCGTGGCTAGCAGGTGTAGTGGAGTGATAGTCAATTTGCATATTACTCTTTTATTAGATAGAAAGATGTTCTTAAATCAATAGGACATAAACACTTGGATCCTTTAGAAAAGCAATCAGAGAATTAAGCTGCTTATTTCTTCTTTGTTTTCAAATTTTCAATTAATGAAATATTTCAAATACAGGAAATAAGAGAAACCAACCCTCTCTCTCACTCTTTTTTAGAGTGAAATATTACAGGAGGAGGAACCAAGATGGCAGCATAGGTAAACACCTATCGTGCTGCCACACACAACAATTCCAAAACTACAACTTAACGACAGAACAAACATCATCCAGAATCACTGGAAAGCTGGCTGAGTGAAAATTCCACAAATAAAAGTAAAGTTAGGACATAGAGAAGCAGTTGGAGGGCAGTGTTGAAGATACTTGCAGAGTCAGAGGTTTGGAGCCGTGCGTGCGTTCCAGCGGAGAGGGCGGGCAGCTGCAAACCCGGCTGGTTTTCTCCAATGGGAAGGGCAAAGGCATCCCACTGCACTGATTCCCCAGTTCCAGGCAAGGTCCGGGGAACCCACACTCATACGGGGTGAAACCGCACAGTGGGAAAGCACGCTGAAGCCCAGGCGCGGCAGAGGTGTGTGAGCTTGTGCAGAGAGCGAGCTTGGGGAGAGTGTGAGCTTGTGGAGAGGGCGAGCTTGGGGAGAGTGTGAGCTTGTGGAGAGGGCGAGCTTGGGGAGAGTGCGCGTAAACTTGGGAACAGCAGTCTGTGGGTAAACTTGGGAACAGAAGTGTGTGACCACGCAGAGAGGCTTCGTGACCTGCTCCCTCGTTCGGGGGATCACCAGACTGCATTGTGTTACAACCCTGGGCGAGAGTTTGGGGGTGCAGACTCATTTGGGGAGAGGCTGAGTTGTCTAGCAGAGGGTGGAGATCGGTGGAGGCTTTTTCTCAGAGGTGCGTGCAGCCATTACCACCTGGCACAGAGACCCAGGTGCCGCATAGGGCGGAGCTGACGCTGCCTGCTCAGCCCAGAGACTTCGCCCATCCAACCTGAACACAGCTTACCCTCATAGCCAGTTGGCCTAGAGGTCAAACCCTCCTAGTGCTAACAACAATAAGCTGGGCTTAACTGCAACAATACTGTACAACCCATAAAGGACTGCAGCAAGAGTATCCACCTCAGGTAACTGGGGAGGCTGAGCCACTGTCCCTTAGAGGACATCTACCACACAAAGCTAATCGACCAACTCAGGAAAGCAGCCACTATGCAGAAACATGAAAATAAATCAGATGTGAAAGAAATGGAGGGGGAAAAAAACGACTGGACATAGAGTTCCAAACCACAGTTATAAGGTTTTTCAAGAGACTCCTAGAAAAGGCCGAGACCTGCAAGGAAATGAACAAGACCTACGAGGATATGAAAAAGGACCAACTAGAAATTAAGCATACACTGACTGAAATAAAAAATATTATACAAAGACCTAAAAGCAGTCCAGAGGACCGCAAGAACCAAGTCAAAGATTTGAAATACAAAGAAGCAAAATCCACTCGGCCGGAAAGGCAAGAAGCAAAAAGAATCCAAAAAATTGTAGATAGTGTAAGGAGCCTCTGGGACAACCTCAAGCGTACCAACATCCAAATTATAGGGGTGCCAGAAAAAGAGAGAGAGCAAGATAATGAAAACCTACTTGAAGAAATAGTGATCGAAAACTTCCCCCACCTGGTGAAAGAAATTGACTTAAAAGCCCAAGAAGTGCACAGAACCCCAAAGTATAGGAATCCAAAGAGGACCACATCAAGACACATCATAATTAAAATGCCAAGAGCAAAAGACAAAGAGAGAATATTAAAAGCAGCAAGAGAGAAACAGTTGGTTACCTACAGGGGAGCACCCATACGATTGTCAGCACATTTCTCAACAGAAACGATACAGGCCAGACAGGGAGTGGCAAGAACTATTCAAAGTGATGAATAGCAAGAATCTACAACAAGATTACTCTACCCAGCAAAGCTATCATTCAGAATTGAAGGTCAAACAAAGTGCTTTGCAGATAAGAAAAAGCTAAAGGAGTTCATCACCACCAAACCAATATTATATGAATTGCTGAAAGATATTAAGAAGAGGAAGAAGAAAAAGGTAAAAATATAAATTATGAACAACAAATATACATCTATCAACAAATGAATCTAAAAATCAAGTGAATTAATAATCTGATGAATAGGATAAACTGGTGAATGTAACAGAATCATGGAAATAGAGAGGGAATGGACTGACAATTCTTGGGGAGAGAAAGGTTGTGGGAGGTAGAGCAAGAGACTGGACAAAAATCATGCACCTTTGGGAGAGGACAGTGTGGGAGAGGTGAAGGTGGAGGATGGGATGGGTACCAGGTGGAGGGAAGCTATAAGGGAAAAAAATAGGAACAATGTAATTAATAAACTAAACAATAAAGATTTTTAAAAAGTCAAAAAATAAATAAAGTGAAATATTACAGATACAACTAAAGCCCAAACTGTTCAATTCTCCTTTTTTCCCCTCTCCCCAAAGATAATCATTGTCCTGAAGCTGATTTAGGCACACTTTTGTACTTTTCTACTTATATCCATACTCACATCTATACTTTATATTCATAAATAATATATACAAGTGTTTATGTGTAGGGAAACATGAAGCCAAACCAGAAATTCCTTCTTGGGATGCTTTATTCTCCATTTCTCCATCTTAAGTAATAATTCTACATATGTTTTTAATAAAACTTTGCTTTATCAATATGAAATTACTCCAATTATAAGCCTTTCATTCCATATTAATGCATGGTTAGATTTAAAACAAATAAAATTACAGAAATATAAGCCAAACCTCCCTAAAAGCTCCATGTAGAATAGTTTGTAATCCTTAGTCTAATTATGAATTTTAAAACACAGAACTTAGTAAAGTAATTACGTCTTAATAAGTTTGTTCATTTATCAAATTGGGTTTCCTCTAAAATATTTATGTTATTATGTAAATGGAACAAACCTAATTAAGCAAGTCAACAAGGAAAAGCAGTTACACACAGAAGTAAAATCTTTTTCTTTATTCAAATTTAAAGTGCTAATCATTATTGGAAAAGAATTACCAATTTTCCAAATTGTTAATGCCAATCCTATCCCTTCAAATATTATTTTGAACCCGAATATATAATTTATGGAGAGCTGGTACTGCAAGCTACTAGATGTTATTAGCACATTTAATGAACTCACCCCTAATGCTTGGCAGGGCCAGACCAAATGATTTTGTGGGCCTTATAGGACCTATGGGCAGGAATTCCCTATCCCTGATTCTACTTGAAAGTAATTCATTCATGAATATTTCTATCTTGGCAACATCTATAGGATTCTTTTAACACCCGACATTTTTCTTTGGCACTCCAATATGGAGGTAAATCAGACAAATGCATACCTGTTTTTCTAAAGACTTTTGAACATACTTTTTTACAAATCAATGCCAATGGCTACATTTTAAAATATATATTTTATTGATTTTTTTTTAACAGAGAGGAAGGGAGAGGGATAGAAAGTCAGAAACATTGATCAACTACCTCCTGCACATCCCCTACTGGGGATGTGCCCACAGCTAAGGTACATGCCCTTGACCAAAATCGAACCCAGGATCTTTCAGTCCGCAGGCCGATGGTCTATCCACTGAGCCAAACCGGCTTTGGTGCCAATGGCTACATTAATTGTAGATGAAAAAGAGTTCTTTTGGATAAGTTTGGCACCCATAAAATACTCAAATTGTGACTATTACTTTCAGTCAAACAGATGATCAAAGACATCTTTTCTCCTTTTGATCCTGGTTGTTCGGATTCTATTGCCTTCCTCATCAGCACAATCCGCTGAGTCTGTAGATAAAAGCAAGTCCACAGCCTTTTAACTATATTGCCTTACCTTATTTTAGAACCTTATATTTCCCTACCACTTTACACCACGATATTCCTACACTGAAATCATTGCGTATACTAAATGTGGTGAAGGAAAGCAGTGTCAAATGGAGCAAGATCTGAGCATTTACAAACCTGAGCTGTCCAGTGGAAAGTTCCAAAGCAAAACAATCCAGTCACAAAGAGAGGAGAGATAAACTGAAATTATGACTATCCGGTGTCTAGATTATTTTGAAGGCCAAAGTGTGCTCATCTTTGTTCTGATACTTGCTTCCTGGTAGCACTGAATGCAGCTCATCTCAGCATTTAATTTTTGCTCATACTACTTTCCCAAACAATCATGAGGAGCATAAAGAAAGGAAATATTCCACTTAATAAACAAAATGACAGTGTGGGAAATAAATGCATAAATATATCCTCATTATAGATTTTGAAAATGTCAAAAACAAGAAAGAAATTAAAAAATTATGTTTGTAGCCCCAATCCAAAAGATAATCGTTAATAATACATCAGTGTATTTCCTTTGGGGCTTTCAGTCATGCACAGTTTAAAAAAAAACACACACACTGCTGTGATCATCCTATATATAGAATACATATATACTTTTGTGTCCTATTTTCACTTCCAATTATAACACAAGCAAAAATGCACACTTTGAAAACTGATGTGAATACAGGGTTTAGTAAAAATATATGTTTCATTTGAACTGGAAGTCGAAATTATATTACTTTGAAATAATAAAACATATTTCTTCATCATTTTATCACTCCCTCTTACATTATTTAAGCTGAACATTACATTTTTTTCTAGACTTTGGAGTTTTATCTTTTCTGGACAGTAAATATGATTGCTAGCAGTTATTATATTTCATGACAAATTAAAAATGTTGTTTTAGCCCAAGTGGCTTGGCTCAGTGGTTGAGAGTTGACCTAAACCAGGTCACTGTTCAATTCCTAGTCAGGGCATATGCTGGGTTGTGGGCTTGATCCCCAGCATGGGGCATGCTAGAGGCACCTGATCAATGATTCTCTCTCATCATTGATGTCTCTCTCTCTCTTTCTCTCCCTCCCTCCCTCTCTGAAATCAATAAAAATACATTTTTAAATGTTGTTTTAAAGCTGTAAGTTTGCAGTAGGTCTGACATTTATATCCTATACTAGAGGCCCGGTGCATGAAATTCATGCATGGGGGTGGAGGAGGGTGTCCCTCAGCCCAGCCTGCACCCTCTCCAATCTGGGACCCCTCAAGAGATGTCTGACTGCCCATTTAGGCCCGATCCTACTGGGATCGGGCCTAAATGGGCAATTGGACATCCTTCTCACAATCCAGAACTGCTAGCTCCAAACTGCTCACCTGCCTGCCTCCCTGATTGCCTCTAACTGCTTTTGCCTGCCAGCCTGATCACCCCTAACCACTACCCTGCCAGCCTAATTGATATCTAACTGCTCCCCTGCCAGTCTGTTTGCCCCTAATTGCCCTCCTCTGCAGGCCTGGTCACTCCTACCTGCTCTCCCCTGCAGGCTTGATTGCCCACAACTGCCCTCCCTTGCAGGTCTGGAACCTCCCACTGTCCTCCCCTGCTGACCATCTTGTGGTAGCCATATTGTGTCTGTATGGGAGCAGGATCTTTGACCACATGGGGGCAGCCCTCTTGTGTGTTGGAGTGATGATCAATCTGTGTATTACTTTTTTATTAGATAGGATAGAGGCTTGGTGCATGGGTGGGGACTGGCTGGTTTGCCCTGAAGGGTGTCCTGGATCAGGGTGGGGGTTCCCTTGGGGTATTGGGCCACCTGGGTGAGGGGCCTATGGTGTTTTGCAGGCCAGCCACGCCCCCCAGTGACCCAAGCAGAGGCTCTGGGATCTAGGATTAATTTATGTTCTACAATTGAAACTTTGTAGCCTAGAGCAGAGCCAAGCCTTCTGCTCACTCAGTGGCAAACAGCCATTTCTATTTGAAACTTTGTAGCCTAGAGTGGAGGCCTAAGCTAGGGCTGTAGAAGTTTGGCTTCCTCCATTACCCTGGCAATCCTAGTTTCTTCTCTCTCCAGCTCAGTGGCTGCCGCCATTTCTGTTGGAATTATGTATCTTCTATAATTGAAACTTTGTAGCACTGAGTGGAGGCCTAGGCTTGCAACGGCAGGTGGAAAGCTTGGCTTCCTCCATTGCCAGGGAAACCCAAGCCTCCCTCCTGCTCTCAGGGGTGGCAGCCATCTTGGTTGGGATTTATTTGCATAATTTGCTCCTGATTGGCTGGTGGGCATGGCTGTGGGCGTGGCTTGATAGCAGGTACAGTTAATTTGCATATTACTCTTTTATTAGATAGGATAATAAAACCCTAATATCTAAATCAACGGAATGGCAGAATGACCAGTGGCTATGATGTGCACTGACCACCAGAGGGAAGACATTCAACACAGGAGCTGCCCCTTGGTGGTCAGTGTGCTGCTCAACCAGAAGCTGGGCTCACGGCTGGCAACCACAGTGGCAGTGGTGGGAGCCTCTCCTGTCTCCGCAGCAACACTAAGGAGCATTGAGCTGAGCAGTAAGGAGCAGCGAGCAGGCGGGCAGTAAGGGGCGATGGGTTCTGGACTGGGAGAGGGCACAGGCTGGGCTGAAGGACACTCCTTCCCCCCCAGTGTATGAGTTTCATGCACTGGTCTTCTAGTCATGAAATATTTTATTCAATTCATTAACGTATTATCAAAGACCCAGCATTATCTTTGAAATAAAATAATTCTACCTCTTATAATAATAGCCTTCTGTGAATCAATGACCCAAGAAACACAAATTACAAATATTTATTAAACTCTTCAATGTTACATCAGTTTTCCTCCCGTTCACCCATACTATAGTCGTGATATAAGACACCATAAGGAGTTGTAATTAAGAATTAACTTTTTCTTTTTAAAAACTGTCAAAAACTTGCTACACCAGCATCCAGCAACAGGAGGAGAAATGTCTCCAGTCTACTACACTCCCCTCCAAGCCAAGTTTTAATTTGTTGAGAATGGGGGTGGGGATCCTATAAAAATCTTGGCAAAATATAGAGCTGCTAATTTAATCAATTTTAGTAGTTAAGGCAGTGATTTCAAGTGCTAACGCAATCTGTTGAAAGAACTAATTTCCAAGGTAGAGGAGATTCATTTATTTCTCCTTTTCCTTCCCAGTTTTCCAATCTAAGGGAATGTGGGTAGCCATCATTAAACCACTGAGAGATTCCCTCCCTTACCCACCCCCCAATACGTCCCCCCCCAAATACACACATTCAGATTTAGGAGGCTTAGGCTTTAACCCAAATCCTAAAGTAGCAGAGAAATACACTCTTCTTTTCCCTGGACAGAGTCTTTGAGACCCAAATGAAGTATATCTTAACAGATGTAGAAATATACACCTGCCTGAGAGTGCAGTAAGAACTAAAATTGGCCATTTAAGTGCCAGGAAAGTGACTTGAAGCACCTAAGAGTTTAGGGCAGCAAGACAGCATTCCTTCTATGGTGCTAAATAAAGGATTCCTGGAAGAGGAACCTTGGATATTCACATTAAAAGATAGGATTTGAGCCGAAGCTGGTTTGGCTCAGTGGATAGAGCGTCGGCCTGCGAATTGAAAGGTCCTAGGTTCGATTCCAGTCAAGGGCATGTACCATGGCTGCGGGCACATTCCCAGTAGGGGGTGTGCAAGAGGCAGCTGATCGATGTTTCTCTCATCGATGTTTCTGACTTTCTATCCCTCTCTCTTCCTCTCTGTGAAAAATCAATAAAATATATTTTTTTAAAAAAAGATAGGATTTGAGGAGGTGGAAGTGGTAGTGAAATTTAGGTAAAGTAAGGGTCATGAAAAAGACATTGCAAGAAAACACAGGGCTGGTTTGGGGTATGTTTCCATTTGGTAGATTCCAAGGTTCATATGGGAATTGTAGGAAATAAATATAGTTGGGTTCAACCCTGTCTAAACAGAGTTAAAGTCAGGAGTCTATTGGGTGGGGACCTGCCAAGAATCTGTTTATAAGAGAGACTAAACAGCCTCCCAGGAAAAAATTACGCAGACTCTGCCTAATAACCACAGTATGAAGAATTAAGAGAGGGGGTATTTGAAATTTTTATTTGCTTATATTAAACTAGATTTTGTCAACTGGTAAAGGGAGGTACTCAATAAAAATGCTTCTCCTGCCCAGCCGGTGTGGCTCCGTGGGTTGAACATCAACCTATGAACCAGGAGGTCAAGGTTTGATTCCCGGTCAGGGCATATGCCCAGGTTGCCGGCTTGATCCCATTGTGGGGCGTACAGGAGGCAGCCAGTCAATGATTCTCTGATCATTGATGTTTCTATCTCTTTCTCCCTTCCTCTCTGAAATCAATAAAAAAAATCCTATCTAATAAAAGAGTAACATGCAAATTTGACCATACCTTCGCCACACCACAAACCATGCCCACAGCCACACTCACCAGCCAATCAGGAGCAGATTATGCAAATAAACTCCAACCAAGATGGCTGCCACCACTGAGAGCAGGAGGAAGGCTTGGGTTTCCCTGGCAACAGAGGAAGCCAAGCTTTCCGCCTGCCTAGGCCTGCATTCAATGTTACAAAGTTTCAATTATAAAAGATACAGAAATGGCCACAGCCACTGAGCTGGAGAGAACAGAAGCTTGGGTTTCCCTGGCAACAGAGGAAGCCAAGCTTTCAGTCTGTCGTTGCTGGCATAGACCTCCACTCTAGGCTACAAAGTTTCAAACAGAAATGGCTGCCGCCACAGAGCGAGCAGAAGGCTTGGCTCTGCTCCAGGCTACAAAGTTTCAATTGTAGACATAGATTAATCCCAGATACCAGGGCCTCCACTTGGGTCACTGGGGGGCGTGGCCAGCCTGCAAACCTCCACAGGCCCCTTGCCCAGACTGCCCCTCACCCCAAGGGAACCCTCACCCTGATCTGGAACACTCTTCAGGGCAAACCAGCTGGCCCCCACCCATGCACCAGGCCTCTATCCTATTTAATAAAAGAGTAATATGCAGATTGACCATCACTCCAACACACAAGAGGGCTGCCCCCATGTGGTCAAAAATCCTGCCCCCATGTGGACACAAGATGGCCACCACAAGATGGCCAGCAGGGGAGAGCCGTTGGGAGGTTCTAGACCTGCAAGGGATGGCAGTTGTGGGCGATCAGGCCAGCAAGGGGGGGGGGGGGCAGTTGGGGGTGATCAAGCCTGCAGGGGAGGGCAGTTAGGGGTGACCAGGCTGGCAGAGGAGGGAAGTTGCAGGCAACAGGCTGGCAGCAGTTAGACATCAATTAGGCTGGCAAGGTAGAGGTTAGGGGGTGATCAGGCTGGCAGGCAGAAGCGGTTAGCAGCAATCAGGGAGGCAAGCAGGTGAGCAGTTTGGAGCCAGCAGTCCTGGATTGTGAAAAGGTTGTCCAATTGCCCGTCTAGGCCCGACCATACTAGGATCGGGCCTAGACGGGCAGTTGGACATCCCTTGAGGGGTCCCATATTGGAGAGTGTGCAGACTGGGCTAAGGGACATCCCCCACCCCCCATGCACAAATTTTGTGCACTGGGCCTCTAGTATGTAAATAAGGGGGAGAGATCAACCAAGGGACTTGTGTGCATGCATATGAGCCTAATCAATGGACATAGACAACAGGGGGGTGGAGCAGAAGTGAGGATTGGGGGTTAATGGGGGAATAAGGACACATACATAAAATATATATATATAACTTTAAAAAGATAAAATAAAATAGAAAAAAAATATGTAAATATTTTTTAAATACTTCTCCTTCCCATCCCAGTCCCCTAGAGGGGAAGGGATGGATTTTGAGTTCATCCCAATGGCCACTGTTCACATTAGATATTCCAGCCCAGCCTATGAACCCACACTTAGTTGTCATGTAGAAAGAAGGGGTTCAAAGTTAAAAATGGAAGATTTATTTTCACTGAAATCTCTATAAGAATATGGGAAGACAAAATGGTCACAGGAACAGTTTGGGTACCTTGGCATCAGAGTATAGCTCAAAAGGGTGAGAATAAATCCTGCCTACCTGTGTAGGGACCCCACAGGGCTATGACAATAGAAGGGCTCCAGAGACAGAGTGAAGCACTGACACATCAAATCTTTCCGCTCACCAGTGACTCGAATGGTGCAAGTTCAGGCCCAAGGCACCACTGACTTCTAAGCAGGGAGAGAAGCACCATAAGGTAGAAACACAGAAGGCAGCTCAACGGCACAGAGTCTGGAATTCCTCATCCTCAATGATGCAAGGTGACATCAGATGTGTCCTTGTATCGTGGTTGGTGGGTGAGTTAGAGTTTTGGAGTTGGCCTTCCGGGGCTTCATCCTGGCATTGCCACTTACTAGTTCCTGCTGGTACCTCTGCACAGGGGATTGTAAGGATGTGCTCAGGCAACATACGTGAGCAGTGTGACCCAGTGTCCGGTTCATAGTAATCTCTAGTGTTCTTTTTTCTTTTAAAAATAACTTGAGAAGAGGGGAGGTCAATGGGGTAGCGGGGAGAGGGAAACATGTACTACTGTTCGTAATACTTTAAACAATAAAAAAAATATATAAATTTTTTTTAAAAAACGAGGTATAATTAACACATAATATTAGGTTCAAGTATAGAACATAATGAGTCGATATTTGTATACATTGAGAAATGATCACTCTTTCATGTTATTACTCTTATCAAGGTGCTCATCAGGATGTGGATATATCAGCAGACAACCCAGGGGGTAAACCAAAGAGCCAAAGAAAAGGGGAAGGAGCCTTGGAAATAACAGGGGTCTTTGCAGCAGGGGGAGGGGCTGAGCTAGGAGAATGCTGTTTTTGTGAAGGTGAGTCTGTTGTTTTTATTCCCAGGCCTCTGAATCCTCAGGAGACATAAGCTATTTAGGCCAGACAGGGACTGAGGCTGGAATTCACAGTGGATTTTGAATATTTTGCTGAGAAGTTTGATTTAAGACAATGGTCGGCAAACTGCGGCTCGCAAGCCACATGCTGCTTATGAGCCGTGGTTAGCTGCTCTGTTGACTAATGAGTTTGCAGACCACTGATTTAAGAGGTTATGAAGAACAACTGAAAAAACAATATTAAGATTAATCCAGAGAGCTATACAAAGAAGTTAGAGAAGGGGAAGCTCCAAGAAAGAGAGACCAATTATATGATTATTACCGTAGACTGTGGGAGAAGACATAAGGAGCTGAAATAAGTTGGTAGCGTTGAGAATGGAAATGAAGAGACAGATATGAGAGAAATGCTTGGCGACAGAACTATCCCGGGATATATAAAGCATCTGCCTGACCAAGTTTTCAATGTGTTCCAGTCCAAATCCTAGAATTTTAGAAATTATGCAAACCAGCACCTTGCCATATACAATCTAACAATGTATTGGATTTCCCCACTGTTTGCATATATTGTTTTAAATCGCAAAATGTTTTTTCCAGACCAAATTTCTAATTAATTTATTGACCACCACCTTAAATGATGACTCTCTAGCATAGATATCTTTTCTTTAAATAAATCTTTATTGTTCAGATTATTACAGATGTTCCTTCCCCCCGCCCATAGCTCCCCTCCACCTGATCCCCCACCCCAACCATGCCACTGTCTTCATCCATAGGTATAAGATTTTTGTCCAATCTCTTCCCACACCTTTCACATCCTCTTCCCCCTGAGGATTGTCAGTTCACTCCCTTTCTATGTCCCTGATTCTATTATACTCATCAGTCCACTCTGTTCATCAGATTTTTTTATTCACTTGATTTTTAGATTCACTTGTTGGTATGTATGTATTTGTTGTCATTTTGTTGTTCATAGTTTTTATCTTTATTTCTTCTTCTTCCTCTTCTTAAATAATACCCTTCAGCATTTCATAAAATCCTGGTTTGGTAGTGATTAATTCATTTAGCTTTTTCTTGTCTGTGAGGCTCTTTATCTGACCTTCAATTCTGAATGATAGCCTTGTGGGTAATCTTGGTTGCAGGTTCTTGCTGTTCATCACTTTGAGTATTTCTCGCCACTCCTGTCTGGCCTGCATAGTTTCTGTTGAGAAATCAGCTGACAGTTGTATTACTCCCTTATAGGTAATCGTTTTTCTCTTGCTGCTTTCAAGATTCTCTCTTTGTCTTTTGTCCATGGCATTTTAAGTATGATGTGTCTTGGTGTGATCCTCTTTGAATTCCTCTTGTTTGGGATTCTCTGCACTTCCTGGGCTTGTAAGTCTATTTCTTTCACCAAGTAGGGAAAGTTTTCTGTCATTATTTCTTCTAATAGGTTTTCAATATATTGCTCTCTCTCTCTTCTTCTGGCACTCCAATAATTTGAATATTGGTACGCTTAAAGTTGTCCCAGAGGCTCCTTACATGATCTTCATATTTTTGGATACTTTTTTCTTTTTGTTTTTCTGGTTGGGTGTTTTTTTGTCTCCTCATATTTCAGATCTTTGGTTTGATTATTGGAGTTCTTTGATCTACTGTTGAATTTCTGTATATTCTTTATTTCAGACAGTGTATGCTTAATTTCTGACTGGTCCTTTTCCATTTTCTTGGCACTCTCATTATGGTCTTTGAAGGTCTCAAGTTTCTCAGCAGTTTTTAGAAGATTCTTGAGTAACCTTATAAATGTGGTCCTGAATTCTATGTCCTCCATTTCTTTCATTTGTGACATGTTTCTTTGTCTCCGCATTTTCGCTGCTCCCCTGAATTGGTAGGGTAGCTTTGTGTGCTAGATGTCTTAGCCTCCCCTGTTATCTGAGGTGGACACTATTGGTGCACCCCATTTGTGGACTGTGTGTACAGCCTTGTTGTAGCTAAGTCTTGATTGTTGTTGGTATCACAGGGAGGAATTGACCTCCAGGCCAATTGGCTGTGAGGATCAGCTGTGTCTACACTGGGAGACAGCCTTATTTGACAAGACTTGCAAAATTGCACAAGCCTCTGTGCTCAGCTTGGATGGGGCAGTTTCAGGGTGGAGTCGACATCCTTGGCTTCCAGTCAGCCCCGCCCCATGAGGTTCCTGGGTCTCTGTGTCCGCAGGCAATCGCTGCAAGTACTTCTGAGAGGAAAGTGCCCTCGAGCTTCGCCTGCTGCCAAACAGTCCAATCTCTCCCCCAATGAATCTGGACTCCCAGATTCTTGCCAAGTACTGGGGTTCAGTGCAGTCGGAAATGGGGTTCAGGGCTGTCTTGAGCCCTTATCTCCTTCCTGCTAGATCAAGCCACCAGCACACTTAACAGTCCATCCTCTCTGCATGCACTCGTGTGCGCGCTTCCAGACCCCTGCCTTTTGCCGTTCCCCTGAGTTTCCGCCTTACAGTGCAGATCCACCCCCCGTATGGGTCTGGGTCCCTATCGTCTCACCCAGGAATGGGGTTTAGTGCAGTCAGAACTCAGGTTCAGTGCAGTCTGGAGCTTTTGTTTCCTTCCCACTAGAGCATGCCAGCCAGGCACTTAGCCGCCCCGTCCTCTCTGGCCACGTCCTCTCTGCACGTGCACCTGACTCCCTACTTCAGGCTTTGCAGCTCCTGATTCACCGTGTGTCTTTCTCTTTCCTTCTAGTTGTAGAATTTCCAGTTAGCCAGCTTTCCTGTGGTTCTGGATGATGTCCATTTTGTCTTTTATTTGTATTTTTGAAATTGTGCGAGGCAGCAGTTTAGGTGTTTACCTATGCCACCATCTTGGTTTCTCCCTAGCACAGATATCTTAAATGATTTTCTTTTCCCAATTCAAGTTTGTAAATTTTAAACTATTTTACCATCTGCTGACCTATTATAAATTAAATTATTAATAAAGCTTATAGTAAGTGGCAAATATATAACCAGACCACCAGAATTTATGAAAATCTATTGACATGAATGACTCTGTTTATTGTCATTACTTTCCATTATCTTCCTGATTGTGTAATATTGATATTAAACTCAGAACTAAGAGTTAGAAACACTTAAAAATGATAGTAAATCATAGATATAGAAAACTGATAGTTGCTAGAGGAAAGGAGGATTAGGGGACTGGGTGAAAAAGGTGAAGGGTTTGAGAAGTACAGATTGGTAGTTACAAAATAATCACAGGATGCAAAATACTGCACAGAAAATATAGTCGATAATCTATAAACATAAAAGCCAAGCAACCAAACAATGAAACTAACAGAATGACTGACTAGTGGATATGACATGCACTGCATCAGCCAACCAGCTTGATCGGGTGTGGGGCCAGCCAACTGCCTGTGGTCCCTCCCCCATACCAGCCCCAACCCCGATCGGTGTCCCCCATTACTGAAGTGTGATCTTCAGTGATCTTTGTTTGTAAAATATATTTTATTGATTTTTTACAGAGAGGAAGGGAAAAAGACAGAGAGCCAGAAATATTGATGAGAAAGAAACATCGATCAGCTGCCTCCTGCACAACCCCACTGGGGATGTGCCCACAACAAAGATACATGCCCCAACCTGAATCGAACCTGCAACCCCTCAGTCTGCAGGTGGACACTCTATCCATTAAACCAAACTGGTTTCGGCTGACCTTCAGTGATTCTAAGTAAATGCTCTCCAGCCTTCATAGTCCAGTAACCTGATGAGTGATCAGGAGGAAAACTGCTCACAGTCTGGACCATCACTAAGGTGTGCAGGAAAGGTGCATAGCACAACTACCATTTTTCTGTGTACTCTCTCCACTGTTTACTACAAAAGAGGGAAGCCACAAGCCACATCACACCACAACCTCTCTTTAGCAGTGGTTCTCAACCTTTCTAATGCCACAACCCTTTAATACAGTTCCTCATGCTGTGGTGACCCCCAACCATAATATTATTTTCGTTGCTACTTCATAACTGTAATTTTGCTACTGTTAATGAACCATAATGTAAACATCTGTGTTTTCTAATGGTCTTAGCTCTACAGTAGCAGTTCTCCACTAGCAGGGTCATGGCATTAGAAAGGTTGAGAACCACTGCTTTAGAGAATTTGTCAGGAGGGAACCAAACTGTGTAGGGAGAAGCTTAGAAGCAGAAGCTATAAGTGCCCCTGACACTAAAGCACCTTTGAAGCTTCAACTCATCTGAAAACCAGCAGCAAACCTGTATACACCCTGCAAAGATCTTAGACACTAATAACTACCCCCTGATTGGGGGCGGGCGGCAGGACCCCATCCATTCATGAATTCATGTACTGGGCCTCAAGTATTTTATTTTATTTTTTTTTTTTTTAAATATATTTTATTGATTTTTTACAGAGCAGAAGGGAGAGGGATAGAAAGTCAGAAACATCGATGAGAGACATCGATCAGCTGCCTCTTGCACACCCCCTACTGGGGATGTGCCCGCAGCCAAGGTACATGCCTTCGACCGGAATCGAACCCGGGACCCTTCAGTCCGCAGTCCGATGCTCTACCACTGAGCCAAACTGGTCTTGGCTCAAGTATTTTAATAATTATGTATGATGCCAGGTGGGTACAAGAAATATCAGGGGACACAGTTTGTAAAGTATGTGATTGTCTAATGACTATGTTATATACCTGAAACTAATACAAAAAAATACTGAATGTAAACTGTAATTGAAAAAAATATATCAGGGCTACCCCTGCACTTGCACCCACCAGATGCCTAGGACGGCTGTCCTGGGAGCCAAGGACTTGCATTTTTAAGGCTAATATTACCTTCCTTCCTTCCTGCCAGTGTGTGTGTGTGTGTGTGTGTGTGTGTGTGTGTGTGTTGTGTTGGGCAGGGGATGGAGGCACTTCTTCCACTGGTAACAAAAATACACTTAGGAAAAACCAATATGGCGGCATAGGTAAAAACCTATTTTGCTGCCCCACACAACAAGTCCAAAACTACAACTTAACAACAAAACAAACATCATCCAGAATCACCTGAAAGCTGGCTGAGTGAAAATTCCACAAATAAAAGTAAAGATAGGACACCGTGACTCAGAGGAGCAGAAGAGCACAGCCTTAAGATACGCGTGGAGAGAAGTTCAGAGCCGTGCGTGCGCATGAGCTGTAGGGCGGATGTCGGCAAACCCGGCTGGATTTCTCCAACAGGGAGGGCGGAGACGTCCCACTGCATTGATTCCCCAGTTCCAGGCGAGGTTGGAGGTCTGGGGTAGGCATGCTAAAAGCTGGGCATGGCAGAGGTCTGCGAGTTTGAGAAGAGTGCGCTAAACTTGGGACAGCAGTTTGCGTGTAAACTTGGGGACAGAACTTTGCAACCACACAGAGAGGACTCGTGACTTGCTCCCTCGTTCGGGAGACCACCAGACTGCTTTGTTTTACAACCCTGGGTGAGACTTTGGGGGTGCAGACTCATTTGGGGAGAGGAAGAGTTGTCTGGCAACAAGTGGGGACCAGCGGCGGCTTTCTCTTGGAGGTGCACAGCCGTTATCACCCGGCACAGAGACCAGCGAGCTGCATAGGGCAGAGCTGACACTGCATGCTCAGCCCGGAGGCTCCGTCCATCCAACCTGAACACAGCTTTCCTTCACAGCCAATTGGCCTGGAGGTCCAACCCTCCTGGTGCTAACAACAATTAGCTGGGCTTAAATTCAACAATACTGTACAACCCATAAAGGGCTGCAGCAAGAGTATCCACCTCTGGTAACTGGGGAGGCTGACCCACTGTCCCTTAGAGGACATCTATCACACAAAGTTAATCGACCAACTCAGGAAAGCAGCCACAATGCAGAGAAATGGAAAGAAATCAGGTGTGAAAGAAATGGAGGAAAAAAGATGAGTAGACATAGAGTTCAAAACCACAGTAATAAGGTTTTTCAAGAGGCTCCTAGAAAAGGCCGATGTACTTAATGAGAACTATGAGGAAATGAACAAGACCTACGAGGATATGAAAAAGGTCCAACTAGAAATTAAGCATACACTGACTGAAACAAAAAATATTACACAAAGTCCTAAAAGCAGTCCAGAGGACCGCAAGAACCAAGTCAAAGATATGAAATACAAAGAAGCAAAATTCACTTGGCCGGAAAAGCAAGAAGCAAAAAGAATCCAGATAATTGAAGATAGTGTAAGGGGCCTCTGGGACAACCTCAAGCATGCCAACATCCGAATTATGGGGGTGCCAGAAAAAGAGAGAGAGCAAGATAATGAAAACCTATTTGAAGAAATAATGACCAAAAACTTCCCCCACCTGGTGAAAGAAATTGACTTAAAAGCCCAAGAAGTGCACAGAACCCCAAACTATAGGAATCTAAAGAGGACCACACCAAGACACACCATAATTAAAATGCCAAGGGCAAAAGATAAAGAGAGAATATTAAAAGCAGCAAGAGAAAAACAGTTAGTTACCTACAGGGGAGCACCCATACGATTGTCAGCGGATTTCTCAACAGAAACGATGCAGGCCAGACAGGGAGTGGCAAGAAATATTCAAAGTGATGAATAGCAAGAATCTACAACAAGATTCCTCTACCCAGCAAAGCTATCATTCAGAATTGAAGGTCAGATAAAGTGCTCCACAGATAAGAAAAAGCTAAAGGAGTTCATCACCACTAAACCAATATTATATGAAATGCTGAAAGACATTCTTTAAGAAGAGGAAGAAGAAAAAGGTAAAAATATAAATTATGAACAACAAATATACATCTATCAACAAATGAATCTAAAAATCAAGTGAATTAAAAATCTGATGAACAGGATAAACTGGTGAATATAACAGAATCATGGACATAGAGAGGGAATAGACTGACAATTCTTGGGGAGAAAGGGGTGTGGGAGGTACAGCAAGAGACTGGACAAAAATCATGCAACTATGGGAGAGGACAGTGGGGGGGAGGTGAGGGTGGAGGGTGGGATGGGTACCAGGTGGAGGGGAGCTATAGCGGGATAAAAAAGGGAGAACAATGTAATTAATAAACTGAACAATAAAGATAAAATAAATAAATAAATAAATAAATAAATAAATATATCAAAAAATGATAGTAAAGCCGAAACCAGTTTGGCTCAGTGAATAGAGCTTCGGCCTGTAGACTGAAAGGTCCTGGGTTCAATTCCAGTCAAGGGCATGTACCTTGGTTGCGGGCACATCCCCAGTAGGGGTTGTATAGGAGGCAGCTGATCGATGTTTCTCTCTCATCGATGTTTCTGACTTTCTATCTCTCTCCCTTCCTCTCTTTTAAAAATCAATAAAATGTTTTTTTAAAAATGATAGTAAAGTGCTTGCTTTGACAGCACATATACTAAATTGGACCAATACAGAGATTATCATGGCCCCTGCGCAAGGATGACATGTAAATTAGTGAAGCGTTCCATATTTTTAAAGTGATAGTAAAAATGTGCAAACCTAAGCCTATGATTTATCCAGTTATACTACAACTAGGGGCCCGATGCATGAAATTCATGCAAGAGTAGGCCTTTGCAACCCCAGCTGCCTCAGCTTTCACAGCCCCAGCGGCTGCCTCGGCCCTCACAGTCCTGGCGTCATCCGGATGGTCATTCTATTGTTCGGCCATTCGTTCAATTTGCATATTATACTTTTATTATTATAGATTGTGTGATATTGTGATTTACCATAAAAAATATATTGTTTGTCTTTGTTCCTGTTCCTGGCACAGGGTTCCTAAAACCCTTGGAATTTCCTGATAGGAATTAATAAAGGTGTTTTTTAACCCTCACCCAAGGATATGTTTTAATTGATTTTAGAGGAAGGGAGAGAGAGAGAGAAACACTGATTGGTTGCCTCCTGGGGATCAAATCCACAACACAGGTATGTGCCCTGACAAGAAATCAAAGCCATGATATTTCTGGTGTACAGATGACACTCGAACAAACTGAGTCACCTGGCAAGGACCAAAGTTATGTGTTCTTAAACAAATATCACACTGAACATTTTCTTCTCTTGTGTTTATTTTCATATAATTTCAGACCGTCAGGAAAGTTGCAAAAATAGTACTAAGAACTCCCTTCTAATCTTTGCCCAGATTCCCTAAATATTAACATTTGACTATGCTTGTTTTATCCTTTCCTTTTCCTTTCTCTCTCTGAATCTTTTGAGAGTATATTATGAAGCCCCTTTACTCATCAATAGTTCATTGTGTATTTCCTAAAAACAAGGAATTTTTTTGCAATAGCCACAGTACAATGACCAAATCAGGAAATTAATATTGATACAATACTATAGCTAATCTTGTTCATGTTTTTCCTATTTTCCCAACAATGTCCTTTATAACAAAAAAAAATTCTAGGTCAGGCTTTGCTTTCGATTATGTCTTTTTAATTTTCATTCTTAGCATTTCATGACATTGACTTTTTTTATAATAAAGACCAGTTATTTTGTAGAATGTCCTTTAACTTACAGTTGCCTGATGTTTTCTCATGATTAGATTCAAGTTATGCTTTCTTGGCAAAAACACCACAGAAATGATGTTATGTTCTTAGTATATCCTGCTAGGAGGCACATAATGTCAATTTGTCTGATTATTGATGTTGACCATGAACAGTTCTGCATCTGATGTTTTCCTTCATAATACAATATTTCTCATGTCTTTCAAAATTCAGGGAACATCATTTCAGTGTTTTTACAATATTTCATTTATGTACATGTCATAATTTGTTAGTTGATCATATTTCTGTTTCATGTGTCACTACATTGGTAAGAACTAGGGTTATATAAATACGAAGTTATAGATGCCTCATTTCAATAGAAATATTTTGTTTTTTGCCATTAAATATTTTATTAGCTGTTAATTTGAAATGCTTTTCAAATTGTTAGAGAAATACTTTTCTTTTTTTAATATATATTTTATTGATTTTTTTACAGAGAGGAAAGGAGAGGGATAGAAAGTCAGAAACATCGATGAGAGAGAAACATCGATTAGCTGCCTCTTGCACACCCCCTACTGGGGATGTGCCCGCAGCCAAGGTATATGCCCTTGACCAGAATCGAACCTGGGACCTTTCAGTCAGCAGGCCGACACTCTATCACTGAGCCAAACCAGTTTCAGCGAGAAATACTTTTCATAGGAGTGATTAAAATTTAACAACCAAGAAATATCTGCTTGTTCATTACTCATTCATTCATGACCATATTCCTGTAATTGCCTGCCCTCTACCTTGATACATACATAGCACAATACGTGTGTCCAAACTATATATTTTAAAAAAATATTTTTATTGATTTCAGAAAGGAAGGGAGAGACATACAGAAACATCCATGATGAAAGAATCATTGATGGGCTGCCTCCTGCACACCTCTACTGGGGGTGCCCTCACCAGGAGTCTCCACAGGTTGGTGCTCAACCACTGAGCCACGTCAGCTGGGTTCTCTTTTAAACCCTCACCCAACTGCATTCTTCCATTAATTTTCAGAGAAAGTGGAAAGGAGAGGGAGAAACAGAGAGAGAGAAACGGCAATGTGAGAGAGACATATTGATGGGTTACCTTGGCAACAGAAGTATGTGTCCTTACCTGGAATCGAACCCAGGACCCTTCAGTCCTCAGGCTGATGCTCTATTCACTGAGCCAAATCGGTTAGGGCCAAGCTATATTTTTTTATGATGCTATGTTCTCTTGCCCTCTGGAAATCATCTCTTATTTATTTGTTTAGAGCTTGCCATTAGAAAACTGCCCCTTCAGCTCCTTCTCAGAACAACTATATTTTAGCAGCAATTTCAAGTTCTACCTTCTCCACTCTGGGATCTGTCTAGCTGCTGACCTTGGCAGAGGGGTGAGAGAAGAGGACTTGGTAGCTGTGGCAAGCAACAAAGACGAGAAGCTGATAGGATGAATTTGCTACCTGAGGTTAAAAGTTCAGCAGTTTCAAGCAAGTGCAGGGTAAAAGGATGAAGTTCTTTTATCAAGGATAAAGCTATTTTATCTTCTTTTGGATAACTCTAAGAGTTTTGGTCATATAAGAGAGTTTCTGACACCCTGAGATTCACATAAGTGATGTTCCACTGGAGTGTCTTTGAGAGCAGAGTTCACTAGAAGATATCAAGCTGTTGTTGCATTCTAGTAATTGTTACTAATCACAAACTATGGAAGTACATGAAAGACTTACTTATATATGCTAAACCAGTTTACTGAAGAGTTTCAACTCAGGGGGTATAAATGTGAAACTTTTTTCTCTCATGGGCCCAACTGCACTATGCTTAATCCCTTCTGTCCCTTTAACATCTTGGGCAAATTCTGTAACTTGTTGATCCTTTTCGAATGCTAAAAGTCAAACCCTTAAAAAATTACTATTATACCCTTCAAACTTAAATGGTGCACTTAAATATGCAATATTATGGATATACCTATACTAAAAAAATTATTCATTGTTTATCTGAAATTCAAATTTAATTGGGTGTTCTATATTTTTATTTGCTAAATCTGGCAACCCTAAATTTTACTTCATTTCTTCCTCTCCTACTTCACTTCCCAGAGCAAGCGTGCCCCAAAGATGGAAGGATGTGGAGTGGAGAAGAGGCATGGTTTACATTGATATTCCTCCCTCCTCACCTTTCTCCTCTTGCTCCTCTGATGTTGGTGGTGACAAGGAAGGGTGGGAAAGGAAAACATCTCTGACTTCACCCTCATGACCTAATCACCTCTCAAAGTTTCAACCTCCAAATACCATCACTTTGGGTGTTGGGATTTAACATATGAATTTTGAAGGAACACAAACATTCAGTATTTATCAGTTTTCTTCAGTGAATTTTATCATTTTAACTCTTACATTTAAGTCTATTTTGAGTTAATTTTACACACAGGCATTTTACTAAATATTGCTGGTACATGGGAAATATACATGTTTCATATATACATGCTAAATGGTCTAGATTTGCTTTATTAAGATGGGCTTCCTGAAATATAATGAACAACATAAACTGATGAACAAAAACAGATCCAGAGGCAGAGAAACATTGATCAGAACCTCAAACCTCAGGGAAGGTAGGGGAGGGTGGGGGTAAGGGGAAGAGATCAACTAAAGGACTTATATGCATGCATATAAGCCTAATCAATGGACACAGACAACAGGGAGGTAAGGGCATGAATGGGGGAGGGGGGAGTTGGGGAGTAATGGGGGAATAAGGACGCATATGTGATACCACAATCAATAAAGAAATTTTTTTTAAAAGATGGGCTTCCTGAAACTCTACCATCTTAGATAATTCAGTATTCAATACAGCAGCGAAAACTTAGCACTTTAAATCTGGCTGGATTGCAGATAGAGACTGACATGATAGATTTAGTACAACTGTAGAATTGATACTTAAATCTCCCATGCTACACAGTTTTCCCATATGCTGCATAAAAATGCTATATAGTTTCTCACTCATAAGCTGCTATGTTAGGGTGTTAGCTGGTTTTATGCCCTCAACTTGCTTAATGTTTTCATTTATATACAATAGAGTTTTATACCACATAGGCCAAACCATGCATTGCAAAATAATTTACAGTAAAATCATAATAAACTTATACAAAGTATTGATTTAGCATTAATTTTCAAACTGTGAAAATCAATGAGCCATAAATCCTTAAATAAATTAGTGAAACAAAAGTCATGAATGACAAGAAAAATTAGTCACTCTGTTGTATATGTGCTTTTTAGATAGCTAAATATATGGGAGGAGGAAAAAATATATGGAAGGAGGCTTCATAAAATGTAAAATTAGCAACATATAAAAATAACAATGCACAAAGAAGTAGGCTCTTGAAACAAAAGTGTGAAGAATACCACCCAAGAATCTGGTTCATAATCTTGACATACTGGCATTCCAATTACTTTGAATGATACCCTGCAAAGTAAAATATCTTCACATTCTTGTGCTTCCAAAAAATTTTGGAGCAGATTGGCAGCACAATCCAATTTTTAGAATATCATGTTTCTGTTTGTGTGCATATGTTTGAATATCTTTACTACTGAAAAGACCACACTGAAGACATCACCTTGGCCACATAACAATCTACATTCCCAGTGGGTGTTTGGTCCCCTCTGCTTACTTCATAAGCAATCGTTGAGCCTGGGTTTGATAACCTGCAGTAATGGGAACTTAGGACTTCTGATACATTATGGCCTCTTAAGTTTTGACTGGTTACTTAGAGATTGTAGAAATGCCAGTTTAGTTTTCATTTTGGTCAGAGAAAACCTTTTTTCTAAGACCATATTTACCCTTTGCAACCCAATCTCAGCGGTGTCAACTGGGCACAAGAGAGACCAAACAAGGAAATCACTAAGTTAATGAAGATACCATTATCATTGCTTGAGGAAAAGCATAAGTCTTTCCTTCGGGCATATTTAATTGATATTTGCTGTTTTATATTGCCATATACATACTAATTTGGGGGGAATATCTACATTCTATATTCTCATCATAGCGTCTATCTAATAAAATCTTTGTAAATGTTTATAGACCTTCTCCCTGGAAAATCTGCAGGCAGTCTGGTAACTCTATCCTATCTAATAAAATAATAATATGCAAATTTGACCAAACCTTCACCACACCCACAAGCTACGCCCACTAGCCATGCCCACCAATCAGGAGCAAATTATGCAAATAAACCCCAACCAAGATGGCTGCCACCACTGAGAGCAGGAGGAAGGCTTGAGTTTCTCCAACAACAGAGGAAGCCAAGCTTTCGCCTGCCGTTGTGGGCCTAGGCCTCCACTCAATGTTACAACGTTTCAATTATAAAAGATACAGAAATGGCGGCAGCCACTGAGCTGGAGAGAACAGAGGCTTGAGTTTCCCTGGCAACGGAAGAAGCCAAGCTTTCAGCCTGCCATTGCCAGCCTAAGCCTCCACTCTAGGTTACAAAGTTTCAAACAGAAATGGCTGCCGCCCCAGGAGCAAGCAGAATGCTTGGATCTGCTCCAGGCTACAAAGTTTCAATTGTAGACATAGATTAATCCCAGATACCAGGGCCTCCGCTTGGGTCACTGGGGGGCGTGGCCAGCCTGCAAACCTCCACAGGCCCCTCGCCCAGACTGCCACTCACCCCAAGGGAACCCCCACCCTGATCTGGGACACTCTTCAGGGCAAACCAGCTGGCCCCCACCCATGCACCAGGCCTCTACCCTATCTAATAAAAGAGCAATACACAGATTGACCATCACTCCAACACACAAGAGGGCTGCCCCCATGTGGTCAAAGATCCTGCCCCCATGTGGACACAAGATGGCCACCACAAGATGGCCAGCAGGGGAGGGCCGTTGGGAGGTTCCGGTCCCTGCAAGGGAGGGCAGTTGTGGGCAATCAGGCCAGCAGGGGAGGGCAGTTGGGAGGAACCAGGCCTGCAAGGGAGGGCAGTTGGGGGTGATCAAGCCTGCAGGGGAGGGAAGTTAGGGGTGACCAGGCTGGCAGAGGAGGGAAGTTGGGGGCAAATAGGCTGGCAAGGGAGCAGTTAGACATCAATTTGGGCTGGCAAGGTAGTGGTTAGGGGGTGATCAGGCTGGCAGGCAGAAGCGGTTGGCAGCAATCAGGGAGGCAGGCAGGTGAGCAGTTTGGAGCCAGAAGTCCTGGATTGTGAGAAGGACGTCTGATTGCTCGTTTAGGCCCGATCCTACTAGGATCAGGCCTAGACGGGCAGTCAGACATCCCTCGAGGGGTCCCAGACTGGAGAGGGTGCAGGCTGGGCTAAGAGACATCCCCTGTCCCCTGTGCACAAATTTTGTGCATCGGGCCTCTAGTATTTATATAAAAGCCAAAGAACTAGGAATAGATCAGAGATCTGGTAGAGAATAAGGATCACATCCAAAGAAATCAGTTGAAAATCAGCTTTAAGTATAAATAAATCACAATTAACATTTTGTGAAGCAAAAATTCATAAAAATAAATATACTAATTGTTTCTTCCTACATATTATAAATAAATTTTATTATTCCATGGGTAAAGAGCTTAAATAAACAACTGCCAAATGATAGTCAAAATTCTCCAGCATATATTCATTGACAAAGGACTGCTATACAATCTTTTAAAAAATCTTAATATCCAATTTATTTACTCTAAAGAATAGGGCATATAGAGACAAAATCACTTTAGGCCTTCTTTTTTCCATCTTTAACTGTATACTACTAGTGTTGACATCTTAAAAGTCTAATTCCCAGCAACAAATACTGTGTATACACACTTGCAATTTCTGACTGATTAGAGCTCCCTCATGTGTGTCTTTGTTGTAATATTTTAGACAACTAAAAAAGTATTAATCTCAGCAGTACTACAATTATGTCTTTCTTTTCCCATAAATAATAGTTTCAAGTATCACTTAGTAAATTCTAAAGAGTGTGGTAATCCTAGTACATCTCGCTAACTTTTCATATGCCAAATTTTATTCTAAAGTAATGAAGTTATTATTGCGGTTTAAATTTTAATGAATTAAAGGAGTTTTCCTTTAAAGCTCTAAGATAAGTTTTTCATTATAATATTATTTTATTATTATTCCTGAAAGAAAATATATAGCCAATTAGGTTGTTAATTGTATGTGATAACTTAACAGTACATTTTAAGGTGTGGATAACAGATCAAAGGGCCAATTATATCTAAAGTTTTTCAAATAAAAATCTGTCTAAATCATTGCAAAAAGATTTCTTCCTATTTAATTTTTTTAAATATATTTTATTGATTTTTTACAGAGCAGAAGGGAGAGGAATAGAAAGTCAGAAACATCGATGAGAGAGAGACATCGATCAGCTGCCTCTTGCACGCCCCCTACTGGGGATATGCCCGCAGCCAAGGTACATGCCCTTGCCGGAATCAAACCTGGGACCCTTCAGTCCGCAGTCCGACGCTCTATCCACTGAGCCAAACCGGTCTCGGCGATTTCTTCCTATTTAAAAAGACAATATTGGAAGGATCCAAAATAAAACCTCATTTTTTTGAAAACTACATAAATTTAAAAATCTCAAATCCAATCATATTTTAAATGGCATTTATTCAATCGATATTTATAGAGGACCCACACTATGTGCCAGAAAAGAGATGTCAAACTGAAGGAAATCAAAGTCACTAAAACAATAAAGCACTGGAGTTTTTTTCCTTCTATAAAATGACTTAGTAATAACTGCCTCATTCAAGAGAGTTGCTACAAACATCTAATAATATGACATATGTAATCACATTTTCTAAAGAGAGAAGTGTTATTGAAATGTGTCCAGAGAAACCTTGGTGATTCCAAGGACATATTTTATGGGTTGCTTTGTATGTGGAAATACTTGAATGTGAGAGACTAATTTTTTTTAAATTCAAATTTTCATGACAGAAGAGAAAGTGAGAAGAAAGAATTATGTCTCCTAAGAAGTCTGAACTAGCCCTGGCTGGTTTGGCTCAGTGGATAGAGTATTAGCCTGCAGACTGCAGGGTCCCAGATTCAATTCTGGTCAAGGGCATGTACCTTGGTTGCAGGCACATCCCCAGTAGGGGGTGTGCAGGAGGCAGCTGACCAATGTTTCTCTCTCATCGATGTTTCTAATTCTCTATCTCTCTCCCTTCCTTTCTGTAAAAAATCAATAAAATATATATATATTTAAAAAAGAAGTCTGGACTGTTGTTTTCTTCACTGCCTCTTGATGAATCTTACATAAATTGCTTGTGAAAAGGGGACACCTACATAGTCAGCCCACACAAGCACAAGTACAGCCTTAGTAATTACCTTAGTAAAAACCTCAGTCACCATTTCATTATCCTAGAACAGAGTAGATACTGTTTAACTGCATGGCGGCATTCCTTTGCTGTCCTCTTGTTACCTGTTATTAGGTCCTCCAAAAACTCTTCCCCCCTGGCCCACCATGCTTATCTAGCATATTTTTGCATATTTTTACTTTTCTACACAACTGCTTGCTGGAATATAATTTTCAAAAGTTAAAAACATGACTCTTCTTCAAATATACAAATAAAATATTTCAAAAAATTTTAACTCATTAAATAATAAAAGAGCAAAAATAAATACTAAGACTGGTTCATACAGAAAAAAATCAAGGAAAAGAAAATTTATATAGTCAAAGGAATGCTGAAATAAATTTGTGAGTGCAAATTCCTGCAAGGGAAGAGATATAATATTTGGGGTGTTTTGGGGTGGGGTTTTTTTGTGGCTTTTTTTGGTTTTGTTTTCTTTGTGTGTGTTTTTTAAAACATCGATCACCTGTCTCCTGCACACCCCCTACTGGGGATGTGCAGGCAACCAAGATACATGCCCTTGATTGGAATCAAACCTGGGACCCTTCAGTCCACAGGCCGATGCTCTATCCACTGAGCCAAACTGGTTAGGGCTTGGAGTTGTTTTTGTTTTGTCTTTTATCAGATGCAAATTAAATCTCTGTCACAAGGTTTGTATTTGTATTGCTAAGGACAGGAATCATTTCATTGCTCTATGACAGAAAGAGCAATTGCTTTATCAATTGTCTATAGATTAACCACTACCTCCATAAAGTTGTAAAGTAGTCTGTCTAGTCATGAGAAAGTCAAATGAAGGTGCTCACCACTACATAATCAGATAATTTCCAGAGGGTCTGCTAAATTACATCCTGTATTCTATTGAAAGGACGCCAGTAATCTCTTTGGCTTACTTTCAATTTTTGGATTTTTTTTTTTTTCATAATACTCTACCTGAGACTAGAAAACTTTACTTTCTGTTTTTCTGTTTCTGTTTTTCTTTGTTTCTGTTTTTCCTCCTTCCTTCACAGAATGCTTTTTCCTTTGTTCGTGACCAGTTATAGCTCATTCTTTCTTTAAATCTGGGTCCCAGCTTGTTTACTTTGAACACATTTTTGTTTTTTCCTTCTTTCACGCTTATGTGATAAGGCTGATCCTCAGTTCATTCGCTAAACATCTCAAGAGTAACGTGAGGTGTTAATTTTTTATTTAGGGGGATAGTGCTGTGGTATTATTTTTGTTAAATGATCTTTATTGGTTTGACATATGTATATTCTAAGTTTTGCTTTAAACTCTGAGTATAAACTAGCATAAATGCTATGTATTTACTGACCTTGACTTTCTACTTGTTTTATTGATTACTAATAGAGTGGTATTAAAATCTCTGATTATAATTGTGGATTTGTCTATTTTGGGGGGTTCTATTAATATTTATATCGTTTACTTCTAAACTTTCTTATGTATCTATACCAGTGGTCTGCAAATTACGGTTCGAGCTGCAGTTTCCTGCTCTGTTGACTAATGAGTTTGCGGACTACTGGGATAGGGGCTTAATCACAAGGAACAACAGCAGCCTGTAATCATTGGAATCCAGAGTCTAGGTCAGTGGTCAGCAAACTCATTAATCAACAGAGTGGCAAATCGCAGCTCGTGAGTCACAGTTTGCCAACCACTGATCTATACTAATAAAAGAGAAATACCTAAAATGACCATCACTTCACGACACCCACAATCAATCAAGAGTATGCAAATTAACCTGACAAAGATGGCGGTGTCCCCCGCAACCCCCCGCCACTCTGGGTCTCTGGGCAGCGAGCCCTGCCACACTCCCTATCTGTCAACCATCCTTGCAGCCTCCCTGTGGCCCAGGCCCCGGCCTCAGAGGCAACCCTCTGGTGCCTGAGGTCATAGCTCCCGTTATCTGGCGTCTCCCTCTTCTCCACTCCTGCCCCGCTGCTCTGGTAAACAAAACCCTAGCATTGGAGTGGCCCCACAGACGCGGAGCCATGCATGAGCTCGCTTGGTGCACAGTTAGCGCACCCCAGGAACCATGGGCCAGCCAGAGCTGCAGCCGGAGAAGGCTCAGCTTTGTTTTGAATAGATAAAGAAGCTACCTACACAGCAATCCAAATGATCAGATCTCCCTCTTCCCTATCACACCAAATCAAGAGGGGAGGGGCAAGATAAAAGAAGCTATCTACATAGTAATCCAAATTATCAGATCTCCTTCTTCCCTATCTCACCAAATCAACAGGGGAGGGGCAAGAGACCTAGAGGGAGGGTGGGCGGGCAGGAGGCAGAGGGCAGAGGAGAAAGAGGATGACGAAGGGGGCCAGGTGCATCCCACTTTCACAATGGGAAAGTGAAATACACTAGTGCACCCAACCTCTTCAGTCCTCCCAGCCTGCCTCGCTCCCTCCAACTCTTCCCCTCTTCACATCCCCAGGAGTGCCAGCGCTGCACAGAGGAACTCTCCAGAGAAGGAAGGCAAGGAGGAAATGGTGACGGAGTGTGCAGGGCTTGCCACCACTTGTCACTGCTGCACAGGCTGCTGGAGTGAGCAGCCAGGGGAAGGAAGGCCTATTTTTGCATGCATCTCTGTGAATCAGGCTTCTAGTATATCCTATATAATAAAAGAGAAACATGCAAATTTGACCGTACCTTCACTGATTGGCTATGCTACCAGCCAATCAGGAGCGGGGGTGGGGCCAAGTGGCACAAGCACCGGACCCCAGAGATGGAGATGAAATGGTGGTGGTGGCGGTGGCAGCAGGGGGCGCCTGGCCCCCGGGACCAGGTGGTCGCAGGCAGCCGGGGCTGAGCTGAGCAGGGTGATGGCTGGGGCAGGCTGGGGGTGAGCCGTCATTTGGACATCCCCTGAGGGCTCCCAGTATGTGAGAGGGAGCAAGTTGGGTTGAGGGACCACCCACCCCCAGTGCACGAATTTGTGCACTGGGCCCCTAGTATACATATAAAAGGCTAATATGAAAAGTATCCCCTCAGGAGTTTACTAGGAGACCAAAAATTCAATTGCTCACTATGATGTGCACTGACCACCAAGGGGTGGTACAGAATGAAGGAAGGCCCCTGCCAACAGCTGGAAGCTGGGGAAGGAAGGCCCCAGCTGGAAGCCAGAAGGACCCCATCGGCCCTGATCACCGGCCAGGCCTAGGGACCCTACCCGTGCATGAACTTTGTACACCAGACCTCTAGTTAAGTACATAAATGTTTAGGATTGCAATTTCCTTTTGACAAATTTCCTTTTATATGTATGTCTACATACAAAGCAACGCTTTATCATGAAATAAGCCTCTTATACTTGGTTAAAAAAAAAGCTGTATGGATAGGCACATAGGGGATTCATTATTCACTTTTATCTGCTTTTGATATGTTAAATAATTTACATAACACATTTAAAAATAGGAGGGAGGCCATCATCAAACTTTAAAAGGTTGGAAACAATTGAATAACAGGCCATTTGGGAACATGGAAATTTAAACTGGGGCAAGAAGACAGAACTATAGGGTATGCAGCAGGGAATTCTGGAGAGTAGAAAATAGCAGGATCGGAAGCTCTTGATATCAGAGAGAAAAGAAAGGGAAACTGGAAGTAGGAAAAGGCTCCTAACCCTTGGTGGGAGAACAGCAAAACCATATATTCACTTTTCCACAGGACCTAGAATTGTGTTTGACTTCAGAAGGTGAAAACTCTGGCTTCTGCCAGGGTAGCATCATTGCTCCATTCTGGATAGTCTAGTATAGCCAGTCTGACCTCTTGACTTAACTGGTGTCATTACCAACCAATCAATGTCCAGCACACAAAATGCCTATGGCCTCAGGGGTTGGGCCAAAAGAACCTGGCCATTTGGTAAATCTTTACCATGATTAATTTACCTAACCATCATCCATAGGCAATTCAGGGTAGGGTTTCTCATCATAATATATGCTTTTAGCTTCTCAAATTCCCCCAAACTGGGGTACATGAAACAGATCTGATTAGGGCCTTTTAACACTGGGGGACTCTCAGGGAGCTCCTTTGCTCCAACCAACTATGATTGCACTGTATCAACACCCTTGTTTCAACATCAATATCTGCTACATTCATCCCATTTCTCAATAACCATCTGAAGACTTCAACTCTGCTAAGTTCCTTCCTTGACTCTTCCCTTTATCTCCCCTCAATTTTCTAATCAATTATTTTAGTGATCATGGTTTGAGTAAGATCCATACTAGAAAGCTGTGACAGCAAACAACTTCTCAGTCTTTTGTTTGATTCTGCAGTAGTAGGGTTACATTTCCTTTATAAGCTAGTACCTCAGGGGTCAGATCTACTACTATTTCTAAATTCCATTCTAACTTTTAACCATTAGTAACTGAATGCAGTCCAGCTGCAGTTCCATACCATGGGTGACTAGATACTGCTTGTGTCCTGGCAAATTTCAACCTATTCTTCCAGACTTTCTAAATGTCACAAATTTAATGAAGCATTTCTTGCCTGACAAAGTTATATGCTGTCACTGCGTGTTTCTCTTGCATCTCTCACAATCATCAATTATAGTGTTTATTTGATATACTATAACTAGAGGCCCAGTGCATGAAATTCATGCACAGGTAGGGTCCGTAGGTCTGGCCAGCAATCAGGGACGATCAGGTTTCCTGCCTCCCTGCCTCCCCACCTCCTCCTTCCCTTGCCACCCATGTGCCACCACCATGGGGTTCCCCCACCTCCTGCCTCCTACTTCCCTTGCTCCCTCTGCACCCCACTGCCACCACTAGTTGCCCACCATGTTTTGCACCACCCACTGGTGGTCAGCACATGTCATAGCGAACAATCAAACTCCTGGTCTCTTGGTCAAACTCCAGAGGGGACACTTTGCATATTAGTCTTTTATATTTATAACTTATTTGGAGACCTGTTTAACCACTATTTCACTGTAGGATGGGGATTATATCTTTTTAAATGTCTCTCTCTCTAACATCTAGTACAATCCTTGACATTTAGTAAGTACTCAGTAAATGCTTTCTTAATTTAATCAATTAAAATATCCATTTCAAACATTTTAGATGTCAGTAGGAAGAAAATTTACCAGATAAGTCTGTCACTGTCAAATCCTGTCATCGTCTTTTTTACTTCTTCAAATGTTACTTTGTCAAGTTATCTGAATGGAATGCAGTTCCAAGTGTACTAATGAACTTTCAATATGCACTAATACTAATATACCCTCAATGTGTTATGAATATGTCCAAATGAGAATTTAAACATTACATTAAGATGTCTAAATGTACTAAATTTACAAATATAAAAATATACTAAAATTATCAATGTACTAAAACATACTGTGATGCCTTATTGTGACTGTAGCTGGATTATGTAATATTGAGTCTCTTTTTTCTATTCTCTAAATTCTCACACATTTTAAAGTTTAAAATAAAAATATCCTTGTAGTAGTTAACATGGTAGAATATATACAAATAAGTCTCCTTGAAAATTCACTACAGTCCAGAGCTTGGCCCTCAGCCTCAGCTGTAGACCAAATGTTTGTATGCATCCACACAATCAATATGTTGAAATCCTAACCCACAATGTGATGGTATTAGGAGGTAGGGATAGGTGATTAGGTCATGAGAGCGGAGCCTCCATGCGTGAGATTTTATAAAAATAGTGTCTTTATAACAATATTACAAAGAGCTCTCACCATCCTTCCAGCATATGTGAAGACAGAGCTAAAAGCCCATGCTTGTCTGCAACCAGGAAGCAGGTACTCACCAGAAACCAAATCTGCGGACACCTTGATCTTGGACTTCCAGGGTCCTGAACTGTCAGAAATAAATTTGTTCTTTATGAGCCATCCAGTCCATAATACTGAAGCCCAAAAGGACTAAGGCTGCCTTACTCACCCAAAATCAAATTTGTTGGGAAGAGAAACATTAGTCAAGACTTACATACTTGGAGATTTAGGAATACAAAAAAAAAAAAAAAAAAAAAAAGCCAGTATCTTAATTAATCCATAGTGAGAAGTAGATCTAATATTGGTTGAGGGGGGAAATGTGCCTTTGTAAGCAAGGGAAATGGTTTGGTAATAGAACTAGCCTGATTTAAGTACAGTCTCAAAGTGAATAATTGAGGTTAAACAATGACACAGGAGAAAATAAGGTGCAAATAATTTTATGGTTCAGGAGCCTCAAAAATCACATACCAGCAAACTAACGTGGGCAAAATTGTTGCAAATGGTTTTAAATCAGGTAGAGACCAATAAAAAGACCAAGAATCACTATTCCCACTCGATACTCAATTCATAAAGTGTGTATAGGAATGCAAGTTTATCCCTTCCTGTGAAGAAAGACGTTAAACCCCTTGCCCAAGTTAACTTAGCCCACAGGGCATAGAATATTTGATTTCAAGAACTGTGGGAAGACTTTCAAGAGTTATTTGCTTGAGTGAATATGTATAAATTAAAGGTATAAAAAGTTATGGGCTCAGAATGGAAAGGCTATAGGTGGTTGTGGCGGGTGGGGTAAATGCATGGCATAGACTTATTATCCTTTAAACTCTATTCTGGCCGGGGAACAAGAGGCAGGGTTTTTTGTTTCTTTTGCTTAAGTTTTTTTCTGAATAACCTTTTTGTTTTAGAACAGATTTTCGTTAACAGAATTATACTGAAGATAGAACAGAGCTCCCTATACCCCGTACAAAGTTTCAAAATCTCTCTTCCATGTCCACCCCGACCTACACTCTCCCCCACTTCTCTCTGCTTCTGCCCCTCCCCCCCCCACCTCCGCCTCTCGGGGTTGGCGAGGCCGAGTTCCCACAGCGCAGCTTCGGGATGTAACAAAGCCCGGCTCGGGGAGACGTTCCCCGCCGCCGGCCACAACTAGGTCAGGAGGAAAGCTACCGACACCCCCGACCGCGACCGCGACCGCGCTCGCTCCGCCCCGAGAAGCGCGCATTCCTCGCCAACGTGGCTCCTCCAGCTCCCGGCGCGCGCGCGAGGCGGGACCAGGGGGCGGGCAGCCTTCGGAGGGGAGGTGCCCGGGGGGGACGAGCCGGGCGAGGGACTGAGTCAGTCCCTGCCTTCAGGCCCCTCCTCCGGAGGCAGGTTCTCGAAGCCAAAACATTTTGAGTCTTAAAACGTGCAGGCTTCAGAGGCGCGTGGCGGGTTACACACACATGGATAATACATGCACATACGTGTCGCCGGTTGTGTCTAATGCACACGCCTGGGCGTCTTCTCAGGCGCGGCCCCCTCCTCGCCACAGCCCGCACCCCCGCGGCCCACGCCCCCCGGCACGCTGGTCCAGCCCTCCCCCGGCGCGTGCGCGCAGCGGCGTGCGCGTGCGCCTGCGGACATCCGGGGACGCGCGCGCCACCGCCACCGCCACCGCCGCCGCCGCCGCCGCCGCCGCCGCCGCCGCCGCCGCCGCCGCCGCCGCCGCCGCCGCAGAGCTGGGCCGGAGCCACGGGTGGTGGGGCTGCAGAGTGATGGCCCTGACCGAGGCCCGCGAGGCCGCGGCTCCCGCTCTTCCTGCCGTCGCCGCCGACGCCTCTGTCTGCTCGTCGTTATGAGGTCAGGCCTCGGGGAAGCGGGCGGCGGCGGCGGATGGGCTCTGGGGAGAGTAACTGAGACACTCGAAGCTCGAACGTGGGTGGGAGATTCTGCCCTGGGGATCCCGGAAGAGTTGTTTGCGCTGACTTTTCCTCCTTTTTTCCCCCTCCCTTTTTTGCTCTTGCATCGAGGAAAGTGGGAGGGTTCTATGTTTTTCTTTATGGAAAAGGCACTACCACTGTCGCGCCCAGTGTTGGTCTTCAGAGGTTTGAGGAAATAAATAGCACGCGTGGCGTCGGAGTATCGGTGAAAGCTTTTAGTGAAAGAGTTAGTCTTTCACTAAAGCCCAACCTCCGTACAGTAACTGAAAAAATGTGTATGTATCCCGAACCTACTAATGAAATAGAATGACCTGCCGTGCCCTAGCCGCTTCCTACAGAAAAGGCAGGCTGGGGTTCCCACGCTGCCATCCTCGACCGCTGCCCACGCTGGGCACTTAGGGACCTTTTCCTGGCTGTCCTCCGGGGTGACCCCCCCCCACACACACACACCCAACACCCCCCCACACACACACAAACAACCCGCCTCCTCCCCCAACAAACACACACACACACACACACACCACCTCCCACTCCCCCATGGTGGCATCGCCTGCTTCCCCAACACACACACTCCACACACACATCGACACACACACACCTCTACCGCTGCCCACGCTGGTCACTTAGGGACCTTTTCCTGACTGTCCTCCGGGGTGAACCCCCCCCCCACACACACACACACCCAACACCCCCACACACACCCCTCCTCCTCCCCCAACACACACACCGACGCACAGACACCTCTACCGCTGCCCACCCTGGTCACTTAGGGACCTTTTCCTGACTGTCCTCCGGGGTGAACCCCCCCCACACACACACACACCCAACACCCCCCCCCCCACACCCCTCCTCCTCCCACAACACACACACCGACGCACAGACACCTCTACCGCTGCCCACCCTGGTCACTTAGGGACCTTTTCCTGACTGTCCTCCGGCGTGAACCGCCTCCTCCCCCAGCACACACACACAACCCCCCCCCCCCAAGGTGGCTTCGCCTCCTCCCCCAATACACCCACACCACACATACACACACACACACACACACACACACACACACACACACACCGATGGTGGCATTTTCAATGGGCAGACTGTGTAAGCTTATTCAGACTAGAGTTGTCTAGTAATTACATGGCAACTCCCCAAATCTTCCTATTTTAAAGGTATTTGGGTAATATTTGGGCATTTATTGGAAGCTTTTTTATTAGCTTTGGCAAAGCTGTTTCAACATAAGACAAATTTATAGGTCACCTGAGAGAAATGTTTATTAGTTCTCCATGCTGTTTAATAAGGCATTAAGATTTGACTTTTTTTCTTCCTAGCCTTTCCAAGCATTAGAAACATGATTCTTATGTAGTGTCTACCTTGGAGATGAAACTGCTCCAGGTGGGCAGAGGAAATGTACTGAAGTATTAAAATATGAATACTAGTGTTCACATTAGTCACATGTACTGGGCACCCATACTGTATTTTGCTGATTCTTTCCTATTAGAGAACTGGAGGCATCTGAAGCTCAGCTGCTTTGGTAGATGTTCCCTAAAAGGTATTTTGTGTAGAGCAGCAGAGCCTTATTAACAGAGGAGTCTGGTAACAAGTAATAACCCAACCCGCATGGCTCAGTCCTTGAGCATCAACCTATGAAATAGGAAGTCAAGGTTGGATTCCAGGTCAAGGGCACATGCCTGTGTTGTGGGTTTGATCCCCAGGGTGGGTGTGCAGGGGACAGCCAATCAATGATTCTCTCTCGTTGTTCCTCCCTCTCCCTTCCTCTCTGAAATCAATAAAAACAAAATAAATTTAAAAACAGTAGATAACCTGAGAATAATTCATCTACTGTGATTTTCAGCCTCTCTAACTGTTCACTTAGAATATTTTCTGCTTTCTGATTTTTTAGAAGACGGAGACCTGAAGCAAAGAAAAAAGTATTCAAGGGTCATGCAAGCCAACTGTAGCCAATTGCAAAGAGCTGCAGGCAGGGAGGCTGCCTCCGCCTCCCAGAGTGTCCACACGAGATTGACAGAAGGTTCTGGTCTTCATTCTGGAGATGTACATATCCAGATTAACTCCGTACCTAAAGAATGTACTGAAAGTCTAAGCTCCAGAAATACAAGGCCAGGTGTCCATGGCTGTACCCAGGGATGTGTACAGAGTCACTTACGGAATCAGTCCCGTAACCAAGCAAGGCAGCCTGGTGATACTTCCATGGAGTCTGGAGATCATGGTAGTAGCTCCTACTCCGAATTCCGATATCTCTTCAAGTGGCTGCAAAAGAGTCTTCCATATATTTTGATTCTGGGTGTCAAACTTGTTGTGCAGCATATATCAGGTAGGGTATAATAAGATATTGAATTGTTTCATTGCTAAATTCAGTAAATTTATTTCTTTATTGGTTAACCTATGTATTTTTGTTACTGATTTTCTGCTAGCTTTTAAAATTGTAAATGTTTCTTTAAATTCGTGTCATTGTGTTATCTCTTTGATTTTTTTTTTCTTGCAATTAACTGGAACTTATTACCTAACAGGAATTTCTCTTGGAATTGGACTGCTTACAACTTTTATGTATGCAGACAAAAGCATTGTAAATCAGGTTTTTCTAAGAGTAAGTATAATAAACAAAAAATTACTAAATGTTTCTCTCTGTAGATCATATACTTATTTTTTTAGAGAAATAGGAATTAAGATAGTTTTTTTTTTACAAATTTAGATATATACATTATAACATCTATAATATATTGTTTTATTATCTAAACTAGAGGCCTGGTGCATGAATTCATGCACAGATGAGGTCCCTTGGCCTCCCCAATCGGTCCGATCAGGGGCCATCTCACCCAGTCCAGGGGGAGGGGCCATGGGAGGTTGGTGGGCCATAGGAGGTTGGCTGTGGAAGCACACTGATCACCAGGGGGCAGCTCCTGTGTTGAGCATCTGCTCCCTGGTGGTCAGTGTGCATCATAGCTACCAGTCTTAACAGTTGCTTAGGCTTTTATATACATAGATGATCTGGCATAAGTGATCTGTCCTACAGCTGAATTGTTTCACCTTATTTTCTTTGTAAGTTGAATTCCTGATACAAGAGAAAGAAAAACTGGATAGAAGGATTAAAAAGTTTAGAATGAACTAGTTGATCTGATTCATCAAGTGCCTTCATATTTTATGAGTTAGTTTAACCACAATACATAATATAATCATTAGAAACTTTAGCTGTTGTACTGTCAAATTTAAAGTAAAGAAAATGTACATTGAATAAATGGGAATTGAACTATTCAGGTCTCTCTTATTTATTTTATTTTAAAAAATATATTGTATTGATTTTTTTACAGAGCGGAAGGGAGGATAGAAAGTTAGAAACATCGATGAGAGAGAAACAATCGATTGGCTGCCTCTTGCACGCCCCCTACTGGGAATGTGCCTGCAGCCATGGTACATGCCCTTGACCAGAATCGAACCCAGGACCCTTCAGTCCACAGTCCGATGCTCTATGCACTGAGCCAAACCGGTCTCAGCAGGTATCTCTTATTTAAAGAAAATTAAACCCAACTAGTTTTTCCATAACATCCTATATAATAAAAGTCTCTTAATATGCTAAGTGTCCCACTGTTCATTGGACTGTTCAACTAGTCGCTATGATGCACACTGACCACCAGGGAACAGACACTCTGACCAATAGGTTAGCTTGCTGCTGGGGTCCAACTGATCTTGGACTGGGCAAGAGGGGCCAGACACACCCTGGAGCCCTCCTATAGTCCCTCCCCAGCCCTGATTGTACACCAGTGGGGTCCTGGATTACGAGACGGGGAAGACAGGCTGAGGGACCCCACCAGTGCACATATCTGTGTACTGCGTCGGTTTCAGCCCCATTCCCACAGGCCAGGCCAAAAGACCCCACTGGTGCACGAATCTGTGCCCTGGGCCTCTAGTAAATTATAAAAGAGTTCTATTCATATAAACTATTGGAAAAACTAGGAACAGCTTATAAAATTTCACCTTTAAGCAATTTTAAAGGGAAATAACTTTGTACGGATCATGCATTCTGACCTGGAAATTTGTAGTTAGGACCCATCAAACCATGAAAATTTAATTCAGGATTTAAAACTAGTAAAACTTTTAATTAAATCAATAATTGAAACTTAATTTTTAAAATAAATTATCTTATTCAATGTCTGAGAATGTAAAAATTATACTTATAAGCCCTGGTTACTTTAAATACTCTTGTTAACATTTTGTTTTGTCTGGGAGGCAAAAGTAGGGGGCTGCAGAAGTAAACGTTATATTTTGCTGGGTCCTTTATGTTGCTTGTAGATTTGGCTTCTTTCAAACATAGGTAATGTTTTTATACAGTGAAGAAACTTATTATTTTAAAAATGTATTTAAGTGAGTTTCGTTCACTAAAGATATATAGTGTAATGATGTATAGTTTAACAAATATTCTATGTATTTAATAAGTTTAATCTGTTAAAACATTCTAATTTAATAAGTCAGTCATTAAAATAAAATAGTTTAATGATATTTAAATCTTGAGCATAATCCAAAGTAATAAATTATAAAATTGTTTATTTTTCAGGAAAGGTGCTCAAAGATTCAGTGTGCTTGGTTACTGGTATTCTTAGCAGGATCTTCTGTTCTTTTATATTACACCTTTCATTCTCAGTCACTTTATCTCAGGTAATTAGAGATCCAAGTATGCAATCATATTTTTATGTAACATATTTCTTAGCACTATGCATATATTTTACTTGCATATACTTACTGTTAAGAGTTCAATTTTTACCCTTCTTCCAATATTGAAAGCTTCAATGACTTTTTCAGATTTGTGTACCCAGGTCTTGATTCCTAGCAGGCGCTTGATAAATATTTAATTTTTGATACTTAAATTTTTACTTATATCAATAGTTATTAGTACCATTTAGTCAATATTGGTGGTGGTCTGTTTTTGTTTTTTTATATATTTCTTACAAATAAAAACGTACACATTTAAGTTGTATGTGATGTTTTGATTTATGTGTACATTGTATAATAAGAACATGATCTTTATAGAAGTAAAGAGAAGACTTGCAAAAGGACAGTAGTTGTTAAGTTTCCATGTTAGATGGAAGTGTTATGAAGTTTTGGCTCTAATCAGATAATTAGAAATCCTGGTTCTCAGTCGAGTTGGAGAGGTATGGGCAATTTCAGATATAGTTTGTCAGTGGATCTATTATCACTGATTGGATTGGGTAGGTAGGTAGTGGGGGGAATCAAGGATGACACCTAGAATTTTCGTCGAAGCAACTGGCTGGATGATAGTACCATTTACTGGGCTTGGAAAGACTAGGAAAGTAACTGGTTTTAAGGGAAAAATCAGTCATTTGTTTTGAACATATTGAGAGGTCACATAGAACTATTAAGTGATTTCAAATATGTATGTCAGGAGCTCAGTAGAGGTTAGGGCTTTATATTTTGGTATTATCAGCATATGATTGATATTTAAAAACCAAAACTAACCAGGGAAAGTATAGTCAAAGAAGAGGGCTCAGGACTGGACATGCCTACAATTAGAGGAGCAGCAGCAAAGGAAACAGGAAGGAACCAACCATCAGTCACAAGAGAACTAGGGAGTGTGTGTTAGAAGTCTAGGAAGAAAATAATTCAGGGAGGTAAATGGGAAAAGGGACATGACCTTTGAATTTGGCAAGTTGGAGGTAATTGGTGATCTGTACAAAAGCAATTAAGTGGAAAGGAGAGAATGAAATCCAGATTGGAGTTGGTTGAGAAAATGACAGATACTTAATATTAGTGAAATTTTTTTTTTATTACAGGCTAGAAAGGTATCAACTATGACAAGTTAGGAAGACTATTCTACTGTAGAGGAAAGATGCAAAATTAATACATTTTAAAAGTCTTTAAAATAAGCAAAATGTTACTCTGTTTACGTGAACTAACACTTGCCAATTTTATATTTTTTACACATCAAAATAAATAGTAGCAAATTAATAACCCCCATGAATACTTTACCTTTGTATGTTGCTCTGGTAAGTTTTGATGTTTTTCTCTTGGTAGCTTAATTTTTTTAAATCCTACTTTGGACTATTCGAGCTTCTGGGAAGTACTTTGGGTTGTTGGAATTACAGACTTCATCCTGAAATTCCTCTGCATGAGCTTAAAATGCCTTATTTTAATGGTGCCTTCTTTCATCATACCTTTTAAATCCAAGGTAAGAAATTAACATGTTTTGTTGATACAGTGCTAACAAACCACTCTAATGCTATTTAGTCTTAACCTAATTTTAATGATATTATCTCAGACTGGCCACCATTTGCTCAAAAACTTAAACCAAAATACTGACCTTGGGAAAAAAAATCAGAATTACATTTGCTTCAGCATCATCTAAAAATTACTTCCCATATCATATATGGAAAAATATTATTTAGATTTGTACTTTTGTTCTCCTCTAGGGCATTATCAATTGATAATTAACTGTATGCTGTTACTCAGTTTTTCCCATATTCAATAAAAACTTTAATAAAGTGCAATGTATATCAGGAGCAAAGGTATCTATCTGTTCTTCCTTTTTAGGGTTACTGGTACATGCTTTTAGAAGAATTGTGTCAGTATTACCGAACATTTGTTCCCGTACCAGTTTGGTTTCGTTACTTTATAAGCTATGGGGAGTTTGGTAATATAACTAGGAGTCTTGGAATATTGCTGGCTCTACTCTACCTCATACTAAAAGTAGGTAACATTTTTAATCTTTTCATATGGTTCATATAATGATTACAGATTTACTTACCATTGCTTTTCTCATGAACTATTTTACAGTTTATCTTTATTTTAGTTTGACGTAATAGATTCTGTGTCTAGTTAGAAATGGAGTAATGGAAATACAGTATTTATCTTAATCCAGTGGTTCAGATTTTATTGAATTATAGACATGGGGAAGGAGAGTAAATAGAATAGAATATACCCATCTCCAACAGCAGCATCTATCCTATACATAATTCTGAAACTAGAGAATATAGTATATTTTAATTGTTTAATTACCCTATTCTCTGTCTGTTCCCCTCAGCTTAAATCACTTTGTATGAAACTTTAAAATCTAAATATGTTAAAAACATGTGAATCAGGTAAAATTGCCTTGTCTTTGACATAGTTAACTTTATATATAAATGCCTAAGTGACCTTTATGACTGAATGACCAGAACGATTGGTTGACCAGTCGCTATGACGCACACTGACCACCAAAGGGCAGACACTCAATGCAGGAGCTGCCCCCGGTGGTCAGTGTGCTCCCACAGTGGGAGTGTCACTTAGCCAGAAGCTGGGCTCACAGAGCCTCTCCCACCTCCACAGCAGTGCTAATGAGTGGCTGTGGTGGCTGCAGCAGGCACAGTGGAGCTGGGGTGAATGGGAGCTGCATGGCACCCAGCTCTGGCTCTGGCTCCTCCCCAGCCGCCTGCTGCTTAGTGCACTGCTTCATGCCTGGTACAACATAAGCCTGCAGTTACAGTCTCCGGAGAATGGCTGAAGTGCACTCAGAGTAACCAAGACGAGCCTGATATTGCCACTGGGCTCCTGGCCTCCTGCATTGAGATAAAATCTCATCCCTTACCGATTGCTCTGGAGCTACAGAGGAAGGCAGCAGTATAATAGTGGCCACAAGCGGCAAGTGAAAATCAAAAAAGTCAAAAAGAGATGACTCTGAAGGATGGGGGTGTGGGCAACAGAGCACCCCACTCCCCAAGTCCCTTAACTTTGTATTGTTCACCTTGTAGAGTCTCTTAATCTGGCTCCAAGCAGTGGAAAGCCTCCAGCAGGCCCAAGGCATCCACTGGGGACCTCCAGGCCAGCAAGGCATGACCCTGGCCACAGAAGGGACAGTTGCAAATATTTTTTCAGGAAGCTGCAGGGAGAACAGACTCCCACATGACTTCCCAACCGCTCAAGGGGATGTGAGAATTCCCCAGACACTTGGGCGTGAGCTCCAGATTTCCTTTCAATGTGCATGAATCTGTGCACTGGGTCACTAGTATATATTTTTAAAAATATATTTTTATTGATTTTAGAGAGAGAGAGGTATAAACATCAATGATGAGAGAGAATCATTGATTGACTGCCTCCTGCAAGCCCCCAACTGGGGATTGAGTCCACAACCCGGCATGTGCCCTTGACTGGAATCGAACCTGGTACCCTTCAGTCCGCAGGGCAACAATCGATCCACAGCAAAACCAGCCAGGGCTAACTTTATATTTGTCTTGACCAAATTGTACCTCTAGGTATTCAGTTTTCCTTTTTTTTTTTTTTTTTGGTTAAGAGTTGGTTGAAATCTATAAATTGAGTAAAATATTTTATAATTGGACTTTAAATATATTTAGATTGAAATGATTACTTGTGATATGCAACAAACATGCTATTAACAGTATTTGATATTGTGGCACTTTAGCTTTGATCTTTGGGTTTAGCAGGATAGGGCTCTTGGAATTAATGAATAATCTCTTCCTTTTTCAGCTTTTGGACTTTTTTGAGCATCTAAGAAATTTCAGACAGGTTTTGAGAAAATTTTTTACACAACCAGTAAGTATTTTAATTGTTCAAGAAAAAACACTTTTAATCTTTTTTCATTACAAAAAAAGTTAATTCAGCTATTTTACAAATATGGATTTATTACGGTTTTAAAAAGATTTTTAGTACTTTGGCACTTAGGGTTATGAGAATGATTTAGGAGTTTTATCTACGATGAGTTTCTTGACTTGCATATTAACATTACCAAGTGCTTATATATTTGAATGTGCTTGCCCTTTCTAATCATTTGACATTCTTAAGGGTTTATAAACATTCCTTTAAAAATCTTGTCACAAACTTTTGTTCCTTTTCCTTTTTTAAATCTACAAATGATGGCTTTGTGTATTTCCATTAACTCCTTATTCAGTTTTTATGAAAGCACTGTAATTTTTGTGTATATGAAAAAAGTTCATTACCAAAAATCAGGTCCCTTGAAATTTTCTTACTGGAAAAATTTCCTCATTAATACTCAAGTCTAATGCATAAACTAGAGGCCCGGTGCACAGCATTCATGCACTGGGGTACAGCCCGGCCTGTACCCTACCCACTCCAGGAGCCTTTGGGGGATGTCCACATCCCTCTCGTAGTCCAGGACCCCTGGCTCCTTAGCACCATCGCTATGCTCTTCAGCCATGAGCTCAGCTTCTGGCTGAGTAGTGCTCCCCTGTGAGAGCATACTGACAACCAAGGGCAGCTCCTGCATTGAGCATCTGCTCCCGGTGGTCAGCACGCACCATAGCAACTGGTCGCCCCACTGTTCGGTCAATTTGCATATTAAGCTTTTATTATAGGCTAAGTTCAAGGCATGGAATTTAACAATAAGTTGACATTCCAGCCTGACCAGTGTGACTCAGTGGTTGAGCATCAACATATGAACCAGGAGGTCACAGTTCCATTCCCAGCAGTGCACATACCTGGGTTACAGAGGTGTGCAGGAGGCAGCCAGTCAATTATTTTCTCTCATCATTAATGCTTCTTTCTCTCTCCCTCCCTTCCTCTCTGAAATCAATAAAAAAAAATTTAAAAACAAATTGGCACTCCAGTGTCGATTATAAATTTGATTTATTATATGATTCTACTGATGTTACAAATTTCAGACAAAGGTTGTCATAGACTCATTTGCTACTTAGTATCCTTTGTGGTCAACAGGTTTCAAAGTTTGATCCTCAGTTTTGCAGTGAATTAAGTACTTACTTTGTCAGGACTCGGGACCTTACTAAAAGAATGCCAACGTAATGATGAATGCTGAAAAACAAGAGGACTGTGTCTCCAAAGTGGACCATATTAACTGGTCCACTAAGATATATTCTTTAAGATATAATAATATAGTAATAAGTTTTGCTGCATACTATTCAAACTTCATTCTTTAGACAAGATACAGAATAATAGAGAGTTCGTTCAACTTTGGTCAGATTTATTCCTTATGTATCAGCTTTTACTCTAATAAGGCTTGTACTGAAATAGTTTGATATTCTTCCTGAAGCAGAGAGAATATCACAGTAATCAACATTCTTTTATTTATTCTTGAGACTCTTAAGAGTTCCTTAACCTTGCCATTACCATCAAGATAAACCATTAAAAAGAAGTCTGCAGCCCTAACGGGTTTGGCTCAGTGGATAGAGTCAGCCTGGGGACTCAAGGGTCCCAGGTTCGATTACCGTCAAGAGCATGTACCTTGGTTGCGGGCACATCCCCAGTAAGGGGTGTGCATGGGGCAACTGATTGATGTTTCTCGTTGATGTTTCTAACTCTCTATCCCTTTCCCTTCCTCTCTGCAAGAAATCAATAAAAAATATTTTTTTTAAAAAAAGGAGTCTGCAAATGTCAAACAAAAATGCTAATTTAAAAGCTTGTCAGCCTGTTACCTGTAGTGTTCTCTGCTAAATGACATTGAAGGGAAATTGGCACCAAGGTCGTCTATCAGTAACCTGAAAAACCTCAACTTTTAATATATTTTTTAACTTTTAATTTTATTTTTTGTCTTAATTTGATTTTGTTAACCCTTGATGTTCAGTACGAGTTTAGATCATAAGTTCAGACTATGCTTTGCTCTCATTATGATTGACTGAACTTGGTTGTTCTTACTTCCCACTAGCCACCTTTCTCTCCCCGCCATCATTTCTACAGAAAGTTGATCTTATTTGTAACATTTTGTCACATCTAGTTAATAACTAAATTCTCCTGAATTTGGTGAGGAATTATTAAGAACTTATATCAGAAAGTTTTTTATTTCATTAGAAGAAAAGGAAATTCAAAGAGTTGCATCTTTATTCAGGCAGTTAATTTTAAACATTTAACTCTATTCCAAGTGATATTTTGTAATTACAGTTCTTTTATAAAATGCTACTTTTTCTTAGTACTAAATGCTCTGACTTATGTGATAATTAAGGATAATAAATAAAATTGTTTTTAGATTTAGTGGCAAGACACTATTCGGTTGTCCCCAAACTTTCTTCACATTGAACTCACCTGGAGAGCTTACAGAAATGTCAGAGTCCTGTTGTCACATCCCAGCATGTCTGGACGTACTGAGACAGTCTCCAGTATAGAGCACAGAAACCCGTTTTTTAAAGCAGTCTTTCCACATGAGTTGCATTCAGTCAGCCAAGCTCTGGATTGACTTTTTAGAACCACTGCCATAGATAATAAATGGGCCCAATTTGGCAAATGAAGTCACCTAATACATTAAACATATAGGTTTTATAATAGCTCTATCTCATGTTGCTTAGTTTCTTACGCCAGTTGAATTGTGTTGAATTTGAAGGTCTGTAATTAGGAATCCAGTGATTCTAAAAAATTTTCAAGATCCTATTATGTATTTAATGAGTTCACCCTGATGCAGTCCATCAAAATGTGGTTCTGCATATGTAGTTCAGCTTTGAAACGTTTGTATCCTTTGGGAGAGTTTTCAAGTGCCTAGTTCCAGGGATATTTGAGATACAGCACCACTTGTGTACTGGAAGTACAGGAGAAAGAAACTGGTAAATGAAAAGAACTTCTTATCTTTATAGAATTATGGGGTGGCTGCCAGCAAGCGACAGTGTTCAGATGTGGATGATATTTGTTCAATATGTCAAGCTGAATTTCAAAAGCCAATTCTTCTCATCTGTCAGGTAATTATATTTTTAAGCAACCTAAATACAACACTTCACTTCGACTTGCAAGCACATGTTAGTTATAAGGGAAAAAAACTACAACGTTTAGCAGAAAGTAGCATTCAGGGCCCATATTGTAATTTCTTATTTGTGGTTACGGATTTGGTAGGTTAGCTAAATCTTGTCTCTTATGTTCCAATGATTTTTATGCAGAGGAGTGTATGAAGGGGGAAAATAATTCAAATGGCAAATTGTCTATCAATGTGATAAAAAAACAAACAGGCTGTTTGTAATAATTGATATTAGTCTTTTCGAATAATACCGGCATTTGTTATTGGATTGTGGAAGGCCCTTTCCTATACTTTATGGCAGTTACTCTCAAAGACTTACTAAGCCATTAAGTCATTTTACTTGATCTTAAAGTTATCATCTAGAGATAGCTTGTATTTGATTAAAAGTGATTAAAAGATAGTATAGTCAAAAGAAAAGAACACCAGTCGCTCTTCCCAGTAACACCATTCTTTCATTCTGGAATGTCATACTTGCTCATTTGTAAAATGAAGGTATTAGTGAGCTCCAAAATCCCTTTCAGCTCTAAAGGATATGATTGTCTATAATGAGATGAATTTAAAATAAAAATTTTATCAAGTTTAAAATGTAGCTCTTAATTTCCTTACAGCATATATTTTGTGAAGAGTGCATTACCTTATGGTTTAACAGAGAGAAAACATGTCCACTGTGCAGAACTGTGATTTTAGACCATATAAACAAATGGAAAGATGGAGCCACCTCATCAGACTTCCAAATATATTAAGTTGTATAAACTGGTAAAAGCCACAAAATACTTATTATTGTAGTCCAATTTATCAAAAGACTGTTCAACCTAATGCATATGTGACATTTATTCTATCCTAATCATTTGACAGATGATTGCAGTGTTAAATTGTGTTTTCTTGTTAATGTTACCAAAAAAGCAATCGAATAACTAGAATTAGTTCTTAGAGAAACTCAGGTATTCTTTCCTGACATTGTTTTCAGAATAAATAATATTTTTAATATTTTAAGATACACTTTACCTGAAAGAATTTTCTTTTGCATTGACTTTTATATTTCCAATTCCAAAAATTCTTAAAATTTTCATAAAAGTTGTATTTTTAAATGAACATTCTAAATGCTATATTTTACCTGCAAACAGATTTTGTAAGTGAAAATTTACTGAGGATGATGTATTTTAATATTGTGGTATTCTCTATATGATTAGCAATCAGTGAGAATACATGATTTAAATGTAGTTTGTTGACCTCATACAATCCTGCCATCGGTTTTAATGTTCGTGATCTTGCTTTTTGTATAGTGCCATGGACAATCTTGAAGTACCTATTAAAATAATTCACATGGATTACAAATAGCTGGCTTCACTAATGATTTGAATAGTGTAACAGATAAGACTAACTCAAATCTTAGAAAACAATTCCCCTTATAAGTAGTTTTCTCCAGAAATGTTTTGGAATCTAATGCTTGAATTACCATTACTTAGAAGATTAAAGTGTGCACTCAGAGGCAACCGAATGCTTTGGATTGTGCGGTTTGTTTACCTCTCAAATGTTTGTGTAGTATGGTTGGTGGAAAAAGGAATGGGGCACTATCTCCCTTAAAACCTCTTAGGGGGAAACAACACCTAATACCAGAAGTCTGAAACGGTAGTTATATCTAAATTTAAGAGTACAAGGCCTCTGTCCATTGTCTCTATTGCTATCCATCAGTTTGAACACAAGAGATAAAAGAAATTAGGAGGTAGAGGTAGAAAACAAATTTGCAGTGTTATTAAGACAAAGGCTAAACCAACATAGAGATTAACAAGGACAGTGACCAACCAAGTACAGGCTAAGTCACTTTACGCCTGTATGAAAATATCCTAATTTGCAAAAGAACTTCAGAAAGCCTGTAACTTTTTTCCTCAGGTAAATAATTGCCCTGTTATAAGTACGGTACACCTATTTCTATTCTTTCAGTGATTATATATTTAACTATTTAATCTCCTTTGAGAACACTGCAAATATTAAAACCAGGGCTTGGGACCCGGAGGATCCAGGCTGGAGGGTGAGGCCCAGGGAGGCCCAGGCGGCACGGTTGAGGGCCCTGTGTGAGTGCTGGTGTGTGAGTGTGTGTTGCTTGGATCCGCGTGCCCGCCTCGCACACCTCAGCCCCCGCAACCCCACCTCGCGTGCGACTCGGGCCCGGTCCCCTGTGCGTGCCTCGGCCACGCCCCCCCCCCCACACACGATTGGGCCCCACTCCCACGCTTCGCATGCGACTGGCCCTGCCCCACCTTGCGTGCGACTCGGCCCCGATCCCCCGCCTCAAGCACAACTCCGCCATGTCCCCCTTCCTCACTCGCAACTGGGCCCCGCTCCCCCACCTGCGACTGGGCCATGCCTCCCTGCTTCGCTGGGCTGGGGGTGTGGACCCAAACTGCCGCTTGGATTCAGAGCTCGTGACCCAGCCCCTGCACTTGACGAGTCACAGCCCCGCCTCTTGCCTGGCGCTCATTACCAAAGGTGCCCCGGGCACTCATTTGCATGTCCCACGTGACGGGTAAACCCCACAGCTCACTCACAGCCTAACTATCAGAGCCTCGTGAGGGGATCTGTCCCGAGGTCACCACGAAAAGACACAATTCAGTCACGATAACTATAAAGAGGGATCTTGCCGGCCCTTAAGTACCGTGCGGGCAGAGCTTATAGCATGGTGCTTGCTTCCCTGGCACTGAGGCCACGCCCCCTGCTCCTGATTGGCTGGTAGCGTAGAGGAGGTACGGTCAATTTGTATGTTACTCTTTTATTAGATAGAATAGCTTTAACATACCTTCACGTAACTTTTAAAAATATAACCAATTCAACTTGGAAAATCACAGATGTGTAACAAACAATAGTACTAAAGTTGGTTATGTATTTAAGTAGCTTCAACTTCTCAGCAGAAACAGTTTTATAACTGTCATTCCTCCCATATATATAGAGTTAATTCTTGAACAATGTGAAGCAACAATCTGGGGGCACCAACAATCCTTCCAGTCAAAACCCACATACAACTTTTGACTCTACAGCTGGCCCTTCACATCATGGATACAGAGGGCCAAATGTATTTATTGAAAAAAAATTCTGCATGTAAGTAAGTGGACATGTGCAGTTCAAACACATGTTGTTCAAGGGTCAACTGTAATTTATTAAATATGATAACCTGAACATATCTGGCATGTTAATGAAAAAAAATATTGAAACAATTTGTGCACCTGATACTTATTTCTTACTAGCTCAGGATAATAAAAAAAGATCACTTTTATATTCTGTTCATCAAATTTGCATTTAATTTCTATTTACATTCATTCATTCTGAAATCAAATACTTAATACAGAAAACTGAATATAAGATGAAAAGCAGAAAAGGTGTTACCCTCATAGCACTCCTAATAAGGCAGCTGAAGAATTTATTTACTTTGATGCAAAGCCAACTTGGGATAGGAAAAAAAATAATAGTTTAAAGAGCAAACACAGATGAACCTATCTTTCAGGTATTACTTCAGATAATCCACTAAGATAATACTTGTGCTGTAGTGGTAAATTAAGAATTACACAATAAAAGTTTTATATTAACCAGCAACAGACTACAGGACATGGTGTGACAAATGCTTTTATGATTGGTTTGTCCAGCTTGCCTAGTGTCTACTCCTATGAAAAGAGGTTAATATTTGGATATTGATGTTACTTATTTGAGAAATGAGCCATTTTCAAAGCCTCAAAATCCATTTTTCATAAATTCAACATTTCTCATGGGAATAATCTTAGATCTAGCCCTTGTAAGCTAGGAACCATATGACCAAGTTACCAAAATAGGTCCTATATTAAATAAAAATCCAAGGCTCAGTATATTAACACTTCGAAGATGCATCTTCTTTATAATCATTTATTAAAGAATGTTGAATTTATGGAGCATGATACATGCATTCTTCTCCCACCCCAACCTCATTATCTTCTACCTCAAAAAACAAAACAAAACAAAACAAAACACAATAGCATGGAAAAATCCATCTTAAAGGATTCAAAGTAGTTAAGACCATAAAGGGGAAAAGAATAATTTTCTAAAAAATCTGGTTCAAGTTCAATAATTAATACTTTACATTGTTCATCAAAGCTGGTTTATAAATCCCAGTTTATTCTGTAATGCTATACAAACCTTATAAAATCAGAATTAATAAACTTCAGTTCTCAGTGACTATTTGAATTAAAAAACAGCATGTATATAAAATTTAAAAATATCCTGTAATAGCTGACTTTAAGGAAAATAATCAGGTGATGAAACAAAAAAAGCACTTAATCTCTTTTATACACTTACCTGGAAGAATCATAAAGAACCTTCTTAGAAATTCAAGACTTGTAATTTTGACATCATATATTTTAAACTTTGCTTGGATTTTTATAAATAAATATAGGGTAAGCCATATTGCATAGGTATGTGCTTTCTGTCTGTGACACTAATGTGGCACTTGACATGTTTTCACAGTCTTAGCAGGGATATCCTTTTAATGAAACAATTTTTCAATAAACTTGCCACAGCATAGGAAATTAATTTCCCTTAATGTGAACTTGGAAAATTGTATTTGTATAGATGGTAGATGTGCAATTAATGCTTTTTATGCAGAAAAGTTGTAGGTTGCCACTATTGCTGGCAGTACTAATTATGAAAATAGTTTAACTATGGGGTGTTTATAGCCAGCTTATCACAGTGCATATGTTAGTAGCAAGCAGGACTGAGGAGGAATATTTTCATGTAAAAATTCTGCTGGAATTTTGTCAGGCAGTCAACACTACAGTTAGTAAGTATATTTGAAGATAAGTATCAAAGTATTACAGCCCATATACTGTCTGAAATAGAGTCTCTATATATCACCACAGCTTTTTGGGGTCTGTTTTTCCAGATATCATAAACTGTCAGAAAACAAATATCTGCACTTTAAATACAATTTCTGCCTTATCATTATTTGTATCTTCTAATTTATTAGCTACAGTTACAAAGTACTCAGTAGGCTACTGCAATAATGGGAAAGGGAGGATTAGAGGGAGTGATGTAAAAACAAACAGCTTTCTGTTCAGATGAACTATATCAATTTTCATTTATTGCCACAATTGAAAAGGTATATTTCCCATCATTTTTCATGGATCTATTTTTGCTTAATGCCATTAAGCAAAATCATTTCATCTCACTTGAATTGTCATTTAAATAAGCAAAGCTTTGCTCTTTTCTAACTGAATTCAACATGCACAAAGAATTTTATGGCTTGGATCCTATGGCTCAAAAAGGTTTGGAGAACACAGTAAGCAGCATCTATTTAAGAAAGAATCATAGGGTTGCAAAATATTACAAATTGACTTTGCACACTCAGACTAAGACATTATAAAAGACAAAAAAAGGGTGGTAAGACTCAACTGCAACTGCATGATCATCTATAATACCAGTATGCACTGAAATATATTTTTATAAAGCTCTGCAGATATTAAACCCTTTCACCAGCTAAAGTCATGGAAATGCTCTCTTTAAGGCAGGAAGTATTTTAGAAAGGTAAAATTACCTTTATTTTTATTCTTTGTACCAGTAAATCACTTATGTAGATTTTGTTACAATTTCAAAAACATAGTGTCTTGTTAGCATATTTCTAACTTAAGCCACTAAGTTTTCTTATTTACCGTGGAAGACATTCATCAAAAGGCCATCAAATATTTTTATAATTAAAAAAATGTAGCTCCAATATAGGAGAAAATAATCTTTTTCCTTTGAAAACTGTTGAGGGAAAAAAATGTAAGGAAGGTAGACAGCAAAAACAGTAAAAAGTAAAACTTAAAACCTTACCAATTTGCTGTGAAGGGATTGGACAGAGAGTGACTATGGCAACACCCTCTTCCCTGAATCTCTCCATTTCCTCACTTTGCCGCCCTCAATATGCATTTTATCCTGACTCTCTTCTGATCTCCTTCAGCCACAGGCTGAAAACATTTGGTGTCTTGAACCAAATACTGGTATAAGAACAGGTGGCGATGTTTCCAAGTGCAACACAGGCCCAGGACAAGGATGAAATGTAGGACATACGTTCCAAAGCTTCCAGTTAAGCTTAGCACGTAACAGTACTGCCAACAGAAATGATTAAATATGTATTTTTTCTAGTATTACAGATAGGTGTTGCAGCTGGGTTACTGAAAATAAACCTCAGGTCCACCCAATCCCTCAAAGGAGCCACAGCTGTGGTTAACAATGATTCATTTGCATTTTTATTATTTCACCAAGAGAAGAAACAGAACTTGTCTAGCTTTCTTCACACCAACCAAGAATTTCGGATTTGAAGTTTGGGATGTTTTCCATGATGAGCTGAGTCAAAAGTCTATTTGAAAAATATATATTTATATAAAAAAAAGATTCGGGTTGTTTGCACGTAAAACATCAATTGGTAAGTTTGTCTTTGATTCCAGGTTGTTGGAAAGTTTGACCAAGCTTGCATGCTAATTTGTCCGTGGTTGCAAGTATGACAGGCAATTTCATACTTTGCCTATTGAAAGGATAACCCTTCCTTGACACAAATCAGAACTCAACAGTGATTCAAAAGCAACATCCTATCCTTAATACTGTCAGTTTTGAGCCATCAACAAGAAAATCCTTGATAATGTTGAGAAGATGTTGCTAGGAACCAATTAAATGATGTGTCTCAGAGTTCTGCAATACTATTTTGCTTAAGTTTTTTTTTTTTGCACCATTAATTTTTAAAAATTCAGGTTTATTTTTCCTCTGTCCAAGGTGTTCTATGTAATGACATTGACTCTTTAAGAATGTCATTTTCAGTTTTCTTGTTTCACCCTGAAGGATAATCATAAATCTTCTCCCCACCTTTTTTTTTTGCCTTAAATTCATTAAAAGCATTGCTTTGTCATAGATTCATACGCAGGTGCTCTGGTCGTTTGGAGATCATGGGAAAAGCTTGTTTTTTGTATGGCCCAGAGTTCGGCTGTCGTATTGGAAGTGGGGCTGAAGCTTCCCCACTCATCGTCACATCCATCTGCTCTATTCCACTTGTTTCCATTGGGTATTCCACCGGCGTCTGAGGATTTGCTGTGCTGGCTGAGGCACCTCTTCCCCAGAAATCCCCAGGAGAAAATTTGACTGGGCTATAAGACAAGGAAGAGTTATCATTCATTTGTCTTATGGATTATCTCAACAAGAAATTTTCTTTGCATTTAAAGGGAGTGGGGTAATAAGACATTAATTTTCATTTAATTTTATTTTTGTGTTAACACAAAGGCAAAAGTTGAATTATCTCCCTTATACTAACAGCCAGTTTCCCAACTAGTCTCTTTATAATTGTCCCAGTAAAACACTCGATGATACTTAGTGTTTGTTTTTCCAAAACAACACATTTTACTTCCCCACTTAAAACAGCTTCCCATTGCATTTAAAATACAATAATTCTCTAAAATTTTGCCATTTCTATTCCTCATTCACCACACTTCAGAACACTGACCTCCCTTTCATTTCTGAAAAAAGGCCATGATTTTTCCTCCCTTAGAACTTTTGCACAAGCTGTTCTTCTACCTGTTAAACCTTGTACTTTTAATTTTTGTATGGCTGGCACTCTCTCTTAATTCTTAGACTTACTTGACCAGGGAGACCTTTCTCTCACCACCATGAATACGTGTCCCCTTGTTATTCTTTGCTCTCTACCAACACGTTCTTCCCCCAACCCCGTATGGCACTTGGTACTACGCGCCATTACATATTTCTTGTATTTCTTCTTTGCTTACTATGACTCCTCTCACAAAAGTATAAACCTCACAGGGACGATTCCTGTGTTAGTCATGTGCCACAGCATGCAGCAGAGCTCCTGGCACACAAGAGATGTTGATTGAATGGGTAAAGAGGACAGCTGCTTACTTTTAGGAGGGAAGGTATATAGCTTATTATCAGAGGTTAGTACAGACTAGTCACTTACAATATAAGAAGGTACAGATAGGTGCTGTGCATATGTCAATCAGAGAATATGAGGTCAGGTCTTTCATTAATGTAACTTGGCATAAATGTCATAAGCAATGCTCTTCTAGGTTTAAAAAAAAAAGGAAGAAAGAAAGGTGAAAGTAACAAAGTCTGAATACCTGACAGGTGTTCGTGGGCTGCCAATAAATCTTCGCGGTGATCGGATTTTTGGTTCAAAGGAAAACTTTTCTTTCACACTTTCAAGTACAGATGGAGCCACATATGTAAAACCCTGAAAGACAGTAATAGTGGACTACAGAAGGTCATTTATCGTACACAACAAGAAAATGTGAGCCCGAGCTGGTTTGGCTCAGTGGATGGAGCATTGGCCTGCGGACTGAGGAGTCCCGGGTTCGGTTCTGCTCAAGGGTACATACCCGGTTTGTGGGCTCGATCCCCAGTAGGGGGCGTGCAGGAAGCAGCCAATCAGTAATTCTCTCTCATTGATGTTTCTATCTCTCTCTACCTCTCCCTTCCTCTCTGAGATCAATAAAAATATATTTAAAAAAAATAAAGTGTGATTTGTTCAATCTCTAACACACTAACACAACAATTATGCATCCCTAAAATCATTAATCTATATACTCTCCAATCGCCTCAATCTTATTTCACACCTGTTAACTTCTTTCCAGCCATTTCTTGAGGCACAGACTTCAATAAAGAATTCTATTGAGCTCTATATACCAGCAAATTCCACTCTACTGAAAGGAGTAGAACAAAACAGGTAAATGTAAGCTCCATATTAAGATGTAAATACCAAGAAAAATGCAAAGAAATTTCTAATGTTTTTAGCCACATGCATATATGCACCTAAGATTATCACCCCCCAAAACAGTTTCTCATTATTGAGCCAAAATAAAAATAGAAATCTCTAACTTAGCACATGTGATTTTTCTGGTTTTATTCATGTCAAATAGATTTGGTAGTTTCCTGATGAATAAGTGCTAGCATTATGAAAACTTTCAATTGTAATTGGCAATGTGGTTTTATTTATTAGCTTTAGTCCTTTCTTGAATCTTGCTATTAGACTATCAACTGTCATTTCTCTTGCTGTAAGTGTTCATCTCGTTAACAACCAGTCTTCGTTATTATTCCAGTCACCTATGAATCAGCATTATGAGTTACAAATAAAAATTTTTAATTTTTGTATTTTTTTATTGTTTAAAGTATTACATATAGTAGTACATATATGTAGTACATATATTATTTTTTTCCCCCAGCCTCACCTACCCCCTGTTGCATACCCTCATCCCACCCACCCAGTGTCTTGTGTCCATTGGTTACAAATAAAAAAATTTAATAAAGTCTGGGTGAGGTCCTAAAGTGAGAGGAGCAATTCTGTAGAGCATACACTTTGTGACAGCCACGTATGGACTTCAGAGGACATTTCCTGACGTGTAGTGGGCTAAAGCTGTAACTACCTAGAGGACTAGGCTGTGCCTTGATCATCGTTGAATTTCCTTTAATTCTGTGATAGGAACTTAAATACTTATTGAACAGAAGTTGCTACAACTCCAATCTCCAGGTAAGTGAATGTAACTATTTCTTATTAATTTTTTAAGGAGAGCTACTTTAGCCTGGCCAGTATAGCACAGTGGTTGAACGTAGACCTAGGAACCAGAGGTCATGGTTCAATTCCCTGTCAGGGCCCATACCCAGGGGGTGTGCAGGAGGCAATCGATCAATGATGTTTCAGCCTCTCTCCCACTCTCTCTAAAAATAAATAAATGGTCAATGGAAAAAATATTCTTTGAGGATTAACAACAAAGAAAGAGTAATTTTGAACATACACAATTTTTATACTCCATGCTTCTTTTATTTTTTAAAATACATTTTATTGATTTTTTACAGAGAGGAAGGGAGAGGGACAGAAAGTCAGAAACATTGATGAGAGAGAAACATCGATCAGCTGCCTCCTGCACACCCCCTACCGGGGATGTGCCCGCAGCCAAGGTACATGCCCTTGACCGGAATCAAACCTGTGACCTTTCAGTTCGCAGGACGACACTATCCACTGAGCCAAACCAGTTTTGGCCATGCTTCTTTTAGAACTTAACCTCCACCCCAAAATGTACATTACTTTGTGTTATTACTGTGAGCATGAGCAGTACAAAAAAAAAGTTGGATAATAGAGTGACAAATTCAATGAAGCTGGAAACAAACAGGGAAAAAAACAACTTCCAAATGATTGCTTTTCCCATATTCCATTCCCTCTAATGATGGTCCAAAATCAAATGACAAAGGATAACAAAAAAGGAAAGAGGTAGATGTTCATGTTACACTTTACTAATAAAATAAACATAAGCATATATGACACTTAGTCAAAATAATATGCAATATTGGGTATCAGATATAAATTATTACCATTTTTATTTATCAAAATGTAAAAGCTGTGCTTTCCTATCTGAAACAAGGTATAAATCAACACAGATATTTAATCAATAAAGATTAATCTACTAGTTATCATATATGAACCTATATATTTTGATGTCAAATAGTCACAATTAGCAGGTTAAAAATCTCTATTAGACTTAGGTGAAGACTACAAAAGTCTGTTTCAGAAACAAAATAGTTACAATGAGCTCTTTTCCTACTTCTATGGCTGTGTCACTTTCAGTTGATCTGGTGAGCCAAATATCATCTTAAGTCAGTGGCCTATCCAAAAATGGAATGAGTCATTCTGAAAACTGACCATATGCTCCTACTGTAATTGCTAAAATAGAATGTTGAACTATGAAAATCAATTTTCTCACATCAGTAAGTTATTAAATTAAGGGAATAACTCTAAAAAATAGCACCTCAGGTTATCTACATGAAACTGCAAAGCAAGCAAATTGAATTTTCTTGAGAAAAACTAAGATGACGACTTAAGGTATACACCTGTATGTGATGCCTCTCACAATCACACCAAAACTACAACTAAAAGACAAAACCATCATCCAGAACCAGGGGAAAGCTAACTGAGTAGAAGTTCTACAACTAGCCGAACCGGTTTGGCTCAGTGGATAGAGCGTCGGCCTACGGACTGAAAGGTCCCAGGTTCGATTCCAGTCAAGGGCATGTACCTTGGCTGCGGGCACATTCCCAGTAGGAGGTGTGCAGGAGGCAGCTGATGGATGTTTCTGACTTTCTATCCCTCTCCTTTCCTCTCTGCAAAAAGTCAATAAAATAATTTAAAATAAATAAATAAAAATTTTGTAAAAATAAAATAAAAAGAGAACTGACATTTAAAAAAATACTGAATTTTCTTATTGAAAAGGGCCCGTTCTCATACTTAAATTTCCTATTGTCTACATGGAAATTCTGTCACTTACCAGAAAGACCTGGTTGGCACTTTCACTGAGAGTTGAGTCATCTGGGCTGTCAACGGGTGTCTGACGTGTAAACTTTGAATCAAACTGACTCACATCCTCTTCAGATTGCTTTATAAAAAAATGATTAGAAAACGGTAAGTAGTCTATATCATACATATCAAATTCATTACAGCCTTCATTCTGACACATCAGAGGATGTAGCTGTGTCTTTTATAAAATCAAAAAGTCAAATAATTCTCAAAAGCTGAACACCAATTTCAAAAAACTGCAATGGATTGAGACACAAATGTGTTTTTTTAAATACGTTTTTATTTCAGAGAGGAAGGAAGGAGAGAAAAACAGAAATATCAATGATGAGACAGAATCATTGATTGCCTGCCTCTTGTACACCCCACACTGGAGACTGAGCCCACAACCCAGGCATGTGCCCTTCCAGGAACTAAACCATGACTTCTTGGTTCATAAGACGACACTCAACCACTGAGCCGCACAAGCCGGGTGAAACATGAATATGTTTAAAGACATGAGTTCATTATTGCACTACATTCAAAAATCACCTACTTCATTGGTCAATTTGGAAGATGTTAGGAAACTAATTCATTATTTTGAAAAAGGCCACATATCCTGCCTGCTTTTCCTGTATGAACTGTACCTCAGGTAACCAAGCAACTGGTGTAAAGAGTTTCTTCTTATGGAAGAATTCCAGTAAAGATTGAATAACAATATTATAATAAAACAATTTTACAAAACCCTAATGAAATCCTGGAACTAGGCAAGAGTTTCCCAGCCTCAGCACTATTGACACTTTGGGCCTGAATTCTTATAGAGGGCTGTCCTGTGCATTCTAGAATACTAGAGGAGCCGGAATGGAGTGTCCCTCAGCTCAGCCTGCACACTCTCCAATCTGAGACCCCTTGAGGGATGTCCGACTGCCGTTTAGGCCTGATCCCGGTAGGATTCCAAGGCCTCCCGGGCAGTCGGACATCCTTCTCACAATCCAGGACTGCTGGCTCCCAACTGTTTGCCTGCCTGCCTTCCCTGTTTGCCCCAAACTGTCCTCCCCTGCAGGCCTGATCACCCCCTAACCCCTCCCCTGCCAGCCTGACTGCTGCTTAATTGTTCCCCTGCCAGCCTGGTCACCCCTAACTGCCCTCCCCTGCATGCTTGATTGCCTCCAACTGTCCTCCCTTGTAGGCCTGGTCCCTCCCAACCACCCTCTCCTGCTGGTCTGATCACCCACAACTGCCCTCCCTTGCAGGTCTGGTCCCTCCCAACTGCCCTCCCCTCCTGGCCATCTTGTGGTGGCCATCTTGTGTCCACATGGGGGCAGTCATCTTGTGTGTTGGAGTGATGGTCAATCTGCATATTACTCTTTTATGAGATAGGATAGAGGCCTGGTTCATGTGTGGAAACCAGCTGGTTTGCCCTGAAGGGTGTCCCAGATCAGGGTGGGGGGTTCCTTTGGGGTGTGGGGTGGCTTCAGCAAGGGGCCTGTGGTGGTTTGCAGGCTGGCCACACCCCCTAGCGACCCAAACAGAGGCCCTGGTATCTGGGATTTATTTATCTTCTACAATTGAAACCTTATAGTCTTAAGTGGAGGCCTGGGCCAGCCATGGCAGGTGGAAAGCTTGGCTTCCTCCATGTGTCTGGGTGCAACTCAAGCCTCCTGCTCTCTCCAGCTCTGTGGCTGCTGTCATTATCTTCTATAATTGAAACTTTGTAGCACTTAGTGGAGGCCTGAGCCAGCAAGGGTAGGCAGAAAGCTTGGCTTCCTTCATTGCCAGGGAAACCCAAGCCTCCCTCCTGCTCTCTGTGGCTGGCAGCCATAGAGCTGGGTTTGGTTTATTTGTATATTTGCTCCTGATTGGCTGGTGGGTGTGGCTTGTGGGTGTAGTGGAGGTACAGTCAATTTGCTTATTACTCTTTTAGTAGATAGGATTTGGGAGGACCAACCAAGATGGCAGCATAGGTAAACACCTGTACTTGTTGCCTCTCACAACCATATCAAAACTCCAACTAAAAGACAAAACAAATATCATCCAAAACCACAGGAAACCTGGTTGAGTGGAAGTTCTACAACTAAAAGAAAAGAAAAAAAGTGCACTGAGACTGGCAGGGGGTGCAGAGGTGGGAAGTGTAGTGGTATGGAGGCAGACTGGTAACTGAATGGACCATTTTTCTTTCAATCAGGAGGGAGATACAAGCTTCTGATTGCTGTTAACTCCAGGTCCAGGTGAGACTCTGAGGACCCAGACTCACACAGAGAGAAATGGACTGTCTGGCACCAGGTGAGAATGTGAGGGCAGCTAGCTCTCGGAAGTGCTCACAGTGGTCACTGTTCCTGCATGGGCCACAGGACAGAGACCTGGGGACTTCTCTGGGGCACAGTGGAATGGCAGCCATTGCTGTTTGCTCCACCCTGGTGATTCCTAAATTTCTCAGAGGTTTCTAGAAGATTCCGCCACACCCAATTTACAACCCACCCAAGCTGTGCCTAGCAGCGTTTGCATATGAATGACTTGTCCCTCTTGCACACTAAAACCTGACAAACTGCAGCTGGGTCAGAGAGCTCCAAAGTGTCCAAAGAAGGCCTAAGGCCCTGCAGCGGCAGCAAGCATTGCTTCACAGCTGGGCCTCGTATGGGCACTTCCAAACCCCAAACAAAGAAGAGGAATCTGCAGATCTCTCTGTAGCTCCTACTGGGTGGCCTAAGGCAATGCCTAACTTTGCACCTCCTTGGAGGTCCAAGAGCCAGTGTATCCAATGGTCAGTGTGAGATCATACCAGATTACAACTCTTCATATCCATAAGCGACACACTCAGGGGGCAGACTTAGCACCAAAGCCCCACTGAAGCAAATTCTGCCCCAGAGGGTATCTCTAGCACAGCAGTTCTCCCATTGTAGACACAACTGATCCTCACAGCCAGTGATATCAACAGTAATCAAGGCTTAACTACAAGACACTGCACACAGCCCACAAAGGGGTACACCAAGAGTGTCCACCTCAGGTGATTGGGAAGGCTGAACCACTGCGCCCTAAAAGTCACCTACCACACAAAGCCACTCCATCAACACAGGGAAGGAGCCAAAATGCGGAGACAAAGAAACATGTCACGAATGAAAGAAATGGAGGAAAGCAAACTACTGGATATAGAGTTCAAAACCACGGTTATAATGTTACTCATGAATCTTCTAGAAACCTCTGAGAAATTTAGTGAGACCCTCAAGGATATGAAAAAGGACCAATCAGAAATTAAGCATACACTGACTGAAATAAAAAATAATATACAGAGATCCACCAGCAGATTAGAGGATCCCAAGAATCAAGTCAAAGATCTTAAATACAAAAAAGCAAAAAACACCCAATTGGAAAAGCAAAAAAAAAAAAGCATCCAAAAATATGAAGACAGTGTAAGGAGCTTCTGGGATATCCTCAAGTATACCAACATTCGAATTATAAGGGTGCCAGAAGAAGAGAGAGAGCAAGATATCTATTTGAAGAAATAATGACAGAAAAATTCCCATATCTGGTGAAAGACATAGATTTACGAGTCCAGGAAGCACAGAGAACCCCAAACGAGGAATCCTAAGAGGACCACACCAAGACACATTATAATTAAAATGCCAAGGGAAAAAGACAAAGAGAGAATTTTTGAAAGCAGCAAGAGAAAAACAGTTAGTTACCTACAAGTACCCCATACAACTATCAGCTGATTTCTCAACAGAAACTATGCAGGCCAGACAGGGAGTGGCAAGAAACGTTCAAAGTGATGAATAGCAAGAACCTACAACCAAGATTACTCTACCCACCAAAGTTATCATTTAGAATTGAAGGTAAGATAAAGAGCTTCACAGATAAAGAAAAAGCTAAAGGAGTTCATCATCACCAAACCATCATTTTATGAAACTAGAGGCACAGTGTACAGAATCGTGCATTGGTGGGGTCCCTTGGTCTGGCTTGCGCTGTCTCACAATCTGGGACACCTCCAGGGATATCAGAGGCCTGGTGCACAGTTTCAGCCTGATCCCCATAGGCCAGGCCAAGGGACCTCACCGGTGCATGAATCCATGTTCCAGGTCTCTATTATGCATATAATATCTTTGGTTAACCTCTTCCCACCCTCCCTCCACCCCTTTCCCTCTGAGATTCATCAGTCTGTTCCTTGTTTCCATGCATGTGAATTGAGTTTCTGCCCCCTGGTGGTCAGTGTGCATCACAGCTACCAGTCGAACAGTCAAATGGTCAAGGAGTCTATCAGTTGCTTGGGCTTTTATATATATAGATGCTGAAGGGTATTCTTTAAGAAGAGGAAGAAGAAAAAGGTAAAGATAAAAATTATGAACAACAAAGTAACAACAAATACATATCTATCAACGAGTGAATCTAAAAATCAAGTGAATAAAAAATCTGATGAAGAGAATAAACTGGTGAATATAATAGAATCACGGGCATAAAAAGGGAATGGACTGACAATTCTCGGCAGGAAGGGAGTTAGGGGGGTAGGGAAAGAGACTGAACAAAAATCTTACACCTATGGACAATGACAGTGGGGGGAGAGGTTAGGGCATGAGGTGGGGTGGAAACAGGGTAGAGGGGAGCTATGGGGGGAAAAAAGAGGAACAACTGTAATAACCTGAACAATAAAGATTAAATAAAAAAAAATATTTGGAGCATCTCAGGCTTCTTTTTTTTTTATATATATATATATTTTATTGATTTTTTTTTTACAGAGCGGAAGGGAGAGGGATAGAAAGTCAGAAACATCGATGAGAGAGAAACATCGATCAGCTGCCTCCTGCACGCCCCCTACTGGGGATGTGCCCGCAGCCAAGGTACATGCCCTTGACCGGAATTGAACCCGGGACCTTCCAGTCCGCAGTCCGACGCTCTATCCACTGAGCCAAACCAGTTTCGGCCATCTCTGGCTTCTATTCCTAGGTACTAGTGGCAGCCCCTTCCCAAGTTGTGACAACCTGTTCCAGATATTGCCATACTGACCCTGGCTGAGAACCAGTGATGTATACAATGACAAATGACCACTAACATCACAAAAGAAATACAAATATATATATGTCTCCTGATCAAGATATACAACCTCAAAAGTTTGATCTGCATCTAAATTTAACCACCAGTTTTCAGAAATACTGGGAAGAGATGAACAAGGTCAATGACACCATTGAGTTAAAATTAAAAATTTAAAATGTGAGGGACCCTACAGGACAAATGGTCCAGGGTTGTTGTTCTTTCCAGTAAGTCCTCAAGAGAGGAATTAAGAGGGGGTAATCTATTGATGGAAAGAAACCTAACAGCCACAGTAACAAAACTATACAGGTCTTGACTGAATTCTTATTGAAGCTAACCAACAGGAAAAATAAAATAAAAATTTAAAAAAGGAAATTGTCAGCTTTTTAATAGTGATGACAGCATGTTTATGTTTAAACAAGATGACCCGACAACTTTTGAAGTTGAGCAGTTGGTACATGAGAGTTAATTATCCTTCTTACAATTATATATATTGAAAATTTTTAAAAATATATGTATTTTATTGATTTTTTACAGAGAGGAAGGGAGAGGGATAGAAAGTCAGAAACATCGATGAGAGAGAAACATCAATCAGCTGCCTCTTGCACACCCCTTACTGGGGATGTGCCCGCAGCCAAGGTACATGCCCTTGACCAAAATCGAACCCAGGACCTTTCAGTCCAAAGGCCAATGCTCTACCACTAAGCCAAACCGGTTTCAGCTATATATATTGAAATTTAAAATAAGTCACCTTATGCTCTGAGGACCAAATAATTATCATCATTATCCTCCTCTACCTTCATCCCAAGAATAGAAAAAGAAACCATTTTCTTAAATTCTGATGTGGTAGAAAGATAAGAACTAACACACTAACTCATTTACTCATAAACATATTATTATGGTTTGAATGGACACCGCCACCCCAACATTCGTATGTAGAAGCTCTAACTCTCAGTAACTCAGATTATGACCTCATTAGGAATGAAAATCACTGCAGATGTAATTAGTTATGAAGAAGTCATACTGGAGCAGGGAGTATCCTAATTTCATATGACTGGTGTCCTTAGAAAAAGGGAAAATTTGGGCACTGAACTGTACATTCTCACAAGTAGAATCCCATGTGAACATGAAGACAGAGATTGAGGTGATGTGTCTACAAGCCAAGGAAGCCAAAGACAGCCAGCAAACCACCAGAAGTTAGGAGAAAGGCATGGAACACAGCCTCTCTCAGCCTTCAGAAGGAACCAACTCTGCCAATACCTCAATCTGAGATCTCTAGCACAAATAACTGTAACACAATCAATTTCTATGGTTGAAGCCACCAAGATTGTGGTAGTTGTTTGCTGCAATCCTAGAAAACACGAAAAAAAAATTTCCCAGAAAATCAAATTTAAAATAGGGCTGAATTAAGCAAAACAAAACAAAACAAAAAAAATGAGCCCTAGGCAGTTTAACTAAGTGGATAAAACACTGGCTGATAGCCTGAAGGGTCTACAGTTCTATTCCAATCAACTCAGGTGCAGGCTCAATCCCCAGCCCTGGCACTGGTTGGGGTGCACGGGGAGGCAACCAATTGATGTGCTCTCTCACGTCGATGTTTCTCTCTCTCCCCTTTCCACTCTCTCTAAAAAATCAATGGAAAAATATCCTTGAGTGAGGATTAACAATAACAACAAAAAAATTATTTCTGACTGCTCTGAGATTTTATTTTAAAAACATGCTAGGTCCCTCAAATCATATGATTTCATGTCTACATACCAATAGAGGTTTAAAGGGGGGCTCCACCTTCCGAGCCAGCAATTCTTCCCAGTTAATATGTCTGAAGAATGGATGAGCCTAGGAAAAAAAGAGCAAACAGTCAAGGGAAATAGACTTCACTGGATTGACACTGCCTGCTTGAACATATTGATCACAAAATAAGCAATACTTGTAAGCATCTGCATACAACCTACACAAATACATAACATTAGCATTATCTTCCCCTCAATCCCAAGCATGCCAGTCCCTACTTGAACTTCTCCAGCATCCCCAGGACCAGCTCCCAGACGAGAAGCAGCATTTCTTTTCAGCAGCTTTAGAGAGAAGGAAAAAACACTGATGAACTTACTTAGTCAAACTGATTATTTTCTCTTTATAGAATCTGTTTATCTATTTTGCCTTGGGAAACCAAATATTGCTTGGGATACAAAGAAAATAAAATCTTAAATTTATACTTTCCCCACAAAACTTATAGACTTTTTCATTCAATATCTGTGCATGATTCTTATTCAAAATGTATATTTAATTTTATTTAAATCCTAGTAGTTAAGGCTTATGATTTCAGTGCCTATTTAAGAACCCTACCTTTTTAAGCAGATCTCTGGCTTCTTGTGTGAGGTAGGGAGGCAGATTGAGTTTACATTTGAGGATTTTGTCAATTGTTTTCTTTCTATTCTCCCCAGTGAATGGTGGCTAAGAATAGAAGAGAGTGAGGAAAATTAGCATATAAAAAATAAAAATTTAAATAACAGAATTATCCATTTCCTGAATTACTCGGTTATTCATAGAGTTCAGAAATGTATGAGAACTGTTAAAGACTGTAGTTTTTAAACACCAGGACAGAAGAAATAGCAATGTCCTGAAAGGAACTGAGATTCCACCATTAACTGTGCGATAATGTAATTATCTATGTAATTTTATGCTTCACTTTCTCCATTTATAAAATAAGGGCTGTATCTATTTTACATCTATTTCAGAGGACTACCATGACATAGATCATTTCAATGAAAATGATTTAAAAGTACAGGGATCCATGTTACTAATAAAGCATTTTTTAGTGCTAAATTTTAAAAAATAACTCCATTGGTAATACTTTCAAGAAGTACAGAAAAGGTCTTTTGCTATAGTGATTTAATAATTAGCACAGACAATACATAACACATGCAGCTTTTAACTGTGCACCTACTGCTCCAGTCAGCATGTCATACATTAATGCTCCCAGACTCCACCAATCCACAGCACGATTGTGGCCACTTCTCATCAAGATTTCAGGGGCCCTACAACAAGAAAAACAACATACCCCCAAAATTCATCCATTTTCATATCATCTGAGTAAGAGTTTCTAAAACAAAATATGAAGCCAAATGATGCTACCGAAAATTTAGCACACTATTACTTAAACCAGGTAAAAGATAGCTATTCCCCCCAAACCAGTTATATTTCTTTCAACATGCAGCTCACATGTATTCTATTGTTCCACAAAATGTGTGTGTGACTGTTCCATCATGAATAGATTCTTTGCATAGTCCAAAGTCTGTTAGTTTCACATGCCCTGCAAATGAAAGGTTAAAGCATGGTTATTCTGAGAAATCTAAGGTTTAGATGGTGTTTAAACATTACACAAGATAATAATCTATCCTTCCATTTAACTTTTCTGCTTTAATTTTTTCAAGTTATCAAGAACTACCGAGGTGCCATCCATAAAATAAGATGTTGACTCTAAGGTTAGGGCAGATTCATCTTTGCCAATGGTAAGATCTAGAAAGGGGGGACTAAAAGAGAAAGGCTTGTCTAAGGTACTAGCTTCACCTTTATCTAGAATCTTCTACCATCCTGAGAAAGTAATTTCTGGGAAAACTTGGTGAAGTCTGGTTTAAATATACCAACCTAATAAAGACATTCTGCACCTTTTAAACAAAGGTATGACACCATACTTCAAATATATATAGTTTTTATTACTGTGACTTGACAACTTTTAAAATGGTCTCAGAAAGTCACTATAACAAACTAAATCATTCTGCCAATATACTATCAGTTCTGAAAAAGAAATGAAATTGCTACATGACATGGGACCATCATCTCAAGATTCAGGCAAGTGATAAACTCACCACCTTACAAAGAATATTTCAGTTCAATTTCAGCTTTACTGGACTGTCACTAGATATCCAGTTTCAACAACTCCAGGAACCCTACTATGCAGGTTTATTTCAGAAAAAAATAAAAGGCAATAGCCCGTTGATTCAAATATAAATGTGTATTTTACTCTGACACAGAAGTATGACTTTTCTTTTCACAGAACCCCCTGACACACTCAAGCTTATGAATCAAAGAAGTTAACTAGTCACTTCCCTATTCTATCCTTTGCTTTATAATTCAGAATCAATATCCATGTGTGCAGAACTGGGAAGGAGGGAAGTACATATACATTCCCATGTTGTACTTGGTTAAATATAGTATATCTCCATCAAAAAAAATAATAAAGAAAAAAGGAAAGGTAACAGTGTGGCTCAGTTGGTTGGAGCATCATCTCATGACCAAAAGGTCATGGGTTCGATTCCAGTCAGGGCACATGACCAGGTTTTAGGTCTAACCCCCAGTTAGGGTATGTATGGGAGGCAACTGGCCGATATTTCTCTTTCTATCTCTTCTTCTTTCTCTCTGAAAATTGGGGGCGAGGGGAAAAGGTAGGGGGAAGCACAATTTGAAACATTTATACAGGCATCAGTTGTCCATACACCATTTTCTGCCTAAGGATTTAAAACTGTTAACTATCTTGTGCATCACTTTGTAGACATCTAAAGATCAGCAGCCCCCCAGATATCCTCGTTAGCTGGTTGCTCCTTTGGAGTGTGAGTGAACTGAATTGCCAAGTCTACCCAGCCCAGATTACTCTCACATAAACTAAATTGTCTGCAGCAGCATGAGGTTATAATCAAGGCCCTATAGCTGTATAGAATATTAATATCTGATTTTTATGTTTGTTGTTACAACTGAACAGCAAGAATAACCTGAGTTATTTTATTTCCAAATAAAGTACTTTATTTCCAAAGCTACATCAATATTTTGGTTCAATTCTAAGCCTGTCCTTTTTTATAGCATTAATAAAAATTATCATATAAAAGTACTGCTTCTAATAATTATATATTTTCATCATTAAAGAAAACCCAATATGTAAGGTTAGATTCACTTTCCAATTTATGGAATAAACTAAAATTTGTGTTTAGTTTACAAATTTGGCGCACCACATTTTATGTAAGGATTGCTAAAAAAAGATAAGCTATAAAGAGTAAGAATTTTAAAAATGTAGTATACTGACTAGCTATCCTCAGCTCCCTTTAATCTCATCAACCATAAATACCTAAATATTTAAATCTCAGCAAGTACCATGATGTCATTTAAATTCTGAGGGAAGAATATATGTAATAAAAGACATGTGAATATGGGCTTTGAAAATGACCATGACCTGTGTGGGAGGAGTTTAGGATGGTTATTTATATAGAATTGTTTACAGTATATCTCCACCTTGGTGATTAAGCATGATATTCTCCGGCTTCAGGTCTCTGTAGATGATCCCCTTTTGATGTAAATGCCCCAAAGCCATGGAAATTTCTGCCAAGTAAAAGCTGGAAACAAAAGTGATTTAATAAAAATTAAAAAGAGTAATCTACTCAAAGCAGTTTTATGTATGGAGCAAAATACCTTGGAAGAAATAGACATATACCAAAGACCAAATCAGTGGCAGGAGGAATATTGGGGAAAGAGATGGCATAAGATGCTGCCAAAAGGCATGAAGACATGTTTCACTTTTTTGTGAAACTATAAAATATTTTATTTCATCACTGGAATATATTGCTAAAATTGCAAAGAAGTCCATAATATGCCAAACTATTACTGGTCATGTTTTGTTCTGTTTGTGTAGGAAGTAGGCCAATAGTCATTCAGATCAAAGCAAATTTCTCCCACCCACCCCCAATTTTAAAATCCCATAGGAAATAAGAATTTTGTTATTCTCAAAGAGCAAATCTTAGTTTGAGAAGATACCTTATATATAACCTGATCCTTAGAAGCCCATTCATCCCTTACTTAATAAAGCTGCATATTTACACACAGTACATGCCCACAGTATCTGCCCTCCCTCTTGCCAGACAGCCCACAACTATAAACTGTGTGACACTCAAATTTATCTACCTCAAAAGAATAAAGGGCTGAGTCAACCCTGTCTGGATTCGAAAAGCACAAGGCACTGCAATACTGGCTGCATAACAATGTTGCAATCCTGCAGATTACTCCAGGATGGAGAGGGTGTGTCCTAGAGGACTGAGGCAGTCTCACAGCCAGCACGACCCCAACAGCCAACACGGCTCAGAGGGCCTCCTCCAAAAGGGGGCACTTCATCCCTAAGGCTCTTAACTGCAGCTTCTGTGTTAGAAAAGCCTGAAATCAAACAACGGAATGCAGTTTGGTAATTAAGGTAGAAAAAACATTTAAGTGTTTTCTATTCAATTATTGTGTAGGATCAACTGATTTACTGTTACCCAGTACTATCATTTCACGAATGAATGTGTACAGAAGAAAGAGGAAGGTAGATCCCATCCTGGCCATAGAATCAATCCACAGATGATATGTGCAGGCTTAACACCTGCCTAAGACTGCCCCTTGGGAACTGGAAAGTCTAAGAAAAGGTGATGATTGCTGATACTTTCCATTCTTCCACACATAAAATTTCACTGGAAAATCACTCACCCACAACCAAGGCAGACAGCTTACCAATTCAAGGAAAGAAAGCCCCAGTGAGAATGGTTCTGTTAGGAACTCGTGTGAAGAGCGTTGCACCCAAGGCCTGGAGGCAAAGGAATGATGTGACCTCCAAAAGCTGCCCAGTCCCAAAGCTGCTTCTCCCCCTTTAAGTCCTGCGTGACTGAATGGCTCCCGAACAATTTACTGAGTTATTTGGCTGCCCCCAGTGGAAATAAGGCTTCGCTTTAACATTACCTGAATCCATGCAACCATAAAAATTTCACTTACCAGGCTGTGTCTTCCATAAATATTCCCTCTCTTTCTAACTGCATAAATAATTCTCCTCCTGTAAAGAAACAAAAAAGACATCAGAAATAAAGCAATCTTTATTTCTAACCCACTTCTAATAAGAGGGTATGTGTTTTCCTTTTAACCATAATTAAAAGACATAGTGCCTTAAAAATAAAAAAGATTATAAAAATTATAGTTTTAAAACTAAGACCTCAGGATCCTATTTTTAACAGTGTTTCCACTCTTATGTGAAATATGTAAGTTTTGGAATTCTAGGTTTTATATATATGAACTTAAAATTTTTTAGATTCCAGACCTGAGTTTTGAAAAAAAAAAAAGTTTTATTAAAGCTTCTCTAACATTTTACCTGTAAGTGGATAAATGTTAGTATATAATTAAAACCATCTTTGCAAGTTAGCGAATGCCCATAGTCTCATAACTCTTAAACTAGCAGAACCTGGCAGCAGCCTTCTAAAAAGCAAGGCACAGCTGAAAGCGGTTTGGCTCAGTGGATAGAGCGTCGGCCTGCGGACTGAAAGGTCCCAGGTTCTATTCCGGACAAGGGCATGCACCTTGGCTGCGGGCACATCCCCAGTGGGGGGCGTGCAAGAGGCAGCTGATCGATGTTTCTCACTTTCTATCCCTCTCCCTTCCGCTCTGTAAAAAATCAACAAAATATATTAAATAAATAAATAAATAAAAAGCATGGCATAATTTGAGTATCAAAATAAGTGATAATAAAGCATTATATCCCATTGAATAATCTTAGAATCCATGAGTCCACAGTGATATAAATCAACAAACAGATAAGTCTTACATTAATTTTTTTCAATGGAGGGGACGGGAAAACTCTTCATTACAGCTGAATGTCAAATAACAAATGAAGCAGACATGATGGAATAAGAAAAGTCACCTGATAACCATCTGAGTTAATTGTTTTAGGCAAGAATCAATGGATGCTAAAACCACATGTGAAAAGTTTGATGAGAGACGAGATATTTAGGTAACCTCAAAATATCTTATCATGATACTTATTAAATACAAAGGGAAAAACCACCTTATACATGTGATCAAAGTTAACATCAACAGTAATGGGACAAAGATATATATATATATCATGCACCTCCTGATCTGATACATGAAGAAGGAAACAATGTCACTTGGATGGTCCTCCCAAAAATGCATAACCTAAAACTAATCTGGAAACATCAGATAAGCACAAATTGATGGAGTCTATAAAATAACTGGCCTATACTGGTCAAAAATGTCAAGGTCATGAGAGACAAAGAAAGACTGAGGAACTGTTCCAGATTAAAGAAAACTGAGATATTACTGTATCAATGTTAATGTCATATTTTTAATAATTTTAGTATAGTTATGTAAGATACTATCAATGATTTCAGAAAATATACACTAAAGTATTTAGGGGCAAAGGGAAATCATGTCTACAACACTCTCTTAAATAGTTCAGAAAAGAACTATGTACATATGTATTCATATGTGTATATACACACACATATATACATATACATAGAAAGAGAAAGACATGGATGAAACAAAATATTGTGGTAAAAGGATAACACTTGGGGAATCTAGGTGAAGGGTATGTGAGAAATGTACTATTCTTGCAAATTTTTGTGTAAATTTAAAATATGTCAAAATTAAGTTACAGGAGAAAACTGGCAAAGTTACTAAATTCTGCAGCTTTCTGTTCCATGTTACATGCTATTGGGAAATCTCCATTTTTTAGAAAACTCAAGTATGTTTGTTTGCGGTGAGCTAGAAATGATATGTAGAGTAAGTAGTTTCTAGAAGGTGGTAAACCCTGGAAAATGTGGATAATTTCTAATCTGAATCATAATTTATCAATAAGGCTACATTAAGCCAAATACTTCTGTTTTAAGTCAAATTTCCAAAAATACTCAATATCTTAATACTATCAGTGAGTTTTCCACTTTAGTTTAGAAAGAAATGCTTTAATGATTTGTTTGAGTTATAGTATCTTATCCAATTATAATATCTTACCCAGTCAATGAGATGGGCACTATCAATTAAGTATTTGTTATCTTGTTAAGTAACTGGTTACAAAGGATTAAGATAAAATTTTACAGATGGGAGGAAAAAAAACTTATTTTAAAATTTCCTTTATATTTGTCTGCAAAAAGAAACACCTGGTCACATCTGAATTCTTTAGGTCAGTGTACTCATCAATTTTAAGAGCTATTTGATCACATTGGGAAAAAGCATTTTTTCCATTGAAAAATGATGTTTTGACCCAGTTTCTGGAGCAAATACAATTAATTACACCAAACTGTGTGTACTGACCGCTGAGATACTCAAGGATGAGGTAGAGTTTTCCACCGGTCTGAAAGGCATAAATTAAATCCACAATGAAGGGATGCTTTACTTCCTCCAGAATATTCCGTTCTGCTTTTGTATGAGCTGTATCTTTAGCATTTCTTACTATCATTGCCTAAAGGAAAAGAGATGATCTATAAGAACAAAACAGTAGACACTTGATTCTATAGTAACTGGAAAATCTAATTTGTGCTTTTCTTGCCAATATTAAACTATTAATTGTAGTTACCACTAGAAATTGTGATAGGTGGAAATGGAAGACGTACTTCATATATATATATTTGCACTTTTTGGATTTTTTTGAAGTGAACATGTAAATGCAAACCTAAAGATACTTTTTTTAAAATATAAAAAAATTGCCAAACTGGTTTGGTTCAGTGGATAGAGCGTCGGCCTGCAAACTGAAAGGTCTCAGGTTCGATTCCGGTCAGGGCCATGTGCCTTGGCTAAGGGCACGTCCCCAGTGGGGGCTGTGCAAGAGGCAGCTGATGGATGTTTCTCTCCCATCAATGTTTCTGACTTTCTATCCCTCTCCCTTCCTCTCTGTGAAAAATCAACAAAATATATTTTAAAAATAAAATAAAATAAAATATAAAAAGATTACGTTTATTCATATATTCATTAATGTTGAATGTCTACTATGCTCCAGGCTCTGTAACAAGAAAGCAGAACTAAAAGAAGGAGTCTCTAGCTCACAGAAGCCCAAAGTCTCAGGGAAGAGAGATAAATTAATGGAGGTAAGCATAAGGTGCTATGGGGCAACAGGGAAACTGCACCTGACCTGGCAAGAAGTCTTCCTTGAGATGGTGGTACTTAAGCTGTATCATGAAAAGTTACTATGACAAAATGTGCAGGACATAAAAAAGCATTTCCAGTGCAAAAGAGGCTTGACAAGACAAGATGTGTCTAGCAACTCTGTAAGTAGTTCAGTATGATTAGAAGTGGTTAGAGATTAGGTGGAAGATGTCAGTGGAGGCCAGGAAATGGAAGGCCTGAGCATCTAAGCAAAGACACTTGGATCTTAAGAGGCAGAGGAAAAATGTTGAGGTAAGGAAAATGAAAAGCACTTGCCTTTCAGAAAGACAGTTCTAGTAACAATGTTGAGTTCTACAGGAGAAATGAAATGAGAGCTGTTAGGCCAGTAAGTAAACTAAGCAAGAACTCAGACCTGTAACTAAGAAAACGAAAGTTAAAAAAAAATAAAAAAGGGTAAAGATACATAATTAGCATTTGCTGACTATTTAGCTGTGAGAAGAAATTATGATATTGTGGTTTCTATTTAAGTAATAGAATAGATAATGGTGTCATTTAGTAATGGGAAATGGAAGGGAAGAAAAAAGTTTTGGGGAAAAATAATGCATTTGTTTTGGATATGTTAAGTCTAAGTTCTAGGACTAAGTTCTGGTACACTTCCAGCAACATGAAAAAGTATGTACAGAAGGCTGTTAGTGAAACATTAGAAACAAACTAAAAGCCCATGCGTAAAATACTGGCTGAAAACCTATGGACTAGTTGCACACTGAGTAAAAAAGCTATACAAAGAATGGAAACATCTCTATGAAAGCAAGATGCAAAAGAGCCTATATGGCATGACAGTTTACATTGTATGCTACCATTCTGTTTAAGAAAGGGGAAACTTACACACACACACACACACACACACACACACACACACACACAAACTAAAGGCCCGGTGCACAAAATTCGTGCATGGAGGGCGGGGGATGTCCCTCAGCCCAGCCTGCACCCTCTCCAATCTGGGACCCCTTGAGGAATGTCCAACTGCAATTATAAAACACAACTAAGATAAACCAAAGCTAATGACAGTAGAAAGGTAGGAAAAAAAATGAGATATGCTTTCTGAGTAATGCCTTAATGTTTTCTCATTATTTTTTTGCCCTAAATCAAATATTACTATGATTATAAAATGGAGATTATGAATTCTGAACTATGTTAATGTTTTATAGATTCCAAAAATAAAATTAAATCAACAAAAATCGGGAGGGAAATAAAAGTGCATACAACAGAAATACATATACTTAATTAAATGTTACATTAAAAAACTTATCACATCCTCTCTCTCTCTCCCATTTTTTTAGGGAGGCAACCTAATTTTTGGTGGCTTGGTTTTGACAAGAAAAAAAAAAAAGCTTACCACAGTAGATAAAAAGATATTTAAGTGATATATATATATGTATATTATAACAAAAATTGCAAAGAAATCTTTTTTTTTCTTTTTCAATTACAGTTTACATTCAATATTATTTTGTATTAGTTTTAGGTGTATAGCATGGAAGTTAGACAATCATATACTTTACAAAGTGTTCCTCTTGATATTTCTAGTACCCACCTGGCATCATACATAAGTTATTACAGTTGGTCCAAAGATTGTGGGTTATTGTTAAGCTGATTAACATAGTTATTACAATTTTATTTATTATACAGTTCCTATCCTGTACTTAAGAAATCTCAAATCACATTTAATGGGTTTGTATTTGTTAGTAGTTGCATTCTCAAACTATTATGCATATATCGTGCAACTGAGCAAATGAGTAAATTTATTGATACCATTAGGCATCTCACTATGGAAAAATAGAAATATAAATATGAAATTAGGAATACCATTATGAAGCCTTGAGTTAAAACAATTAACCAATGTCATCCCAATAAATTCAATATCCTCGGGTAAGGATTAATATAAAGAAACAAAAATCAGAAGAAAGACACCCAAAGCGAGCACACAGTCGTCTTCCCTAGGGATTTAGGAATTACAACCCTGGGCTTAACCCTAGCAACCTCTTCTCTTCCATCACTTTTCCTGTGAGCTTTCATGCACGCCAAGAAAAGATTGTGACAGTATCTGATTCTCTAGCTAGATTTGGGGAAAGGAAAACCCTGAAAGTGGGAAGGAGTGGTAGTTAAGTGAAGGGAAAGGCAAGCAAGTTAGGTCTTAAGATGCCTGGGCCCAAAAAGGAAGCCTGACATTTAGCAGTAATTAAGTCTATGGATTTCCCAATACACCACACCCACCCACCAACTGTGGGGGGAAAACAACCTCTTCTTTTCATTACAGATACCAGTGCCAGAAACATACCTCACCTAAGATATAATTATGACTAATTATGGTCAGCCCTGATTACTAGGCATGAATAAGCAACATATCAAAAGGAATGAATTACTCTAAGAATTTTGACCAGGATTTAACATTCCTAGAACAAGTATTACTATACTGTCTTCAATTCTATAACTAATATGGTTTACAGATTTTTAAAAAATCATTAATCCCAAATTATTTCAATAGGAAAGCCAGACAACAGATTAATCCTGACTTGCTAATGTAGAAACTGATGTTTAAATACCTAAATTGCTTCTTTAAAAAAATCACCAATAATCACCAATATTATGTGGCCATAGTTATGTTCCTCAGCTTTTAAGTTAAGAAGTTATTTATATTTTAAGTGAAAATCAATAAGGCAAAAACCAAAGCATTAAAAACTATAATTGTCCTGGTCAGTTTGGCTCAGTAGAAAAGCACTGGCCCGCAGACTGAAAGGCCCCGGGGTTCAATCCCAGTCAAGGGCACGTATCTTGGTTGCAGGCTTGATCCCCAGACCTTGCAGGAGACAACCAATTGATGTGTATCATCAATTATCATTGATGTTTCTCTCTCTCTCTCTCTCTCTCTCTCTCTCTCTCTCTCTCTCTTTCTCTCCCCTTCTCTGAAATCAATTAAAAAACAAAAAATACTTTTTTCAAAAAATAATTTTTTTAAATATATTTTATTTATCTTTTACAGAGCAGAAGGGAGAGAGATAGAAAGTGAGAAACATCGATGAGAGAGACACATCGATCAGCTGCCTCTTGAATGTCCCCTACTGGGGATGTGCCCGCAGCAAGGTACATGCCCTTGACCGGAATCGAACCCGGGACCTTTCAGTCCGCAGTCCGACGCTCTATCCACTGAGCCACACCGGTTTTGGCTCAAAAAATATTTTTAATTATCTTTTAATAGTTTTCTACTAACCCTTGTTTTAAGACAATGTGATATTTTCAGAAATTAATTCCAAACACAAAGAACAAGAAACCAAACACACATAACCCATCTTCAATAAAACTAGGAAACATAAATGACTCTACATGTCAAAAAAAGGTGGAAAGGGGATAATGCAATAATACATGATTTCGTACAGTAGAGTATGATCAAACCTAAATGCCTGCCCCAGAGGAATAACTCAAAATAAGTTCATTCCATCGACAGAAACCTTGCAGGGTTCAAAAATTAGAGGCAAAAATAAAAAGGAAGTGGGGAAATCAGTCATCAGGAACTGCAGCAGGCAGAAGGTGGAGGATTAAAAACAGGGAGATTATTTGAAAGCCTATGTAAGAAACTGATACAAGGTTCCCATCCCCATACTAACCAGCCAGGGAACTACTCTCAGAGGCGTACTTTCCAGAAAAAATAGAGTGAAGGATCAGTAAGACTGAGTGCTAAAGTGAAAATTACTTCAGTGCAAGTCTTAGTGTGGAAAAGTGAGATCTCCATCTCCTCTCTCTCATCTAGCTGCAGAATGCTTTTTGTACACAAAAGAATAGAGGATCTTTCTCAGCACCAACTGATCCATACCAATGGATCTACGACACTGATACTGGAAGATACAGGACCCCGGAAACAAAGAATTCAACATCGAAGGAGTCAAGAGAATTCCAAGAATTATGGTAAAGGGAAAGTCCAATAATGACAATTATGCCTAGAACTGATAGATTATTTAATAAGCGTGACCACAGAATATTGGCCTCAAAGATGTTTTACAGAGTTGTTGGGCGGTATGGGAAAACAATGTCAGATTCAATGAAAGTGAAGCAAAATGAGAGGGCAGGGTAAAGGGAGGATGAGGTTAAAAAAAAAAAAAGAGTAAAATAGGAAATTTGTACATAATTCTAAAATGGATGCATTAAGTAATAGCAGGATATGCTAAATTACTTAGAAATACAGAGACCAGAACAAAGAGTTACATCAGAGGAGAATTGAAAGAGTTCTCCTTTCTACCCTCACCAAATGGAAAGAAAATAGTTATAATAATAATCAAACATATCTCCTATTCTAAGAGGACTTACAATTGTGTAAGAAATATTTATTGACTGAGAATTTTAGACCAAAATGTGGATTTTATAGTAATTAAGAATATATTTTGGGAGAAAGAGGAGGGAAATTATCACCTTTTTAAGCACCTTCATGGCAAATATTTTTCCAGTATTTGCTCCTGTTACTTTTCGTACTTGAAAAACCTGTATAAAAAAATAAGTGTTTGGGTGTTATTAAAGGCTAAACGATGCTAGCCACATTCCCTTAATTCCCATTTATAAGAAAAAAAATGATATAGTAGTTTATATCCTTATAAAAACTAGTACCAAGAAGGTCTGTGCTCAGTGAAATCTATTCTACAACAAACATGGGACCTTCCTATTTGGTCTGCTGACACCTGGTGGCAAAGTTGGGCAATGATCATCTAATGATGAGCCCTTCATGTTTATACATGACATACAAGTTTGCTTAAAAAGCTATAATCAGGATTCTCAGAAGCATAATATCAAATTTTAAAAATTATAAAATATTTCATAAAGTTCTTCTAAAAGTGCCACTGCTCTTGCTTCACATAAAACTACTTAATAATAGTTGACAGGAATTACTGTTTACCTATCCCTTAAAATAGCTAGCTGTAAAACATTTTCATGCAACAGCTAAAATTTGTGAGGCTCAAAGTGCATGCGTTACATATTCAAGATGGTTAGAACATATTAGGATGTATCCTTAAACCTAAGAATGTAATACAAAGTCATGCTTTATAAAAATTAACTCTACAAATAACATAATCAGTTCTCAAGCTTTGATAGAGAATGGCTAGGTATAAACTGCCTTGGTCAGAACACACAAAAATAAGGTCTTAAATTAGAAAGCCTTGAGCAAAACCTAAGAAGTTCTGTTCATTTTTCTTCTCCCTTCTTATATACTTCAACTTCTCTAACTCTTGCTCTAGATCAGGGGTGGGGAACGTCCAGCCCGCAGACCATATATGATCTGGTCCTGCCAAGGCATTAGGAATGAGTTAATTAAATGTTTGAACAAATATAGCAGGATAATTTAAAGTTGATAATTTTGTATGGCCCACAAATTATGTTATAAATATCCACATGGCCCTTGGCAGATAACTACAAGTCAAAGAAAACCAATTCAGTTTATTAGGCAACAGTAACATATATTGTACCAAGGCCTTTTGAAAGTAAGGAGTGATTTATTTTTTAAGAGAATACCTATAGAGAGTACCATTTAAAACCAAAGGAAGAAAAAGCATTGAACAGACTGTCGAACTACAGTGGGAAGACAGGGGAGTGTGGGAGGCGGGGGCTGTAAGAGATCAACAGAAGGACTTGTATGCATGCATATAACCATCACCAATGGATACAAGACACTGGAGAGGGGGGCAGGTGAGGGCATGTGCTGGGGGGTAGGGGAGGTTGGGGGGAGGTCAATGAAAGAAAAAAAAAGGAAACATATGTACTACTATTTGTAATACTTTAAAGACTAAAAAAAATTTTAATAAATGAATTAAATAAAGTTTTTGGAAAATAAAAAAATAAAACCAAAGGAAGAAATGAATCCCTTAATAGATTTTGCCTGGCATAGTTGTCTATTTAAATTATGTGCCATGCTTTTACATGTGTGTTGGTAAATTACTGTACATCCCTCAAATAATACAGGGGTAAGTGATTATATCCTTTGTTACTAGCTAGCAAATGAAGACTGAAGAGGACTGCTGAAAAGCAGGTCTAAAAAGTCAACCCAAGACAGACACCACCTCTCATTTCAAAAACACTTCCTACCTTTCCATAGCCCCCTTTACCAAGTACCCGAAGTAGCTCAAAACATTCTGGTCTGATTTTTTCTGGCCCTCTGTTCACACTAGTTTCTGAGATTTCAAATTTCTCACAATGTTCCATGCCACTGGGGAGAAAAGCAAAACCAGAAGTAAATTTGCAAAAAGTTAAATTACTTTCAGCATATTGTTAGAAAGAAGAGAAAGGGAAACATAATCCAATTTACTAAAAGGGAAAAATACATGATAGTAAATTTAGTATCTGTATTCTAAATAAACATGATTCAATGACATGGTAGGTCAAGATTAGGGTAGCTTGATAAATTGCTTACTTATCTGCTAGTTTACAAAATGTGCTGGTGAGTATTTTCATAAGCATCAAGCACCCCCAAACTAAGATAAATTAGAACAAGTTTATTAAGCTGACAAAAGAAAAAAGTCTCCAGTTATTCAAATTTAGTTCATTCAAAATGTCTATTAAGGTCAGGCATTATCCAACTTCATATGGCAGCTTCAGCAGAAAACCTGGGAACTTTCTAAAAATACCAATTAGTTCAAGTCTTTATGCTCCATAAACCCTTGCTAATGCACTATAGCTACACATCTTTCCATATCTGCTATGAACATGATTTAAAGACTCCTCAGTTTCCCCTCAAGTCAAGGGTTAGGGTATAGAACAGATTAATCACGATGCCACTCCCCTAATGGAGCATGCCTAAAATGACTTTAGATTGCAAAAATCTAGTTTGAATGGTGTATTATAAGCAAAACAAGAACCATCTGACTTTTGGTGGCATTTCTCATAATTTTATTTTTCAGTAAGAAAAGGTATTTCTCGCCAAAACCAGTTTGGCTCAGTGGATAGAGCATTGGCCTGCGGACTGAAAGGTCCCAGGTTCGATGCCGGTCAAGGGCATGTACCTTGGCTGCGGGCACATCCCCAATAGGGGGTGTGCAGGAGGCAGCTGATCAATGTTTCTCTCTCATCGATGTTTCTGGCTTTCTATCCCTCTCCCTTCCTCTCTGTAAAAAAATCAATGAAATAATTTTTTTTTAAAAAGTTATTTCTCTATATCAAACTCAGACTCATATTCAATGTACACTGAATCTGATTATCTTTTTTTCAAAATCCATATATAATCTCAAAATCCTGGCTATGTTACAATACTAATGGCAAACTCAATAAACTAAGTCTATACATATGACTAGCTATTTAAGAACAATTCGCTGGAATCACATGATGGCTATGAACCAGAGCTGATAAACCTATTTGTACGAAAGACAGAATAATGAAATATTTTTATATAAACTTACAGTTCATATGGTCCAACTCCCCCATGGTCCATGCTTTCATTTAACTGACCCTGAAAAATATGTTAAAGTTTTAAAGATAATTCATCTCATACACATAAAATAAAAATATTTAATGCTTCACTCCATTACTGAAGTAGAATAAATGAAATAAACCTGACTAAAAATTTATCAAGCCACCCCTATTCCTCATTTGCCATTTGTGGAGTAGGGGTGGCTTGATAAATTGCTTACTTATCTACTTATTTACATTAAGTTCTCTAAATTTTAATGGCAAATGATAGACAAAATAAAGTACACAAAAAATACTTGTAATTTAAATGACAACTAAGATATAAATGCTACTCATCAATGATCTACAAATAAAACCAGGTGATTTTTCCTTCAAAAATTACATATATTTTGTGGAGCCCTAACTGGTTTGGCTCAGTGGACAGTGTGCAGAGCTAGGGACTGAAAGGTCCCGGGTTTGACTGCAGTCAGGGCACATGCCAGGGTTGCCGGCTCGATCCCCAGTGGGGGGCATGTAAGAGGCAGCTGGTCAATGATTCTATCACATGATTGATGTTTCAATCTCTCTCTCCCTCTTCCTTTCTCTCTGAAATCAATAAAAATTGATTTTTTAAAAATTACATATATTTTGTGTATAATGAAATTGAAGGTACTACATTCTAAGTCTGTGTTACTAAATCCAATGTTTTATACATAATGCTATTTTGATAAACAAGGCTAAGATAATTCTATGAGACAACACCTCTGTAATTACAAACTAACTAAGCCTAAGGTAATCACAGCCTGTTGAAGATACTGCAGTGTACAATGTGGCTAATCAAATCAAAATAATTAAACAACACTCTCAAATTGTTAGGAGTCATGCTGGCCAAACATTCAATTCTGATCATGGTATAAATAAATGCAAAATTTAATTAACCTATACACTAGCAATGAATGATTCAAAAATAAAATTAAGGTACCCCCATTCACAATAGCATCAAAAGAATAAAATATTTAAAATTTAACAAAATAAATATAAGACTTGTACACTGGGTAACTATAAAATATTACTGAGAGAAAATTTTAAAAAACTTAAATCAAGACATTCCATGTTCATGGATCAGATGGCTTAATATTGTTAAGATGGCAATAATACCCAAATTGGCCTATGGATTCAACTCAATCTTATCCAAATCCTAGGTTCCTTTCTTGCAGATGTTGACAAGCTGATCCTAAAATGCACACACAAAAATCAAAGTAACCAAAACAAGCAAAACAATTTTGAAAAGGAGAACAAAGTTGAAGGACTGACACTTTCTGATTTCAAAATGTACTACAAAGCAGCAGCAATCAAGAGAGTATGGTACTGGCATATCACAGACATACGGGTAAATTAAATAGAACTGAGAGCCCAGAAATAAATCCTGACATTTATGGCCAACTGATTTGTTACAGAGATGCCAAGAAAATTCAATGGGGAAAAAGAAGTCTTTCAATACATGGTGCTGGGATAATTGGATAACTACAAGCAAAAATTACTTTTGACCCCTACTCCACACGACACAAAAAAACTAACTCAAAATAGATCACAGACCTAAATGTCAGCGCTAAAACTATAATATTCTTAGAAGAAACCTAGGAAGAAGTAAATTTTCATGATTTTTGGGTAATGATTTCTTAAAGACACATCTCCAAAAGGATGAATAATTAAAGAAAAAATACTTATTCAAAATTTAAAACTCTTGTACTTCAAAAAAACACTATCAAGAAAGTGCAGCTGAAACCGGTTTGACTCAGTGGATACAGCGTCGGCCTGCGGACTGAAAGGTCCCAGGTTCCATTCCAGTGAAGGGCATGTACCTTGGCTGAGGGCACATTTCCAGTAGGGGATGTGCAAGAGGTAGTTGATGGATGTTTCTCATGGATGTTTCTGACTTTCTATCCCTCTCCCTTCCTCTCTGTGAAAAATCAGTAAAATATATTTATATATGAGAAAGCGAAGCCCTGGCTGGTGTGGCTCAGTTGGCTGAGCGTCATCCTGTTCAGGAGTCACCAGGTTCCTGGTCAGGGCACAGGCTCAGGTTGCAGTCCTAATCTTCAGTAAGGGGCGTGCAGGAGGCAACCGATGGGTGTTTTCCACATCCATGTCTGTCTCTCTGTCTCTCTCATCAATAAAAACACATTTTAAGAGGAGTGGAAAAAACCCACTGAATAAGAATATACAAAGACCTTCCACAACTCAATACTAAAAAACCAGATTGGGTTAGGATCTGAATAGGTATTTCTCCAAAGAAGATACAAAAATGGCCAGTAAGCACAAAAAAAGATGTTTAACATCATTAGCCATTATAAAAATGCCAACCAAAACCACAAGGAGATACTAATTCACATCCACTAATTAAAAAGAGAAAAAGCCAAAATCGGTTTGGCTTAGTGGATAGAGCTTTGGCCTGCAGACTGAGGGGTCCTGGGTTCGATTCCAGTCAAGTGCATGTACCTTGGTTGCAGCTGATTGATGTTTCTCTCTTATCGATGTTTTTAACTCTCTATCCCTTTCCCTTCCTCTCTGTAAAAAAATCAGTAAAATATATTTTAAAAAATAAAAAGACAGAAAAATATTATGCTAAGCAAAATAAGCCAGTCAGAGAAAGACAAGTATCATGATCTCACTCAGATGTATAATCTAATGAACAAAATAAACTGATGAATAAAATAGATCCAGAGACATGGAAGCATGGAATAGACTGACAAATCTGGGAGGGAAGGGTGGAAGAGGAGGACAAGAGATTAATCAAAGAACTTCTATGCATATATGTACAATCCATGGACATAGACAACATGCGATAAGCCTCGGGAGGGTGGAGGAGGTCAATGGAGGGAAAGAGGAGGAAATATGTAATACTTTAAAATATAAATATAAAATTTAAAAAAATAACAAGTATGGCAAAAATGTAGATAAATTGGAACCCTCATACACTGCTGGCAAATATGTAAAATCATGCAACCACTTTGGAAAATAGTTAAGCAGTTTCTTCAAAAATTAAACATAGAGCTACCATATGATCCAGCAATTATCTACTCAAGAGAAATGAAAATATATATTCCACAAAGACTTGGACACAAATGTTCATAGGAGCATTATTCACAATAGCCAAAAATTGGAAACAACTCAAATGAACATCAATCGGTAAACTTAAAAAATAAAATGTGGTTGGCCCATATAACAGAATACTATTGGGCCAAAAAGGAGTGAAGTACTGATACATGCTCCCTCATAGATGATCCTCAAAACATGTTTAGTGAAAAAAAGCCACAAAAGGCCAATATTGCATGATTCCATTTATGTGGGATATATAGAAAAGGCAAATTTATAGAAATGGAAAGTAGATTACTGATTGCCTAACACTAAGGGTGGCAAAGAGGAGTAACTGTAAATACGCCCAAAGTTTCTGTTTAGGGTGACAGAAATGTTCTAAAACTAAATTGTGGTGGTGGTTGTACAACTTTATACATTATTACATAAATACATAAATACACTAAAAGTAACTGAATTGTAAGAATAAAAACTTGGCAGCAGAGATTCAGTTATATTAATGTCAAAAATATAGCTTTAAAATGGGTATTCTTGAATATAGTCTGACTACCAATTCTTTCAATTTACACTAAACTTTAGTGACTAAAGGATATTGTTCAATTAAAAATAGGCTCTATAAAATTAGAAGCTTTTAGCCTAGCCTGTGTGCTCAGTGGTTAGGCATTGCCCCATGAACCAGGTCACAGTTCAATTCCCAGTCAGGGTACATGCCTGGGTTGCTGGCTTGATCTCCAGTAGAGGGCGTTCAGGAGGCAGCCAATCAATGATTCTCTCTCATTGATGTTTCTGTTTCCCTTCTTCTCTCTGAAAATCATTTTTTAAAATATTTAAAAATAATTAGAAGTTTTAATTGAAAATTTTAGGATAATTCAAAAATTATTTAAGTGAACATATCTCTCTTCAAAGGTACCCGTATACCAAGCATGTTAAACTCGTGGCCCAGCCAATATAACATTATGTAAGAAATGTTTTAGCTGAAACCGGTTTGGCTCAGTGGATAGAGCGTTGGCCTGCGGACTGAAGGGTGCCAGGTTCAATTCCAGTCAAGGGCATGTACCTTGTCTATGGGCACATCCCCAGTAGGGGGTGTGCAAGAGGCAGCTGATCGATGTTTCTTTCTATCCCTCTCCCTTCCTCTCTGTGAAAAATCAATAAAATATATATTTTTAAAAACGTTTTAATAAAAATTTCATAACTTTATTTTTCAATATCCTGTTATACATAATTATTAATAACAAACTACAACATTCGATAATGACTACTATAATTGTGGTGCATTCATTTCCCTTACGCACCTTATGCGCAGGTGCACCATTTCTCTCCACTAACACTAGCAGTGAATACTTTAGCAGCTGATGCCACATCATTACTCTTGTACTGACTTGTTTGGTGACCGCAACAGGAAATATTTTGCTTTCGGAGAACAAGAAAAATAAGTTTATTTGCATTACGCTTATTAATTTGTACAGTTATTCAGTGTCTGGTAAGTTAATGTTCAAGAAAAAATATTAATTTTTACTAAAATGTTCTATTAGTTGTTAACAATTACTCATTTATTTCAGCCTTTTGTATTCAGTATGTCTTTATCGAAATAAACGTACGTTTATGAAAATTGAAACTTTTGTTGTTTTGCTACTCACATAAACTTAAACCTTATTTGGCCCATGTTAGCCTTTGAGTTTGATATGCGTGCCATACAGTCAAGATACACAAAGAAACTGATAGTATTCTTACACAATGAATGCTGAAATGCCAAAAACAACACGTTTTTAGACACAATTCGCTTATAGTGTGAACAAGTCAACGTGACATCAAATACCTAGATGTATGTTAAAGGATTAGACTGAAGCATATGGATGGATGGGGCAGTACTAAGAAAAAAATATTCTTGCAGTTTTAATTTAATATGGTTTCTGGGGAGGGGCGACGCTGGCTATGGCTAAAAGTCTTTTTTGTTTCTGGTGTTTCATATAATCACCTATAATGGCATCACTTTAAAGACAAAAGACTAATTTCTCTCAGCTACAGTAAAACTGATTATATAATGTTTTCTTTAATGTTAGTTTTAGTTAATTCTAAATTAAAGACCACAAAGTAGTTAACACTGAACCATGACTTAGAAGCCACTTAGAAATATATGCCCCGTGGCTGTTTCATTTCCGGAGCTGGCCAGACCTGTATTACCACCTGCATCTGAGCTTATAACTTCCTCTTGTTACCTTCTGGAACAGAAGCATCAAACTAACATTATATAACACATACTGACAACTCTCTTTCACAGGAATCTCTTTATCCTAATATTTTTTCTGTTGTCTTAAGCTTTCTGACTCAATCAATGCTTTTTGTGTGTGCCACTATGACTGACAAAATAGAATCATGAGCATTAAAGTACTCTACAAGATAGATACACTATTTCAAACTAGCCCACCAAAATGACTAAAACTTTGTAGTTTTAAATTAAATTTGCATATAAATTCAATATGCCTCAAGTCCCAATGAAAAAAGAGCACAGTTTACAAAAATTTAAGTTAACTGTTACAAAATCAGTAAAATATTTTAATCTAAATATTCATTAAATCATTTATCCACTTGCTTGGCTGTTCACAGACATTTCCTTACAAAATAAGATTCAGTAAATTCATATGAATTAGGAAAAAGGGGTAAACTTTACCCAGAATCTTGGGTTATTTAAAAATGGGTCCTGGCCGAGACCAGTTTGGCTCAATGGATAGAGCGCTGGACTGTGGACTGAAGGGTCCCGGTTCGATTCCGGTCAAGGGCATGTACCTTGGCTGCGGGCACATCCCCAGTAGGGGGCGTGCAAGAGGCAGCTGATCAATGTTTCTCTCTCATCGATGTTTCTGACTTTCTATCCCTCTCCCTTCTGCTCTGTAAAAAGTCAATAAAAAATATATTTTTTTAAAAAAAGAAAGTGATGAAAATGGGTCCTTGGCCAGGTAACTCAGCTGATTAGAGCGTAACCCCAGCATGCCAAAGTTGCAGGTTCAATCTCCCTTCAGGGCACATGTCAGAGTCAACCACTGGATGCATAAGTAAGTGAAACAACAAATGTCTCTCTTTCTCTCTTCAATCAATAAATAAATTTTAAAATGCTTTTGGGCAAATCCTAGAAGAAAACATAGGCAGTAAAATCTCGGGCATTTCTTGTAGTATGTCATTTTCTGATTTCTCCCCTCAGGCAAAGGAAACAAAAGAAATGGGACTACATCAAACTAAAAAACTTTGCACAGAAAAGGAAACCATCAACAAATGAAAAGACAACCCACTGAATGGAAGAACATATTCACCAATGATACATCTGGTTAGGGGTTAATTTTCAAATTTTATAAAGAACTTAAAAAATTCAACACCAAGAAAACAAACAATTCAATTAAAAAATGGGCCAAGAACCTAAATAGATACTTCTCCAAAAAGGAGATACAGATGGTCAATAGACATATAAAACGATGCTCAATGTCTCTAATCATCAGAGAAATGCAAATTAAAACCACAGCTCAAATCTGTCAGAATGGCTTTATCAATAAATCAACAAACAAGTGTTGGTGAGGAGGTAGAGAAAAGGAAACCCTTGTGCATGGTTGGTGGGTATGCAGGTCAATGGAACCATTATGGAAAGCAGCTGGAGTTTCCTTAAAAAATTAAAAATGGAGATAGATCCAAGATGGCGGCATAGGTAAAACACCTATCTTGCCGTCATACTCAGCAATTTTAAAACTACAACTTAACGAAAGAACACCTTCCAGAATCACCAGAAAGCTGGCCGAGTGAAAATTCCACAAATAAAAGTGAAGATAAGACACTATGACTCGGAGGAGCGGCGGCGGACAGCGTTGAAGATTTGCTCGGAGAGAGGTTTGGAGGAGCCACACGTGCCAGCGGAGAGGGCGGGCGGCCAAAAGCCGGCCAGTTTTCTCGAACGGGGGAGACAAAGACCTCCCACTGGACTGATTCTCCTCCAGCTCTGTGCGAAGTCCAGGGAACCCACTAGCATACGGGGTAAAAACTGGACAGTGGGAGGGCACGCCGAAGCTCGGGTGCTGCAGGGGTCTGCCGGCTTGTGGAGAAGGTGAGCTTGTGCGTGACCTTGGGAATAGTGCAGCTGCGTGACTCTGACCAAGTAGAGAGCGCTCGCAACTTGCTCTCTCATTCGGGCAACGGTCAGACTGCTTTGTTTTACAACCCTGGGTGAGACGTCGGGTGTGCAGACTCATTTGGGGAGAGTCTGAATTCCCCGGCAGCCGGTGGAGCTTGGCAGCGGCTCTCTCTCTGAGGTGCTAGCAGCCATTGCCCTTGGCACAGAGTCCCTGGAGCCGCATAGGGCGGAGCTAACACTGTCTGCTTGGCCCGGAGACTCCGCCCATCCAACCTGAGCACAGCTGAGCTTCACAGACAATTGACCTGGAGGTCAACCCCTCCAAGTGCTAACAACGATTAACCTGAGCTTAACTTCAGCGAGACTGTGCAACCCATATCCACCTCAGGTAACTGGGGAGGCTGACCCACTGTCCCTTGTAGGAAGTCTACCACACAAAGCTAATTGACCAACTCAGGGAAGCAGCCACCATGCAGCAACATGGAAAGAAATCAGATGTGAAAGAAATGGAGGGAAAAAAACGACTGGACATGGAATTCAAAACCACGGTTATAGGGCTTCTCAAGAGGCTTCTACAAAAGGTAGAGACCTATAATGAAATAAGCAAGACCGAAAAGGAAATGAACGAGACCCTCAAGGATATGAACAAGACCTGCAAGGAAATGATCAAGACCAATGTGGAAATGATCAAGACCAACTTGGAAATGAATGAGTCCTACAAGGAAATGAACGAGACCCTCAAGGATATGAAGGAGACTCTCAAGGATATGAAAAAGGACCAACCAGAAATTAAGCATACACTGACTGAAATAAAAAAATATTATACAAAGACCTAAAAGTGCTCTGGAGCACCCCAAGAACCAAGTTAAAGATTTGAAATACAAAGAGGTAAAATCCACTCAGTTGAAAAAGCAAGAAACCAAAAGAATTCAAAAAATTGAAGATAGGGTAAGGGGCCTCTGGGACAACCTCAAGCATACCAACATCCGAATTATAGGGGTGCCAGAAAAAGAGAGAGAGCAAGACAATGAAAACCTATTTGAAGAAATAGTGACCGAAAACTTCCCACACCTGGTGAAAGAAATTGACTTAGGAGTCCAAGAAGTGCACCAAACCCCAATATATAGGAACCCTAAGAGGACCACACCAAGGCACATCATAATTAAAATGCCAAGACCAAAAGACAAAGAGAGAATATTAAAAGCAGCAAGAGAAAAACAGTTAGTTACCTATATGGGAGCACCCATACGATTGTCAGTGGATTTCTCAACAGAAACTATGCAGGCCAGATGGGAGTGGCAAGAAATATTCAAAGTGATGAATAGCAAGAATCTACAACCAAGATTACTCTATCCAGCAAAGCTATCATGCAGAATTGAAGGTCAGATAAAGTGCTTCGCAGATAAGAAAAAGCTAAAGGAGTTCATCACTACCAAACCAATATTATATGAAATGCTGAAAGATATTCTTTAAGAAGAGGAAGAAGAAAAAGATAAAAGTGTAAATTATGAACAATAAATACACATCTATCAACAAATGAATCTAAAAACCAAGTGAATTAATAAGCAGATGAACAGGATAAACTGGTGAATGTAACAGAATCACGGACATAGAGAGGGAATGGACTGACAACTCTTGGGGAGAAAGGGGGTGTGGGAAGTGCAGCAAGAGACTGGACAAAGGTCATGCAACTATGGGAGAGGACAGTGGAGGGGGGTGAGGGCAGAGGGTGGGATGGGTACCGGGTGGAGGGGAATTATAGGGGGAGAAAAAAAAAGGGAACAATGTAATTAATAAACTTAACAATAAAGATTAAATCTTTAAAAAAAAAAGTAAAAATGACCCAGTGATTCCACTTCTGGGAATATATCAAAACACCAATTCAAAAAAAATATGCATCCCTAGGTTCACTGCAGCATTATTTACAACAGCCAAGATTTGGAAGCAGCTCAAATGCCTACCAGTAGATGAGCAGATTTTAAAAAGCTGTGGTACATACATACAATGGAATACTACTGAGCTATAAAAAGGAAAATCTTACTTTTTGTGACAGCATGGATGGACCCGGAGAGTATTATGCTAAGTGATAAGCCAGAGAAAGACATATACCATATGATTTCACTTATATGTGGAATCTAATGAACAAAATAAACTAAAAAACAAAGTAGTTACAGACTCGTAGACACAGAGAACAGACTGACAGCTGTCAGTGGGGAAAGTGGTTGCAGGGCTGAATGAATAAGGTGAGGGATTAAGCAAAACAACAAAAAAACAACAACAGGATAACAGTATATAGTGACTGCTAGAGGGAAAGGCGGGTGGGGGAAGGTGAAGAGGGCAAAGGGGTGATAAAGAGTAGGGGAAAGAGATTTGACTTGGGGTAGTGAGTGCATGCTGCAGTATGCAGATGATGTTATAGGGTTGTACACTTGAAACCTGTCTGGCTTTATTGACCAATGTCACCCCAATAAATTGATTTAAAAACGTATATATAAATACTTTATGGTAAATATCTACTATAATGCAAGATTAAACATTGATAATGAGATGTTTTTCTATAATTTTTCATAATCATGAATATTTGAATGCATACTAACACTTTTTTCAAAGCACTGAAAAATTTTAACCTTTTTGCTCAATAAAAATCTGATATCTTAATCTAAAACTCATGTAGTAAGCTCTGTGACTAACTCAAATTTTGAACTAGAGTAAAAATTGCAGACTTTAAATATTACATTATAATTTTCTATTACTATTTCAACTTTGTGTCTCCACAGAAAGCAAAGGTTTCCAACATTTTCATAATCTAATGAAAATCTCTAGAGGAGGAGGGAAAATATCTCTAGAGGAAAAGTTTCCCTTAGTTTCAACTCACTGTTCCCAAATTATACTATTATCAGCCAAAACAAACAAACAAAAACAAAATACCGCCCCCCCCCCCCCCAAAAAAAATACTCTTATTCATTGGTTTTTAATAGTCCTCTGAGGTAATCAATCCGGGTCTTTTTTTAGTTAGGTAGCAGACATTCAACTTTATCTATAAATGTATTAAATGATTCTCCTCATCTTTTAGTTACTAAATAGGCCAGCAGGGGGGTTTATGAGGGACAACCAAATGACTGAACAAGCAGGCTGTGTGGGGCAACCAGGCCAGCAGGGGGGTTAGTGAGGGACGATTATATATCTATTTACCAATACAGAATCATTCAGTGTAATGTACCTAATTTAGAAAAAGATATTACAGCCCCCAAAGTGCAGCCTCTTGTACTAGTATAACTGCATTTGTTATTAAGTCTAGGCACAGATGAGTCAACTTGAATGATTGAGTTCCTTGGCAAATGGGTAAGACTGACAAGCCACTATATTTCCATGAATTAGCTAACTGCTTAATATGCCAGTATGTTGTAAGAGTACTTTAAAGACTTTATCTCACACAATCCTCATTTACAGTGAAAAAAAGTACCACAGATCTTGAACAATTTCTTGTAGGTCACAGTCAGTGAGCATGACTGGAAGGATTTGAATTCACTTTTGACACACCACAAAGAGGTAGTTTATGAACAAGACTAGTAAATGCAATGAAGAATCTGTATAGTGAAGCTTGCTGAATTGAGTAAAAAAACACTACCATTAGTTATCTACATGGTCTTGGCCAATCATCTCTTTGGCCTATGCCTCAGTTTCCTTACTGAGGCTACTTTGATATGCACCAATGTTTAAAAAGTTTGTGTACTAAAGGTTATAAATTGACAAATAGCCAAAATTATAACTAATATAATAAAGGTGTAATATGCAAATTGAATATCACACTCTCACAAGATGGCTGCCTACAACCAGGCCAGCAGAGGGGTTAGTGAGGGATGACCAAACCATTGAACAAGCAGGCGGCATGGGACAACCAGACCAGCAGGGGGGTTTATGACGGACAACCAAATGACTGAAGAAGCAGGCTGTGTGGGGCGACCAGGCCAGCAGGGGGGTTAGTGAGGGACGATTAAACAATTGAATATGCAAGCTGTATGGGGCACCAAGGCTGGTGGGGAAGGCCATGAGGGGCGACCAGGCCAGCAGGGGGAGCAGTAAGAAGTGACCAGGCTGGCAGGGGGAGGCAGTTAGGGGCAACCAGGCTGGGGGAGGTGCATTTGGGGGTGACCAGGCCAGCAGGGGGGTGCAGTTAGGGGCAACCAGGCTGGCAGAGGGGGGCAGTAAGGGGTGACCAGGCCGGCGTGGGGAGGGGGATAAACACAATTAGGAGCAACCAAGCTGGCAGGGAGAGGGCAGCTGGGGGTGACCTGGCTGGCAGCAGGGGGCAGTTAGGGGCAACCAGACCAGCAGGGCCAGGGGCGGTTAGGGGCAATCAGGCCAGCATGCAGAGGCAGTGAGAGGTGATCAGGCTGACAGGGGGGGCAGTTAGGAGCAACCAGGCAGACAGGCAGGTGAGCGATTAGGAGCCAGCAGTCCAGGATTGTGAGAGAGATGTCCGACTGCCAGTCAGACATCCCCCAAGGTGTCCTGGGTGAAGAGGGTCCAGGCTGGGCTGAGGGGACCCCCCACATGCATGAATTTCATGCACTGGGCCTCTAGTATTATTATAAACTCATAATAGCTTGATTTTCTAAAAAAATATAAACTTCTCTCATTTTTCAGAACATTTAAATTTTATTTTGGAAAAACCTGGATATCACTGAATCTCCTTGGGTGGCTAAACCAATCCCCACTGCAACTGTTTTTGGTTTTCCACCTTGAGGCACTTCTTAAAACAATAAACTCAAGCCCTAGTCAGTTTTGCTCAGTGGAGAGCGTAGACCTGTGGACTGAAAGGTCCCGGGTTCAATTCCGGTCAAGGGCACATGCCCAGGTTGTGGGCTTGATCCCCAATAGGGGGCGTGTAGGAGGCAGCCTATCACTGATTCTCTCTCATCATTGATGTTCTATTTCTCTCTCCCTCTCCATTCCTCTCTGAAATAAATAAAAATGTATTTTTAAAAATAATACACTAAAAAAAAAACCCTTTCAATTCCAAAAGCATTGCTAAGTATGATATACTATTTTCCTGAAAGCTCTTCCTCAAAACCCTCTCTAATTACCTTTGTTTTTTTTCCCAAAGTTCACCCCAGGACAGTGGCCACATTTCTTTCTTTCCTATTTCTACCAATTTCTGCCGCCTCCCCTTCCACACACTCTCAAAATCCTATTTGCCTGTACCCAACATAACAAATGTCCAGGAGTAGGCTAAAATCCAATGGGGTTCCTACAGTTTTTTACTGCTATCTCCTTTAACTTCTGAGATAATAAACCAATATTCTAGAAATTCTATCAGATTTTATAAAGCATCCTTCCTATCAAGTTTTCACCCCTAAAAAAAATAAAAATTAAAAAAGTTTTCACCCCTACCCCAAAACCACTATCAATATGTGACAAGAGTATACCACATGTAATGAAAGTAATCCCATTTTGTTTTCAAGTTGTATTAGTGTATCTAATGTTCAGTTAAAAGGCTAACTGGAATTACATATACAAATATATTTTAAAAATACACATCTCAATATCCACCTTCCAAGCTAATTTTGACTCATTTGATTATGAAAAAAAAAAAAAAACCAACAGTATTATTTTGGTTTCTTAAAGTTTTCCAATTTCTTTCTATATATAAGCATCTCAATCTTTTGTCAATAAGCACAACTTGCCAGAAAGGAAAAATTGGATGAAGAAAAGAAAGGGAAATCCCCTTATGTAGTTGGAGCAAACTTCTGACATGTACTCATCTAGACAATGGAATTTAGAATCTAAATTACCATAAGGATTTGCCCAGAATCAGTGACTTACAACATAATTTTTTTAACTTAAAGTGTAACTTGTGATTTTTCAATAAATTTATCTTGGAAAAAGAATGATATTCCAAAAACAATAAACTATTAAGACAGCAAAGGTAAAACCAAAGCTATGCATAGGAGAGACAATTCTACATTTAACACCCTAGACTACAGCAAGGAAAGCCCTCACACCACCATTCACAAGTCTCAGTTCAAGCAATTTATTTTCGGCAAGCCAAATCAGAGCTGTCAACGCTGGGGGTTTTTCCACCTCAAACTTATATAAAGTACTTTGAAAAAATATAGACATCTTCAACTGGGGGAAAAGTAAGTTATAAATGCCGTGTGTTGTTATAAATGCTTTAAAAAAAAAAGAGTCACACGGAAGGAGTTCTGTTTTGTTTTGTTTTTTAAAAAAGAGCAAACAAACAAACCCTGGAAGATGCAGCAGAGCCCCCTTGCTCCCGAAATAAAACTCCTGGTGGCTGTAACAGCAGCGGCAGCGCTACTCCCGACAGAAGTTTTCAGCTGTCACTTCGAACAGCTGAGCGCTTCCTAGGAGAGAAGCGACAGGCCGAGAAGAGAGGTGGTTGTGGGAGGTCTGAAGGTTTAAGACTAGAAATCTTACACTCGAAGGGAAACCCTTCCGCACTTCACCTGCACTTAGGGGACACCCAGCAAGCGCAGTCCCCCTCCCCCCAACACGCGCTACACCACTCGCGCCCCGCCACACTCAAGTCAGCTGGAGGAATCCACCACGCGCCCGTCCTCGGTCCCCGCATTGACTGCTCCTGGCTGCGCTGCTCTGGGGCCAGGGACGCGACCTGCACCTGCGAGCCCCGCAGCGGCCTCTCACTTCGGGCCAGGTCCGTCCCGCCCGCTCCCCTGTCTCGGGCCGCGCGGCGCTGCAGCTTGTTCGGGAGACTACGCAGCCCCTGGGTCTCCGCGCTCTCGGACGCGCCAGGCTTCCCGGGCCCGCCCCGCCGCCCCGCCGCCCCGGCCCTGTCACAGCCGGCCCCCCCGGACCACGGGCCTCACCCCCTCCTCCAGCTCATCCTCAGAGCCCGCGTCCTCTGGCTGGTCCAGGTCTATATCAAACACTCCTGCCATGTCCTCAGCTTCCCTGTCTCGGAAGTCCGGCGCTGGGTAGAAGCCGTCCCGCCTCCGTCGTCGCCTCATGGGCCCGGAATCACCGCAGACACCGCCGCCGCTGCCGCCATCACTGGCTGCTTGAGCTTAGTGCGTCTGCGCTTAGGCCTTAGTCTGGCTCCTCAAGTCCAGCGCGAGAGCATGCGTACAAGGTTCTGTGAAGCCGAATGTGGGCAATGCACATGCGTACAACCATCGCCAGGAGCGAGGTACTGGCAGACACATGCGCAGAAGCCGAGCCGAAGCCGCTTGTGGAAGCTAGCGCATGCGCATTGTCAGCCCAAGCATTTGATCTACAGGGAGCATGCGTACCGCGTCTGAGGTTGATAAATTGAAATTGAACATGCGTAATTAACCTTTCTGAATAGGAAAAGAAAAAAAAAAAATACAACAAAACTCTTCGTTTGTGGAACATGCGCATTCGTTCTCCCTAGTTCTTTTTGGTGTTGAAAGTGAGCATGCGCATAATGGCCCTCTGAAGTTTGAACAGGACAGAAACGGCTGGTCCTGGGGCTGTCAGTGAGTGGGGTTAATGGGGGAACTCCTAGAATTAGTGGGGAAAGGCAGAATCTTGACTTTGCTATTTATTACTTAAGTGGGCATGGGAAAGTCAACCTTTCAGAGCCTCAGTTTCCTTATCTATAAAATGAGAGTAATGATACCTAGTTTGCAAGGTAGTTTGAAAATTCTGAGTACAGCCTTAGCTGGTTATGCTTAGTGGATAGAGCCTCCACCTGCAGACTGAAGGGTCCCAGGTTTGATTCCAGTCGGGGGCATATGCCGGGTTTGCAGGCGTGATCGCCAGTAGGAGGTGTGCAGGAGGCAGCTGATAAGTGATTCTCATCATTGATGTTTCTATCCCTCCCTCTCTGAAACCAGTAAAAATTATATTTAAAAAATTATGAGTTCAGAGTATGGCTCACAAGTCACTGCTCTTTCCAGTGCTGCATAGACCTGGTGTAAGGTATTTACAAAAAATAAAAATTGTCTCTTGTTAAAAAATAGTGAAGACTTGCTGTAATATTTCCAATTTTTCCAAGCTTGGTCTTCTTTGCTGTCCTACCTGAGCTAAACAGAGTTTTTCTTGTAAGTCCTACTGTAGTTACCAAGCCAGAAAGGTGATTGGTGAAGAGAGAGAGAAAGTCATTATTTAGAAGAGAGAAAATTAATGTTAATTTTAATAAATGTACAATTGTTGAGTTAACTTTTGCGTTCTATGTGCCCTTGTGGTGGGAAGTGTATAGTATTAATTCCTTCACCCAGCATGCATTTTGTTTTGTTTTAAATACATGCATGGGAAAATAGTGAATACAAATCAAATTTTGGAAACTGTTGAGCTGTATATGAATAGATTTGGGTACAATAAATTCCAAATTCCAAAACCATGTAGAGAAAAAGAACAACTTCCTTAAATGATTGGTTCCTTAAACGACATAGCTATTTCATCTCTAACACCATATGTGCATATGGCATTTTTAAATTATGTATTTTATTGATGTATATTAACACGCATTGCATTTTATTTGTTCTTTATTTATTGATAATGCAGTGGTTCTCAAAACTTATATTTTTCTGTTACAGGTTGCCCACTTTTTTGAGGAAAGAGGCCTAGTTTGTGTTTCAGCATGTCAATAGTAACAGTGCAACTTGGTCAGTGTGGCAATCAGATTGGTTTTGAAGTATTTGATGCTCTCTTTAGTGATTCACACTGTCCCCAGGGACTCTGCTCTAAAAGAGAGAATGAGGCATATCAAGCATCTTGCAAAGAAAGATTCTTCAGTGAGGAGGAAAATGGAGGTATGTGTGGTTCACAGTCTTGTCCTTCACTCTGACATAACCAACCACTTCAAGGCCAGGCCATCCACATTGTGTCTGAATTTCATCCCTTCCCACCTTTTTAGGGAATGATTGTGCACTTGATCCTTTGTTTCAGTGTTAACAGCCTTTGCCATTATGGCAGCATCTTGCCCCTTGGCACAAGAGCATGCCCAGATCTTGCCAGTTTAAAAACAACAAACAAGCCAAGACCGGTTTGGCTCAGTGGTAGAGCGTCGGACTGCGGACTGAAGGGTCCCGGGTTCGATTCCGGTCGAGGGCATGTACCTTGGCTGCGGGCACATCCCCAGTAGGGGGCATTCAGGAGGCGGCTGATCGATGTTTCTCTCTCATCGATGTTTCTGACTTTCTATCCCTCTCCCTTCTGCTCTGTAAAAAATCAATAAAATATATTTTAAAAAAATAAATAAATAAATAAAAATAAATAAAAACAACAAACAAAACTTATCTCTTGACTATAACTTTTGTCTTATTACCTCTTTATCTTCTCAGGTAGGAATCTCAAAGGATTACCCACTTTAACCAGCTATAATCTTGCTTCTGCCCTACACCACTGATGCTGCTCTAAGAAGAGTTCCCAGTGTTAGCCTAATTACCCAACCCAGTGACTGTTTTATTTTCTTAATTTACTTAATTCTCTACTGGATTTGGTAACTAACTCTAAAACTCCCTCCTTAAAACTCCTTTTTGTCCTAACTGGTTTGGCTCAGTGGATAGAGCGTCAGCCTGCGGACTGAAGGGTCCCAGGTTCGATTCCGGTCAAGGGCATATACCTTGGTTTCGGGCACATCCCAAGTGGGAGGTGTGCAGGCAGCTGATCAATGTTTCTCTCTCATCGATGTTTCTAACTCTCTACCTCTCTCCCTTCCTCTCTCTCTAAAAAATTAATAAAATATATATATTTTTAAAAACTCCTTCTTAGAATCTGAACCTTTCTTCTCCAATGGTTGTATCTCAGGTGCTCCTCTGTCTCACATGTATAGTTCTCTCTGGGCAATTTCAGTTTCTCTTGTAATTTGGACATCTTTTACAGAAATGACTCTCAAATCTCTAGCCTAGCCTCACTTTCAGGCAACAATTAGTGGACATCTCCACCTGCATCTCCCATGTGTACTCCATATCCAACATCATTCATTATCTTTTCTTTAAAACTTGGGCTCTTGCCCTAACCAGTTTGGCTCAGTGGATAGAGCGTCAGCCTATGGACTGATGGGTCCCAGGTTTGATTCTGGTCAAGGGCATGTACCTTGGTTGTGGGAACATCCCCAGTATGTGCAGGAGGCAGCTGATCAATGTTACTCTCTCATCGATGTATCTAACTCTCTATCCCTCTCCCTTCCTCTCTGTAAAAAAACCAATAAAATATGTTTTTAAAAATAAATAAATAAAACTTGGGCTCTTACTGCCTACATAACATCAAAATCTGGTTAATTTAATCCCAGCTAGTGTGGCTCAGTGGTTGGGTGTCAAAGTCATGGTTCAATTCTGGGTCAGGGCACATGCTTGGGTTTTGGGCTTGATCCCCAGTAGGGGCTGGGGAGTGCAGGAAGCAGCTGATAGATGTTTCTTTCTCATCAATGTTTCTATCTCTCCCCCTCTCTGAAATAAATCAAAACATATTAAAAAAAAGATCTGCTTGATTTACCTCCTACATATCTCTTGAAACTCTTCTGCCTTTTCCATGTTCACTGTCATTGCCTTAGTTTTGACTCTTGTCCTCTCTCATATGGACTGTTTCAAGACACTCTTTCTGAGTTTCCCTGCCTAAATTCCTGCATCTATCACATCTATCCTCCACACTGCTGCATTAAAAAGCCATCTGGCCCTAGCTGGTTTGGCTCAGTGGATAGAGCATCAGCCTGTGGACTGAAGGGTCCCAGGTTCAATTCCAATCAAGGGCATGTACCTTGGTTGCGGGCACATCCCCAGTAAGGGGTGTGTAGGAGGCAGCCAATCAATAATTCTCTATCATTATTGATGTTTTTCTTGCTCCCTCTCCCTCTCTGAAATTAATAAAAATATCTTTTTTAAAAAAGACATCCGATTATTCCTTCCCTGCTTGAACATTTTCAGTGGTTCATTTCAAGCTTTTAATATTGTACACAAGGACTTCCAAGATCTGAGCTCTGCCTGCTTTCCATCTCCATCCATCACTTCTTTTACTCCTTCCTCTATCATCTGCTTCAACAATCCTAAACTGCTTGTTGTGTTTCATGGCATTTTGTACCTCCGAATATACCACTCAGTGTGGATTCGTCATGGGTCATCACAGGATACAGTGACCAAGTGTTTCATCTCTCCAGCTATCCCTTCTGGGGCTGGATTGGTGTAGTCTTCATCTCTGTGTTCCGAGTACATGGCACATTGTAAGCACTCAACAGATGTTTGTAGCCCTGACCTCGTGATCATTGTAACTCACACTGATTCATCCTGCTTAACAGAATGCTAGACATTATGAACCATCTTCATATACCTGCTGCTGCCCACCTTTATTTCTGAGCAGTATGACCAATTTTTCTATCCTCATACTTCAGATTTTGTGTGTGTGTGGAGGGGGGACTTAGGAGTTTATACACTGTGTTAGCCTAACTATGACATATGAAATATTATTCTTTTATTCCACCCCCTCCCCCATCTCTAGTTCCAGTTGCCCGGGCTGTACTTGTTGACATGGAACCTAAAGTCATCAATCAGACACTATCGAAGGCTTCCCAGTCTGGCCGATGGAGATACGGCCGGCGTTCATGCTTCTGTCAAAAACAAGGTTCTGGAAACAACTGGGCATATGGGTAAGAATAATTCATCATGATTAGATACAGTTACATAGTCTATTAGTAGAGAGTGTGGTTACAACTGCACAGTTGATATACTGTGCACATAATCTTAAAGTTACTAATTTAAAATGTATGGTGTGGCCCTAACTGGTTTGGCTCAGTGGATAGAGCATCGGCCTGTGGACTGAAGGGTCCCAGGTTTGATTCTGGTCAAGGGCATGTACCTTGGTTGCAGGCACATTCCCAGTGGGGAGTGTGCAGGAGGCAGCTGATTGATTTTCTCTCTCATTGATGTTTCTAACTCTCTATCCCTCTCCTTTCCTCTCTGTAAAAAATCAATACAATATCTTTAAAAAAATAAAAATAATAAAATGTAGGGTGTGACTTCACCCAGAAGAAACTCTCATTCTGTCTCATGTATGTCTGTGCTTCAGGTCCAGGAAATGATGAAACCGTGGACCTACTGCAGCAGGGTTTTTTACTTCTTCACTGTCATTCTGCCAACAAACTTATTATCAATACTAGAGGCCTGTTGCAGGAAGATTCCTGCAAGAATAGGGCTTCCTCGAGCCTATTCCTGCAAGAATAGGCTTCCTGCAGCCAGAGCGAAGCAGAGAAGGGAGCAAAGCCGCTGAGGTGGGCTTCACTCCAGTCTCTGCTGCCTCAGCAACCTCCCTTCTCCACCTCTTCACTCCCTTCTGCAGCGCTTGGCTTCCTTCTATGCTGTCTTCAGTCTTCACTTTGCGCCTATGTATGCACATCCTTCCATCTTTGCTGAGTTAATTTGCATACTCACTCTGATTGGCTGGTGGGCGTAGTGGACGGATGGTCAATTTGCATGTTTCTCTTTTATTAGTACAGATACTATCTTTATTGCGCAGGTATTCCAGCTAATAGGGAATGCAGTAAGGCAGTAGTATTTCCTGGGATTCTTTGGGAAATTCCAGTACCTAGGCTCAATTTAAAAAATTCTGATGTAATTGGTATGGGAAGAAGCCTGGATATTTTTCAAAGCTTCCATGAGTGACTGTAACGTGCAAAACAGTTTGAGAACCACTATTTTCGGAGTACTGTTATGAGTATTGAATATTATGTTGTACCATAACCTTACAGAACTACCTGATAATTGGAGTCTCCAGCTAAAGGAATGGCCTGCAACAGGATTTTCTGTACCTAGTCAATTCACTGTCTTCCTATTAAGTATGTTTTAACTTGTGTATTTTACATTTTGTGCCTTTCATGAGAGTTATTTCATTTTCATGGGTTTAAAAAGCCTTCTCTGACCTATATCTTTCTCTCTGCATTGCATATCTCTGGTTAAACTGTAAGGTATTTGTATTTGTTCTTTTTGCATTGCATAGTTACTCTGTTCATGGACCCAGACATGCAGAATCTATAATGAACCTAATCCAGAAGGAAGTAGAAAAATGTGACTCCTTGAGTGGTTTTTTCATCATAATGAGTATGGCTGGAGGCACAGGATCTGGGCTAGGAGCCTTCATTACACAGAATTTACAAGATCAGTATTCCAACTCTTTGAAAATGAATAGTATTATATGGCCCTATGGAACTGGTGAGGTAAGAACACATTCATTGAATTTTTTATGTTTTTATATTTCAATCCTGCTGCAGTTACAATACATGTAGGCAAAAGACTGATCTGACCCTTTCTTTGGAAATGTTAAGTTACTGCTTCAGGAGTGACTATACAATATGGCACTTGCGTGAACAATTCATTTAACTTTGCTCAAACTTTTGCAAACAGATGAAGTGTCCTGGTCTCTAAAAATTCCAAAGAAGACAATCCTGCATTTTCTCTCAGGGACGCATTCCTGAGCTAGTCCCACTATCTACAGTATGAGAAGCAGAGATCTTGAGAAATCATAACATGGAGATGACATAAGTCACTATAGGAAATGATGTAGGAGAAAGCGTGATAGTAACGCTGGCCATCCATTGAATCTTTACTATATACAGGGCACTGTCCTAGTGATTTACATGCATTCTGTCATCAACCTTTAAAACTCTAGGAGGCTGGTATAATTATTATTCCCAGAGAGGAAACCGAGGCACAGAGAGTTAAATAACTTGTACAAGGTCATATAGCCAGAAAGTGAGAGAGCCAGGACTCGGTCCCAGGCAGGATGCCCTGAGAATCCACCCTCTTAACCACTATTCTCTCCTGCCTTTCTTACTTCTGACCTTCCCCTCTCCAGGTTATTGTTCAGAACTACAACTCCATTTTGACTCTTTCTCACTTGTACCGATCTTCAGACGCCCTCCTTGTTCACGAGAATGATGCTCTTCATAAGATCTGTGCAAAACTGATGAATATCAAGCAGATCTCCTTCAGAGATATAAACCAAGTCCTCGCCCATCAGCTGGGAAGTGTGTTCCAGCCCACTTACTCTGAGGAAGGCTCGTCTCACTACCGAAGAAACCCACTAGGTACTTGTCCTCCTGTATGCTATTGATAGGAAAGTCTTGCGTTCTGAAAGCGTCAAAGTTATTCTTGCTTGGTTCCTCTCCTCTGCCTGAAGATATGCTGGGTCTCCCTCATCTCGAAAGCCTCCCGAAGGAGCTGCTTAGCCCTCTGAACTGCCTTACTGAATGTTTTGAGAAATCACTAAATTCTCTAACGAGTTGGTGAATGCCCATAGACTATTCTTCAGTATTCTCTCTCTCTCTCTCTCTCTCTCTCTCTCTCTCTCTCTCTCTCTCTGTCTCTTTCTCAGAAAAACTTTGAGGTATAATGCACATCACATACAATGCACCCATTTCAAGTGCACAAGTCAGTGTTTTTTAGCATATCCACAAAGTTGTACAGTCATCATCTTTATCACTCCATAAAGACCCATCACCTGGCCGGAGTGGCTCAGTGGTTGAATATCAGCCTATAAACCAGAAGGTCATGGTTCGACTCCCGGTCAGGGACATTCCTGGATTGTGCGCTCAATCCTCAGTGTGGGGCCTATAGGAGGCAGCCAATCAATGCTTCTCTCTCATCATTGATGTTTCTGTCTCTCTCTTCCTCTCTGAAATCAATAAAAATAAAAAAAACCACCATTCTTTTTTCAGCTTATTTGGCAAATAGTGCCTTATCAATTCAAATCATCTAGATGCAAATGACTCTATAATCTATATCTGCCCTCCCTAGCCCCACTCTAATAGTCTCTTTCCCAAATAGTTTTCTCTTTCCCTATCCCAGTTTTCTTAGTTGCCTTCTACTTATTCAAAGTTAGCATGTTCTGTATGGATTTATCATTTTTCCCCTGTCTTCCTCTCCTGCCACCTCTTCCTCAGTTCATATTACCGATTTATCCCACTGTCCTCATATCTCACCTATGTGCTCAGACCTGTAAGTGCCATCTCTGTCATCTGTCTGTATTCTTCCTCTTTGCCTTTTGTAACAGCCCCTCTACTTTTTTTTTTCCTATCTCCATGACTACTCCTTTTATTCCCTTTTTTCCTCCATTTTTCAGGCTCTAAATGCTAGTCTTGGATCCTCTCCCCAGTTCCACAGCTTTAAATACCACTTGTCTTCTCCAACCTGCCAGTTTATCTCCAACTCTGACCAATTCCCTAAGCTCCAGATTTCTACATTGAGCAGCCTTCCTGACATCTCTATGTACACATTTCATGGACATTCCAAACACACTGCATCTAAAACAGGTCCCTTAGCTTTCTTCCAATTTTGTTTCTTCCTCAATTGCTCAATTGAAACGTTAAGTCCACTAAAGACCTCAGATACCCACATAGTTCTGCTCAAGTGTTTGAAGAGACATCACTTTCTCAACAAAGCAATTGGGGGATTGTGAATTCTGAGGAGGCCCCCCATCTGCCATGTGGGGTGACTTTCTATAGCTATACTCTGACAGGCACAGAGAATGAGAAGCACGGGGCTGACCCAAGATTGGATTTTTTTCACCAGAAAGATTTGATGAGACAGAGGGCAAGGAGCTGCATGAGGGAGGTGAAGAAAAGGGAAGGCTGCCCTAATTGGTTTGGCTCAATGGATAGAGCTTCGGCCCTGGGACTAAAGGGTCCCGGCTTTGATTCTGGTCAAGGGCATGTATCTCAGTTGCAGGCTCAATCCTTTGCCTGGTCAGGGTATGTGCGAAGGCAACCAATTGATATGTCTCTCTCACATCAATTTTTTTTTCTCTCTCTCTGTCTCTCCCTCTCCCTTTCACTCTCACTTTCCACTTTTCCATGGAAAAATATCATCAGGTGAATCAGGTGAGGCTTTTTTTTTTTACAAAACAAAAACAAAAAATAAATAAATAAAGATAGAAAGAAAGAAAGAAAAAGGAAGAGACAAAGAAAAGGGAAGACTGAGGGATTGAGAAGGCAGATGTCCATAGATTAGTCTGACTTAGTCCACTCAGGCTGCTATAACTCATAGGCTGGGTGGCATGTAAACAACATGAATTTGTTTCTCACAGTTCCAATTATCATTTAACTAGATAAAATTAATTAGAGAACTAGGAAAATTTCTAAAGGAATATTAGTGAATACAGAAAGACAATAAAAGCATATTAACTCTTATGCTTACTCTGTTAGCTAAATATTTCATTTATAAATAGTTACTTGGCTTCTAAACTCTTTCTTTTTTTGGCAAAGTGTTATTTCTCACTCATGCTAAAATTAGTCCCCAAATTAAGCAAATACATAGTCTTTAATAGACTGCCTCTGAAATTTTATTTACATTTTAAAATTTAAGCAATTCTGGCTTGGAGGAGAAAATACTCAAAGACCATCACATTGTGGTTGTGTATAGACGCACAGGAACAATGCAGAATTAAAATTTTAGTTAAGATTTTTTTTTTCCTTACAGGAGACTTAATGGAGAATTTAGTTCCCCATCCTGAATTCAAGATGCTGGGTGTTCGTAACATTCCCCAAATGTCGGAGCACTCCCTGGCATACAGCACGTTTACGTGGGCTGGCCTCCTCAAGCATTTGAGACAGATGCTCATTTCTAATGCAAAAATGGAAGAAGGTAAAGGGTATTTAAAAAATATGTTGCCCAAAAGCTGGGAAGAATGCCTGGGGTTCTCAGTATAAACTGGCTTGGGCCAGTTAAAAAAATAATGGCCCCTTCTTCTGGCCAGGGAGGGGCCTGACTCACCAGCACCTCCCCGAGGGCTTCCTAGTCACTTCACAGTGTCATTTCCCAAAATAATTTCAGGTGTGACATTTATTTTTATTTCCATTTTTATTTTTATCAAAGTAACATATGAACAGAGTTTTTAAAAACAAGTAATTAAGCCCTAGCCAGTTTGACTCAGTGGATAGAGCATCAGCGTATGGACGGAAGGGTTAGTTCAAGTCTGGTCAAGGGCATATGCCCGGATTGTGGGCTCGATCCCCATAGGGGGCGTGCAGGAGGCAGCCAATCGATGATTCTTTCTCATCATTGATGTTTCTCTCTCTCTCCCTCTCCCTTCCTCTCTGAAATCAACAAAAAATATATTAACAAAATGTAAAACTCACTTAAGTATATTCAAATCCATCTTAGTACTTAGAGATTTGTATTATATACATAAAATATTTACAAATTTTGTTTACATACATTGCTGTGTTGTATATTATATCTCAATCTTTTTTAAAAAGTAATTGTCCTGCATGAATTTATAATGAGGAAAAGAGCAGTGCCCTGTCCTACACATCCCCCACTGTCCAGACGGTGCCTTACTTTCCATGTGTTTTAGCTGCTGCTTCTGGAGTTTGCCTCCATATTTCTAAATATCTTGCTTATACTGTTACTTATTTTATTTTCCACATTTAGATATTATCAATCGCCTCCCTCTTGTAAAAATAAAGGATAGAACCTTCTTACACACTTCTACACACACACACACACACACTTTTTGACTAGATCAGTTTTCAATGTTTGAATTACTTTTGCTATGTAAATACTCATAGTTGAACCATGTAATATCATTATTCTGTCTGTTCACGACATTGATAGTTTGGCCAGGTACAGGATTCGAGGTTGGGAATCATTTTTATTCAGTATTTTGAATGCATTGCTCTATCATCGTCCAGCTTCCAGTGCTACTGTTGAGAAGTGTGGATCTGATTCCTAATCCTGTTTTGTCTTTCTAGAATCTTTTAGGATATTCTCTGTCTTTAGCATTTTGAAATTCTTTAATGTGGACCTTTTGGTTTATCTTAGTAGAACATAAAGATTTTTCTTTTTTTAATCTATTTTGTTCTCTGCTATATCTTCAGAGCCTGAAACAGTTGGCCCAGCAATAGTGTCCCTCAGGCCAGAGTCTAGGTGGTTTGGCCCTTCCTAATGGAGGGGCACCCCCCCCCCTGCTGCAGGGAGTGAGTGGGAAGGGGCTGGGCTCTCAGTGCTTCTCAGCCAGATTTTTAATCCTCCTGGTTCTTCCTCTTTTACAAGTGCCTGGCATGCCTCCAGTACCTCCACTGGGCCCAGAGTTTCAGCTTTCCCTGGTTGCTAAATAGTAACCACACCTTCATTTGCTTTCCGGCTTCCAACATTTTGCTGCCATTATCTCTTCTGCCTTCTTTCTTACTTATGCCTTAAAGAGAAAAACAAAAAAACAAAAAACCCTTGTATTGTCTTGTTGGTGAGATTTGGGGAGAGAGTGGCAGTAGACTTGTTTATTCAATCTGTCATGATTAACTGAAAATCACAACTAAGTATTGTCCTTGTAGTGTATATTTTACCACACATCACAATAAGTTAGGTTTCAATACTGTGAAAGTGGATTTCTTCTACATTTAATTGTAATTCCTTAGGAATTTTAGATTGTAGTGCCTGAGGTTTGGAGATAAGTGGATAGTTCACATCTGAAAGTAATGCTTCCCGAATGTTTTGGGCCACAGTATATACCTGTTTTTCTAGCCCAGCCTGTTAACATCGCAAGGAACACTGTGTCCCTAAGGACAGTGGAAGATGTGCTGTGCTGAGCTTAGGTCAGTAAACTACAATTTGCTTAGTCACTTTCCTGTGAGGGACTTCAGGGTGTTAGCATTTTTTTCACAGTTCTAGATAGAGCTTTTTTAAAAAATTGAATTTATTGGGGTGACATTGGTTTCAGGTGTACAATTCTATAAGAGCTTTGAACATATAAATATTCATGTATATAAATATATGAATAAATATATATACATCACTAACAAGGTTGAAAATACAGCTTTAAAACTCTTCATTTGTTACCAGACTGCTCTATATAAAGACTGACCCCGCTGACATTGCCATCAGCAGTGTCCCTGTTTCCACATGTCCTAGCAACAGGAGGGATGAGTGATCCAAGATGGAGCCAGGCGGAAGTTACAGTGTCTTTTATGACCTGGCTTTGGTAGTCACACACCATCATGTCTGCACCACCATTTTGGTGATTAATTCAGTCCTTTCCCATGTGGGAAGGGACCACACAAGGACTTGAATTCCAGGAGGCAGCAGTCATTGGGGTTCATCTTGGAGGCTGGCTACCACCCTCTCTTAGCAGCAAAAAACTTTTAGTTACCACATAAAAATTTATGTGAAATACGTAAATTCTGTAATACATTTTTCTCTTCCTCTTCAAAGCCATTCATAAAATCTCTTGCTTTTGTTTTTCCTTTTGGTAGGTATTGATTGGCAGGTACGGCCTCCTTTACCAGGAGCTCCTACTCTTGGTAAAATGTCTGTCAACAAGAACCTCCACTTTAACACGTCCCTTGCTAACTTGGTCATCCTTCGAGGAAAGGAGGTGCACAGTGCGGATCTGGGTAAGCAGGGGTTAGGTAAAAGTTAAGATGTGCTTTTTGCATATGCATATGGTACGCATGATTTAAAAATAAAGTCCCTGAATTTATTCTTAAGAGAGAGGGAAATAATAATGATGTGTTTTTATAGCAAAATGAAACCATTTTATCAGTTAGTTTGTGACTGAACACCAAAATAGGGGTGGTTTAAACAGGATACAAATTTAATTCTTTCTTCCTGAATCTGGATGTTCTATGTCTTTACCTTGTGGCTTCTTCCTTCTAAGACATCTGTTAGAGTTCAGCCACCAACTCACATAGAAAGGGATAAACAAGGGCACACCTCCTCCTCCTACCGTTAAGCACCGCACTTGTGCTTATATCCATTTGACTGGGACTGAATCGCATGCCACACTTAGCTGCAAGGTCACCATGAGCACAGTTAAAATTGGGGGGTTTTGTTACTAAAGAGAGAGAACAAGTCTTATGGGACAGCCAGTGGTCTCTGTGCCAAGCATTTTGTTACAAAAATTTTAAGAAGTTGAAAGAGCAGTTCTTTTGTTAGTTTTGTATTTCTATGGCATGTTCTCTAGATTTATATTATCCTTATTTGATGGCTTCAGGAGTGTCCAATAGGCTGTTTCTAGCTGTGATATAAAGAACACCAAACAATCTAGTTCTTGTAATATCCCTTAGATAAATAATAACAATTAAAAAGAGAACATTTCACCCCAACTGGTTTGACGAGCGGATAGAGCGTTGGCCAGCAGACTGAAGAATCCTGGCTTCAATTCCAGTCAAGGGCATATACCTCATTTGCAGGCTTGGTCCCCAGCCCTGGTCAAGGCATGTGCGGGAGGCAATTGATCAATGTGTCTCTCTCACATTGATATTTCTTTATCTCTATAAGGATGAGTATAAATCATTTACCAAAAGCAATGTAAAGCTAGTTTTTAATTTTTTTAAATTTACTTTTTAAATGTAAGGCTAGTTTTAAAAGGCAAAACAAAAGTTATTTGGGGAAGTGGATAAGAAAATATTCCTTTATTATTTGTTTTCAAAATTAATGATTTACAATGTGAACAATGGCTTATGTTGTTTTACTCTAGGGGGATTTAAAGATCCAGCCCTCTATACTTCCTGGCTAGAACCTGATAATGCTTTCAGTCTGTGGAAAGCCCAGCGAGCCTTTCACAAATACGAGAAGTCTGCGGCACTGGTCAGCAACAGCCAATTCTTAGTAAAACCACTTGATGTGATCGTGGGCAAAGCATGGAATATGTTTGCTTCAAAGTAAGTAAAAGATAAATCTACAAACCTTCCCAACCTTAAGCAGATAACATAATGTGAAAACTCAGGCAGGATCTGTAACACCTGAGCCTGTTCGGGCTGCTCTGACAAAAAGAGCGTGGGGCGGGCAGCCTATAAAGAATCAGTATTTGTTTCTCACAGCTCTGGAGGCTGGGAAGTCCAGGTTTAAGGTGATGGCAGATTGGATATCTGGTGAAAATGCACTTTCTGGTTCACAGGGGGTATCTTTTCTCTGTGTCAGGCCACATAAAGGCGCTTTCATGGGCCTCTTTTGTGAGGGCACTAATCCTACTCTTGAGGGCTCCACCCTCATGACCTAATGACCTCCCAAAGGCCTCACTTCCTAATACCATCACCTTGGGGGACACAAACGTTCAACCCACAACGTCGAGTAAGCATGGCTACCACTTTGTAGGTGTGAAACTTTAGGCATGTTACTCCAGGCTTCATTTCCTTATCTGTATAATGGGTCCAAACCACCTGTGGTGAGGATTAAATGAGATAATCATGTAAAAACAGCTAGTGCAGTGCCTGACTAGTAAATGCTCAGTCATTGTTTATTATTATTGCTGTTGATTAAATTAGTTTCTACCTGAAATGAAATTAAAGCAGAAATTTCATTATATGTGAGGGACAATAAGATAGTTTTCCAAAATGAGGTCCTTAAGCCCTAGCCAGTTTGGCTCAGTGGATATACAGCATGGGCCTGCATACTGAAGAGTTCTGGGTTTGATTCTTATGAAGGGCACATGCCTGGGTATCGGGCTCAATCCCCAGTAGGGGGCATGCTGGAGGCAGCCGATCAATAATTCTTTTCCATCACTGATGTTTCTCCCTCTCCCTTCCTCTCTAAAACCAATAAAAATATATCTAAAAATAAATAAGACCTTTGAAATAATAGAAGAAATCCTTATCTTGCTCAGAAATATTGAAAGTGCAACTCCACTTGATACTAAGGAATGTCTACTTCATATTAAGAAACGTGTTATCACATTTCCTGACCCCTGCCACAGTGACCAGCTGTCAAAGAAAAATTCCTCAAATGTCTGGACAAGGCCTCCACCGGATTAACTAGGATTCCCAAGTTTATTGTCACTCTCTTGGACACTAAAAAGGCAGGGAGCCTGCACAAACTGAAAGTTTGCTAATCTTTGGAGCCAACATTGAAGCAAAAGCAAGACTTTTAAGATAGTCTACCATCTTTACATTTTTATGAGCTGGGAAAGGTCTATTTATTGCTTGATTTTAAGAGTTATTTATCTGTCTGGTATTTTTCGTTTTCTATTTCTTTTGCCAGAGCCTACATTCATCAGTACACAAAGTTTGGAATTGAAGAAGAGGACTTTTTGGACAGTTTCACATTGTTAGAACAGGTTGTGGCCAGTTACCGCAATCTCTGATCCCGAAAAAGGGGTTTAAGGGGAAAAATGCCTTACATCATTTTTGAACTAAAATATTTTCAATACTATTTTCACTGTATGTTTTCAAATTCTGCTCTTTTAAAGCCAGCCAAATAAAATGCTTATTTCTTCTGCATACTGTGCCCACATAATAGGAGAAGAACCTTTTAAATAGAGAATATCATCTTTTCAATGAAAACATCTACTTGGTATTTTCGTTTGCAAGACACACAAAAAACTGGTGTTCTATAAAGAACTTTGGGAACACTTTGCTGAGATGTTGGAACTATCCCAAAAGGAGAATATTCTGTTTTGTCCCTATATGTCTAACTCTTCCCTCTTCATTTAAAAAAGGATTCATTAAATATGTGCTAAACTTTGGCAGCACAGTTTTAAGAAATTGCAATTCTGGATTTAAATGAATGTCCTGAACCACAAGGGGGAGCCGTTGTTAAAATTACAGGGTGAACAGCCTGTGTATTTTAGTCTACAGCAGGGAAGATTTTCTACCTTAAGTAGCTATTTAAAATAAAGCCAGGATTTTGTTAATAAATATGATGGTAAATGAGTAAATGGTTATTTTGTTTGCTTTTCTTAACCTTTTTGGTTACCAGAAAAATGGGTTTGTTTTTCTTTTAGATTTTAGAATGCCAGGGCAGAAACTGATTTTATTCCAACTAGTGTTTTTAAATTATTAATAGGTATTTAGAGGATGGTTATATGTTTTTCAGTAAAAGGGGCAAGAACTTTCACCAAGTTGAGAACACTATCACCCAGGAAAAACTGATGGCATTGGCACATCCAGAGGTGTGGTTCCACTCAGGACAAAAGTGGTGTGCTTTAATAGAACACATCACCTGTGATGTATTAACAAATGTAAAACGGGAAACAGGAGCATTTGCCCTTTCTGCCAAATCTACCAGTGATTTATTTTTATTTGGAAAAATGACAGCTCACAGCTTCACTGGCTCTTCCTTTTCTTCCCATATGGAAATGATTACCTTTTTGCTGTTTTTCTTATCAACGGTTACTATGATTTAAAATACGGAACCAGATCTTATTTCTAAGGAATGTATAAAGTGGTCTATCGTCTGTCCTGCTGCCAAAAGGCACGCCCCCCTGCTGCAGTTCGTTAACCAGGCATTCCTGAAAAATAATTACATCATAATTGTTACACAATAACAGTAAAAGTAATTGTTTGGCACTGAAGAGACCCTAAGACTGAATTAATTTTCCAAACGAAACCAGGATTAATAAATATCTGTAACTCAATGATCTCACCAGGGGTAAGCTGCTTCTGAAGACACTTGCTTCAAGTTTAGCTTCAAGGAAGTCTTAAGTTGAAATCATTTTATATTTAAGAAAGGTACCATAGGGACAAGTACATTACTAATTTGGCAACACATGGAATCAATGGCAGATGAGTATTGAAAGTGAAGCCTGCCTGCCAGGGTGGCTCAGCTGTGGCTTAGTAAGGAAGGCGGGCATCTTGCCAGGCACCCAGAAGTCACCGGTTTGAGTCCCGGTCAGGGCACATGCCCAGGTTGCTGGCTCAATCCCCATCGTGGGGTGTGCAACAGGCAGCCAATGGATGTTTCTGTCTCTCCCTCTCCCTTCCTCTCTCTCTAATATCAATTTTAAAAAATTTTAAAGTAAACCCCAGGGGGGAGGATATTTGGGGGGGGGGGGGGAGGAAAACATATGTACTACTAATCATAAAAAAAAAAGTAAAATGAAAAAAATTAAAAAGTAAACCCCAATTAGGCAGAACTCTGAGTCCACTCACTTATGTGAACCTAAATATTTGCAAACTTGTTTTAAACATTTACACAGGAATTTTTTTTGTCTATTTGCTATTAGGGTTAGGATTTTGACTCAAAAATTAACACAAAGAAGCTGATCCCAAACTTCAAGATAAGGGGTGGCATTGCAAATATACTTTGACTCGTGTGCACAAAATGGCCAATCAGCTAGGACCATAGACTAGTAACTTTCTGGGCACACAGATACAGCAGCTTTGGGCATGTAGTTTCTTTGGTGGGCCCCTGGAGCCCTGTTTTCACTCAGACATCATCCCATAGGGCCAGGATGCACCCCTATAGGCAGTGAGCATAGTGTAATTCCAGCTACTCTTCGTTTTCAACCCTTTTCCCTCTCCCCCATTTATGAGTTTCTCTGAGAGCTCTTCAGATTGTAAAACCTGTTTCTTCCCATTCATTTCCTTTTGCTTCTGGGGGTCTTTGGGTGCTCCCCACCCAATACTATCCATCAACTGCAACATCTTTCTCCTTCATTTAAACCATCACTTAGCTCTGGCTGGTTTGGCTCAGTGGATAGGCTTGTGGACTGAAGGGTCCTGGGTTCGATTCCAGGCAAGGTCACATGCCTGGGTTGCAGGCTCAATCCCCAGTAGGGGGCGTGCAAAAGACAGCCAATCAACGAATCTCTCTCATTGATGTTTCTCTCTCTCTCTCTCCCTTCCTCTCTGAAATCAATAAAAATATATTTTTTAATTTTTTAGACAACCCCCCTCCCCTGCCCATGCCCCCCAATAAAAACATTTTAACAAACAAAACACAAACAATCTCTTAGAACTCAGTATGAGTGCCCACCATTCCGTGTTCTGTCAACCAGTTCAGTGTCAGGCATGAACAGATGTTAAGAAACAGAGACCAATTCCACATAGACCAAATGAAGATGCTGACAAGGTAGTTACTTTCTTTCGGATGTCTAGTACTACAATTCCAGCTTCCTTATTATTGCTTCGGATCTTGCCCAGGCCCACGTCAACTTTTTTACAGGAAAGATGTGGTACATGGGCAAGGACAATGAAGCGGGAGCTCTCGTCTAGGCTTTGTTTGTCTGAAATGCCTCCTCACTGGCAGCAGAACCTTCTGCCCCGTGTACATACCAGTGATTCTTCCGCTGACCACCATGTTTATCACACTTGAAATTCTGTCCAAAAAATTAAAAAACATGCTCCATATGTTCCTAGTCCACTATTCTTTCTCCAAGGGTTGGCAGTCAACCCCTTTTTGTTCTTCTAGCTACCAAATATGGCTTCACCCACTACCTGGTCATTTTGGGCAACTAACCAGTTATTTAAGTGATATTTGCTTACCTGTTCAATCACATTGTTTTCTATGAGTTTTAGGAATGTGAACTGAAAGGTCTGGCTTTACATCTTGAACTAAATGATTTCCCACTCCTGTACTTGGAAGTGTCCCAGACGATGCACTGTCAGCCTTATGAATAAACAGAATTCCGTTTCCACTAGCAGGAATGCTTCCACATGAAGTTAAGACAAACAATGTAAATAATTCAAGTTTTGGGGGAACCCAGTGTGGGATCAGTGTTGGAGAAGATGTGGCATTCAAGGAGAGATGGGAAGAGAGACAATCATTTAGATGCTAGGGAGCCTGTGCAGCAGGATGAAAAGGAGGGTCGGGGAGCTGATGATGCCCCCAAATAACTCATAATAGCTTAGAAGCATTTCCAAAGAAAAGACTGGATGGTTTTTGAAGTATAGATTTCACTTAGTGATGAAAAATCTAATAACTTATAAGAACAGTTTAAAAGAAACAGTAAGCCCTGGCCAGTTTGGCTTAGTGGATAGAGTGTCAGCCTGCATTCAGACTGAAGGTTCCTTGTGCAATTCCAGTTAAGGGCACATGCCTCAGTAGGGGGTGTGCAGGAGGCAGCTGATCAATGATTCTCCCTCATTGATGTTTATATCTCGTCCTCTCCCTTCCTCTCTGAAATTAATATTTTAAAAAATAATATATAGCCCTAACTGGTTTGGCTCAGTGGATAGAGTGTTGGCTTGTGGACTGAAGGATCTCAGGTTCGATTCCAGTCAAGGGCATGTACCTTGGTTGCGGGCACATCCCCAGTAGGAGGTGTGCAGGAGGCAGCTGATCAATGTTTCTCTCTCATCAATGTTTCTAACTCTCATTCTCCCTTCCTCTCGGTAAAAAATTCAATAAAATACATTAAAAAATATATAAATAAAAAGAAACAGTAAGCTCAATTATGTGTCCCTTAGCAAGTAATTATATCTTATCTAAATTTATCTCCTTTGCCAGTGATGCAACCAATAAGGTGGCTCTCTTGTCCTATTTGAATTTAATTATTTGCATGGTGAGTACACAAAAACTCAGATTCTATACCTATGCTGTTCAGTAAGGTAGCCACTAGCCACTGTTTAAATACAGATGGGTTTTGAAGATAATACAAAATAAAAAATGTAAAGTAATAATATTTTAAATTAATTGTTGAAATGTTGTTGTTGAAATAATTCATTTAACCTAATGACAAATTAGGTTAAATTATACAAATTGGTATACCTCTTTCTTTTTAGATTTTAAAATGTAGCTACTAAAAATTTTAAAATGAGATATATGGCTTGCATAGTATTTCTATCCAACAATTCAGGAGCAAAGTCCTGGGAATTACAGAAATGACTTGAACAAAGCTTGTCCTTACTAGATAACAGAGGTTCATAGGCACATGATAGTAAGAATCATGACAACACAAAAGATGGGTGTTTCCTTTTTGAAAAAAAGAGGCTTTTGCTTAAGCTGGGCTCACATGAACAGTATGAGTCAGGAGGTGAGCTTCATTCCACAAACGTCCATTGAACACCTACAAGGAAAACCACATGGGCAGATTTTACAAATGAGTTAAACCTGGCCCCTGGCCCTGAGTTCACCATTTCATATATTCTTTGCTGCAAAGCAAATACCTGGCTGGCTCTTGGTAGAGCCTCCCTCCATAGTCACTGTCTGAAACGCAGTGGAGGAGACGGAAAGTTGCAAAAGTAAAGGCACACAGGGAAGCCCATGAAAGTTCCCATATTAACAACAGACCTCACAACTATTAGATGAAACTAAGGACCTGGAAGTAGAAATATAATTAAAATATTTTCTCTCTGAAACACTCTTATATAATCAAAGGCATTTTAAGACAACATAAATCCAAACACTATATTAAGAGAGAGAAGAGCCCTAGCCAGTTTGGCCCACTGAATGGAGGGTTGGCCTGCAGACTGAAGGGTCCCAGGTTCGATTCTGGTCAAGGGCACATCCCTGGGTTGTGGGCTCGGCGTGCAGGAGGCAGCTGGCCAATAATTCTCTCTCATCATTGATGTCTCTCTCTCCCTCTCCCTCTCCCTCTCCCTCTCCCTCTCCCTCTCCCTCTCCCTCTCCCTCTACCTCTCCCTCTCCCTCTCCCTCTCCCTCTCCCTCTCCCTCTCCCTCTACCTCTCCCTCTCCCTCTCCCTCTCCCTCTCCCTTCCTCTCTGAAATCAACAAAAAAATATTTTTAAAGAGAGAGAGAGAGGAGAGTGAAAGAAGTGCCTTTGTTTTGAAATCCCTACCTAAAATCTAAATTCCCTGTTCTGGAATTCCAAGCCTTCTAAAGTTTGGCCTCTCCCCGTTTCCATGTTCCTGTTACATGTACTGCAGTAGCTGAGGCAGCAGAAATGGCCAATAACTGTTACAGAAAAACATGGGTCTGTCTATATGGTGATGTTAAAAGTTGTTCAGTAAGGACGGGGGCGGGCCATGTGTCACTAACCTGAAGATACAAATGGGAGACAAGCCTCAGTGGTCTTGTCTGTCCCTGGGATGCTCCCTCCCCACTCTCCTTGCCAGGCCCCTAAGAGCAAGAGGCGGCGGCGCCGGGCATTTCTGAGCAGGACTGACAGGGCACACACCAGATTTCATAGTCTTTGTGGAGTGTCTTTCTCAAGGGATTTACTTTTGTTTTTTTGTATTATGCATTTCTTTTGCTTGCAGTTTTTTAAAAAAACAAAACCTTAAAAACAATTCAGAGCCCTAACCGGTTTATCTCAGTGAATAGTGTCGGCCTGTGGATTGAAGGGTCCCAGGTTCGGTTCTGGTCAAGGGCATGTACCTTGGTTGCGGGCACATCCCCAGTAGGGAGTGTGCAGGAGGCAGCTGATCAATGTTTCTCTCTCATCGATGTTTCTAACTCTCTATCCCTCTCCATTACTCTCTGTAGAAGATCAATAAAATATATATATTTAAAAACAATATAGAGATAGAATAACTGATTTTAAAGGAATACTAACACCTGGAGGCAGACTGAGGCATCGAGGAAGAATTCAAATGAATCAAAAGGCAGGAACAAGGGCTGGAGTATAAAGAGCATCACTGTTCCCTGAACTGTCACATAAGAAGGCTGCAGGAACTACAGGCTGCTCCAGGTTCATTTAGGGGCAAAAGAGGGAGTCATTAAATAATAACTCTATGGACCCTAGTACCTCACATGTTCTTCTGATGATGAGCATTGCCCACTGCAGAAAAGACTAGCAAATATCACACACATGGGTCTGGGAGCAGCTTGAAAAGAAGTGTATGAAGTAGGAAAGCTTATGTGTGTGAAAGAACTTTGTACTTCCTCCTGCAGAGACGGGGGATGTTTTATGCTCAGCTTCTTTATATTTGAAGAAAATGCTGAAATTCTGGAAATTTCTTTGAAATGTGTATTTTTCTAAAAGCACTATTTTTCAGCCTCATTTTATTCCCCTAATCTGTGCAAAGCACTTCCCTACACACTCTTTTATCATACAGGCATGATTCTATCAGAAAACCAGGAATAGTGACCCCCCAGGCTTTGAAAACTGCACCTACTTGAGGGTGGAATACTCAAGTTTTGTACCTCTTTTCCACCAAAGGATTATTGCACAAGTAAATCTCTTTTTTCCCAACCTCTGGTGCTCCTGGTGAGTGGTATAATTCTGGTCATCTGTCATTTATTCTGAACTCCTATCCAGCCAACTTCAATAAGCATAACTCAGTTCCTGAAACATGTAAACAGCCCCAGCACCAAAGCAGCCAGCTGGAAAGCTGCCTTGACCACATGCTCTAGAAGGTGCAATAAAACTGCAATTTTGCCTTTTGGCTTGGCAGAGGCGGCTGGAGCAGGCCCTCGTATGTACTTGGGAAAACCCATGACATCTGGATTCTAGGTGACATCCCTACTGTCTAGGCTGGCACTACCGGAACCTTGGACTCGAGCGGAAATATCCAGGAAACCACTCTGACAAACTTTTCTCCTTATAAAGACAGACAATCCGTCCAGTTGAGTAAGCAGGATACAGTGGAGAGGAAATGTAGAACAGTTTCCTCGGGCCCAAGGTCCAGCCCCGGGCCATCTATTCATGAACAGTGAGGCTTAGATGATCACTGATGAACCTTTTTTCTGTAAAGGCCATTTGGATACTTACAACATCATCCGCAGGCCATACACAATTATCAACTTAAAAGTTAGCCTGCTCTGTTTGTGCAAACATTTCATTAACTCAGCCTTAATGCCGTGGCAAAGCAGAGCAAATGAGATTGTGGACCTTATATGGCCCATGAGCTGCATGTGCCCCACCCGTAACGTTGAGAAAGTACAGAGGACCTATTATTACTCTACAGCTGTGGTCGGCAAACTGTGGCTCACGAGCCACATGAGGCTCTTTGGCCCCTTGAGTGTGGCTCTTCCACAAAATACCATGGCCTGGGCGAGTCTATTTTGAAGAAGTGGCGTTAGAAGAAGTTTAAGTTTAAAAAATTTGGCTCTCGCCGAGACCGGTTTGGCTCAGTGGATAGAGCGTCGGACTGCGGACTGAAGGGTCCTGGGTTCGATTCCGGCAAGGGCATGTACCTTGGCTGCGGGCATATCCCCAGTAGGGGGCGTGCAAGAGGCAGCTGATCGATGTCTCTCTCTCATCGATGTTTCTGACTTTCTATCCCTCTCCCTTTCTCTGTAAAAAATCAATAAAAAAATATTTAAAAAAATTGGCTCTCAAAAGAAATTTCAATCATTGTACTGTTATTTGGCTCTGTTGACCAATGAGTTTGTCGACCACGGGGCTAAAGGATTCGCCAGAGAAGTCCAGTTTCTTGTCTGACAGGAAGGCGTGACAGCGGTTTAGCGGAGAATGCATTCACTAGTTTAGAAATTAGGAAGCCCGAGATACAGACCCATAGGAAGTCTTCCTTCCCACCCCCACCCCACCCCGTTTGTTGTGTTGCTCAGTATCTCCCCTCAGAATGTTCAAAACACAGCCGTCTCTCCCTCAAACTTGCTCCTCCTCCTATGTTCCTGGCTCAGTGCGATCCAACGGCATTCTCAGGACTCTCTGGTTCCTTCTTCTTTTTTGAATCCTCACTCACAGATGTGTTTCCATTGATTTTTAGAGAGAGAGCGCAAAAGAGAAATAAACATCGATTGGTTGCCTCCTGGACCCACCTCACCCAGGGATTGAACCTGCAACCTAGATATGTGCCCTGACCTGACAAGGAATGAAACCTGCAACCTTGCCCTAACCAGTCTGGCTAGTGGATAGAGCGTCGGCCTGCAGAATCAAGGGTCCCAGGTTCAATTCCAGTCAAGGGCATGTACCTTGGTTGAGGACGCATACCCAGTAGGGAGTGTGTAGGAGGCAGCTGGTTGATCGGTTTCTAACTCTCTAGCCTTCTCCCTTCCTCTCTGTAAAAAATCAATTATACACACACACACACTAGAGGCCTGGTGCACAAAATTCGTGCATGGGGGGGGTCCCCTCAGGCAAAAGGGCACAATAAGGGCCGGGGAGGGATGCAGGAGGTTGGCCAACCGGAGAGGGGCCTCGGGAGGGCTCCAGGGCATGTCTGGCCCGTCTCACCAGGGATGACGTTCAACCAACTGAGCTGCTGGCCGGGGCTGCCGAGAAGGGCAGGGCCTGAGGGGCAGCGGCACCATCTGGCTGTAGCCAAGCAGGACTCCGGGGAAGGCCTGGTGTGGAAGCCGGGTCCCTCCCACCCCCGCAGCAGGCATGCCCATCACCCCACTCGGCAGCCCACAGGGCCCACCTGTCATTTCCCTGGAGAAGAGCAGACAGTTCGGGACAACACTGGCCTCGGACTCAACCTTGTTACACCTGGTGGCCCCTCGGGTCCTAGGAGGTGAGGGCAAATCAGGAAGCCGGTGTCGGGACACGTGCCGCTGCCTCTGAGGGGGAAAGCCTGGCACCGGCTGCGGTGCCCACCGGGCTGCAGTGCCCTCTGTGCCAGCCCGGCCCGGGGGGAGGGGGTGATGCTGGGGCAGCGAGATGAGGCCCAGGGGCCTCTGTGCCCACAGTGCAGGCGGCGGGGAGCTGAGGGGCCCACAGTGCAGGCGGCGGGGAGCTGAGGGGCCCACAGTGCAGGCGGCGGGGAGCTGAGGGGCCCACAGTGCAGCCGGTGGAGTGGCCTGAGAGGCCATAGGCGGGCCCTCTGGGCCACATGGACAGACGTGGCTTTGGGGTGCCAGGAGACCCCCCCAGCGCCCGGCCTGGCTGTCCCAGTTCCGGGGAAGAGGCTGTGCCAGGAATAGAACTGCCATTTCCCACGGCTGCGCCTGACGGGGGCCTCGTGGCGGGGATCTGGCCTCAGGGAGCACGGCCAGGTGCCCGGGGGCTCAGGAGCAGCTCTTCAGTCTGTGTCCCCAACGACAGGGCTGCGGCGGCCCCGCCCCTCATGCCTGTTGCGTCCCTTCATGGGCCCCACAGAGTGGCAGTGGCACCCCTCGCCTCGAGTGCGCCTTGGCCCCACCCCCGCTCCTGATTGGCTGGTAGTCTGTGTCCCCAACGACAGGGCTGCGGCGGCCCCGCCCCTCATGCCTGTTGCGTCCCTTCATGGGCCCCACAGAGTGGCAGTGGCACCCCTCGCCTCGAGCGCGCCTTGGCCCCACCCCCGCTCCTGATTGGCTGGTAGCGTAGCGAAGGTACGGTCAAATTTGCATTTTACTCTTTTATTAGATAGGAGATACACACACACACACACACACATATATATACACACACACATATATACACACACACACACACACTCACACACACATATACACACACACACATACACACACACATATACACACACACATATATACACACACACACATACACACACACACATATATACACACACACACATATACACACACACATATATATACACACACACATATATACACACACACACACATATATACACACACACACACACATATATACACACACAAATGTATATAAAACCTTGGTGTACGGGATGATGCTCCAACCACTGAGCCACCAGCCGGGCTCTGGTTCCTCCTTCACCTACACTCCACCTCTTTTATTCCATCTTTGCCGACTACCCCAGACCCTTGTGAATAAATAGAATTCCATTTCCACTTGCAGGAATGCTTCCACATGGAGTTAAGATAAACTTCTCGCTGGGAGCGTCCCGAGTGCCAGGCCTTGTGCTTGGCTCTGGGCATGCAAAGGACAGCACAGCCGAGACCGGTGTGGCTCAGTGGATGGAGCGTCGGCCTGCGGACCGAAGGGTCCCGGGTTCGATTCCGGTCAAGGGCATGTACCTTGGTTGCGGGCACATCCCCAGTGGGGAGGTATATAGGAGGCAACTGATCGATGTTTCTCTCTCATCGATGTTTCAAGCTTTCTATCCCTCTCCCTTCCTCTCTGGAAAAAAATCAATAAAATATATTAAGAAGTAAACAAAACCAAGGGCAGCACAATAGTGTCCACCTTTACGGGGCTTTTATGTTCTCCTAGAGGAAACAGAGCAAACACAAGAAAACAGACAACGGCTATGGGTTATGCAGTTACTTTAAAGGAAACAAAACGGGCTAAGGCCAAGAATAACAGGAGGTAGATGACTCACTGGCCTTATCTCTTCTATTCGACCCTCCCCCCTCCGTCCCATGGTCCCCACCTGTTCCTTCCCAGGGCCTCTCACAGGGCTTCCTCTAATTAGAATACCTTCCCTCTTTCCACTCCTACCTGGCAACCCAAACGCCACATCCTCATGAAACCTTTGGGGACGGATCCTTCCCATTCAGTAATTCTTTTCTTCCAGCATTGATCTCGCTCTACAGTCACCTGCATGTGTGCCTAATACCCCCAAGAAGACTGGAAGCTCGTGGAGGAGTATCGTTTTTCAACGCCTTTGTCTCTTCCCCACGGGGCCTTAACACAGAAGACATTTAAAAGGTGAATTAAGCCCCCCTCCCCGAGTGGGGCTAATGCCACTACTGGCCCTAACCATTTCATAGAGTTATTATGAAGATCAAATGACACTGAAGATGTGGAAAGTGCTTTGAAAGAAAGGAAAAAAGATCTATACAAACAGAAATGGCTTTGTAATCATAATTACAGCGAGCACCACACTGGGACCCTGCCCACACAGGAGCTGGCGGTGCCAACCCTCGGCCAGGGAAGGACAAAGGCCGCTCATCACTGAAACAGCAACTTTGTAAGCTGTGCCCCGACTTTGTGCTGTCTCCCTTTCTATGTTGCCCTTTTGGGATCACAAGATAAAAGAAGTCACGCAGAAGCCAGGACTTTTCTGCAGAATGAGTGGCCAGGAGCCAGAACACCTCGGTGTGAGTTCTAACTCTGCTACTTCCTTGCTTCCTCCAGCAAATTACTGAATCTCTGTTTTAATTTCCTCCTGGGGTTGTGTGTAAGGATTTAGTGATTAAATGTAATGCACGTAAGACAGCACTGAAACAATGGCTGGTACAACCTAGGCAAACAATCATTGAGTTACAGTGTCCACTACACTTCCTGGTACAGGGCGTCGAAGGAGGTTCCTGGGAGCTAAGCTTTTTTTCTATGTTGATTTTGGGGGAGGGGGGGAGGGAGGAATCTCGCTCTGTTGTCCCACTTATTTATGCATTCGTTGGCTGCTCCTCATATGTGCCCCGAGGATTGATTCCCCAACCCCAGTGTACCAGGACAACGCCCTCACCAACCGAGTCCCCAGCCAGGGCCTGGGGAGCTAATCCTGACTGCTGGTGCTGTGTGGCTGTGCCCAGAGAAAATGCCGTACAGGCGACTTGGGGATGGTAGGGAAGGGGCTGGGCAGCGGGCCGGATGAGGCAGAGGGGTGGCCGAACAGTGTGAGGTGAGGGAGCGAGGCCGGCTGTTCTGAGGCTTCCTCAGGACCTCATGCCAGTGAGCGTGACTCGGAGGCTGAGCTGCGCGGAGGAAAGAAACAGAGAAAGGCCTCCTGGCATCACTTTCCGCTTTCACCCTGTAACCCATGAAACCAGTCGAGCGCATCTTCACGTGACACGGGGAGTGAACCCCAAGGCACTCCGTTTCCAACACAACCTGGTGAGAGGCCAAGCGAGACAACAGTGACCGGGCAGTCATTCCCCACCTCCAGGGACAGAACCATCCCTTCTCCAAACCGCCTGCCTCCGCAAAGGCCCTGCCCCATCGGAGGCCACCTGGACACAACTAAGCAGTTCCGTGCGGCTGGGTCAGTCCGAGTGGCCTGAAGGTAATGCTGCTCACGCTGTCGCCCAGAGGGGACAGATGGCAGCGCAGGGCAACGCCATCTTCGGCATTAGTGGGGGAGGGAAAAGCGGCCTTTGAAGCCTCTCTGAAGGAACAGGGCTTTTCCTCCAAGAGCTTTGGGTGGGAGGCCATCAAAGCCAGCTGTGGCTGCTCCCTCCTCCCGGGAAACCCTCAAAGAAGGCTGTCAGCGCAGGTAGGTGGCTGAGGGGTCCCTCTTCGATGCCCGGAACATAGAGCCTCGCTGCGGACATGCCAGGAATGTGGTCTCCAGGGCAAATAAAGGCTGCATTGTGGAAACAGTGCTGGCGCGTGTCCACACCCTCCCTCTGTCCTTTGAGTCATTTGGAAATGGTTAACAACCGGGCGAACACCTGGGCCGATTGCCCCGAAGGGGATTTCCACACCGTATTGTAAAACCATCTCTTCCCTTTCCGAGGGGCGGCCCCACCCTCTGCAGCTGCCCTGAAGGTTCCGAGCTGGCGACTCGGTCCCAGGCTTTCCCGGCGAGAGCCGTGACCGCCGCCGACACAACGAAACAAGGGGCCAAGCAACCTTGTGCTTCTTTCGTCTGTGCTGGATGGAGAGGAGCAGATGTCCGGAGTCTCAAGAAGCCGCACATTTGTGGATTTGGCTGACAAGCCCTCTGCCCTGCATTCGTTTCTGTTCCCACATAACCAGCCAGCCACTCACAACTGACTCACTCTCTCTGGGCCACGGTTTGGGCCGGTCTCCCAACTACGGAATTAGAATCTCAGATCTCAAATGAATCCGGGGTGTTGGGGTGGAGAGCGGGGGCCAGCTAGAACAATTCTGTGTGTGTTTAATCCAGTATCAACACCCACACGGCAAACTGTGAGGCCAGTCGGTCAGAGAGAACGAGCAAACAGTTGGCACCTGCCTATCCCAGCACCAGGCAATTCTAAAGGCCATGAGTAAGCATGTGCCCACGACGGGCTTGTTACAACCCCTCTCGTGAGCGCAGGGCCAGTATGCAAACACATGGAGCTTATTTGCCGCAACCCCAGGCCTCACCCCCAAGGCAAATGTCACCTCAGGTGAACTCCTGGCCTTGCTGGGAAGCGGGGGAGGGGGGGGGGGCAAGAACCCAAGTCCCTGATGACCAGTCACCAATGACTCAGCTGCTTCTAGAACTTTAAAGTACATTACGTGCTTTCTTGTTGCCTTCGACAATAAAGGAACAAAACATTTCAGATGACAGTTTGGTGCAGCATTTCATTTACCGTGTCTTGTGAAAGACGGAAAAGCTCTGATCAATGCGAGTTGGAGATGGAAAGTTACTTGGCTTTAAAAAATGGCTACTCAACTCCTGATTAATGTGCTTTTGTGAGCACATTAATAACTAATTATTAATGAATAAAATAAACAAATTTTTGTGTTTTTCTAGCAGAAATGAGGCTTTGAGACCTAACGAGGAAGATCTCGCCTGCCACAGAGCCAAATTTTAAAAAACCCTGTTTAAAACCTATTTACACCCATCAAATCTCGTTAATTTAGGTGGAGTTTCTAACCAGGAACTAAAAGCTGGTACTCCTTCCCCCCTAACTTTCAGATTTATTAGGATTAACTATCTTTATAATAAAAATAAGCTGTCAACATTTACTTATAAGGAAGGAGGATTAGGAAAGTTATTTTCAATGATTTCACAGTATATTTGTGTATTGGTGCTTTGTACTTTATCTAGGCTAGCTGGGGGCCTATTTTCATTTTGTTTTATTTTAAAAATGTATTTATTGACTTTTGGAAAGAGGAATGGTGGGGGGGGGGGTGAGAGCAACATCGATTTATTGTTCCACTTATGGATACATTCATTGGTTGCTTGTGTGCTCTGATGGGGGACCAAGAGGGCTATGTTCTAACCAACTGAGCTACCAGGCCAGGGCCCTATTTTCATATTTTAAAAGGTTTTTGTCTTGTTAATCAAGTCATCAGTTCAGTAATTTGTGCTTTTCTCTTTAATCAGTACCTTAGATTTAACTTCTTTAGATAAGAGTATTATTTACTCCAAAACAAGGGTACATATACTGAAAACATTTAAAATAAAGTTTTTGGAGTAAGTGATGTAAAATTCTTGCATGTGTATCAAATACTATCTTTGATAAATTAAAAGTTGGGGACATATATTTATGGCAGTAATTTACATATTATCCAATTTAACCCTTCAGACAACCAAACTACCTATATATATTTTTAATAGATGAAATCTAGGCTGAGTTAAAAACTTTCTTAAAGTAGGCAATTCTCACGCTGTCCCACGGAAGCTACAGGGACAGCACGTGGGCTGAGCTTGTTTGTACAGGAGCACTTGAGGCTAGACACTGTGCGTTCCAGAAACTTCCCCCAGCACCATCTCTTCCTGGATTTCTACAGAATGGGAAGAGTGGCCATTACACAAATGAAAGTAAAACTCTGCCCTGCTTTCAAGCCCCACGGTCCAGGGGATGTTCTCAGAGAACACAGAAAACACCGCGTGAGGTCGGGGGGAGTGCGTGGCGTTGGGTGGATTGTACTCTGTGACAGTCACTGAGTTGAGAAGTGATTTAACTTTGTAGATATGTAAGGCACAAAACGAGGCTGAAACAAAACAGAGATGGAACCAGAATTCCCAGGCCCTTTTTCTTTATTTGCAGTAATATCACACATCCATTTACAACACTTCTGGTTTCCCGCCGGTGGGAATTAACTGGGCCTGTCTCTGGGATCATGGAGTTGTTGCATCCACTTTTGATCTAAGACGGGAACAAACACAGGGAACACAAGGCCAGCAGGACCCCGGGCGCCACCCGAGCGCACAGCGAGGAAAGGAGAGCTGCTCTTTACTCCGGAGAATGAACACACTGTCACCCCTAAGTCAGACCCTCAGGCCCGTGACCCATTTCCTACCTACCGCCCTGCCTGAACAGACGGACCAACGGAGCCCGCCCGAAGGTTTGGCTCGCACCGCTCGCACCCGTTCTCCTCTTCTCCCTCTAAACAAACACAAAGCGAAAAGCAGGAAACAGGTGAAACACAGCCAGAAGCCGACTTAGAAACTTACACCAGCCCTAAAGAATCTAAAAGTTATGATTTTAATGTGAATCTGTTTAACATAAAGCCTTTGGGCACTGCTCTTTAAGTAACAGTCACACTGCTAGGAAGTCCCTGGATGGAAAAAAATGATCAACAACCTTTTCAAAACCCACGAGGCAGGTTGCTTATGCTTTATTTACTTAGCTGTGGTCACTACCCCAATTTTTCCATAAAATCCTTCTGACTATGCAATGTCATGGCGTAAAAGACTCACAGTGCCGCTAAACATAAAGACAGAGGGTTTTTTTTTTTAAAATCATTAATCATGATTTTGGGTAATGTTTGAATGGGAACATTTGATATGGATGGTCAGATGAAAGATACCAAAATGTCAGACAGCCCATCGACTGCTGTTGCCATGAGATTCAACAGTCAACATCAGTCTGATAAGCTACCCGACAAGGTGGTGCGCCATGGAGATGTCAGGACGGGGCCAAACACGCAGACATTCAGGCAGATTTGCTCAAACACACCAGGCGTTTCTGGCCTGTTGAGATTTAAACCCAATTCTATTCTCAACATAATGCCAGTACCAATTTTCCTAAAGGAAGAAAATGAAATTGTTTATTTCCCTCTCAAGCAAAACAAAATGATCAAGTTCAACTTGAAACATCCCGAAGGAAAACCACATAAGAACAAAACTGAAAAGGACAATAAAATTAAGTTACATATAAAAGAAAATTTGTTAAAACAGAACACATACTGAGCTAAAATTAACACACGAGAAAAGTGTAGTTTTTTTAAATGAGTTATTTCTCTCTCCCGCGTTCTGTGACTTGCATACTACCACCTTTACTGCTTTCACAATGCAGAACCCCCCGACACCCGTCCTCATGGCTCCATCTGTCCAGGGTACAGCTAGCTGTCCAATTCCGGCAACAAAAATTGGTGCTATCTCTTTTCATGCAAATAAAGGCTTAAGAAATTATGGTTGTAGGTGGATCTGGCAAGGCTGCCATTCAGTTGGTAGAAGCTACTAGGAAGTAAAAAATCAAAACGCTCAAGAAAACGAACACAATTTTGGAATGATCAAAGAGGTCTTTATAAAGATTTTTCATGACTTCATTCTAAATATACAGAATAAAAAATGGTGTCAGCTCATTCGTGAGACACCAACCAGATTTTCCTTATACTGTCTCAAAAATTTAAAGATCAATTTCCCAATAGGGTGTGCAACGCATTATAAAATGGCCTTTTTTGGGGTAGGTGGGAGAGGAAGGGCTGGGCAGGATGGCATATTAAATTGTATCATGATAGACATGCAAGACTGTTATCCCATCTAATATTTATATACATTTTGATGATTTAGAAAAACAAAGCAGTCATTTGTGACAAGCTTAAAAAAAGCTTGACATAGTTAACATACTTAGGAACTTTTCTGTGGTGTCTGGAATTCCTTACTTGTACTATGTGGGCCTTTTGAAAGTAACAGATAGAAGGCCAGTTTCCATTAAGTTTGCTGAACATCCCATTCCACCCTCATAAAACACAACTTGAATTGAACTGAGGGTGGACACCTTACCTTAACACAAAGGAAAAGTATGTCAGTGCAAAATAGGGAATAAACTGTTCTCAGGGGGAAAAAGGTTAAATCGAAACAGGATGGAAAAGGGAAGCTTTTTTTCTGGTTTGGAGTCCTCCCAATTAAGGTAGAACCCATCCATTCTAGTTCCTGCTGTTAAAAACTTTTCCTGCTTATTTAGTTTTCTCCTCTGATTTTATCCGCTGCTGGATTCTTTTGGCATAACTTTGTGCCATGGAGTTAATGATGGACAGGATGAAGTAACACACCATTGCAATCACCAACTTCTCGAACATCCAGGACAACCAGTTTTCTCCCTGCAGGAAGAAATGCAGAATAAGCCACAAGAAACACTTCATCATTTCAGTAGTAAAACAGGGGTCATCTACAATGTTTTAGGAAAAATGAGACCAAGGGAGCCTATAACCTAGAAATTCTAAACAGTTAGAGATGAAAAGTCTCATGTCTCTAGCTACCCTGAAATAAGACATTTGGGCCCTTTTACTCCCAGTTATTAAGATTTCACTCTGACTCAGAATGGGGCGGCTGTGAGGCCATCCCTATCTCTTACGAGGTAAGAATAAAGTCTGCAGACACTGGTACAGGGCAGTGTCAAAAGAATTATATATTCTTGTTCCAGGATTGGGAGCAGCTTTTAAAACATAAATGTTATCTATTTCTGAAATCATGTTTGGTCAATTGAGGGCAGCACAGGGCCGCATAAAGAGTATAAGGCCATCCAAAAACCAACCAACCAACCAACCAACCAACCAACCAGAACAACCCAAACAACCCAAACAACCCGGCTATGCTTCCTCCCTCAGGTTTCCCATCACAGGCTTCTGCTCACTCATCTCCTTCTAGTCCTTTCCCTTTGTCACAGAACTACGCACGGATATTAAAGTTTTTATGTTCAGCTATAATAAGAGCCTTGGTTTATTAAAGAATGATTATTTTCCCACCTCTGAAAAGAAAAATAGTGCAAAAATGAAGGGAGATGTTCCAGTGACCTCAGTTTTGTTAAGCTATAAATGTCAACTTTAAAATCCATTTAGAAAATATACTTGCTAATAAATAATTTGAGTCAAAGCAATAACTAACTCATTCTACGTAACAGATCTATTATTTTCCACTAGCTCTGCCCTTGACTTTGGGAGATGTACAACACAGAAGTTACAAGTTCTGACTTAGACAAATTTCTCAGGACAGTCCATGGAGCCTCAACGTCTGTGAGGGCAGACTTGCAAAGGAGCCTCGGTCTATTTGTGCCTATGCAGTGAGCCCGAGCGTGACCCCGGCCCAACACGGCCGGAAGGGGGGTCTCACCTGTGGTGTGCCCATTTCACTTCTGTGGTGAAGCTTCTGCCGCTGGGCCTCCAGGTACTCCTGGAATGGCTTCTGCAGAGACGGACCTATGCCGGGGACAGCACTGGAGGCAGGGACAATACCCCAAGGAAAAGGTACATTTGGGAAGAAAAGAAGGAAAAATGTTAAGGAGAAATCCACTTACCGCCTGGATTCAAAAAGCAGGGATTGGTAGAAAGAAAGAAAGAAAAAAAAAAGTAAAACTATCAGCAGAGCTGGTGGAGTCTTGAGAACTCTTTAACAACCCCCTAAAGAGAAAAATCTCTCCCACCGACACGTCTGGGAGAGGGGAGCTCAGCCCCTGCTTCAGGCAGAAGAGCTCATCCTCAGAGTGAGGCCGGCTCAGCGCGGCTGCTCGCTGGTGTGGCACAAAGAGTAAAATGAATGACTTCTGAGAAGTCCCACATTTATCACCACCAGTTCCTGTAAGAACTGGTTTGAACCGATTAATAAGGAAATGACTTATGCTTGTGTCATCCCTATTTGAAAAAGAAACTGCCCGCCCTCTCTCTGACTTGTCCCATCTTCTCAGAGGGGGCGGTACTTTCTCAATCCAAGTCCTTATTAGGACAATCTGTGCGTCATCCCTCCCCGAAAAGAATGCATTAGCAAATTTGGGAGGCACCTCCCACCAGTCAGAAGTCAGTGATTAACAAAGGAACAAAGAAGGAACGAACTCTGAACCTTGAATCACTCCGTGGTCTGCGGGAGCCGGTTCGCACAGAAACGGCGGCCCGTCACTAAGCAGCCTGCTCCCCGGCCTGGGCCAGCGACCCCCGACAGCGACGTGCACTCAGCCCCTCACCCAGAGTAAAGGCAGTGCAGTCCAACCGGTCTGGTGACTGACTACCGGGCTCCCGTTTCAGAAATGCTTGCAGGCGGGTTTTAAAATGGTAACTTGGGGCAACTTAGAAAACCAAACATCTCTCTTTTCTGCCCCCTTTATTTCTCCCATCAGACTACTATGCTAAAAGGTAAACGCACCCAATCTCTTTCCCGGGCCAGCAAAAGGTATTTCAACATGCACCTAATGCTCTCCCTTTTCAGCAACTATTAGATTAACTCCACCTAATTTCTAGAACAATTCAGTTGCTGCTTTCTGTAATAAAAAGCTGAGGAATAAAGGAAGAGAAATTTTTTTGCTATTATATTTACCGGAAGCTAACAAATATGTAACTCCTGGCTGACACTTTTCTTTAATACTTTTAAAAATATTTTTTATTGATTTTTTTTACAGAGAGGAAGGGAAAGGGATAGAGTTAGAAACATCCACCAGCTGCCTCCTACACACTTTCCACTGGGGATGTGCCCGCAACCAAGGTACATATATGCCCTTGACTGGAATCGAACCCAGGACCCTTTAGTCCACAGGCTGACGCTCTATCCACTGAGACAAAAACGGTTAGGGCTTCTCTAACCCTTTTAATTATAAACCACCAAACACTTAATGAAGTCCTTATTTGTGTCCAACACTGAAATTGGTGCTATGGGTGGGGAGTGGGAGTGGGGGGGAGAAGTAGTCCATGCTCACAAGAGACTTAAAGTCATTATGGGATTCAACACACACACACACACACACACACACACACACACACACACACACACTGATTTGGGAACAAAAGAATTTACAAATGAATTTTTTTGGGGGGGAGCGGGTACAGAGACGTGTTCCAAAGGAACTGGAAGGAGAGCGATTGGTGTGGGGGTGAAGCTGTCCTGTGGGAAAACTAAAGGATGGGTAAATACACCCTGAAAGGACATATGCAGTAGAGGCTCGGGCTGCACTGATTAGACCAGGAGACCTACACTGAGACTGAGAAGGGCGAAGTCTCCTAACCTACAGTCCCGATCTCTCTCACTGACTTTTTAAAAGTTGAGTTTATTGGGGTGACACTGGTTATTAAAATTAGATAGGTTTAAGGGTATGATTCTATACTACAGCATCTGTATATTGTACCATGTGTCCGCTCTCCCCGACTTTCACGTGGCCTTGCACTGTGGGAAAAGCCAGCAGGGCTGAGTCTGAGCTACGTTCCTGTTTGTTACAGCTGATTCTAACTAGAACAGGCAACAACGGTTCTACAAACTTTCACCTTAAAAGCAAGATTTTCCTTGGGTAATTCTTTATAGAATGCATAAGGGAAAGCAAATACCTCACCACTTACACTTGAAACAAACCACATGAATATAAAAGAGAATAATTCTAGTGAAATACACAAAGACTGGCTTTGAAGACTGCAGATTTACAAGGCATTTCCTTCAGAAATCGAATCATTCACACTTAATACCTATGTCATTATTTTAAATTCCCAAGGATAGCATAGTCAAGTCATTAATTTTTTAAAATGTGAAAAAAACTCTTTCATTTAGAAAGGCTGAAATGAGATTACATGCTAATTTATTAAACAGCTAGGATGTATAAGAAATGGTTTTATGTCCTCCAGGTGCTGGATTCCATTACATGTGGCTTTTTTACAAAATTATTTTTAGTATACCCTTACTGATCTGAGAGAGAAAGAGGGGAGAGAGAGACAGAAACATCAGTTGCCCCCTCGCCCCGGGGCATGTTCCCTGAACCTACGGCCTCTTGGCTCGCGGTGACCCTCAGTCAGCGAGCCACACCGGGTGGGCCACTGCATGTGCCCTGGCCTTTTTCGGACTCTGCCTTCAGGAGAGAAGTGAGTTCAAATATGGTTTACAATTTGCCTCAAATCATACTTGGGCTCCATGGTCAAGTAATTATTTACAGAGAAAATTAAGAACCAAGACCCACATGCTATTTGTTTTGTATTTGCTGAGGAAAATGAGGGAGGGCCTGGCAATCATTCTAGACCCCTTTCAAAAGAATTTGCAAAGATAAATGATTTGCCATTGGAAATCCACTGTAGCTGATAGAGAATGTATGTCTTTATATATTTACATGATAGGCAACTTTCAAAGAATTATCTTGGAGGGGGGGAAGAATTATCTTGGGCTGATGCTGAGATTAATTTTTCAAGTTGCTATGGTATTACAATGCTTAGGAGAGTTTTTGGTGGTGGGGTAGGAGCTGCAGTTTCTCATAAAAGACTAGGAAAATAGCTGAAAATAGAGAAATTAAAAGTTTTCATAGCAACATATTAATCAACATTATCATGAACAGATACCACATGACCTGAATAAACCTAAAAAAAGTTAACATATTTTGGTTTTAAGTATCATATAAACAATTATCAGATTCCTCTTAATTCATTTTATATATTAATCAAAATTTTAGTTTTATTTTCATTTCTCTATCTCTGCAAACCATGGCATAGAGCAGATGCCTCAGTTTATACAAAACACTCTTATTCTAGAGTTTTCTTAACACTACAACTATTTTAGTAATGGAATGGATAAAAATTGAAACCACAGCTGTCACTATTAATATGCATTGAAGACAAATAATAATGCCAGCCTACAGCTTCATCTTTCCAGTTATAGCCAAGCAGCAGACAAAAGTGAGAGTCCATTCTGACACTTAAGGTTAAAAGTTGATTTTAGGCATATATGGGAGTGGGGCGGCAGCTGGAGGAGTAACTTGCACCACAGTTGGTGGTTTTTTGTAGTTGGCTTAGGAAATAGCTTAAATGCCACTCTCTGAAAGCTGTTAAACTCAGAGCCGTGCACCTGGCCGGGAACTCTCACCTCAGCCCACAGCCAGCGGGGAAGTCCTCTGTGTGCTGAGGAAATTCAGAGTTCTGACAGTTTTGTGATTCAGAAGAATATGTAATAGAAAGAGAACCAACACACAGACCTATTTTATAGTCAACTGTTGGACTAAAACATGCTTCACTTAGCCTTGTAAATAGCCAATTTCGCTCTGTGAGGAAGCTGTAAATAAAGTAAAAAGAAAAGAAACACAGAAATTGGTCTCATCTGCTTATTCTTGCTGGAGACCTTCAACATGGTGGGTAGAAAAGCTTTGTGATAATAGTATCTTGGAAATTTATATTCCTGGCACACACATTTTTCAGATAATGTAACTCATTAAAAACCAAATTTCCAACAAATTAATCTGATGGCAGTTATTGAACTTTTGTTATGGATTTTAATAAAGTGAAAAAAACAAAAAACCCAAAACAAACAAAAATGAATAAAATGCCCAGGAAAAAAGTTAAGGAAAAAACCCCACAGAAGTCCAAACCCACCCAGAGCTCAGAAGCGGCTTCGTGGGAACAGTATTTGCTGTGCTTTACATACCTAACGATGTGTTAAAACAGAAATCAGACGAACTTCTTCACCAAATTCTGTCAAGGGCCCTGACTGAATATGCAAACAAAAGCTATTATTTTTGCAGTTTTTAATACATATGTGACTCTGCTTCTGGAAATCACTTACCTGATAAGAAATCTGTGTTTTTTAAAATATATTTTTGTTGATTTCAGAGAGGAAGGGAAAGGAAGAGAGAGAGAAACATCAGTGATGAAAGGGAGTCATTGATCATCTGCCTCCTGCACGCCCCACACTGGGGATTAAGCTCAAAATCTCGCATGTGCCCTGACTGGAACTGAACCACGACCTCCTAGTTCATATGTTGATGCTCAACCACTGAGCCACACCAGCTGGGCAGAAATCTGTATTTTTAATTCTCCCCATGTTGTCCATCAGGAAGGTCCGCATTATTCTCTGGACCCCCGGAACTCAGAAAACCTTCCAGAGGAAGATGGCCACCGGCAGAGGCTGCATGGAGAGCGGGTGGTGTGACTGCTCAGGTTTCCCACAAAGCTTAAATTGTCATTTGTTGGTTAGTCCTAAGCTCACACCCATTGCGAAAATTCATTAGTCCTCCTGTTTTCAAGAGCCTCCTTTCGAATTGTGTAACTCTCAAACTGGTTCACCGGATATGCTAGTGAGCAACACACCATGTGATTTACTTTGAATCTCTCTATCATCGTAGAGATAGCCATCAAATTGGAACTTGCTATTGGAAGACCTGAAATTTTCCTGTCCCTGATTCTGATTCTGTTTGGATTTTTCCAGCCAGGTGTGTATTTTGTTACTATGTGTCATCATAAAACTGGGCACAGTGCTTAATAACATAGAAATAACATGATCTCAAAAAAAATGAGTTGTCTTATGGTTTAGCTGTATTTACACAGGGCCCATATAAAAGTTAAGCAGTTGAAATGCCTAAGAGAATTAAATGGGAATTAATAAAGTAAATTTTTATTTAATACAGGCTTTGTTCTTTTCTTAATGACGTTTTTTTTGAAGATTTTAGCATTAATGTGGTCATTTACATTTCACTGGCTTTCCAGAAAACACACTGTCTGACATGGGTTCCCAATAGGGCTGTAGGGGAATGAGCCTTTATCTCTCTTAGAAGAAAGTGTGGGCACAAAGGTTTTTTACCTTTGGTTCACTGTGCAGTACTTGGAGGCTCATTTATGTAACATCCCTCTGATGATGAATCATATTGTCTAGATTAGGGCAGCGATTTTCAGTGTGCTACAAGAATTGTTAAACATGCAGTACATGACTAGTCAGGATCACTGACCTCTTTTAAACCCTTAGATTGTCAAATAAAAGTGACAGCAACCAACAACAACAGCTGTCCAGTGTGAATGAGTCAAAATTATATCTATTTTTTGGTTATCATTAATCCTCACTGGAGGACATTTTCCCACTGATATTTAGAGACAGAAGAGAGGGAGGGAGGGAAGGAGGGGGGGGAGGAAGAGAGAGAGAGAGAGAGAACATCTATGTGAGAGAGGCACACGGACTGGTTGCCTCTCACCCATGCCCTGACAGACCAGGCTGGGGATTGAGCCTGCAACTGAAGTATGTGCCCCCGATGGGAACTGAACCTGGGGCCCTTCAGTCCAATGGTCAATGCTCCAACCACTGAAAAAATTTTTTGGTGTGCTGCAGAATTTTAGTAATTAGTTTATGTGTGTCATGAGATGAAAAAAGGTTGAAAATCGCTGGTCTTGGGTGTGATTAAACCTTTGAAAACTTAAAAATATGAGAAAATGCTTTTAGAATAAGATTCAAGGCAGGAATTGTATAAAAAGAAAGGAAGGAGAGGATTTAATCAATTTTCCTGCTGCTATAATTCAGAAAGCACAACAGAGATCTTCTGAAGTAGACTACTGATGATGACTGGTACTTTTTGATAGTGGCTTTAAATGGCAAAGGAGCCTAGCTCAATGGTCTAAAAACGTTTTTGATGTATGTATATAATACTTATGTAAACAGTAAAGGGCACAAAAACAAATTTAAAATATACAATAAAGTCGAAAAGTTTTAAATTATTACTTTATTTTAAAACAACTTATTGAATTTATTGGGGTGACATTGGTTAATAAAGTTATATGTTTCAGGTGTACAATTCTGTAATGCATCACCTGTATATATTTTTTGTTGATTTGTTTTTAAAAGTATTTTTTTAATTGATTTCAGAGAGGAAAGGAGATAGAAACACCAATGATGAGAGAGAGTCATTGATCAGCTCCCTCCTGCACGCCCGCTGCTGGGGAATGAGCCCTCAGCCTGGGCCCTTCCCTGACTGGGACTAGAACTGTGAGCTCCTGGTGCACAGACTGACACCCCACCCCGGAGCCCCACTGGCCGGGCTCCGTCTGCTCTATGTTCACCCCCGGTCAAATCTCCTCCCAGCACCATTTCTTCCCCTTTAACCTCTTCTGTAAATCATTACTTTATTATTTTTAAATAATAAAGAAAGGGAGAAGGGGAGAGAGAGAAACATGGATGTGGAAGAGAAACATTGGTTGTACTTGCCCCAACTGGGGGTTGAATCCACAGCCGTAAGTACATGCCCGACTGAGAACTGAGCGGGGGTCTTGTGGTGCATTTGGAAGATGGCTCCCACTAACGGAGCCGCACTAGCCAGGCCTAAAATCACTTTAAATGCACTGCTAACTATGCTGGCTGTCACGCTATCATTAGTGACTATTCAAGGCATATTATACACTTGTCCTTTATTAAGATTGTTTTGGCTGATTTCTACAGACATATACTAGGAGTAGGTGAAATATCAATGCTGCAACTTTTTTGCTGTCTCTTATGAGTTCATTACTAATATTATCTTCCGTCTACTATTTATTTATAGGAAACTCTTTAATCCACTGCCTATTTGTAAGGGTTAGTTTAATTAAGACTAGGAATTACAAGCTATAATTCTGATGAATGGAGATAGAAAAAACATAATAAATTGCAACATGCTTATTGTAAGCCCCCTTTGTATTGTGGACTTCCTACTCTTCCATATATATATATAAATTTCATATATATGTGCTACCATAACAATGTTATATATGTTACAAAAATACAAAGAAAATAGCAAAGATCAAAATAAATATAAATAGAAGTACTATAATCACCATGTGGCTAAACTGTAATGGGTACAAATATTACACTTTGCTTCCAAAAGGTAAAAAATATTTAAGGCTTAATCAGAAGACCAACTCAATGCAGACTGTTAGGTAACAGATTAGAGGAAATAAAAGACATATTCTCTTTTTCACTCATTCTCCTCGTAAGCCACTATGAAGAGGGTCTTTAGGAATCTGGAAAGGGCCCTAACTGGTTTGGTGGGTGGAGTGTCAGCCTTCGGACTGAAGGGTCCCGGGTTTGACTCTGTTCAAGGGCATATGCCTGGATTGCAGGCTCAGTCCCCCAGTCAATGATTCTCTCTCATTATTGATGTTTCTCTCTCGCTCCCTCTCTGGAAAAAAAAAAAATATGGAAAGCCCAACCTCAAGGGACTGTGCCCATAGTTAAAACCTATTTTTCAAAGGAATATCAGGATTTTTAGAATTTTCTTGACTGAGGATTATTATAGTCTATCAAAACATCAGATTTAGCCTCTGACTCCAGAGAAATCTATCAATGAGGTTTGGCGCAGAAGCTCAGGAGAGCCCTAACTAGAAAAGCCAACAGATGCCTCTTCTTCTAGAGACTAAATTGTACAATTATGGCGCCTCTAGGATATACTTTCAGGGATGAAATAAAAAGCCCCTTCTCTTCTCACCCCCATTACATTATTTTGTATAAAAAAGGCAATGACAGTTTGACAGAACTTCAGCAACACGATGGACTAGAAATTTTCTTTCTTGATAACAGTCTTACAAATAATTCTCTGTTTTCAGAAATGTACACATTTCAGTCAAACACTACAGAGTTAAAATTTTCTCCCTACCCCCTTAGGCAGTGATCTAAACAGGCTTAACGGTTAGTATTTTAATGAGTTGTCATTTCCTGTCTGATAAAGATTCTCAGAGTATTTAACCACCAGCTTCCCTGGGGCCCAACCAACACTAGAGTTCTATTCACGGTGACTCAGAGTGGACCTCAGACCCCGGCCTGGTTCAACAGTGACAGACTGCCCTGAAAATGAAACTTCCCTCCTAAGGTAGAACGCTCTGGAGAGGGGAGGGGGATTTTTGATGCAATCTGAAGAAGCCAAAGGCCATCAGGCTGATTTCCATGAATGATTATAGCCTTTTAGTCCTCAGAGATTAGAGAAGGAAAACAGGAGAAAAGGAGAAACAAACCGATATCTAACAAACCCGGGATTATGACAAGTGAATGAACTGGTGCTACCAGAAAATCAACTTACATTTAACCTAGTAAAAATGGGACCCAATACTCCTTTGTGACTTGAATGAAAGAGTTATTAATATTCATATTTAATTGAATGGGGAATTTAAATTTTTGAGGCTGATAACAAAAATTGGTAACTGGTGTACTCTACTTGCATTTGGTTCTGAAATGTAGTAGTCCACCCAAACCAAGTTCCTTTACATCTCAGGATCTTGCCTCAATAAAATAAATTTAGATTAAAACCTATGCAATATCTAACCTATGGCCTTCTCATCTATATACATTTGGGTTGAGAGCCTCCAGCACCATTTAAAATACGTTGTGATACAACTTCAGGATTTGGAATTAAAACGTCTTGAATTTCATCCACATCTGGTGCCCCTTTCAAATGATTAAAACCTCTTTTGTACTCAAGTTAGCCCACTGGGTGCCAAAGTAGCATTAGAAACACACGACACCTTCCCTTTCTTAGTGCCAGTGCAGGGGGACCTCGGCTCTACACAGAAACATCAGGAGCGTTGTTGCTGCTGCCTCACAGCATATTCCGATTACAAACATCTTTCAAAAAAAAAAAAAAGGATTTATAATTGTCCTTGCTTTTGAATATTTGAAATTGTTTTCTGTAAGAGTCAGAAGGAAGGGAAGACCTCCTCATAATTAGCAGCTGCTCTGTGAAATATGCCCTACCCAGGAATCGAGCCACCATCTCCCGGTTCCTGAGTCCATTGAGCCGCACTGGCCAGGACAACCCTCCTTTTTTCACCTGTGTCTCCACCTCTAGCTTTTCCCTAGTCTTTCCCCCAGCCTGTAATACAAGGAGGTTCTCTCCGAATAATGAAATCATGAATTAATGAAGCCAACAAATATTTACAGAATACTTAACGGAGTTTGAGTTTTCAACATTCCACAGAAATGCTCTAATTGTGGTTAATAGTAGCCTCCTAATACAATGCCAATTTCTCATCTAAACAGTTTAACTAGAATTCCTCTTTAACCTTTAACTGTGCTGCCTCTCTATTTCAGCAACACAAATACAGAAGAGTTAGAGTGAAAAGAGAAGACAAACTATATGAAGAGGATATGAAAAGGAAAGAGTTTTCTACTGTTATGAAACAAAATTCAACTGAGTAAATTTTAAAGATTTTACTGGCTTTATTCTACAAGGGATGGGTCAGAGAGCCTCCCATGAGCAGACAGAATGGAACTCTGAAGAGCTGTGTAAATGAAAGAAGTCTCTTACAGGCAGAAGGAGGAGAGGACAAGGAAGCTACCAGCAGAGTGTAAGGTCACCTTCCTCTGAGGGGCAGCAGGGGTCCGTCAGGCAGGTTACCTCTCTAGTGCTGACCCCGTAATTCCCAATCACCTGGTTTAAGATTGCACCCCTGCGAGAGGTTGAAGCTGTAATTAAGTTAGGTATTAAGTCTCAGTTTGTATCGCGGAGTTAACACAAGTGATGCCATCTTAGGCCTGTTGTCTGTTTTTCTGAACATGACCTAAATCACAGAAGATTACCACGAAATCAGTGTGTATAACAATCTCAGCGGCTGGATCTTAAATGGGGTCCATGTATCCTTTTCTAGTTAATACAAATATTTGTGTTCCACACTCCCATAACTTTTCCTGATTACTCTACAATGATCAAAGTAAAAGAGAATCAAGTACATGAACCATTTTATATTTTAAAATGAAAGGACAGATTTTCTTTCTGTAGAGGAAAATGTCCAGGCCAACACAGGTCATTCTGACCAGTTGTCATAGAGTGAGAAGCAAGAAACAGCATTAAGATTCAAACATTAATTACTCCCCAGTTAAAATGATCTCTCTTGCCACAGGCAAGTCCGACTCCGAGGTCAAACATTAAGTCAACTCAGAAATAGGAGACAGCAAAGAAGAGCATGGAACATTCTGTATCTGGTAAAAAGTCCCTGCTTCAGCCACCCCCCCCGCCCCCCTGCAAGTTCAATGACTGAGTTGTGGAAACTTGCTCGTGTGGTAAAACTGGGGACTTTGTCTTCTAACAAGACACTGGCAACCTGACAACGAGCCAATGTTCTGCGTATGGTTTGTTACGGGTCACACGCTCCATGCCATTTTCCGGAAATCCTCATTTCTCTTTAGTGAGAACACCGGACATGTCATCTCAATCGTGATTCTAAAGTTACACTTGGTTCTCTTTAAGAAACATGTCTAGGTCCTTCTCATAAGAGAAAGTCTAAATAAAAATCTGTGTAAATCTTAATGAAAAAAAAGAAGACAGCAATAAATATAATGCCTTTGAAGCTCTAAAGTTCCCTGGTTCTTGGTTCTGTCCCTTGACTTATTTCAACCCAGGATACCAAGGAGTGAAAAACTCCACTATATGCCTCATCTTTTTTTCAGAGTCTTCTTCCTGTCCTCCTGCCAAACATACCATAAACCAAAAAGCTTTTTCTCAAGGCTGTTATTTGTATTCTAGCCTCTCTCAGAATATCTAACTGATTCGTTACATCTGTTCAGATTTGCATACATACCTAGACAAACTCTCTGATTTAGGAATGGATAATAGGATATCTTTCCCTAAACCTAATGACACTGGCAATTATTTTCCAGAACTGTCCAAGAAATAAATCGACTAATTATTATTTCTGAGGAGAATCATTTACATTTAAAATTACAGTAATGTTTGGAAATTCAAATGCATAAAAGAAGCTGCGAAACTGTTATTCTCCAGAGCATTTGAGATCTTGTGCCTAGGCATATGTCATCAGTTTGGCTTAAATACACTCTTATAAAAATTAAAATGAAATAAAATAAAATTACAGTAAATTTTGCAAGTAGGGCTTACATTCTCTCTGGAACCTCAGGACTACTGCACAAAGAGACACTGTACTAAAAATACAAGAAGCCAAAAGCATGTTTAGAGTAACATATTCAGCTGGCCACGCCATAGGTACAGTGAGACCAGGAGCCCTCTGGGGAAGGAATATTTCCCTCAGTCATCAGTGTAGCATTCTAACCTGAATAAAATCAACACTAAACCTCACTGCTACAGACGTAATTGGTCAACACCAGCACTCCCTGCCACCCAGCGGGGGGCGAGTGGCCTTGGCGTGGCAGGCCACAGGCACACCAGCAGGGAGATTTTGCCCGAATTTGGTCCTAGACAAAATTACGTTATTTTAACTTATTGAAACTAAGGGTTACCTTGCTTTTATGCCCAATCTCTCTTTGACTTACCTCCTTAGCCTTCTGTGTTTTCATCAGACCCTTACGCTCCTTACTATGTGCTCACCTATCTTATGCTAAGAAGCGGTCATATTTGTTCAAAACAAACAAACAAAAAAACCATGAAAACATTTGAAGTATCTATCAAGAAAGAATGGATGAATAATTACCCAATGGAACATATAACGGTCAAAATAAATAATTTTCAGCAACACACAGTGATATTAGCAATATAATAAGCGAAAAGTTCCAAAAGATAACATATGGTATGAACTTCTTTTTATGAATTAAAAGAACACCAAAATAAACAATTATATAAGTGAATAATTTTTAACCACTCACAGCTCATACTATCTAATAAAAGAGCAATATGCAAATTGACCACACCCCGACCAAGCCACGCCCAACAGCCAATCAGGAGCAAATTATGCAAATAAACCCCAACCAAGATGGCTGCCGCCCCTGAGAGCAGTAGGGAGGCTTGGGTTTCCCTGGCAATGGAGGAAGCCAAGCTTTCCTCCTGCCCTTGCCCACCTAGGATTCCACTCAATGCAACAAAGTTTCAATTATAGAAGATATATAATCCCAACAGAAATGGCGGCAGCCATGGAGCTGGAGAGAGAAGAGGCTAGGGTTGCCTGGGCAATGGAGGAAGCCAAACTTCTGCAGCCCTAGCCTAGGCCTCCACTCTATGCTACAAAGTTTCAAACAGAAATGGCTGTCACCACTGAGTGAGCAGAAGGCTTGGCTCCACTCCAGGCTACAAAGTTTCAGTTGTAGAACATAAATTAATCCCAGATCCCAGGGCCTCTGCTTAGGTCGCTGGGGGGCGTGGGCAGCCTGCAAACTACTATAGGCCCCTCGCCCAGGTCACCCCACACCCCAAGGGAACCCCCACCCTGATTCAGGACACCCTTCAGGGCAAATCAGCTGGTTCCCACCTATGCACCAGGTCTTTATCCTATCTAATAAAAGAGTAATACGCAGATTGACCATCACTCCAACACAGAAGATGTGGTCAAAGATCCTATTCCCATGTGGACACAAGATGGCCAGCAGGGGAGGACAATGGGAGGTTCCAGGCCTGCAAGGGAGGGCAGTTGTGGACCATCAGGCCAGCAGGGAAAGGCAGTTGGGAGGGACCAGGCCTGCAAGGGAGGGCAGTTGGGGGCAATCAAGCCTGCAGGGGAGCAGTTAGACATCAATTAGGCTGGCAGGGGAGTGGTTAGGGGGTGATCAGGTTGGCAGGCAGAAGCGGTTAGGGGCAATCAGGGAGGTAGGCAGGCAAGCAGTTTGGAGCTAGCAGTCCTGGATTGTGAGAAGGATGTCCGACTGCCCATTTAGGCCTGACATTCCTCGAGGGGTCCCAGTTTGGAGAGGTGCAGGCTGGGCTGAGGGACACCCACCCCAACCCCCCATGCACGAATTTCATGTACCGGCCTCTAGTTTCCTTAATAAAAGGGAGATAAATATGCATCATACATGGCTGCAATTAGAAGAAAACACCAATAATATTTGTATGTAGAATGCTCATAGTATGTTAAAAAAAAGTACCTTCAAGAATTATTTATGTAATTTTTGATAAAAACTTTGTCCTGGTTAAAGGCATTTTATGAATCAAAGAAGACAGAACAGAAATGGGTACTTTCTTTAAGGAGAAATAGGCCTCCCCTCAATCTCTGCTCAGAGCACACAAAATAGTCACTTAGTAGTCCACCTTTTCATCCATAGTCAGTAGAAATTTTTGAAAATGAGTCATTGAGAACACAGGTAACATAAAACTTAAGAGGAAAGACATTTTATTTTATTTTAATTTTTATTATATATAGTTTTTATTGATTTCAGAGAGGAAGAGGGAGAGATAGATAGAAACATCAAAAATGAGAATCATTGACTGGATTGATTTCAGAGAGGAAGAGGGAGAGATAGAAACATCAAATATGAGAATCATTGACTGGCTGCCTCCTGAACACCCCACACTGGGGATCGAACCCACAACCCAAGCATGTGCCCTTGGCCGGAATTGAACCCAGGACCCTTCAATCTGCAGGCTGATGCTCTATCCACTGAGCCAAACTGACTAGGGCAAGAGGAAAGGCATTTTAAAAATCCACATGTCCCAACATTTACAGGAAACTCATACAATTTAACAAAAGAAAGATAAACAATCCAATCAAAAAAAGGACAATGAACCTAAATAGATACTTTTCGAAAGAAGACATAAGGAAGGCCAGGAGACACATAAAAACATGCTCAAAGTCACTAATCATCTAAGAAATGCAAATCAAAACTACGATGTGGTACCATCTCACACCTGTCAGAATGGCAATCATCAACAAATCAACAAATAGCAAGTGCTGGCAAGGATGCAGAGAAAAAGGAATCCTTGTGCACTGCTGGTGGAAATGCAGACTGGTGTAGCCACTGTGGAGAACAGTATGGAGTTTCTTCAAAAAACTGAAAATGGAACTCCCATGTGACCCAGTGATCCCACTTCTAGGAATATATCCAAGAAACTAGAAACACCAATCAAAAAGGATACATGCACCTCTATGTTCATAGCGACGCAATTTACCATAGCTAAGATTTGGAAACAGCGTAAGTGCCCATCAGCAGATGAGTGGATTAAAAAACTGTAGTATGTCTACACAATGGAATACTATGCTGCAGTAAAAATGAAGGAATTCTTACCATTGGCAACAGCATGAATGGAACTGGAGAGCATTATGTTAAGTGAAATAAACCAGTCAGAGAAAGATAAATATCACACAATCTCACTCTTTATGGAATATAATGAATAACATAAATTGATGAACAAAAACAGATCCAGAGATAGAGAAGTATCAATCAGACTGTCAAACAGAGGGAAGGTAGGGGAAGGTGGGGATAAGCGGGAGAGATCAACCAAAGGAACTGTATGCATGCATATAAGCCTAACCAATGGACACAGACACCAGGGGGGTGAGGGCATGAGTGGGAGGATGGGGGGAGCAATGGCTGATAAGGACACATATGTAATACCTTAATCAATAAAGAAAAAAAATCCACATGCCCAACCAAAGAACTTATATGCATAACCCATGGACATAGACAATAGTGTGGTGAAGGCCTTTGCGGGGGGGGGGGGGGGGAGAGGAGGCAAGTACAGGGTGAAGAGGGTCAATGGAGAAAAAAGGGGAAGCATCTGTAATACTTTCAACAACAAAGATAAATTAAAAATTAAAAAATACGCCTTGAAATGTCAAATCACTGATATGAGTTTGTTTCAACTAAACTATATAATATTTTGATAAAGGACATTTCACATTTTGGCTGGAAGTTGGAAAGGGTATCAGTAGCCTCCTAAACTGGAAAAAGAAATTCTACTTAAAAAAATGCTACTCAACTCATATTGCTTGAAAGAACAGTGGACAGAATTAAATAACTGTGGCAGAGTTCACATTCAAATCTGGATTTGTTTTGTCCAAAGCCCGAGTGTTCTTTTCATCTTCCACTTCATAGCTGTCTTTACTCTTCAGATTTATTTTTCATTCTTCCTTGCTTGGTATCTCATAATTTTATTGTAGATTTGAACTGTTACTGAGTTTTTGTCTTTTGATGTTTTTCTCTACCATTGCAATTCATCACTTTCTTAATTATGGGTACACAGTTTTAAAATATCCTTAAAAAGGCTGTATTCCAAACTTTCCTAGTTTAGTTCGATGATTTGTTATACCATTTAGTTTTTAACAGTGTGAAGACAGATAAATAATAATCAAAGAAGAATGGTTCTACAGCAAGCTAAAGGCAGTATTTTGAGTTCAACTTAACAATGGGTCTAGGGAATCGCTTTGACTGTCTTCCTTCCCTTTTCTGAAATATACAACTAAGCTACTTATTATTTTTTTAATTTCACACAAGGATATGTTTATTCATTGATTTTTATTTTTTTCTGCTAATCCTCACTGGAGGATACTTTTCCGCGGGGGTCTGAGCCCACAACCTAGCATGTGCCCTGACCGGGAACTGAACAGTGACCTCCTGGCTCAGAGGCTGGCGCTCGGCCACTGAGTCACGAATGGCCGGGCAAGATTTTTTTATAAAGTCACTAACTGCAGTATGATGATCAGATTAGAAGGGCATGAAACTGGATGTGGGCAGATGAGAGAGGGAGCTAATTAATCTAATTCTTTAGAAACTCCAAAGGCTGGGAAAACAAAATGTGGTAGTAGTGAGAATGTAAAAGTAGCCAAGAAACTTCCTCTCGACATGCTCAGAATGGGAAAAGAAGAAAGGAAGAAGGGAGGGTGCTGGGAGCAGTCACCCCTACAATGTGGGATTATGTAGCAGTTAGCTAGGTTTGTGTCCTTCAGAATTTTCTCAAGTGGAACACTGCTCTCTATGGACAGAGGAAATGCCCTCATAGTATTTAAAACTAAGAAAAAAGGGTATTCCTTCTTTCTTTTTGAATGTGACAAATGGTTACTTTTAAACCACTTTATTTTTAAGGATTCAAGCAACAAAAAACTGGAGTAATGAAATTTTAATGTACAAGCTGCAATCCACATTTATAATCAGAACCAACAGCTGGCCCCACTGAGTGTGCTCTCAAGACTATGTTTTTCTTCAATTTTATATTAAAATCTAAACAGAAAACACTAAAAACTATTTTGATAAAACATATCATATACAGAGAAGAGAAAATATACTATACCATGTATGGTTTAAATAGTAATAAAACTAACACTCATGAATTCACCTCTAAGTGGCCATATTTTAAAATAGCAGAAATTTTCCTAAATGTTTTGTTTCATAAATGGCTTTTAAGATAAAACTTTACGCTAAAACTACATAAGGGACACTTCAAGGTAACCCTTCCCCACCATGGGTCAGTAATGCTATTAAATGAAAGAGAACCTCTCTCCCGTAAACACTGAATAAACATTCACATATTTAAAACATTTTATTTAATATCTGACGGTACTCACATTCTAGTTGACAGCTAATTTAACCAAACAAAATGAGTTTTTCTTTACTGTTTTATCAACGTGAACTACCCAAATTTATAACATTACCATTTAAAGCGTATGTTAAAACTAGTCTTCTTTACACATGAAAGTAAAAGCTTTGAATAGAAGCCTTTAAAAATGGCCCTATTTTTCTCTAGTGAAGCAATATTTTGGTAATATTATGCCATCTTACCATGTCTTACACTACAAAATATTAATATTTTATATAAGGTTTGTATTTAAATTAAATACACCTGTGTATCTGGCTAAAAGACATGGCATTGTATTAAAGCATTATTAAACTGTAATGAAACACATGTCTTTATGTAAAGGGAATTTCTTATTTCTTTAGAAGGGTTACAGTTGCAATCTCCACAACTTCTTTTAAATCAAGAAGTGCATGACACACTGCATGTTTGGTTTAATCTGAGCCTCATCCTTTCCTGCTGCAGTTCGAGAGAGTCTTCTTCAATTTAACTAATAATAGGGCAAAAGATATTTCCTCAAAAAGTGAAGAGCTATCACAATTCTATCCCAATAAAGTCTTTTATACATTTCCTCTAATTCCAACAGTGATACTAATATTAGTCCTTAAAGAATTACTCACCCAATGAAAGCCACCATCTGTTCCACTATGTGTTTGCTGAACGTTATTATAACAAAGATTTTCTGTAAAGAAAAACACAAATTTTAATATTAAAAGTTATTTAGTATTAATAAAATATTAAATATTTCATCAAAAAACACCAATATAAATTCACAATTCTGATTAACAATCTAAAAAAGGTGAGGTGCTGCCCCTAAATGCAATTTTTAAAATTCTTTATAAAAAATACCATTTGCTACCTACTTTGTATTTTAAAGATGTTTTTTCCTAAACACAGTTCTAGTCTTATTAGGATACGTGACCATGTCTGAGGGAAAAATATGAGTCATAAAACCGAGGCTGGGTAGACATTCCACATGTTTTATGTATCTTAGAATAGTGTATACAACCGAAGTCATGGGCTCCCCACATGGCCCCCACCACTGAAATGAAAGCTGACCAGCCTGATGACAGAGTTTTAGGCTAAAGCTAATCCACAGCTTCTTGAAAAGACTGTCTATCCTTCATGGAAAGTTGTTATCATGCAAGTTCCATTCTCAGATCCTGAAGGAGCCTGGCTGTTCAGGATTGGGACACGAACAAAGGCATCAGCAGATCAGTGAGGAACTGTGTCAGGCCTGGGTCATTTTCAGTGTGGTGTCATTGAGGTAGTCTCCATTAATTAAAAATGCTGATACCTTACTTCATCAGTAAAAATGCCTTTAGGGTTAATGTGTAATAAATATTTTCAATTCAGTGAATGTTACAAAATGTACTTACTATGGATAATATAAGGCATTATTAAGAGATTTTAGGGAACAGAAAGATAAGAATACTTCAAGCCCTAAAGATACTTATGAATTTTTCTATACACAGTAGAAAGATGGTAAGTCCTATGTATAGGTATATATATATATATATATCTAAAGATAAAACTACAAATGCCATTGGTGGTAAAAGCAATGTGATATCACAGTTCAGAGAAAGGACCCTCGCAGGTCTGGCTCAGGGGACAGAATGTCGGATTGTGGACCAAAGGGTCCGGGTTCAATTCCAGTAAAGGGCCTGTACTTGGCTCCTCTCTGTCCTGGGCCCTGGTGGGGTGTGTGCAGGAGGCAACCAATCAATGTGTTTCTTTCACATCTATATTTCTCTCTCTTTCCCTCTCTCTTCCACTTTCTAAAAATTAATGGGAAAATATCCCCGGTGAGGATTAAAAAAAAAAAAATTCAGAGAAAGGAAGGGTCACATAAGTACAGTTAATTAACTTCAGGAAGGTGATATTAAAGTTTAGCTTTAAAGGAGTGATAACTGATTAAATGTGAATAATTCTAGATTCCATTTCCAAATTCCTGATTAAAAAAAACCCTGTAGTGCTTTGTTTTTTTAAAAATAATATAGCTTATGTAAACAAAAGGGAGAGAAGGCAAATAAAAACAATCATTAAAAAAAACCTAGCCCAGCCAGTGGCTCAGAGGTTGAACATCAACCTGTGAAGCAGGAGGTCATGGTTTGATTCCTGGTCAGGGCATATGCTGGGTTGCAGGCTGGATCCCCAGTGTGGGGCGTGCAGGAGGCAGCTTATCAGTGATTCTCTCTCATCATTGATGTCCCCCCCCCCCCATCTTTCTCTCTCTTCCTTCTTCTTGGAAATGAATAAAAATGTATTTTAAAAAATCTATTCATTATAAATCTCAGGAAAGTGCCTACTTTAGATGAAAGCTTATTACTTTAGACAATAAAGCAATGATATTTTAACTAATGTCCTAGTATTGGCAGCTGCACATTGTAAGGATATGTGTAAGAAAATGAAAATTGAAAAAAGTTCATAGTCCTTTTTAGTGTTTATTTATGCATCTGTTAAATGGAAAAAGATACCTATCTTATGGAAAAAGCAAGCACACAGAGAGGTCAATCAGGTACAAGATGGATGATGATTTTATAAACAATGTTATACAAATGGCATATGAAGATTATGAAACTAATAAGGCTATGATAGATCATTTAGGAGAAAAGCCTTAATATATGAAGGTCTTTCTAGTATCCATACTAAAAGCCAGTTTTTGGAACTATAAATCTTTTATTAAGAAACAGAGCTAATGGTCTTCTCTCTCAGTGACCTCACCAACGTAATAAGCTTTCCCTACTATCATTTGCTAACACTCAGAATACGCCAATGCCCAGATAATTGCACAATTTAATTGCTTAAGAACAAATCATAACTTTAAAAAAATATGTAACAGCTTGAAAATTCACTATTCTGAGCAAGAAAAAAATGTGTCTGAGTGGGGGATTCTACCAAGTAAACAAAAGGCACAGATCAGTAACCAATCCTCTTGACCATGTGCAAAGAAACAAGGGGAAGGGGAGGTTAGGAAGAAAAAAAGATATGGGTATAGGAACTTCTGGTGTCAGAATGTACAAAACAGAACCTATCTGTAAAAGAAGGGTCCTTCAATGGTAAGAAGAACTGTAGATAGACTCATTTATTAAATATTTATTAAGTACCTACTACATGCCAGATGCTATTTAGGCAGAATACCTCAGTGAGCCAACAGACAAACATCTCTGCCTTCATGGAGCCTATGTTCCAGAATAAGCGTGTGCAGTGGTGGGTGGGAAGGTAGAGAGGGAATAAACAATACACATGGTAAGTAAATTGTACGGTACATGAAGTATTATATGCAAGCATGCTGACTTCTCAACCTCTTCATTATTTGTTTCTAAGGATCATTCTACAGCCAGAGGACTTCAACTTGTCTAGTGGAAGGGGAAATCCTGATTTAACACTATGAGGTGGGCTGATTTGAAATTTTTAGGGGAGGTTTAACAGATGACAAAATATCAATAAAAATAACAATATTTATCAAGGAAAGTTGTCTAGTTTAAGCTGAGAGAAAGAAGAGAATCAGAAGAGATAAGTTTATTATTAGATTATAAAAAATCTGTGTTTCAGAAATAGACATGTTTATATTACTTGTTAGTATTCTTACCCCCAAAATGAGAAATGTCTGTTGCCCTGAGCTATATCTGGATGTACATTAAGTGACATGCCTTTAGAAAGTACATCTTTTTGATAGAATGGAATGTAGCAAACATACTCCATGTTCTCAGTTTAGTGAAGGAACTCAGATTCTTTTCTTTCAGAAACATGAAAGGATTTTAGCTTTCTTTTTTTCCTTCCACTCAGAAACAGTGAATGAACTTTAACTTTATAGAATTTGGTTTTAATTCCTGGGCCTTAGGCAAGTATTTTATCTTCTCTAAAACCCAGTTCCCTCATCAATGAAATATGGATAATAACTACCTCACAGGATTGTTCTGAGATAATAAATGCCAACTGCCTGGTACAGGTCCTAATAAATCCCAGGCATCAAACAATTCAGTTTCCTTAGTCACATAAGTAATTTATAGTTAAGACAATGCAAAAGATTGAAAAAAAAAAAAACACTGAACTTGAAGCCAAAAGACTAGGGTTCAAATTCCAGCTGTTATTCACTCACTTAGGTACCTATTACTTATTAACTTCTGTAAGTTTGATATGATAAAATGGGAGTAATAATTTCTTCCTCCAGGATTAGAATAATTAAATCAGATGACATATATACATATATTAAGTGCTTTAAAGTGTGAAACACTACATAAAAAATAAACATAAAAACTTGAAAAAAAACACACAATGAAAATGTTCTAAAAATAAACTATTTTGGACTGTTCTGTAATGACAGCTCTGATTAGCTGCATATCCTACCACTATGCAGTACTGTCAGCATACTATACTATAATTTTAGATTATTACATAAAGTAGGATTTGTAAGTTTATAGATCTCTAGAGGAACTGCTGTTATAAAGGGAATTAAATCTGTTATTTTCAAAGGATTCCCTACAGCTAAATGCTAGCTTCTTTCTTTCCCCAGAAAGAAATGAAAAGATTACAAAGAAACATTATCTTCAACATACACTGCAAAATCATTTGTTATTCACCACAATATTTTATTACTTGAGAAATCCTGTTATGATATTTAAAATATTTACTAAATAAACTAGCACTGCAATATTACAGAATCCATACTCATTGAACAATGTACTTAATATAAGTGGGGGAAATATTCCTTGAAGGAGGAAAAACATTCCCTTGAAATTCTGAGCAATCATCATGGCAAGACAAGTTCAATAACTCATCTCCAATTCCAAAATCTAATACCAGAAGCAGCTGAAATGTTTTCGTTTCATTCTCTTCTTCTGAGAACTAGAGGTGGAGAGGCATTAGGAAGCAGCACGGGGGATGGGCGTGTTTTTAATTATTAAGGAATCATGCCAGGGCACAGACATTACTCACTCTTCTTGCCTTTCCTTTAGTAAATGCCTCTTTGTTGCAAACCTCATTGATTAAGGAACTCCTTCCAGGTTAATTTTAGTTTTTTCTGGTGAGATTTGCCCTTAGAAGGAAACAATTCATATCACAGTCCTAGAAGCACATACCTGTTTCCTCTCATTTAAGTTTTTTTAGTTTTTTCTCTCCTTTATTCATATAGTACACACTAAACGTTTTGTTAAAAGTTCGTTGAAGGCTTGCTGGTTTTCACTTCTCTAACCACGACCCACATCTTTCTGCCTCTTCGGAGACCCCCGTCTTCCCCATTCTCCCCAATACTAACATGTATCTGCTTTTCTCTGAAGAACACTGGTATCTTGAGAGGAAGTGTTACATACAGCGTGTGAAAGAAAAGTAGAATTAGTGAAAGGCAATATTATCTCAGCTCATGGTCAGTAAAGAAACATTTTTTTGCACTATGTATTGAAAATGATACGCATTTTCCTACATGGGAACACTGTTTCTATTTGGTAAGTCTTGCGTAAATAGTTTCACAAGGCAAAAAGTGAAATAAACAAAGAAATGAAGGAAGAAAGGTAGAAGGAAAGAAGAAAAAGTAACAAGGAGAAAGATCATAAAGGGATACAACTTTCCTACAAGGACAGGGAAAATCTGCACAAAATTCACTAACCTCTAAATGACATGGCTGAACACAGCAACAAACTATCAACCAAAAGAAGCAACCAAAATCTTAACAATTCACCTTGGAATGAGCAAGAGAAATATGCCTTCTAATGGTCTCATCGTCATTAGGTAGGGAATAAGAAGATACAATTACCTGAATATGCATCTTAATTATTGCTTTTCCAATTAATGTTGCACCAAAGAAAGTCCAAAAGGGTACAAGAAAGTGTCCACATGTAATTCCAGCCAGATCAAATAAAGGATTTGGAATCTGTAAATAAATAAATAAATAAATAAATAAATAAACAAACAAATAAAGTAAAATGAATAAAATAAATAAATAAATGGAACTTCCAACATATAATCCAAAGAACAGTTTCATTTTACCACCTGTAAGTAAATTCTTACTCACACTGCAAAGAGAGGTATGTCCCTTGATCAGCACTAGACTGTTCAGGTGAGGCAAATATTCTAAGGTGTCCATAAACTGGGTCTCACATTCATTTCAGGCTGATGTTCAATCTGTTCAAAGCAAATCAGCTATTCTTTTGCTTGTATTACGTATGGCTAATGCCTCAAAAATATTTTTTTTTTAAATCACATTAGAATTAGATAAATTCCCCAGGAATTTAACAGCATTCAGTAGATTGGCTGGCTATTTGGTAGCTGTTTTCTAAGGTGAAATATAAATGAGAAAAAGCCTTGGATTATTTTACTTGTTGCTAGGTTTGAAAATCTTTAGCCTGAAATATTATCTAGAAAGTGCTCACATCTATATATACCAAATATTGTTGTAAATTCACAAATACATTTTTTAGATGGGTGTGCTCTTACTTCTCAACATAAAACATTCATTATTTATATTTTATCCTATGAGAGCCAAGGCCATGGATTGTGTGATCTATTTTAGAAAGAAAGTCAAGTGAAATACAAGAGCACTGGTTCAGATATTTTGAATATTCAGTCCCAGACAAAGAAGTGATTCACAACAAATACCTTTTCTAAACATTCCCACATTTCAAGAATGCTAAAAGATAATTTCATATAAAAATGCAAAAAGACCACAAGCTATTTTGAGTGCTTCATCCATTTTTCTCCCATTGAAGTACTCTGCCCTTGTGGCTGTTGGCCAAACCATTTATAAATCAATTAATTTATATCATTTCATTTTTGAACTTTCAAAAAAAAGTCTAGTTATATTTGTCACATATGTCCTTTTAAAAACAGTGCCATGACTAAATTAGAATTCAAGTCTTTTTTTGTTAGTAACATTTGGATTCAATGACTCAGTTTTGTTTTTAAATTCAAAGCCTTTATGCAATTTCATCTGACTTACAACCATATAATAACAATATCATTTCAGTCTCACATCTGTAATTTCTCAAAATTTTTCATGTGATCCTCACAACTCTGTGAATTATAATTTTAATAGTTTTCCTTTTTTATCGGGCTCAACCTCACACATGAGCCTGAGGATCCACATATAAAATCTTAAATCTTCACATGAGCCTTTGCAATGAATGTTGTATTGCCCCATTTTGAAAATTAAAACCTAGGATTCAAAGAGAGTAACTTGATTGAGGCTAAATAGCTAGTAAAAGTCAAAACTGGTTTAGGAACCTAAATAAGTCTGACTCTAAAGCCAGTTCTTTCCACAATATCACACTACAAAATACCTATAAACTGCTCAAACAGTTAAGGTCAAATTGTGATAAAGAGCTTCTACATTAAAAAGAAAAAAGTTCAATTATGAAAATTTCTAGTATTGCCAAGGTCGAAAGACAGTAATTCAGGCACAGGTATGCTTTTGAATAGCCCTAGAATGTTGATAACAAATTAGAAATTTTGGCACCAAATGATCCCCTTTTTGTCCATTTGCTTTATTAAGGCTGGAAAGAGGGTTCTGAAAGGTGTATTATTGTTCTTATACATAATGGATAAAATAGCTGGTGTCAACAGAAAATAACTTTGTGAATTTTACTTTAATGGCAGCTTTTATCATTATCAACCAGGTGCACCTAGTTATTTTGGTCAAATCCACCATTGAACTATCAATTGTGTACAGGTGACCAGAGAAACCTTGGATCAAAATGCTCCAATTCAAATGTAGTTATTTCTATTATAGAGAAAAGGACCAGGATAAAACACCCATAAAAAAACGCCAGTTTTACAAATCTGTAATTTGAGACATTAAGTAAAAGAACATTTTTTAAATTTACAGTTTGCAATCAATATTATTTTGTATTAATCAGGTACAACATATTGGAGACATTAAATGTTTGACATAAAGAGTGTCTTAGTTCACTGTAGCCCTTAACTTTGCTACAGATGTTCCAATTACCTATGTGTTAGCATCACTTAAGGCAGGTTTTATACACATTTTCTTTATAGTTAATGCTTGAAACTTTGGGAAACGATGACTTATCTATAACTCTGGAAAGAATGAAGTCATTGTTATTTGGTTAAATGCGCTTCATTATAAATTCTCCATGGGAAGAATGGATTTTCTTTCTTTTGTTCTTACTGAATCAAGCCATTTAGGTCTGAAGTCATCATGGCATGCTGAAATGCTTAAAAGTTAATAAACAAAATATGAACAAATTCACCAGAAAATAGCTCATTTGATGAGTAAGATGAGTGATTAATAATATTACATACCCGTTAAAAGTGATAGCATTATTATTCATTAAGGCATGTATCTTTAAAAAACAAACTGGATCAAAATATAAATCTAGCACTTATTGGAATTTCTCACTTTTAATACAATATACTTACTGAAGCACAGGCCAAAATTCCAAAAAATCCAACCTTCTGCACTAGGTTTTGGACTGCCAGCTTAGCCCGGGAGGCAAAGTCCTATACAAAAAAAGGATATCAAAACATTAATGAAAAGTACAAGGAAGAAGGAAAAATGACAGTTTATAGAGTTTATAATACTAAATGCTTCATGATCTGAAAGCATTGATTCATTTAAATAAGATGAATTATTTTAAAAATTACAGGTTGCACTGGAAAACATGCAAATAGAAGCTTGATAGAACATTAAATATATCCTTAATGACAAACTCGTACCAGATTTCAAGACTAAGCTAAAACATTGTGACTTTAGTTGTTGGATCCCCTCTGGATTATCTACGGGATGAACAAAATGCTATAAACTAATGATGAACCAACTCATTTTTTTTTTTTTTTAAATACTGGCCTACCACATCTGTCTATTTCTCTTTCCATGTGTAACTCACCAGACTTACTCCCACATTAATACCAAGGTAAGAAATCATAGGATTTTTTAAGATAGCCAGTGTGAAGACACTGGGGCTGATCACTAGCCAGAAGATGGAAAAACAGTTTTGTGGCAATAACTAAGCATTCATTATACTCGAAAGCAAACATCCTACAATTGCACAGCCTGTGCTCGTTTTTATAAAATGTTTTCGCAAACATTTTACTTGAGTGTTTCAATAATCCCAGGATATAAATAGGGCAGATTCTTCAGACTCTGAAATCATTGGTTCCCCCCTCCCCATTGCCATTTGTGATGCTGAAACATACATTTGGCTGCCTAATTTATTTTCACAATTTTCTTCTTCCAGCATATTGATGCTACAATTATATACATGTACTAGAGGCCCAGTGCATGCACTGGTCGGGTCCGTAGCAGCTGCTGGCGGGGCCTCCCTCCCTTGCCCTGGCCGGCCTCACCCTCTGGTTGAACTCCCGGACAACTCCTAGTCAAGGGGACAATTTGCACACTATGCTTTTATTATATAGGGTATGTTTTTCTTAAAAATGCCATTCTGATATCTGACTATAATTCTTTTCTGATTTTGAAAAGGCATATACGCCAATAGAAATTTCAATGGAAAATAAGTGATATGCTAAAAATATTAATGTGTAAATGTCTTTTTAAACAGTGTTTACATCATAGAATATCTTCCTCTCTCTTTGGCTTAATACGCAACAATCTTGTAGAAAGGTCAGAATATAAAAGAACAGAAGGTTCCTTCATAGAATAGAAACAGGATTTAAAGCACTACTCTAATTCACAACATAAGTTGTATATTTCTATTTAAACACGCACACACACACCAAAAAGCCTTTAACAAATATGTAGAATAACCCTAGCAAATTGCAACATTAAATATTAAAAATTTAAAAATAATACCTTCCTCCTATTTACTTATTGAGGATGTTGAGAAACTCAAATTAAATCAATAATGTATACGTATTTTAAAAGATATTAATATAACCACTTTCAAGTATATTGGCTCTCAAAGTTAATCATTAACTAAATTCCACAGTGCAACTTTTACTTGACAATTTATTTTCAAAGAGAAAATTTTTCTTTTGGGAATTAGCCTTCTTTTTCAGTAAGTCATTTTATCAGATTTAATATTTTTAAACAACTGAATGACTGAAGTATAGGGCACTTTCCATTTTCATTCAGATTTATTTTTCCCCCTTAAGTAAACAACTATTGCATTATAAGTGAAATATTAATTTAAAAACTGTTAAAAATATAATAAAATCAGCTTTCCAAAATACTATATTTTAAAACAAATTATACTTTATTTTGAATAATTTGTACAATCCAAATTACTGAATTTGTCACTTATAAGAAGTACTAAACAAAAACTAGTAAGGCATAATAAAAAGAAATGTTTTCAGTTTTAAAATATCAAACAATCCTATTCGTTTACAAATGAGTTATAAAACTGTCATTAATATAGCCTACGAGTTAAAATATAAACTCAGGAAAATGCCTTCTTTTATAGCCCTTAATAGCTTCACAACAAATCCACTCTAACAAAAGTCAAGATGGTACTCAACTGCTAAGAAAAAGTAAAAAAAAAAAAAAAAAAAAAGGGGGGGGGGAGGCTAGGGGGAGGTCAGTGGAAGGAAAAAAGAAAAAAATATATACAAATTTTATTTTTGTATTTCGTATTTTTTATCTTTATTGTTCAGTTTATTAATTACATTGTTTCCCCTTTTTTATGCCCCTATATCTCCCCTCCACCCTGTACCTATCCCACCCTCCACCCTCACCTCCCCATCCCCAATGTCCTCTCCCATTGTTGCAAGATTTTTGTCCAGTCTCTTGCTGTACTTCCCACAACCCTTTTCTCCCCAAGAATTGTCAGTCCATTCCCTCTCTATGTCCATGTTTCTGTTATAGTCATCATTTTATCCTGTTCATCAGCCTATCAATTCACTTGATTTTTATGTTCATTTGTTGATAGATGTGTATTTGTTGTTCATAATTTATATTTTTACCTTTTTCTTCTTCCTCTTCTTAAAAAATATCTTTCAGCATTTCATATAATACTGGTTTGGTGGTGATGAACTCCTTTAGCTTTTTCTTATCTGCAAAGCACTTTATCTGATCCTCAATTCTGAATGATAGCTTTGCTGGATAGAGTAATCTTGGTTGTAGATTCTTGCTCTTCATTATTTTGAATATTTCTTGCCACTCCCATCTGGCCTGCATCGTTTCTGTTGAGAAATCCGCTGACAATCGTATGGGTGCTCCCCTGTAGGTAACCAACTGTTTTTCTCTTGCTGCTTTTAATATTCTCTCTTTATCTTTTGCTCTTGGCATTTTAATTATGATATGTCTTGGTGTGGTCCTCTTTAGATTCCTATATTTTGGGGTTCTGTGTACTTCTTGGGCTTTTAAGTCAGTTTCTTTCACCAGGTGGGGGAAGTTTTCAGTCACTATTTCAAGTAGGTTTTCATTAACTTGCTCTCTTTTTCTGGCACCCCAATAATTCGGATGTTGGCATACTTGAGGTTGTCCCAGAGGCCCCTTACGCTATCTTCAATTATCTGAATTCTTTTTGTTTCTTGCTTTTCCAGCCGAGTGGATTTTGGTTCTTTGTATTTCAAATCTTTGACTTGGTTCTTGTGGCCCTCTGGACTGCTTTTAGGACTTTGTGTACTATTTTTTATTTCAGTCTGTGTATGCTTGATTTCTAGTTGGTCCTTTTTCATATCCGTGAGGGTCTGGTTCATATCCTCAGAGGTCTTATTCATTTCCTTGAGGGTCTCATTCATTTCCTTGTCTCATTCATTTCTTGGTTGGTCTTGTTTATTTCCTCATAGTTCTCATTAAGTTCATCGGCCTTTTCTAGGAGCCTCTTGAAAAGCCTTATAACCATGGTTTTGAACTCTATGTCTTGTCGTCTTTTCTCCTCCATTTCTTTCACACCTGATTTCTTTCCATATCTCTGCATGGTGGCTGCTTTATGTGGTAGATATCCTCTAAGGGTCAGTGGCACAGCCTCCCCAAGTTACTTGAGGTGGGTACTCTTACTGCAATCCTTTATGGATTGTACAGTATTTTTGAATTTAAACCCAGCTTGTTGTTGTTAGCCCTAGGAGGGTTTGACCTCCAGGCCAATTGGCTGTGAAGGGAGACTGTGTTCAGGTTGGATGGGTGGAGTCTCTGAGCTGCGCAGGCAGTCCCAGTGTCAGCTACGTCCTATGCGGCACTCGCACACGCGTGCGGGTCTCTGTTGGATGGGGATGGCTGCAGGCACCTCCAAGAGAAAGCCGCTAGTCTCTTCCCCTTGCCAGACAACTCTGCCTCTCCCCAAATGAGTCTGCACACCCAAAGTCTAGCCCAGGGTTGTAAAATAGATGGTTTCTGGGACCAGGAGACAAGTTTCTAGGGGGCAAGTGGCGGGTTTGTGCGACACTTGCGCGCAAACTTCTTTTCCCAGCTACCTGGTTTCTCCTCAGACTAGGAGACCTCTGCCGTGCCCCGCTTCCAGGGTGCGTCCCCCGGACCTTGGACCTCGCCTGGCACTGGGGAATCTGTGCAGTGGGACGTCTCCATGTACCCCGGATCTCGAACCTCATCTGGCGCTAGGGAATCCGTGTAGTGGGACGTCTCCGCCCTCCTCGTTGGCGAAATCCAGCCGGGGTTGCTGCTCCAGCCCTACAGCCCGCGCGCGTGCACGCGCACGGCCAGGACGGCTCCTAACCTGTTTCCGTCTTCAAGGCTGCACTCCTGCTGCTCCTCTGAGTCTCAGTGTCCCTCCTTTACTCTTATTTGTGGAGTTTTCACTCAGCCAGCTTTCTGGCGATTCTGGGTGCTTGTCTGTTCTGCTGTTATGTTGTAGTTCTTAAATAGTTGCGCGGGGCAGAACAATAGGTGTTTACCTATGCTGCCATCTTGGTTCTCCTCTACAAATTTTATTTTAAAGACAACAAATTTATAAATATATTTTCCAAGTCATACATATATGGGAACATTTTTCTATCAAAGAGTTTATATATTCTTCAATATGTAAAATTATAGAAAATTGGATTTTTGTATAAAATGGTATAAATAAGGTCAACAGTATTTAGAAGGTGTGGTGTCCTGTTTTCTTTAAAAGAGTTTTTTTTTTCCTGATTACAGTTGATATACAATATTATAGGTGTCTCTTTTCTTTTTATCTTAATTTCAAGGCTTTAGAATCTTATTATTTATTTAAACCAGGTGACTATGTTAAACTGATACACACACACATACATTTAAATTTTAAAATAGTATAATTATACCAATTGGTTTATATAAAAATGATTAAACATTATACAAATCACTTAATATACAAAATAATAAAAATACTTAAGCCTACAAAAGTTCAAGGAATCATGCTTTTAAAAACATCCTAAAAGTAAGGAGACATTTTATCCCTTTGAGGCAGAATCTCTGTATTCAACAGAAATCAGACAAGAACAAAGGAAAATAGACTCCTTGTTCTTTCAGATGCCTGGGTGCTCATCATCAATTACTCTTAATAGTGTTTCAAGAATTTTTGTTTGAGGGAAGAGTTACTCTATCCAACTAAATGAAGTAGAAACCTCCCTTAACCATTTTCTTTTTTAAAATTAATTTTTAGTTGGCATATCTTACAAGGAAAACAAATTATAAGTGCCTTTTTAATGGGGGGGTTTTTACTTTTTAAAAAGTCTGGAAGTCATGTACTGAAAATGGATTTCTTAAATCTCATTATGTGCTTAACACACACGCACACAGTGACCATGCTACTTTCAGTTCCTATAATTTATTTTCCAGGTCTTTCACAATATTCTCAGAATTAAAATTATACTTAAACTTTTAAGCACCCATACATATTTATTTAAATTAATGTTTTTCCTTGCCTGTGTAATTCAAGTAAACTCAGGGGATCATTGTATTAGTATTTACAACAAATCTAAAATATTTTACAATAGTAAAAGAACTCATGTTTAAATTTCATAGACACAGCATATTTTGTTTTTATTTTAAACTTATTTCACTTTAAAGCCATATATTTAAAAGTTACTGATATAGGCCTAGAGGTTTATTAATATATTTTATGGAAAATATTCTTTTACTGCCTAAAATATTCTACATGTAGTTGTACTTTCCTGTTCGTTACACTGTAGTTTAAAACTTCTTTATTTATTTTTTTTTAAATAACTTGGTACTTTTTCATTATTTGCATAATTTGACAGCTCTTTCTTAACATGTTGATTTAAAAGTAATATTATCTAGGCATTAAAATATTTATATTTCCCCCTGCTTTAAAATAGAAAGAACTGTGCTGTGGGTATATGATTTGACAATAAACCCAAATGCTAGTACACACACACACACATCACAAACCATCAAAAAATTCCTAAAAGAACTATTAAAAAGTTTAAAAGAACTATTTCAACCCAAATGTGCTATTCTTTTTAGGACATCAAATAAGATATATAAGGCAAGGAAAAGTATGCACCAATAATAAACAATAGTATCTTAAATAAAAAGTTTAACAAATTAGTATGTTAGGTATTCAATATTCAAATAAAATGTAAAAGAAAGTTAGTATTTCATTTTAATGGTTTTAGAGTATTTATGGGAACAATGTAGTAAGTTTAATTTGATTACTTCCTCAATTGTTATTCTTCATTTTTAAAAAATCTGTACAACTAAAACCAAATTCCTTTAAATAGTTTCATTTCTCTGGATTCACATTTCACAATATTTACCTATTTCACAATTTAAGAGCCTGAGAGGCAAGTTTCATTCTCTCGCTCTACCTAAATAAATAGCATACATTTACAATTAGCTATCACATATCATTTTCCATTTTTAAAAAATAAACAAAATACAAATAAATAAAATTATCTTCCCTACTCCCACTGACATTTATGCTTCTGAAAGGAAGAATGAGAGACACTAGGAATATTTTCCATTGATACAAGAAGACAGATGAAGAAAAGTTAAATCCCTATCACTGAGATTTAATGGATTAATAATATTAATAATAAACCACACAAATCCTTCAAATATAAATATTCTGCATTACTTTTGCTTCAGATTTCTTTTCCATAAGAAATACATTTATAATTAAGGGAGAAGAGAAACTGTATTGCTAAGCATAATTAGCTTATAAAATATTAGTCTTTGAATCTAAAGATGTCAGATTAGAGCTAAATCTTCAAACGGCAGTAGTCATCTATTTCATTTTCATAAGTGGTCACATGAAATTTCAAGATCCCTTTAAAAAGTGACAGTAAATTCCTATACATGTTAACTGACTGCAATATTATCATAGATAAATATGATTTGGTTAATAGTTGTGTTAGAGCTGACCTGTTACCATTAATGTAATGGTAAGTTTTATGAATTATGTTTTCTTAACCCATGATTTTTAAAAAATATATATTTTATTGGTTTTTTACAGAGAGGGAGAGGGATAGAGAATTAGAAGCATGAGACAGAAACATCGATCAGCTGCTTCCTGCACACCCCCTACTGGGGATGTGTCCACAACAAGGTACATGCCCTTGACCGGAATCGAACCTGGGACCCTCAGTCCACAGGTCAATGCTCTATCCACTGAATCAAACTGGTTAGGGCTTAACCCATGATTTTTAAAACTGCTGAAATGCTCTTCTTGGGGTTGGTATTAAAATTGGTTCCACAGCCAATATTAAAAACCATAGAGCAAATGTTGCAATAATAATTCCTTGTATAAAAGGGGAATTTATATTAAAATGTATTGTATTTGTGAAGTTATTTTGACATCTAAAACATGTTAATATGTCCTAGTTAATTGTGTTGTGGCAAGCAAGTTAAACTCTATTAACCAGAAATGGGGTTACATAGTAATAATGACAATGTTGTCAGCTGTTTCAGCATCATTGACACTCTCTCTGAAATATGAACTTGTTATTAAGGTCCCAATAACCATGTAATTATTTTCTACAATGTTATCATATTCCATATAGTAAATAACAAGTGAAAGGATATAATAATTCTCATCTTCATGGAAAGTACAACGAATCATAATTCATAATCTTTAAATCTTTCTCCTCTTAAAAAACAGACTAAAAGTTTTCTTAATTGCAAATTTCTACCCATTATTGGAGCTCTTTATAAGTGATTTTCATATAAAAATGTAGAACATTAGGGGAGAACACCAAGATGGCGGCATAAGCAAACACCTATTGTTCTGCCCCGCGCAACGATTTAAGAACTACAACATAACAGCAGAACAGACAAGCACCCAGAATCGCCAGAAAGCTGGCTGAATGAAAACTCCTCTAATAGGAGCAGAGGTGAAACACTGAGACTCAGACCGGCGGGAGCGCAGCCTTTCAGACGGAAACAGGTTAGGAGCCGCCCTGGTTGCGCGCGCAGGCTGGGGCTGGAGCAGCGACCAGCTGGATTTCTCCGAAAGGGAAGGGCGGAGGCGTCCCACTGCCCAGATTTCCCGAGCCGGGCGAGGTCCGAGATCTGGGGGATGCACCCTGGAAGCGGGTCGCAGCAGAGGCTCCTGAACTGCGAGTTTCCGCGAAAGGGTCGCGCAAACCCGCGACTTGCCCCCTGGAAACTTGTCTCCTGGTTCCGGAAACCATCTATTTTACAGCCCTGGGCTAGACTTTTGGTGTGCAGGCACATTTGGGGAAAGGCAGAGTGGTCTGGCAAGGGGAAGCGGCTTTCTCTTGGAGGTGTCTGCAACCATCCCCACCCAACAGAGACCCGTGCGTGTGAGCGCCACATAGGACGCAGCTGCCGCTGCCGCTGCCTGCGCAGCTCAGAGACTCTGCCCATCCAACCTGAACACAGTCTCCTTCACAGCCAATTGGCCTGGAGGTCAAACCCTCCTAGGGCTAACAACAACAAACTGGGTTTAAATTCAAAAACACTGAATACAACCCATAAAGGATTGCAGTAAGAGCACCCACCTCAGGTAAGTGGGGAGGCTGAGCCACTGTCCCTTTGAGGATATCCACCACATAAAGCAGCCACCATGCAGAGACACGGAAAGAAATCAGGTGTGAAAGAAATGGAGGAGAAAAGACGACAAGACATAGAGTTCAAAACCACGGTTATAAGGCTATTCAAGAGGCTCCTACAAAAGGCCGATCAACTTAATGAGAATTACCAGGAAATAAACAAGACCAACCAGGAAATGAATGAGAATTACAAGGAAATGAATGATACTTACAAGGAAATGAATGAGACCCTCAGGGAAATGAACAAGACCTCTGAGGATACGAACCAGACCCTCACAGATAAAAAAAAGGACCAACTAGAAATCAAGCATACACAGACTGAAATAAAAAATAGTACACAAAGTCCTAAAAGCAGTCCAGAGGGCCACAAGAACCAAGTCAAAGATTTGAAATACAAAGAACCAAAATCCACTCAGCTGGAAAAGCAAGAAACAAAAAGAATTCAGATAATTGAAGATAGTGTAAGGGGCCTCTGGGACAACCTCAAGTATGCCAACATCCGAATTATTGGGGTGCCAGAAAAAGAGAGAGAGCAAGTTAATGAAAACCTACTTGAAGAAATAGTGACTGAAAACTTTCCCCACCTGGTGAAAGAAACTACTTAAAAGCCCAAGAAGTATACAGAACCCCAAAATATAGGAATCTAAAGAGGACCACACCAAGACATATCATAATTAAAATGCCAAGAGCAAAAGATAAAGAGAGAATATTAAAAGCAGCAAGAGAAAAACAGTTGGTTACCTACAGGGGAGCACCCATACGATTGTCAGCGGATTTCTCAACAGAAACGATGCAGGCCAGATGGGAGTGGCAAGAAATATTCAAAATAATGAAGAGCAAGAATCTAGAACCAAGATTACTCTATCCAGCAAAGCTACCATTTAGAATTGAGGATCAGATAAAGTGCTTCACAGATAAGAAAAAGCTAAAGGAGTTCATCACCACCAAACCAGTATTATATGAAATGCTGAAAGATATTCTTTAAGAAGAGGAAGAAGAAAAAGGTAAAAATATAAATTATGGACAACAAATACACATCTATCAACAAATGAACATAAAAATCAAGTGAACTGATAGGCTGATGAACAAGATAAACTGGTGACTATAACAGAAACATGGACATAGAGAGGGAATGGACTGACAATTCTTGGGGAGAAAAGTGTTGTTGGAAGTACAGCAAGAGACTGGACAAAAATCTTGCAACAATGGGAGAGGACATTGGGGAGGGGGAGGTGAGGGTGGAGGGTGGGATAGGTACAGGGTGGAGGGAAGATATAGGGGGATAAAAAAGGGAAACAATGTAATTAATAAACTGAACAATTAAAAAAATGTAGAACATTAATTCATTCAATTCAACTGTTAATTCAGTGAAAAAAATACTTTTGAAGTATATTTTGAAAAGAGTTACACACCATCCATTCTATTCTTTGAATTACACTGGACTCAAACACACTCATGAAATGAAGTAAATAAACTCTAGGATAACAAAAAAAAGTAGGGATATTAACTTGTAAGATAAATTATTATGACAGTAGGAAGTAGTTAATAAATTTAAGATGCTGGATTACAAAATACACACACATTTACCAGAAAATAGTGATCAGGACAGTGTTGAGTAACTTTTTCTGAAAATGAAATGTTTTGATGTCCAATTTATGGCATTTATATTATTAAATTAGAGATGATCAATGAAATTTAAATAAAGTAAAAATTAGGGCAAAATTCTAAAATAGTATAAATAGAATACATCACATAAACACATTTCCATAAAGCAAAGCAAAGAAATTTTATTCTGAAAGTAACTTAGAGATTTAGAAATTTTAAGAAGAGATTCTAGAGTTCTGAATCAAGATGGTGACATAGGAGGATCATGAACTCATTTTCTCCCACAAACAAACTAATATACAGCTGCAACCTTTGAAAGAAATCCGGAAACTAGCTGAGTGATTTCTAGTCTGATTTCCTGGCTTTTTGTGACTGCCCCTGAGGATATATCCCTGATAGCCTGACTCTGGTAGCCAGTGGGGCTTGTGTTCATAGGTTCAAGGGATGGTAGCAAACACAAAAACAGTTCTTAGCTAGCTATTTCTACAGTGTTCAGTGCAGAGTGAGCAAACAAAAATGGCCATATTCCGATCTTCCCCTCACAGGAGTATACTTGCATACTTCAAAATTTGCTGCCTGATGACTGTATCTAGATGCCAAGTAATCTACTCCCCTTAGGGACACTGAAGGGTCTCAGCACATCCTCAACAATTGGGAGACACTAAAAACAGACAACAGACAAAAGACAATGGCACAAGACTGAAAGACAACCAAAGAGCTAGGGCAGAGTTGGAGGATAAGGCTCATCTCCTATATTAGGTCACTCCTTAAGAGTGGGAGAAGAGGCTGTTTTATCTAATGCATAGAAACCAACACAGAGAGTGAGTCATAAAAAATGGAAAATGAAAAAACAAAGGAATAAGTTCCAAAAGAAAAACAAGATCGAGCCAAAGATAAAGACCTTAATAAAATGACAATAAGTGACTTATCTTAAGAGTTCAAAATAACGGTCACAAACATGCTCACTGAGGTCAGGAGCACAAAGCATAAAGAGTGAAAATTTCACAAAGATCTACATAATAAAAGATTAACATGCCAATTGACGGTACCTTCGCAAAGCCCACCAGCTAATCAGGAGTGAGTATGTAAATCAACACAGCAAAGACAGTGGGTTAATTTGCATATGCTGGTGCCAAGCTGCCGGGCCTCTGAGCAGTGTAGGAAGGCGGAAAGGCAGCTCTGGCCAGAGCAAAGGCGGTGCTGGCAGCCAGGGAAAGGAAGGCCCATTCTGGCAAGAATCTTCGTGCATCAAGCTTCTAGTAGAAAATATAATAAAGTCCTGCCGAAACCAGTTTGGCTCAGTGGATGGAGCGTCGGACTGCTGACTGAAGGGCCCCAGTTTTGATTCCGGTCAAGGGCATGTACCTTGGTTGCAGGCACATCCCCAGTTGGGGGTGTGCAAGAGGCAGCATAGATAAACACCTGAACAGCTGCTTTGCACAATAATTTCAAAACTACAACTAAAAGACAAAACAGACATCATCCAGAACCACAGGAAAGATGGCTGAGTGGAAATTCTACAACTAGAAGGAAAGAGAAAAGCACACTGAGGCTCACAGAAGCTGCTGAAGGCAGAGGTATGGAGACACACGTGCAAAGAGGACTGGCAACTGAGTACACAGCTGGCTTTCTCAATCGGGAGGGAGACAAAAGCTCCCAACTACTCTGAACTCCAGTTCTGGGCAAGACTCTGGGGAACAAGGCTCATACGGGGAGAAATTGGACTGTCTGGGAGCGGGTGAAATTCGAGGGTGGCTTTCTCTCAGAGGTGCTTGCAGTGATTACCACGAGACACTAAGAACTAGGGGCCTCTTAGGGCAGGGCTGACAGGAAGCCATTGTTGTTTAACCTGCCCTGTGATCCCGCTCCACAAAGCCATAGCTGTTTGTTCTGCCATGAAACTGTGCCCCATCCAAGCTGAGTGCAGAGGCTTTTGCATAGCAGTGACCTGATCCTCTGAATTCTAAACTTACCTAACAAACTGCAACTGAGTCAGTGAGACCCAGAACATCCAAAAGAAGGACCAAGACCCACAATAGCTTGCACTGCTTCACAGCTGGGCCTCATCTGGGCACCACCAAAACCCAAACAAAGAAGAGTTATCTGCAGATCTCTCCCTAGCTTCTGCTGGGTGGCCTCAGGCTGAGGCTAAATTAGCACCTCCTTGGAGATCCAAGAACCAGTGTACCCAGGGGTCAGAATAGGACCATTCATATTACAACTCCTCAGATCCATAAGGGACACACTCAGGGGGCAGACTCAGTGAGCACCAAAGCCCCAATAAACCAAGTCTTGTCTCATAAGAATGTCTCCAGCACAGAAATTCTCCCATCATGGACACAGCTGATCCTCAGCAGCCAATTGGCCTGGAGGTCAATTCCTTCCAATGATACCAATAATAAGACTTAACTACAAAAAGACTGTGCACACAGTCTACAAAGGGGTGCACCAAGAATGTCCACCTCAGGTAACTGGGGAGGCTGAGCCACTGGGCCCTATAGGACACCTAGCACACAAAGCCACTCTATCAACTCAAGAAAGCAGCCAAAATGCAAGGACAAAGAAACAGGTCACAAATGAAAGAACTAGAGGAAAGCAAATGACTGGATATAGAGTTCAAAACCATTATTATAAGGTTTTTCAAAAATTTACTAGAAAAGGCTGATAAATTTAGTGAGACCCTTGAGGATATGAAAAAGGACCAACTAGAAATTAAGCATACACTGACTAAAATAAAGAATAATTTATAGAGATCCAACAGCAGACTAAAGGATCGCAAGAATCAAGTCAAGGATTTGAAATACAAAGAAGCAAAAAACACCCTATTAGAAAAGCAAAAAGAGAAAGGAATCAAAAAATATGAAGGTAGTGTAAGGAGCCTCTGGGACAACTTCAAGCGTACCAACATCTGAAGTATGGGGGTGCCAGAAGAAGAGAGAGAGCAAGATACTGAAAACCTATTTGAAGAAATAATGATAGAAAACTTCCCCCACCTGGTGAAAGAAATAGATTTACAAGTCTAGGAAGCACAAAGAATCCCAAACAAAAGGAATCCAAAGAGGACTACATCAAGACACATCATAATTAAAATGTTAAGAGCAAAAGACAAAGAGAATATTAAAAGCAGCAAGAGAAAAACAGTTGCCGAAACCGGTTTGGCTCAGTGGATAGATCATCGGCCTGCGGACTGAAGGGCCCCAGGTTCGATTTTGGTCAAGGGCATGTACCCTAGCTGTGGGCACATCCCCAGTAGGGGGTGTACAAGAGGCAGCTGATCGATGTTTCTATCTCGTCGATGTTTCTAACTTTCTATCCCTCTCCCTTCCTCTCTGTAAAAAGTCAATTATATATATATATATATATATATATATATATATATATACACACACACACACACACACACACACACACACACACACACACACATATATGTGTGTGTGTGTGTGTGTGTGTGTGTGTGTATATATGAAAAACAGTTAATTACCTACAATACAAAGGAGTATCCATACCACTATCAGCTGATTTCTCAACAGAAACTATGCAGGCCAGACAGGAATGGCAAGAAATATTCAAAGTGATGAATAGCAAGAACCTACAACCATGATTACTCTATCCAGCAAAGCTATCATTTAGAATTGAAGGTCAGATAGAGAGCTTCATAGATAAGAAAAAGTTAAAAGAGTTCATCAACACCAAACCAGTATTATATGAAATGCTGAAAGGTATTCTTTAAGAAGAGGAAGAAGAAAAAGGTAAAGATAAAAATTATGAACAACAAATACATATCTATCAACAAGTGAGTCTAAAACTCAAGTGAATTAAAAATCTGATGAACAGAATAAACTGGTGAATATAATAGAATCAGGGGCATAGAAAGGAAGTGGACTGACAATTCTTGGGGGGAAAGGGGTGTGGGAAGAGACTGGACAAAAATCGTACACCTGTGGATGAGGATGGTGGGGGTTGGTAAGGGCAGAGGGTGGGGTGGGAACCGGGTGGAGGGGAGCTATGGGGGTAAAAAAAGAGGATCAATTGTAATAATATGAACAATAAATATTAAATTTAAAAAAGAAAATGTGAGATGCAGTGATATAACACACACATAGAGTAATATTATCCTATCTAATAAAAGAGTAATATGCAAATTGACCCTACCTCTGACACACCAACAAGCCACACCCACAAGCCAGGTGCACAAACCAATCAGGAGCGAATATGCAAATAAACCCAACCAAGATGACTGTAGCCACTGAGAGCAGGAGGAAGGCTTGGGTTTCCCCAGGAATGAAGGAAGCCAACCTTTGCACCTGCCCTTGCCTGCCCAGGCCTCCACTCAATGCTATAAAGTTTCAATGATAGAAGATAAATAAATTCCAACAAAAATGGCAGCAGACATGGAGCTGGAGAGAGCAGAAAGCTAGGGTTGTCCCCAGGTGATAGAATAAGACAAACTTTCTGCCTGCCCTGGCCTCTGCTTAAGGCTACAAAGTTTCAATTATAGAAAATAAATAAATCCCAACAGAAATGGCTGCAAACACCAAGTGAGCAGGAGGCTTGGCTCCATTCAAGGCTATAAAGTTTCAATTGTAGAAGATAAATAAATCCCAGATACCAGGGTCTCTGCTTGAATCCCTGGGGGGCGTGGCTAGCCTGCAAACCACCACAGGCTCCTGGTCCAGGCTGCCCCACGTCCCAAGGGAACCCCCATCCTGACCCAGGACACCCTGCAGGGCAAACCAGCTGACCCCCACCCATGCACCAGGCCTCTATCCTACCTAACAAAAGAGTAATATGCAGATTGACCATCACTCCAACACACAAGATGGCTGCCCCCATGTGGTCAAAGATGACTGCTCCCATGTGGACAAAAGATGGCCACCACAAGATGGCCAGCAGGGGAGGGCACAGTTGGGAGAAACCAGGCCTGCAAGGGAGGGCAGTTAGTGGTGACCAGGCCAGCAAAGGAGGGAAGTTGGGGACGACCAGGCCTGCAGGGGAGAGCAGTTAGGGGCAAACAGGCTGGCCGGGGAGCATTTAGGCATCAGTTAGGCTGGCAGGAGAGTGGTTAGGGAGTGATCAGGCTGGCAGGCAGAAGAGGTTGGGGGCAATCAGGAAGGCAGGCAGGCAAGCAAGCAGTTGAGAGCCAGCAGTCCCGGTAGGATTGGGCCTAAACAGGCAGTCGGACATCCCTCGAGGGGTCCCAGATTGGAGAGGGTGCAGGCTGGGCTGAGGGAGACCCCCTGTCCCCTCACTACTCCTGTGCACGAATTTCATGCAACGGGCCTCTAGCTCAGCTATAAGAAAAGAGAATCCTGACATTTGCAATAACATGGATGAACCTTGAGGATATTATGATAAGTGAACTAAGCCAGAAAGAGAAAGACAAATACATGATCTCACTTATACTAGTATATGGAATCTGAAAAAAATCCAAACCCAAAGTAATAGACACAGAGAACAGATTGTTGGTTGCCAGTAGCAGAGTGTGGGGGATGGGCAAAACAGGCAAAGTTGGTAAAAATGTACAAATTTCCAGTTATAAGACAAATAAGTTTTGGGGATATAATGCATAATATGTTGACTACAGTTAACAATACTGTATTGTATATTTGCATGTTGCTAAGAGAGTAGATCTTAAAAGTTCTCATCACAAGAAAAATTATAACTGTGTGGTATGGACGTTAACAAAATTTATCATGGTAATTATTTTGTAATACATATGTATGTCCAATCATTACGTTGCACGTCTAAAACTGATAAAATGTTCTATGTCAGCTATATCTAAATTTTTAAAATTTAGCAATTAAAAAAACATAAGAAACTAATGGTACAACCAGTTCACAGATGTGGCAAAAATCAAATATGAGAAATCTGTATACTCCAGTGTGTAATAGACAAAAGTTGGTCTGTCTTTTTCAGACCCCAGCCAGTACACCAACTTTTTAGAGTTGAAGATAATGATGCAGGCCTCGGTGTGCGGCTCAGCTAGAGTCTCGTCTTGATACGCCTTGGCTGTAGCTCTGGCCTCCAGTCAGGGCACACACAACAAACAACCCATGAGTGATAAATCAGTAGAAGAACAAAACGATGTCTCTCTCTCTCTAAAATAAAACAAAATAAATGACTGCAAAAGAGTGTGGACTCTCTAGGTAGAATAATCTAATGCTTGCTTTTGTCACTGTCCAAAAATGGGACTATGATTTTCTTTTCTGTGGGGTACAGAAAAAATAAAGGCCTCAAAGTCATTAACCTAAAGGCGATTGTGCCTGTTGTAGGTTCTATGGCACTTCCTTCACATTAACTCTTTCAAAACTCATGATCAGTAAGATTTTTCACATAAAACTATACTTAAGGAATATATAATCTGGGAACAACACACATTTCAGAGAGTTGTGCTCAAAATATGAGGCTATCAGCTATATCTGGGTCAAAATCAGGATTAAATGGATGTCTGCACATACTGATGTACTAGTTATCAAATTTACGCTGGAGGGATGAGGCAGTAAAAATATTCTTTTAACTGAGGCATGAGGGATATACAGTAAGCTACACATATCTAAAATATACATCTTGATGAAACTTTCAATAAACACACCATGTAACTACTACCAAGATCCAGATATAGAACATTACCAGAACTTCAGAAACCCCACTGGTGGCACTCCTAGTAATTACTCCTTACCCTAAAATAAACACTATCATTGACTTGTATTACACAGATGTAGCTTGCCTATTTTTGAACTTTACATAAATGGAATTAAACAGTAGGTCTTCTTTTATGTCTGGCTTCTGTAGCTCTACATTATGTGCATGTGATTACATGTAGCAATTATGAATTTCTTGCTGTTGCTGTATAGTATTCCATTGCATGAATATACCACACTTTATTTACTGTTGGTGAACATTAGGGCTGTTTCGACTTTGGGGCTATTATGAATAATGCTGCTATGAAATTCTTGTGTAAGTCAGTCTTTTGGCACATCTTCCTGATGTACATAAATTTTCAAATGGAATTACTGTATCATAGGGTATATGTATGTTTACCTTTAGTGGATAGTTCCAAACATTTATCAAAAGTGGTTGTAACACAGATTAGTCTTAATAGTGCTTCCATGTTGACAATTAATAATCTCAATTGAAAAAAAAGTGTAAAGGATTTTCCTATGCTACAGATGGTTCTAATGATTGTGTTTGTGGTGAGCAGCAGTTCTGATAATTCAAATGAAGATTAAATAAATCCAAACATATAAACAAGAGGAAAAGCAAAGCTTTAAGTATTTTAAATGCTGAGTTATGACAAAACTGTATATATTTTTTTCATTCACAGAATCATAGAAGACAAAATTAGAATCTTTTCCCCAAATCAGAATTCTTATTTAAAAGCTATTAAATTCAACTAAATAAAGCTGGTAAACCACTACATGCAAGGTAAAAAAAAAAATACAGAGATAAGGACACAGTGATCCAATAATTCATTCAAAAAATGTTTATCAAGAGTTTATACATGCCAAACACTACCATAGGAGCAGGGGATACAACACTGAGTCAAAATGATAACAACCTAGACCCTCACACAGCTCACATTTTAGTGGGAGAAGAGAAAAATCTATAGAATGAAGGGGCAGAGATGGTGTAATTTTAAATAAGATGGTCATATAAGGCCTGACAGAAAAGGTGACATTTGATTAAAATCCTAAAGGAGGTGAGAAAATAAGCCAGGCTAAAAATTTGGTGAAAGCGAGTTCCAGCAAGTTTATTCCATTGAGAGAGAAATAAATAATACAGGGTGTGTATATGGGTGGTGGGTTGCAACTGTTAAAGAGAAGGGGAAAGAGATGATGAACAACTCATGAAATCTACAATGCAAGGGAGAAAATGAAAAACAAAAATGACGAAATGTTCTTCGTTTTAAAAAAATATTTTTTATTGAATTTTTACAGAGAGGGAGAGAGAGAGAAAGTCAGAAACATTGATGAAAGAGAAACATCGATCAGCTGCCTCTTGCACATCCCCCACTGGGGATGTGTCCACAGCCAAGGTACATGTCCTTGACCGGGATCGAATCTGGGACCTTTTAGTCCGCAGGCCGACGCTCTATCCACTGAGCCAAATCGGTTTTGGTAGATGAAATGTTCTTACAGATACAATACAAATACCAATCTACAGAGTTCTTGGATATCAAAATGATAAGAGTACCGACTGCACTGTCTTCAAACTTCTCTGAGCCAGTTTCTTATCTTTTCTATAAGATGATGATAATACCTATCACCATGACCAGTAAGTGACAAAACTGATTATGGGACAAATTTGTTTAGAGTGAAGTTATATTATTGTCAAAGAGAAAAAGCCTGAAAGCCAAAGGAATAAAGTATCTTGTCAGAATTCCTGATCAGACATGAGGAGGTCAATTTTAATGCCATCTCACAACTTGGGGGATGATAGGCTTTTGTTTGTTTTTAATATAAAAATAGCAACATTTTAATATCAAGAAGGAAGAGGAATGAGGGGAGAAAGGAAATGCATTAAGAATGGAAAATTTATCAAATCTGCCTTGTAGTTTCCACCAACTGGTTTATTAAACACTCCATCACAAGAAGGTAGAGAGAAATAGCTGAGATTACAATACTTGAATGCTAGTGCTTCCTTTCTAATTTTATTTCAATCACAGTTTACATTCAATACTATTTTGTATTAGATTCAGGTATACAGCATTATGGTCAGATAATCAATCATACTTTCCAAAGTGTTCCCGAATTCTAGTTGTTAACATAGTCTTGTCTCCAGAAAGAGGAAATTTTTTAGTTATTTAGACCTGTAATGGTTATCTCACTATTAATCTTAAAACTCACGAATAACTTATTAAACATAAAATATCTCTTGGGTAGTCTAGAAAGAAAGACGATATGGAAGAAGTAAGGTTTTCAGAGGCCTTTTCGGGGCTGACCATCAGTATTTGTTAACATTTTCAATTAAAAAAAAAAAAAGAGAGAGAGAAGTATTTTTGGAAGTTCAGATAAGCATACAGTACTTCCTCCTTTTCATAGTCCAGCCTAACTAAAATTAAAGGCCAAGTAACCAGCATTAAAATTGGCAAGTATCTGCTGCTTCCTTTTCCTCTGTTCATCTCTCTCCCCATTGGAAAGAAACCTAATAGTAATTCTTAGGCAGACAGGCATGTACCCCTGTCAGTGTTGGCCTAGCCGCTACTTGAAAATGAGATGACTCTGTAGCCCAAGAACAACAGTGCTCTAGACACTCAGGGAAAATGTCTGAGTATGCAAGATGTATTAGAAATGACACATACAAGTAATAAAGTTTTCCTTTCTTCTCTTTTTCCGGTCTGAAGTCAGTTATCTCCTCACGTGACCTGCTCATGTCTCACCAGAAAGGCCTTTTACCAAAATCTCAGTTGATGCTGGGGGTGGGGAGAGGAAGGGAAATCAATCCCAATTTTTAGCACTTTATAATAGATTGTATTTTGGTTACAAGTAAGTGATAAATAACATTTATTTCCAGATTCGGACTGGAGTCTAAAAAACAAAAAGCATATGATAAGCTGCTGTGTGTGTAACACAACAAAAATAGTCCAAAGCTTTGGAAACTAAGTCAGTATGGAATTTATAAAACTGTCAGGGACAGGAAACCTAAGAGACTGAAAACAAAGGCTAAAGATAAATGGGATCTTCTCTATTATGAGAAATGTGAGTAGTGGACTTCTTTCCCAGGACAGAACTAGTTCTACTTAATAAATTTATAAATAGCCCTGGAAAAAGGAGCAGAGAGTTTAAGTTCCAAATATGCAGTTGAAATGAGAAGTGCCAAATTTATGACAATAAATTGGCAGGTAAATTTCAAAGTGGACAAGAGTAAGATAACACATTTAGGGAAAATGTATTTAAATATAAAATAATGAGTTATAAAAGTTTTGAGATAGGAATAAAGAAAAGGGAAATGGAAGCAGTCTCCCAAGTAAACAGCTTAGTGAAGTAAACAACTTATTAAAAACATTAGCAAATCAGAACTATAGTTGTAGAAATCTAAAAAACGTGAGTATAGTAACTGCCCTGGAAAATGATGTGCAGTTTTGATAACTTCATGGTAGAAGTATATAGAAGAATTAGATAAACATTTCTGAAAAAAAATATTAAAGTACTCTAAGTGTTTGGGGGCTGTTAGATATAAAAAGTATATGGTCACATTCTCTAGCATGGGAAATCTGTAGAGTTAAAAAAGAGGAAAGGGGAACTGTTAAAAAAATCTTACAAGAGACAAATTTAAGCAAATGGAAGCACTGCTTTAAACAATAGGCTATGAATTTTATGATGTTGTTATTTCAAGAAGTAGTAAAAATACAAATGTTTACAAGTTTAGATAATTTGATGCAGATTTATATTGAGGAAAAGGGTCAAGGAATCTGGAACATATGTCTACTTTTGAGGGGAGCACTGGATTAATTATCATTCCCACTTCCTGATCCACTATATACTGCTTTAGTTTAAAAGCATGACAGCTTGCCCTGGCGTAATTCAGTGGTTAGATCATGGGACAGAGCACTGAAGGACCTCAAGTTCAATTCCTAGTCAAGGGCAGGTACGTGGGTTGCAGGTTTGATCCCCGCCCTGATGGGAGGCAACCAATCAATGTGTCTCTTTCACATTACTGTTTCTTTCTCTCTCCAATCCTCTACCCCAAATTAGTGGGGAAAATATCCTCCAGTAAAGATCAACAACAACAATAAAATACAACAAAAGAAAACAAACAAAAACATGACAGGTTATGTTTTTCCTTTGTAAGGACCAAGACAGAAAAATGGGACGAACACTCTACCAAGAGAAATTTCCTTAAATATTCAGCAAGAGAACTACAGATCTATTATTACAAACCACACACTAATTTCTATCTAATTAGAAACAAAAACTTCTGTAATATGAAATGAACATAATGGTAACCCTGACATCCATGTCTTACAAGAAACTCCGGTCTTGGCCAGGACCCTGGAGCACTCAGCAGTTATAGGAGAATGTGGGTTTATATTTAGTGTGTTAACTGATTTGCAAACTCATGAGCAAAATCACAGCATACATAATCTGTCGGTCCAAGTTTCAATGAAAGAGCCCTTTCTAAAGGCATTTTACAAAAGGTGTTTGAAACATAAACCTGAAAAAAAAATCTTTAAATTAGTTTAACAAAGGTAACCTAATCCTTACCCCCTGTTTCTCCCTCCCATATCTGTAAGCAGGTGTGCAAACGAAAAGAAAAAAGCAGACATAAGCGAAAACTATATTCTATCCAATGCCAAAGCAAACTAACAAGAAAAACAAACATTTATTATTTACTGAGTTTTGTTAAAGGCCAAGCTATATTAACCTCTTTTTCCCCTTCAGCTTAAAATAATCTAAGTTCAATTAGAATAACTTCATTGAAATAATTTTTTCTATTTTAATTTGATCATTGAGAGTTAGAGCACTGCTAGAATATAAAAAACTTCAACTTCCATTACTTTGTATTCTTTCCTGTGAGTAATAACTAAATAAAAAATTTCCCCACGTTCTTTCATTTAAAATTATTTTGTTACAAAAAAATTAGACAAATAAAAATCATTTTTAGAAAAAAATTATTTTTAGGAGGTTGGATTTAAAAGCATTCATTAAATTTATTTTTTTAAAAAAAGTTTTATTAACTTCAGAAAGGAAGGGAGAGGGAGAAAAAGCTAGAAACATCCATGACGAGAATCGCTGGTCGGCTGCCTCTGCACGTCTCCTCCTGGGGACTGAGCCTGCACCCAGGCATGCGCCCGACGGGAACTGAACAGTGACCTCCTGGTTCATAGGTCGATGCTCAACCACTGAGCCAGGTCAGCCGGGCCATTAAATTAATTATTTAAATAAAAGCCTGCTGAGCCGAGACCGGTTTGGCTCAGTGGATAGAGCGTCGGACTGAGGACTGAAGGGTCCCGGGTTCGATTCCGGTCAAGGGCATGTACCTTGGCTGCGGGCACATCCCCGGTAGGGGGGTGCAAGAGGCAGCTGATCGATGTTTCTCTCTCATCGATGTTTCTGACTTTCTATCCCTCTCCCTTCCGCTCTGTAAAAAATCAATAAAATATATATTAAAAAAAAAAAAAAAGTCTGCTGAGCCGAAACCAGTTTGGCTCAGTGGATAGAGCGTCAGCCTATGGACTGAAGGGTCCTGGGTTTGATACTGGTCAAGGGCATGTGCCTTGGCTGCGGGCATATCCCCAGTGGGGGTGTATGCAGGAGGCGGCTGATCGATATTTCTCTCTCATTGATGTTTCTGACTTTCTATCCCTCTCCTTTCCTCTCTGTAAAAAACCTGCCAAGATGAATACAGAAATGCACAACTAAAAACAAATGGATTCAGAAATGTACAATGAATAGGTAATTTTCCAGAGACCATTCAATAGCTTGCATCAAGTTATATCTCTCTGTCCTGTTCAGTTAGTTACTATTATAAGAATGGGTTAAAGAAATAGAGAAGAGCCAGAAAACGAAGAACAATAAAAAATCTGAAAGATTTTATTTTTAAAAAAAATTATTGACTGGCCCTGACTGGTTTGGCTCAGTGGATAGAGTGCTGGCCTGTGGACTGAAGGGTCCCAGATTCAATTCCGGTCAAGGGCATGTAACTTGGCTGCAGGCACATCCCCAGTAGGGAGTGTGCAAGAGGCAGCTCTGCATCAATGTTTCTCTCTCATCGATGTTTCTGACTATCCCTCTCCCGTCCTCTCTGTAAAAAATCAATAAAACATATAAAAAAAATTACTTATTGATTTGAGAGGGGAGCAGGGAGGAGAACAGTGGGAGAGGGAGAGGGAGAGAAAGAGAGAAATTTGTTGTTCCACCTATTTATGCATTCACTGGTTGATTCTTGTATGTGCCCAGACCGGAGACTGAATATGCAATGGGACTGATGCTCTAACCAGTTGAGCCACCTGGTCAGGGAAAAGAATTTAAATAAAGTAAAAGTTTCCTGAGAAAGCAAATAAAATGAGGCATTAAGAATTCCACCATGAATCCCACTAAGTGTGTTCAGAGATTACAAGTGTGTGTCATGTGTGATAGAGAGCACGCTGACTCCTGGCGGCCCTATGGACGAGTGACATCCACAATGTCCTGTCCTTAGCAGACAGCCCTGGTCAGCTCCTGCAGACGCATGCCTATGGCTCCTTTTATGGACTACAACTACAGAATTACTTTAAATGCTACCTTTTCTTGTGGATCCAAATGCAAGTAAGTGACTTGCATGTACCAAAGCAACTCTGCTAGTTAGTCGCAATATCCTGCAACAGAATCCTTCAAAAGAGACCACTGAAAATTGCTTAATCTTGATGGTACTTTGTGGTAAAATCATGAGCCAGTTCAAAAGAAGAAAAGGCCTGCCTTTTCAAAAACTAAATGCTGTTGGGTGTGGCTGGATGATTCTGAAAAGAGAAACTACAATAAGCCTTGGCCTTTGAATGATTTAAAAATGTGTTTAAGGTGTCTGTGATGCTCATTAAGGCAACGTTTATCAGTTAACCCTTTGCAAACAAGCAAGAGATCATGAGAGCAGGAAGCTTTTCTGTGGAACTCCTGACACAACACAAACCATAGCAAAGCTTAATGCAAACCCTCTAGAGTCCACGTTGACAAATTCTTTAACAAGCCCTGTGGTTACAGGGAAGCTGGTTTCACTCTGACTCACTCCCACTCAAATAGTTTACTGGAAATGAAGGGGAGGGGGAATTTTCAGAGAAGTCATGTGATGGCCAGACAAACCACAGCCAGCAAAGGTTCAACAGAGTGAAAAACAGGTCCCAGCAACAACTGACACCCCGAGTGTTCAAATGGCCCTAAACTCTATGAGAACGAGTCCTGGTGGGTTTCAGATCATCCACACCAGGGACTCCTTCATAAATCTCTGTGTGTAAAGGAACAGAAACTTCACAAGGGGAAAAACCAGCAGGCACTGACACGGTGTGGGCAGCTACACACACTTCATAGGAAAATGTGCTTACCAGAGAATAGCATCAAAGGAACGTTACAGCACTTAAGTGAGTGTATAAATAATCATTATTAAATGCTTTCCCATAGTCTCTAAACTCAAATGATCAAACAGATATTCTATCATCAAAAGAATGTCAAAAGAACCTTTAATTATCCCCATGTATGAGGGGGTTATTCACTGGGTAACGCATAAAAAGAAAATGCACTGACCATAAGAATGAGAACTACCATTGCAATGACCAAACTTTATTTTGGTGTTACATGTTTTCATTAATAAAGGAATGTAAATAACTTGACATTTCTAAACAGGATAAAAATTCTAGTAAGCTAATAAAAATTTTGTGGCCTTAAATATATTTAACACAAATTAGTAAGCAAAAAGTTAGTATTTAAACTTAATTGGGATTTAGCTTCAATAAATCAGACAAGTGGAAAGTTTTAGTTATTATTTTTTAACCCTAACTTGAGGTTATGTTTTTTTAAAAATATACTTTTATTGATTTCAGGGGGAAAGAGAGAGGGAGAGAGACAGAAACATCAATGATGAGAGAGGATCACTGATCAGCTGCCTCCTTCATGCCCCCTACTGAGGATCAAGCCCACAATCCAGGCATGTGCCCTTGATAGGAAACGAACATTCAGTCCGCAGGTCAACACTCTACCCAGTGAGCCAAACTGGCTAGGGCTGAGGGTATGTTTATATTAACTTTTAGAGACAGAAAGAAATGTCAGTGTGAGAAACATACATTGGTTACTTCCTGTATGTGCCCCCACTGGGAATCAAACCTGTAACCTTTTGTGTATGGAACGACGCTCCAATCAACTGCAGGGAACAAGTTTTAATTAATTAAAATACCTCAGCCCTAAGAAAAGCTAAAGAAATGTTCCCTTAAAATAAGATTAAATTCAGAAACTACAAAATAGCCTTTGAGGAAATACTTAACAGACCCATGAATTATATATACTTAAGAGAAAGACTAGCAAGTCACAATATAAGTGTGGAGGAAAAAATTGCATTCTTTTAAAAAAACGTTTTAAGAAATTTTAATTTCTGACTTAATTCTCAATTTTCTATATTTATAGAAATAATGTTAATCAACATGGCACTGGCCCAGGCCAGTATGGCTCAGTTGGTTGAGCATCCTCCCATGCACCAAAAGGTCAGTGGTTTGATTCCATGCCCAGGTTGCCTGGTTCTATCCTGGTAGAGGGTGCAGGAGGCAGCCGATTATTTCCCTCCTTCTCCCTTCTCTTTCTAAAAATAATTTTTACAAATATTAAAAACAGCATGGTACTGTCACCAGAAAGGGGATCTGGCCCTTAGTGGGTCTGCCCAGGGCCAGCTTGTAGTGTGTGGGTTCGTGAGTTCATGCAACAAAAACTTCACATCACAAGTGCAGATGAATTTTAGAGGACGCTTATTAAAGCCGGGGTCAGTGGAACAAGAAAGAGTTGGTGAAATCAGCCTAGGCTGGTCTGCTTTGGCTCACTAAGAAGCAAGAGAAAAGGGGGTATTGGGGATAGGATCAGGGGTTTTTCCAAGGACAACCTGACACTGCCCATTGCTGCCCTGGTTTTGAAGTATGGTAGCAATCGTCGCAGGTAGAAACTGCTGTTTGGGTTCTGTACTTATTTTCTTGCTAAAACAACAGAAAGTTATTTTGATTTGCTGAACTTACGTATGATTAAATGCTCCATTGATGATGGTTTGAATATGAAAGGGCAGAGCGGGACTGCAAGGACAGCTGCCACTCACTCGGCGGCCACCATGTGGGTGGCGGGATGTGTAGGCTTACCTGGGGGCTGCCATCTTGAAATCACAAAGACCAACCCCTCCCTTTGAGTTAGCCAATCGCGAAAGACTGTGCGCTTGAGCTCCAATCAAGAGCAAAGGATAGGACAGGTCATATGTGTTAGGGATTATTTGCATCACTAGCCCAGCCCTCACCCAACCAATTGGAATCGGCCAACTCAATGGTTCGTGTCTGGCCCCACCTCCCTATAAAATTGCCATGTTGCTGGAAATCACTCTCCCGCTTCCTGCCATGGCGACGGTGGAGCTAGGAGAGCCAAGCCTGGGCTTGAATAAAGTTCCTTTTGCTCTTGCATCGGTATCGGCTCCCTGGTGGTCTCTAGGGATCTTGAAATCTGGGCATAACAAATGTCCCATTGACTGTGATCTACTGGTCATGGAAGCACATTCCTCTGGGAACCAGGACAGGGCAATTATCATAAATTGTCTCAGTAGCTACAGATAACTGAGTTTCAGTTGACTCAGTGATCCCGGAATCAGAACATACCCTAAATTGCCTCAGTAGCTACAGATAGTGCATTCCTATTGACTCAGTGATCCCAGAATCTGGACAGCACAATCATTCTAAATTGCCCAGGTGGTCCCAGATAATGTGTTTCTGTTGATTCAGTGATTCTTAGATACTTTAGGTAACTAACTTGCTCAATTTTCGCTTCTGTAAAAAATGCTTTTCGCGAAACAGGTTCCTCATTCCAGACTCAAAGATTTGGTCGATACCTTTGTGATGTTCTGCCCATATAAGCCAGATGTGTCAAGCTGTTCGGTGCTGTGAGGTCTGGAGTGCTTTTGCTCCAGACCTCGTATGCCGCCGGCTTTTAATAAATGACTCCATAATTTGACTTTTTTGAGGTGTCCTTTGTAAGATGGAGATACACTACAACAGTTGTAAGCCTTGTAGAGTCCCTTAGAGTTTAGGAGACATATGCCTGTGAGGGAAGAAGAGGGGAAGAGGAAGGAGAAAAGGGCAGGCGTCCTCCCAGGAGAACATATTCACCAATGATACATATAAGGGGTTAATACCCCAAATTTACTAGTATAAGGAACTTACAAAACTCAAGACTGAAACAATACAATTTAAAAAATGGGCAAGGACCTAACTAGACACTTCTCCAAAGAGGACATACAGATGGCCAAGAGATATATGAAAAAAAATGCTCAACAACTCTAATCATTAGAGAGATGCAAATTAAAACCACAATAAGATCACTTCACACTCCTCAGAATGGCTGTCATCAATAAATCAACAAACAAGAGCTGGCAAGGATGTGGAGAAAAGGGGACCCTCCTGCACTGTTGGTGGATGACCTGGAGAGTATGCTATGTGAAATAAGTCATTCAGAGAAAAACAAATAGCATATAACTTCACTTACTGGTATATATGGAATCTAATGAACAAAACAAACTAACAAAATAGAAACAGACTGAGAGCTGTCAGAGGGGAGGAGGGTTGGGGGCTGGTTGAAAAAGGTGCAGGGGTTAACAAAAAACAAACTCATAGTCACAGACAACAGTAATGTGGCTACCAGAGGGAATGGTAAGTGGAGGAATTAGAAGAGGGTAAAGGGGGAATAAATGATGATGGAAGATCTGACTTGGGGTGATGAACATACAATAAATATACAGATGATATATCATAGAATTATACACCTGAAACCTATATAATTTTATTAACCAATGTCAACTCAATAAGTTCAATAAAAAAAATCCAGAAACTATTAAATAGCCTTTGAGGAAATACTTAACAGCCTCATGATTTATACTCAAAAGAAAGACAAAATAGTCAATACAAATATAGAGGAATAATCTGCATTTTCTAAACCTTTCAAAAATATTTTTTTTATCCTCACTTGAGGCAACGATCAGTTGACTCCCATATGCGACCCCAACAGGGAATCAAACTGAAACCTAAGTATGTGCCCTGATCAGAATGGAACCCAAAACCTGTGTTTCAAGTTGGAGGTACAGGACGACACTCCAACCAACTGAGCCATCTGGTCAGGGCGAAATCAATTTCTTATTTGACTTAATTCTTAATTTCCTATATTGATAGAAATAATAAGAAACAGTTTCATACAGTCAGCAACCTACCATTTTGTAAAAAAAAGAATCCAAGTAGCGAGGTCACTTGGACAGAGAGCATTTAGGAAAGCACACTTATTCAAACCATATTCTTCCAAGTAAATGTGTACGACATTCTTACTCTATTGTGTAAGCTTTAAACACAAAAACCAGTTACCTCCATGATTCTGTTCCCCATTACTTCAATACTGGCTGGCCTAATATTTTAGAATACAACAAACAAATAAATTATTTTTCAAACTCTTTTGTTCCTAATGCCTTTAATTTTTCCTTTCCTTTGGTTCTGCAGCGTAAAGAATAAACAAGTTATCATAGGAACCGTCTTCATTTGTTTCTAAAGTATAAAATTTTACAAATGTTTACTGGATGTGAATTAAAAATTATGTCATTTGTGTATGTCTTCTAATTTACCTTTAATGCTTGCTCTAAGATGACTGTTAAACTAAAAGATGCAAACTGCTTAATCTTTCTTCTTTAAAAAAGATTTTTTTTTTTTTTTTGATTTTAGAAAGGAAGGGAGAGGGAAAGAGAAACATCAATGATGAGACAGAATCATTGATTGGCTGCCTCCTGCACGCCCCTTTCTGGAGAACAAGCCCGCAACCCAGGCATGTGATCTTGACTGGAATCGAACCCAGGATGATCCTTCAGTCCACAGGCAGATACTATCCAATGCCCAAACCAGCCAGGGCTTCTTGGTTTTTAAATTTATCTTTATTGTTGAAAGTCTTAGAGATGTCCCCTTTGTTTTTTCCCCCCACTGACCCCTTCCACCCAATCTTTCTTCTTAATGATCTGAAATCTCAATAATTTCTATGTTTACTACACTTTTACATTTTATTTTGCAGTAGAGTAATATGACGAGAACATATTTCATGTAATGCTACATTTTCTCTCTTACTTGATATTTCTTAGTTTATTCCAAGTATCTACCTCATGGGTAGTGTGTGCAAGACCAGGCAGGCATTGCTGAAAATGCACGCATTTTTCGGGCCTCCCCTTAAAGAGCTTACAGACTCCTGGGAGAGATAAGAGAAGTTCATACTTTTAAAATAAAGTAGCAAGTGATAAGTACACAGAAAGATAAAGCAAGAGACAATTTCCAGGGATTGGAAAGACTTTTTAGGCAGCCAAGTTCTATGACCAGAGGTAGTTTTCAGGAAAAAAAAAAAAAAAAAAAAAGAAAGAAAAAAGAAAGACTAGTTAAGAAGAGACTGGAAGTCGCTGGAAGTGTTCAGGGACCTAGTAATTAAGGTTTGAACCAGGAGTGGGAAGAGAAAGGAGAAGACATTTCACATCCATGTTTCTCTCTCTCTCCCCCCTTCTTCCTCTCTTTCTAAAATCAATAAAAACATATCCTTAAATGAGGATTAAAAAATAAAAATAATGACTAGATAAGGGAGGTAAGAAGGGAGTCAAATGACCTAACTTTTACAAATGATGCTAGAATTGCTGAAAGTCATAGGAAACTACATTCATTCATGTCTACCTCCCACAGACATCTAGTGAAAACATGACAAAGCCAAGAGCAAAAGGACATCAGCTTGGTGGAAAAATACTGCCTAATCTCAATACTGAACTCATGAAAATAAATTAGGTAGCAAAAGGAATCAGAATTTAAGTAAATGTATTAATCTTCCCCTCCCCTCAAAATATCTATAGTACAAAATCCAACTATCAGTCAACACTGGAATTTAAGCAAATACTTAGCTTTAAAATTGTTACCTAGTAACAACTTCCTAGTAAAAGCATACACCCTTTATCCTAGTTGGAGAGCACATGGTAAAGCAATGAGAGCCAAGTATTTTTTTTTTCCACTCTTCCTGCTGATAAACTTATTCTACCAAAGGAATAAAAAACACATTTTCTACCTAAGTCTCAAGCGATCTAAAAATTCAAATATCCATTCATAATTAATCATTTTACTTACTTTGCTGTTTTAGTTATTGCTACCTTCTCTATATTTTATTGCTCCCATCAAATTAGGGAGTTTACAGAATACATGTATCTATGAGGAAATTCCAACACCAAAGTTAGATTAACTTTTGGGTCTTTGTGAAAACTGATCACTGTAAGAACTTTTAAATCGCAATCAATAGTATATAACTAGAAAGATGTCAGTAAGCCTGGTCAGCATGGCTCAGTGGTTGAGCACCAATCTATGAGGCAGGAGGTCCCAGTTTGGTTTCCGGGGTCAGGGCACATGCCGGGGTGTGGGCTTGATCCCCAGTGTGGGGGGTGCAGGAGGCAGCCAATCAGTGATTCTCTCTCCTCATTGTTGTTTCTCTCTCTCTCTCTCCCTCTCCCTTCTTCTCTGAAATGAATAAAAATATATATTTTAAAAAGATGTCAGTCGCCGAGACCGGTTTGGCTCAGTGGATAGAGCGTTGGACTGAGGACTGAAAGGTCCCGGGTTCGATTCTGGTCAAGGGCATGTATCTTGGCTGTGGGGACATCCCCAGTAGGGGGCGTGCAGGAGGCGGCTGATAGATGTTTCTCTCTCATCGATGTTTCTGACTTTCTATCCTTCTCCCTTCCGCTCTGTAAAAAATCAATAAAATATTTAAAAAAAAAAGATGTCAGTCAAATTATAGCTTACAAATAAAACCTAATAGCTTAAAAAAATACAATTAATAACTATTTATAAAGAAATAATACACAATTTATAACAATAAAATGTAAGTAAAAACTAAATTAAATCACTGGGAAAGCAATGATGGAATATACAAATAGCTAATTAATTGAAAAAGAGAAAGTTAAGTCCCTAGATTATACTGTAGGTAAAATACTGTAATAGATTAAAGATTTAACAATCTATATATATAAAAGTCAAGCAATTGGAATGATGGAACAACCGGTCATTATGATGTATACTGCAGCAACCAACTGCCCCCAGTTGGGTCCCCCACCCTGATAGGGAGCGGACTTGGCCGGGAAACCTCATGCATCCCCTCCCCCATGCCAACCCATCTGATAGGGGCCAGCCAGACCCCACCCATGCACCTATTTGTGCACCAGGCCTCTAGTAAAATAATTAAGTCATAAAAATACTAAAAGAAAATAGAGTTAAATATTTACTACATAATTGTAAGGGTTCAGGAAGATAATTTTACGAATTATTCTAAAAGAAAAAGTCTAAGATATTGATATTAAAAATGTAAATTTCTCTAATCTATAAAACAAAGCACAATAAACAACATGAGGAAAATGTTGACAGCATATGACAAAAAGAGATCTTCTTAAAAATGTCAATTAATAAGAAAATGAAAAATATACTAAATATAAAAAATTGATAAATGAACCAGTTAAAGTTTTTTCTTTTTTTAATCTGTATTTTTAACATTTTATACAAGAAACATACTTTGTAATAAAAAGCAAAGATGTAGAAAATATTTGATGGCACTGAAAAATGTTCACAGAATGACTTTATATTTAAAACAAGTCACAGAACAATAAATAGAATATGACTAACTGTTATAAATATTTATAGAGAAAAAGACTTAAGAATGGAGGGATTAATTTTAAGTAGATATATTTACAGTTGTCTACAATGAGCTGTGTCACTTCATAATAAGAGCACAATCTTAAAAATCAGTATCAAATGTCTATTATATGTAGGGAGGGGGGAAACTTGAGTCTAATATGTATGGTATGATCCTAGTTTTTATTTTAAAAAGTTATAAATGCAAAGAAAACAGCTTAGAATTAGAGGATCATCATCCTACTTTGGGGATTAGGTGTGTGGGTTTTAACTTTTAACTTTTAATACTTCTAGAATGCTTCAATCTTATTATCACAGACACTTATGTAATTTAAGAGATGAAAATCTGGAAAATATAACAGAAGCAAAGAACCTAAGATTAAACTTTTTTTTTTTTTTAACGATACCTGATTTAAAAAGAAAATAACAAAAAATTCTCTTAAACTGTTATACATTTACTAGAGGCCTGGCGCACAACATTCATACATGGATAGAGTCTCTAGACCTGGCCAGCAATCAGGGCCAATTGGGGCCTTCCTTCATTCCATGCCACCCCCTGGTGGTCAGCATATGTCATAGTGAGCAACAAAATTCCTGTCTCCTGGTCAAACTCCCATGGGGATACTTTGCATATTAGCCTTTGATATATATAGATTTGCATTGTGAAAACCTTAAAAACAAAACAAAATTTTTATAGCAGTGTATTAAAACAGCTGAAGTATAATAGATCTTGTTTGGATATAGTAATCGTCCACAACATTAGCCAAAGCAAATAAAACCAAAAAGCTTATTTTGTCAAACTGTAGTAGTAAGGAACTCTACTTTGAATAAAGAATTAAAACATTAGTATTCTCTGAGATCATTTTTAATATGAAAAACTGGCAACAGTCCCCTCCTCTATTTTTACTTGAAATATAGAAAATAGTAACATGAACTGTCTCTTTGATGCAACTAGCATTAATTATACTTGAGAATAATATATATATATGAACCTGCAGTGGAAGATATGGAAGAGAAGCAAAGTTATTTGTACTACTGAACTCCAAAAAGATCTTTAGCAGAACTTCAGAAGAGACCGGGATAAGGCTGAAAACAAGGAGACTTTATAAAAACCAGACTCCTAGGTTCCACTCCTACTTAGCACAGCCAACCTCCTCCCGTCACCCCATGGAAGACATCAGGTAATGTCTAGAGACAAGGTATAGCCTCCAGACAGAGTGAACCAAAGGCTCTGGGCCCAGGACGTGTGTGTACAGGCACCCACAGAATGGTCACGAAGCAGGGTGAGTGAAAACTGACACAGTCCTGCAAATGGAGAGCTCTAACTCCCACTCCACAGCCTCCCTTCAGAATGTTAGCTGAAAGAATACCCCAAAGAAAGATCTTCAGGAACTAATACATGGAGGTTTTAATAAACAAGGAAGCCTGACTCTCCTACTCCTTGCCTCCACACAGCTGCCATTTAGCTTTCATGTGCTTTATCCTTACATATAAACCAAAGAACAAGAATCACCAGACTTTGAGGAAAGCTTCTGAGTTCTGGTTCTAACTCTATTTCTAACCACATAAAAATAGGGAGGAAACATCTTCCAGATTTGCAGTTGTCTATAAAATTAAAAGAGTACATTTTCCATGCTACTTCAGAGTAAACACAGGATCAAATCTAGAATTTAAAAAGCATTAAAAATACTTAAAAGTTGTCTGGATTAGAAATAATTTTTAGCCTTAATAGAAGCATTATGTGAGAGAGGCAGAATATGTTTTGACACATAAGGTATAAAGCAGATACCAGGACACTTTTCCACTCAGAGCAGATGTTCATAGCTCTGATTAATTTGCTTTATATTTAGATACTAGAAGCCTGGTGCACAGATTCGTGTACCGGTGGGGTCTCTCGGCATGGCTTGTGGGGACTGGGCTGAAACTGGCAGTCCAACACCATCTGCTGCACCTGCCTGCTGCTCCCATTCATCCCGGCCCTGTTGCATCTGCCCCGGGCTCACTCCCAGTCAGTCCTGATTGGGAGAGTCTCATGTCACTGGGGTGAGCGCCAGTTGTAAGCCCTGTGTCTGGCACTCCTGCATTGAGCATCTGCCCCCTGGTGGTCAGTGCACGTCACAGCAACTGGTTAACTGGTTGCTTAGGCTTTTATATATATATATAGGGGCCCATGGTATGAAACTCATGCATGGGAGCGGAGGGAGGTGTCCCTGGGCCAGCCTATACCCTCTCCAACCTAGGACCCCTCTCACAATCTAGGACTGCGGGCTCCCAACTGTTCACCTGCCTGACTTCCTGATTGCCCCTAACCACTTCTGCCTGCCAGCCTGATCACCCCCTAAAACTCCCCTGACAGCCTTATTGATGCCTAACTGCTCCCCTGCCAGCCTGTTTGCCCCTAACTGCCCTCCCCTGCAGGCTTGGTCACCCCTAACTGCCCTCCCCAGCAGGCTTGATTGCCCTCAACTGCCCTCCCTTGCAGGCCTGGTCCCTCCCAACTGCCCTTCCCTGCTGGTCATTTTGTGTTGGCTTTGTTGTGTCCACATGGGGACAGGACCTTTGACAACATGGGGGCAGCCATCTTGTGTGTTGGAGTGATGGTTAATCTGCATATTACTCTTTTATTAGATAGTATAGAGACCTGGTGCATGGGTAGGGGCCAGCTGGTTTGCCCTGAAGGCTGTCCCAGAACAGGGTGGGGGTTCCCTTGGGGCATGGGGCGGACTGGGTGAGGGGCCTATGGTGGTTTTTAGGCTGGCCATTGCCCCACATGTCACCCAAGCAGAGGCCCCGTTATCTGGGATTTACTTATCTTCTACAATTGAAACTTTGTAGCCTGGAGCAGAGTCAAGCCTTCTGCTTGCTCAGTGGCTGCAGCTATCTTGGTTGGGCCTATTTGAATAATCGCTCTTGATGGGCTTGTGTGCGTGGTTTATGGGTGTGGCTTATGGGTGCAGCAGAGGCATGGTCAATATGCATATTACTCTTTTATTAGATAGGACTTTATAGTCATATTTGAACATTTGTTTTCACTTAAAAACTATAACTCTTTTTGATTGATTTTTCCACTTAAAACTTTTTTTAAAAAGTCCACCTGTCATTAAAATAGGTTTCCATCCTTCATGGAAATGGTATCTTGGCTCTCAGATTTCACTGAAATGAACATATGAACTCATTCCTCCTCAAAAACTGTGTGGGCACTTATGTGGACATACATACTTAAAAACACATGACAACAAAACAGTTTTTTAAACAACTTCAGAGACTGATGAACAAATCTGAGGAGAGCGATGTATTTTATTTACAGTCTTTCAAATATCTTTTTTTTATGTCTTTTTATTTACTTCTATTTTGATTTCTGTTGTCATCCCTAAGATGGATACTCAGTTAATAATATTCTTAGGAATTTTCCTGAAAAAGATTAGAATACCTATTTTGTAACATTAAAATACAGGCTGATATATGTTTGCACTCAAATGTAAAAAGCCTTTTCCTTGCTCACCGATAAAGGATAACTTTCTCTGAATTGTTCTTTCTTATTGTGAGATTCCAAATAATTTCATCTAAACATAGTAAACTATGTTGATCTTACTTTCAAAATATTAATTCGGTTCTACTATTTTGGACTCAGCCTCTTTGTCCTGCTTATTTACTCAATGGTCTGCTTAGTAAAACAGCAGGTCCTTGAATAAGATCATTTTCCTCAAAATTATTTCATTATTTGTCATTTTGTTAAAGTTGCAGACCTAATGACTATGTTAAATGAGAACTTACTATACTTACAAACTCATAACAGACAAAGAATGTTTCAGCTCCTTAACCTCACTGACAACATGAAATTACTCTGATTTTCTAGCAAGGTGTTTTAACTGAGTCTGTGTTGTCTTGTTGACGCTTTCTATATTTCCCTATTCTAAAATCAAGATGACAATCACTTGTTTATTTCATCATTTCTGAATGTTCTATCCCAGTGGTTGGCAAACTTATTAGTCAACAGAACCAAATATGAACAGTACAACGATTGAAATTTCTTTTGAGAGCCAAATTTTTTAAACTTAAACTTCTTCCGATGCCACTTCTTCAAAACAGACTCGCCCAGGCCGTGGTATTTTGTGGAAGAGCCACACTCAAGGGGCCAAAGAGCCGCATGTGGCTCGCGATCCGCAGTTTGCCGACCACTGTTCTATTCCAAACCATATATAATTTTGTTTTCACACTGGCGGTCTTCTTCAAGGAAACTATTGACAACTTCATCTTAATCATAAACTCTTTAGGGATAATTAAAGTATTCTATTTATTCCCTCCCCTCCTTTCTCATTGTTCTTACTTGAGCAGCCTCTGCATGCTCCAGCATCTCTTCGAATTCCTGATACTCTTCATCATCTGGTTCAGCACCTGAGAGTCGAGCTGCTCTGGCCATGAAATATGGAGGCAACTCTCCAATTGCTGTACCGACACCCTATGTCAAAAACCAAAACAATCACATAAGACTCTGTTCTCAACACAGTGACACTAAACACATCAAATCTATATTTTTCGATATCACCAAAAGCATATTAAGATGTAGGCATAAGTGAGAAAAACATATACTAGTAGTATATAACTAGGAGGAATCCTGGCCCCCATACTGAACAAAGCAATGCCAGGCAAGATGCTATACATGAAACTGTCAGACAATCGTGGTGTATTACAGACTCGAAATTAATGTTAGTTCTCTTGCATATGTACTTATGTTCTATTTTTTTATAATCCTCACACAAGGATATGTTTTTTAAATTGATTTTTTAGACAGAGAGGAAGGGGGGGTGAGAGAGAGAGAGAGAGAGAGAGAGAGAGAGAGAGAGAGAGAGAGAAACATCATCAGTTGCCTCCCATTAAGTTCCTCGAACGGGGATGACAACCGTAACAACTTTTTGGTATACAGGATAAGGCTCCAACCAACTGAAACATCCAGCCTGAGCTCTACTTATCCTCTATTATTTTTGTCACTTCTCCCCCTTTTAAAATATTCAAATGATTTGGTAATGAGCATTCACTGATATAGCTATTAGACAAATATTTTCTAGGAAATCTGATATTTAGAATGTTGCTTTAATCCCAACAGAACTTTTTAGTGCAAAGTTAAAATTTTTTTAACAAACTGTGGTCAGAAAGCCCCTTGAAAACAACATTAGGATGAATAAATTTTAACCACAGGAAAAATGTTTATATTTCCTTAGGACATTGAGTGACTCATGTTTTAGTTTCTTTGCAGATTCTTGTTTTTGAAGATAATTTTTTTCCAACCAACTCAACATATAAGGATCAAAACAAAGGTAAAAGAATCAGGAACGTGGTTTGAACTTACATGGCTTAAATAGAGTATAGGTAATACTGCAAGAGGCATATGGCCTTCAGGAAAACTCCCAACTTTGAGCCATCCTTCTCTCTCCTGAGTCAGAGTGAATGAAAAATGCATGTGCTCGTTCTAAGAAACAACTTTAGGCCTTTCTGTTTGCTCTGCCTACAAATGCCTTGAAAAGAATCCCCAAGGAACATAATCAAATTCAAAGATTTTGTGTGCACAGTGCTGCACTTCAGTGTGTAGAATCAATGATCCAAGTGAAACTGCGTCACCCACATGTGGATCCAGAGTTCTGAAGCAAGAATAAGGCCATCATTAGCTAAAACACAGAGAGGAGGAAGAAGAGACATATACAGAGGAGGATGAAAGAACAAAACAAACCACACTTTACTAAATAGGAAAAGTTAGTCAATAACTTCACAGTTAGTCAACTTTGAAGTGTGTTAGTAGACCAACTTATTATTTTAGAAACTGATATCAAAGAGAAAGATCAGTTATTTATCCTGTCTTACCTATATGAAAGATATCTCAGGGAAATTGCAGATAAGGAGAAGTTTCTCTTTATAAAGTATTTCAGTCAATAACTAAAGAAAAAAATGATATAACTGGGATACCCCTATTTTATAACCCCTAATAAAATAATGAACATATAGTAATAGTGCTAATATCACACACAAAAAAGACAACCAGACACTACTGTACCTCGTGACAGAAATACACAAGGCTCTAAAGCATATTCTTGCCAGAAAGAAAAAATTTTCAAGCCTCTCAATCTAACTATCAACTCACAGGAAATATAGGAAACATATTGGAATACAATCAGTAAAATCAGGGCTGTGGGAAACTACATTTGACAAACAACCCAGTTTCAATAACAAATAAACTTGAAAAGAAAATATAAGAAATAAACACAACCAAAAAATTTTGAATGCTAACTATTCAACTAATTTGAAGAGATTATTCCTAATTTCTTGTAGGTATTTCTTTAAAGTTCTGTAATTGATATATTTACAGATGAAATGTGATACGTTATCTAGGATAACTTCGAGATAACTGAGAGCAGAATGAGGAGGGGTATATATAAAACAGTATTAGCCAGGAATTAATATTAGCTGAAGTTGGGGAACAATATATTTATCTAATAATGTAATTCTATGTACTTACATTTTTTCCATAACAAAAAGTAGAAAGAAAAGTTAACTGTGATGTTTTACTTAAAACATAAATGCCTAAAACTTAAGTCAAATGTTAAATTGTTCTGAAAGCAATCATATGACTCAAACTCATGACAAATTTCCTTAAAGTTAAAAAGTAATAATCAATTGAAATGAATAAGAGCTACATGTCTTATACTTAATTGACCACACATTACACACACATACACACATTTTAAAAAATGTGTTTTTATTAATTTCGGAGAGGGGAAGGGAGAGGGAGAGAGAGATAGAAACATCAGTGATGAGAGAGAATCACTGATCTACGGCCTCCTGCACGCCCCTCCTGGGGATTGAGCCTGTAACCTGGGCATGTGTGCAGAATGGGAATCAACTGGTGACATCTTGGTTCATGGGTCAACGGTCCACCACTAAGTCACCTCAGCTGGACTCACTCTCTTGATAGTGACCTCAGTGCACAAGGTTTAATGTTAGTGTCTCAGTGGTTGAGTGTCAACTGGGAACCCAGAGGTCACGGTTGTAAGCTCCATCCGCAGTCTGGGGGTGAGGAGGCAGCCAATCTGATTCTCTCTCATCGCTGATGTATGTTTCTATCTCTCTCTCCTTCTTCCTTCCTCTCTGAAATCAATAAAATATATATTTAAAAAAAGAAATGATTGCCAAATTCAAATCCATGCAGATTTTTTCTATATTTTCTTCAAAGAGTTTCATAATTTTAGCTCTTAAGTTTATGTATACGATGCATTTTGAGTCAATTTTTGTATATGTTGTAAGGTAACGTTTATAAAGACTGTTCTTATAAACGTTGAGAACAAAGGGAACAAATTTAGACAACTTGATATGTGCTACATTTTTCACATGATCCCAGACAGTTGTCAAAAAAGGCAATATGAAAAGCAAACAAACATTCAACCAATTAGTATTTATTATTTTTTAAAATACTTTTTTTCATTAATTTTTAGAGAGAGAGGAAGGGAATGGGAGAGAGAGGGAAATATCAATGGGAGAGTGGAACATCGATCAGCTGCCTCTTTGACACCCCACACTGGGGATTAGGCCCTCAATCAGGGCCTGTGTCCTGACCAGGAATTGAACCAACAACCTTTTGGTGTTCAGGACGACACCCACTAACTGAGCCGCACTGGGGATTAGGCCCTCAATCAGGGCCTGTGTCCTGACCAGGAACTGAACCAACAACCTTTTGGTGTACAGGACGACACCCACTAACCGAGCCGCACTGGGGATTAGGCCCTCAATCAGGGCCTGTGTCCTGACCAGGAATTGAACCAACAACCTTTTGGTGTTCAGGACGACACCCACTAACCGAGCCGCACTGGGGATTAGGCCCTCAATCAGGGCCTGTGTCCTGACCAGGAATTGAACCAACAAGCTTTTGGTGTTCAGGACGACACCCACTAACCGAGCCGCACTGGGGATTAGGCCCTCAATCAGGGCCTGTGTCCTGACCAGGAATTGAACCAACAACCTTTTGGTGCACAGGACGACACCCACTAACTGAGCCGCACTGGCTAGGGCAGCAGTGTTTACTCATAGTCTTGTATTTGCGCAAAGTCTAATGCTGAGTGCTGTAGGGGTAATAAATTTAATGCACAATCTGGATGTTTCAGGAGCTTAAAATTTATTTGGGGAAGTAAGCCACTGTACGAATCAAATTGACTAATTTAAGGCATGAATGGAAAGCCAGGCCAAATGAGCACTTCAGACAATGTGCACTGTGGGAGTTTACAGGAGACAGTTACCACTGCCAGTTGGGATGGAAGCTTTTCTTTATTGGCATTGGTGCTAATCCAGCTACATAAATCAATTTTGAAAGAACACAAGAAAAATAGAAAACTAAAGTCTATATACATAGCCCCTTTCCAGCATGTTCCAAGTATCTCCTGTTATTTTAATATAAATGTTTCATCAAAAGACCAATGTAGTCAAATTTAAAAAACACAGGCAACTAGTACAATGAATCTGTTTCCAGTGTTTATGAAAGAGTAACAGGAAACATGACAATTTTTCCTGTCTTTCATATTCAGCAAGTTCAACGTATGGCATTTCCCTTATAATTCTTTTAAAATACAACAAAATTGCTACCATATAAATGTCTTTGAAAACTCTGCCTCTTCTGTGGGCACAGTATTCATATTCCTCTTTAGTTAAGATTTTTAAGTGATCTGTTCCACAATTTTTATTTGATGAGAAACCTTAGTGAAAAAGTTATAGGTAATATATTACTTAATAAATGCAAATGATGAATTAAAAATAATTGAAATAGTAATAGGAAGTTTTTTTGTTTTTAAAAAAATATTCTTTATTGACTTTTTACAGTGAGGGAGGGAGAGGGATAGAGAGTTAGAATCATCGATGAGAGAGAAACATCAATCAGCTGCCTCCTGCACACCCCCTACTTGGGATGTGCCCACAACCAGGGTACATGCTCTTAACCAGATTTGAACCTGGGACCCCTCAGTCCGCAGACTGATGCTCTATCCACTGAGCCAAACTGGTTTGGGCAGTAATAGGAAGTTTTGAGCAAATGAATTATTCTTCAATGATAGACACCTGAATAAATTTAAACACATAAAAAGAGTGTTTTGTATGGGTTAAAATACATGTTGCCACTTAACATGTAGTCCAAAAACTTCCCAAAATATACTGAAGCAAATAATAAAAAAGAAAACATCAGTACAGCTGAAAGTAAGATCACAATATACAACCATAGAGTCTGATCCTCCACTATTGTAATGCTTGGTTTACAAAGAAATGTTTCACCGTACTTTAGTATTATAACAATTCAGAGAATAAAATGAGTCCTCTAAGAATAAACACCAAGTATTTAAATTTAGGGGACAGACATAACATTTACCAATCTGAGACTAATACACAAGCACCTGATGTGCGTTTTTCAAACATATAAACATTGGTGAAATTCCACAAAGTAGTACAGCTTCATCATCCATACTCTTTGACCCTGCTATTGTCTACTTGGCATCAATTGCTTCACGGTACCTATGCCTTCTTTCTGAATGTCATTAATGAATAGAAAAGGCTCTAAAGGATTTGTTTTACTTGGAAGTAGGCAGCTGATGACTTTATGAATTAGTTATCTACTGACTTGGTATATGTTTGGATTCCATTTCAAAGAGCTAAAACAAACTATACAGGCAGATTAACTTTAGACAAATAAGAACAGATATCTTACCCACATGCAGGCCTCAATCCTAACTTTTGAGATGATGCTCCACAAAGAAACGGATCCTTCAATGCCCTCTTCATCAGGACAAATAATCTGATCAGGATAGGGTGGCTCAGGGAAATTCACTGAATTGCATTCGTAAGCAGCTAATGTAACTGAAGCTATATGTGGACCCTGTAAAACAAATACGAGAAAACTAGTTAGAAATATTAATGAAAAGGGAATCATTAATGTATATGCTCTTTTAACAATACTTTAATTGCTATATATTAATAGAAAAACCTTAGCTTTAAAAGAACAAGAATCTATTTAACTAAATATTTAATGATATACATGGTAATTTGAACAAGTCCTTCCCAAAAGTTCCTCCTGGTTTGCTTTAAAAAAAAAAAAAAAAAAAGTCAAGTTTATTGATAATGTACATATAGTAAGTCACTTTTCTGGATCTATATTACATGAGTTTTGACAAATATATTCAGCTTTACAATAACGAATCAAAATATAAAACATTTCGATCATTGCCAAAAGTTCCTTTGTGTCCTTTTGTAGTCAACCTTCTTCCCCCAACACTAGCCCCTGAAAACCATATCATTCTGGCTTGGTTCTGATTTTATTTATCCATATTTTCATTTGTAAGTTTTGATAAAAACTTCCTGTACTGCTATTCTTTCAGACATAATTTAAGAATATCATTTTATGTCCTTATAAACAGTTGATGAAGTAACTACCTCACTTATATTTTAATCATATAGATTAAAATGGGTTAATAATGCAATAAAGCCTTAAACAAGGGTTCCCAAATACACATGTATGCCAAGGTGAGGTTTCTGCATAAGAATCAACTACGAAATTTGTTAAAAATATAACTTCCTGTTAGGCTGGCATAGCTCAGTGGTTGAATGTCAACCTATGAACCAGGGGGTCATGACTCGATTCCTGGTCAGGGCATGCTAGTATGCGTGGGTCGGGTGCTTGATCCCCAGCAGAGGGTGTGCAGGAGGCAACCGATCAATGATTCTCTCACCATTGATGTTTCTATTTCTCTCTCCCACCCCCTTCCTCTCTGAAATCAATTAAAAAGAAACCCAACCAAACAAAAATGAAACAATAGGTAGAAGTGGAAACCTGAATGCTAATAATGAAGTTCCTTTTGAGTTTTAAACAGGCTATGTTTTAATAGGCTAGGTTTAGGAATAATTGGGAAAATAGTAAATTAAGGCTTAGAAAATAAGCAGCATCGGACTAGTCACTTAACTTCCGAGGCTCCAGTTTATTCTTCTGCAAGGCAAGAGAATTAGACTCATTTTATAGTTTTGCCCAACTCAAAAACTTCAAATATAATAAAAAATGTCAATAAAATCCAATGCCAATTTCTGAAGTTCTCATGAAGTATAAGACCTAAAAGTTGCACATTCTTAACATGTTGCTCTAACACCGATGGTATGAGTATTCACTTTAAAGCATAAGAATAACTTTAGAGCCAGATGTTCTGGTTTAGGCTCTGGCCTCTACCACTTACCTTCTGAGTCTTGCTTTCCTCATGTATAAAATGGGAATAATAAAATATCTCAGTATCTACATTCTGGGGATGTAAGATTTAAATTAGTCAATTTATATAAAGTGTTCATCCTAGAACAGAGATGGGCATATAGTAAACCCTCAAAAAGTACCAGCCATTAGGTGTTACGAAGAAAAATACTGTATTTGTAGAATTATATATACATATACACATGTATGTATATATAAGTATATATACAATAAGGGGTCTCTGTATATAAGTGTCTTTTAAAATCACATGGCAAAAGAATTTCTGGTTCAAAGACTGCATAAGATCCAGTGAAAAAATAAGACACTAAAGAACTCCTACTGCTATCAAGATAAAAGGTTATATAAAACAAAAATGTTTGTTGCTTGTTAATGTGAAAAAGATATTCATAAATCTAAGCTACATTTCTCCCTAAATAAAATGGGTATTTTTGTTCAAATAAAATCTAAGAAATTAAGTTCTACTCTTAGTACTGAATCAATTAGTTATTAGGTTCTTCTGAATCTATGTGAAGAATTCCTTAGTGGGTTCCTTTTTTTTCTTGAGTTTTAATTCTTAGAAATCCATAAATAGTAATATTTAAGTTTTAAAAGTAATTATAGTATGTTTTTTAAAAGAATTCTTTTGAGTATTCAGGTCTTAACAAATGTTATTAGCCATGAAATCTACAACTGCTCCTGTGAATACTATATGCATAAGAGATTTCACAAGTGGGGAACAAAAAGACTATTTTATAAGCCTAAAAAATAACATACCAAGTTTAAAGTTTGGGGAATTCAGAATCACTGAATAATCAGTAAAAAAATTCTCACTGTACACTTATAGCTAAGTATTAGATATAATTTAAGGAAAAATTGTAACTTTCACCTTTATTATTTGAAAACACAGAGAGAAATGTTATATAAGTAAAACAGAAAAAATTCAAGTTTGTCCATGATTATCTCTATACAACTGTCCCCTGTAGAGTGTACCTCTGAGTTCTAGAAATGAACAAAAATTAAACTTTTCTAGCAGATAAAATAGTGAGATTTCTGTATCTAAAAAGAGAAATTTTCAACAATTTGATGAGAATTTTTTTCCCTAAAAGGACAGTTCATTCACACAACTAAACTGATATATACTTTCCGTAACCACACTAGCAAGTCATGATTACTCAGCTGTAGAGGCAGATGTGGTGGTTCTCAGACAAAATGAACACAAATAAATTAGCTTCTTGTCTTTTGCTCATTCTCAAGAGTCTATTTAGCCTATACCTGACATTTTAGTTCCTAAATATAACTGACCTGACTGAAATATTAGTTACATGAAAAAACTAAAAAATCTTTTCTATTAGAAACATTTAAAAAGTAATACATATTCAAACTACCTTTTAAGTATATTTTCTAAAACCTACAAGTCCTATTACTATGTATCAAATATGAAAGAATCACATTTTAACCATACTAAATGGAGAAACATGGGAACAAACAAACAGCCACAGTGTAAGAAGAAAATACTACCTGGACAGAACCATCATAAAAATAACACAATGATACAATTTTTATGGGAGCATGCAGGTATTCGTATGTATTGGCCACAGATCCTGGGCTGTTGTGGGTTTTCCACCTCAGATCATGAAGTAACTGGTACAGACTTTCATTCCTACAGCAAACAACTAAAAAACTGGACAAAAATATAAAAATATATGGACTCATTTTTAGACATTGCACCACAGGACTTCTGACTGCTGAGAGAAGGGCTACAAATGAGGATAACCTATGATGACTCTGGCTCTGGATTTGTAGACATATCTTGACAGTAAAATCTACAGTCCGAGGAGGAGGAGCCCATGCACAGATGGTGGTCTTGCTAAGATGAGGAAAGAAATGGAGTCCTATAGAATAAAGAGCTGATATGCTAATTAGCCCAAACAGCTGAATGCCTGTCAGGTGACCTTCCAGATGAAGCAAGCGGAGATAGCTGGGGCTTGGAGCACCCTGGCCGAGTGCGGAGCCCCTTGCACGATTTTGTGCATCGGGCTTCTGGTATATAAAAAAGAACAAAATGGAACTTCTAAAGCTAAAAGTATAACATCTGAATAGAAAAATTCATTAGACAGATCATCAACTGCAGAAGAAAATATAAAGAACGTAAAGACAGGGAAACAGAAAGTATTCAAACAGAATGAAATCTATGAAAGAAATTAACCTCTATAACCTATTAAATAATACCAAACAGTCTAACATACATGTGACTGAAATCCTAGAGAGGAAAAGGTGTGCGTTTTTGTGGGAGAGTTATATGGAAGAAAAAAAGATTGAAGAAATAGTCAACTGTTTTTAAGATTTGATGAAAAACTTTTTTAATTAATCAGCTCCTAGATCTAAAGTCAACCAATTAGGATCAAGAAAAAGAAAATAAAACATATTAAATTGCTGAAAATCATGGTCATATCATATTAAATTGCTAAAACTCAGTAATAACAAGAAAATCTTAAAGCAGTCAGAGGGGATAAAAATAACACACTATAGGAAAATATAGATAAGACTTATCAGATATAATTCAAACCAAAATACAATGGGAAAATTTCTCTAAAATATCTAAAGGAAAAAAACACTGTCAATTTAGAATCCATGGAAAATATATTTCAAAAATAAAGATGAAATAACATTTTCAGACAAAAAAAAAGCAAAAGAATTTGTTCCAGTAGATCTGTAGTATAATATATGTTAAAAAGAAATTCTCAGAGAAGTGATACCAGATGGAAACTTTAATGTACACAAAGGTGTGAAGAGCACTGAAAATATAGAAGATCCTTCCTCATTTTAAAATTTCTCTTTAAAAAAACCAACTAGTTGTTTAGAGCAAAAAAGATTACATGTGTAAAAGTAAAATATATGACGAGAGCATAAAGTATGGGACAGATAAAAGGAGTACACTATTGTAAGGTGGTTACATTATATATACTTTAAAAATGCTCAACCCAAAGAAGGTAGGAAAAGAAGAATAACAAAATAGGTGGGAGAAACATTCTGAGGGTAGACTTAAACCCATCCATACTGATAACTACATTAAATATAAATGTACCAAACGCACAAATAAAAAGCAGAGAGTGTTAGGCTGGATTAAAAATCAAGACCCCAGTACATGTTGTGTATAAGTAATATTAAACACCTAGACCCAAAAGTACACTAAAGAAATGAAAACGATAAACTACTTTAAAATGATCACAAAAAAGACAGAGTGACTACATTAATATCAGATAAAGTAGACTTCAGGATAGGGAATTCCTAGAGATGAATAAAGACATTTCATAACGATAAAGGGCTAATTCTCAGGAAAACCAAACAATTCCAAATGTAGACGTACCCTTTAAAAGACTATCAAAATATATTAAGCAAAAACTGAAAGGAGAAATAAACAATCCTACAATTACAGTTGGGAATTTTAACGTCCTTCTCTTTTTAGTTGATATAACAAGTAAACTGACAACCAGTATGAATATGAAAGACTTGAACAATATAAAACATTCCACTCAGCAATAGCCAAATACATATTCTTTTCAGCAAGAATAGACCATATGCTGGGGTGTAAAATGAGTCTCAGCTCACTTAAAAGAATGTGTCATGTGGCAAGGTAAATATCAATACAAGGAGTACTTAAGGAAAAATGGCAAATAGAGGTCCTCAAAGATTAATGTTCCATTTAAGGACTATGTCCTTTCATCTTTGTGGTGGTAATAAAAGGAAGTCAAACAGCTATATACAGCCCAGACTGTTATTCCCCAGCACAGGAAACTATAAATTCCCTAGCTAGCAACAAGGTCACAAGTAACATTCTCTGATTGTACAGAGCTCCTGAGAGTTCCTAAATACTGTCAGTGGAGGTTTCCTTTACTAGTAGTGATAAGGAGGTTGAACTTTATGATTGTGATGAGATATTATACTCCCATCAGAGTGAAAGGTTTTAGGGCCCATTATTGGGAGTGGGGAGTAATTCAGTATAGTCATTCTAAGTGAAGTCAACTCAACAAGATTGTTTCAGTTATTTGTGACATATCGAACATCTGGTTTTGCTTCAGTTCAAAGCCTTATGTATCCAGTCTCATGAGCTGTATTACATTATATTTTCCAAAGTTTTCATAATGGAATAATTCTGCCTGTCCAGGATAAAAGATGTGTAGTGCTTGGCCAGGCAAGGCTATGTCTGGGTGAGAGCAAATCCATTGTTAGACCAGGGATAAGATTTCTAATAAGAGCAGATATAGGTATTGGTGAAAAAAAGTATTTTAACTTGAAAAAAATTATATTTAGTAAAATGACAAATTAGTATGTACATTGCTGCTTCACACACACACACACACACACAAAATAAAGTGTTTTCTGTCTTTTGAACTATACCGTAGGGCCCTTTCTTCCAGAGACATTTCTTAACAAGTAAAACCTTAAAATGGTCATACCAGTTCATTATGAGCCTAATTTATCCAAGCCTCATTATCAATCAAGATGAAGAATATGATATCACATTAAGAGTACAGTATGTGTATGTGTGAGTTTTTGTAAGGAAGATGAGCAGATAGATAGGCAGGCAGGCAGGCAGGCAGGCAGACAGACGTTCTACCACAGGCAGCTCTCAGAACTGATAAAACATTCCTAAAAACTGAAGTTGTTTGCATAACATCTGTAATGTCAATTCATAACCTAATCCATCATCCATACAGAGAAGTCAAGTGAGATCCCAAAGGCAAAATTTCCAATTAGTTTTGTCTGGAAAGTTTAGGGCAAAGGTAATAACATCAAGAATCCTGTGCTGATTCACTGGGAAGACATTTGTTTGCCACACTCCTTCACTGAAGGAACAAAAGGAGTCAGTGGTTAGTCTGGAATGTGATTCATTAGGAATATCTTGGTGATAAATGAAAGATGACAAATGGTTATGTGCTTGACTTGCAAAACCTTTGTTTCCTTTAAGTCCTACTTTAGAAATGCTTTTATAAACAGGAATTCTACTCGAATTCTCTTAATTTTTGCTTTTTTCATTATAGTCAGAAAACTTACTTAAAGTTATGGTGTACAGCAAATCCTAGAAGGCTAGAGAATAAATGATTGGCTCCAAATGGGCTCTGAGAAGTTCAACTAGTGTTTATATTCTTTTTGTGAAAAAAAGTTTCAAGTTTACAAATTAAGCCTATAGTCTCTCTCTATAAAATGCAGTACAGTATGTCAAAGGAGTAATCAGGACATTAGCTAATGTGGGTTTTCGTTTTCTGAAGCTGTTAGTAACTTACTATATGTAATCTGACTTCTCACATTCCTCATTTGATCAGAAGTCTAACAATAATAATTGTGATTATAATGCTTGCACAACCCAGATAATAGGGGCAAGAATCCATATTACATAGTAAAAGTATTATGATAAATATCAAATTGCTAATCAAAACAAAAATCATTCATGCTCCAAGTTATAAGGACCTGTCTTTGAAGTCATTTTTATTATATGAATCAATGCATAAATAAAGACGTTTCACTTTTCTTTTCTAAACCTAAGCAATTTTTTTTGGGGGGGGGCAATTCAGAGAGGAAGGAAGAGATAGAAACATCAATGATAAGAGAGAATCATTGATTGGCTGTCTCCTGCAAACCCCCTACTGGGGTTCAAGCCCACAACCCAGGTATGTGCCCTTGACAGAAATTGAACCTAGTGCCATTCAGCCCACAGACTAATGCTCTATCCACTGAGCCAAACCAGTCAGGGCAACCTAAGGAACTTTTGATCATAAAGTTGACGTAAGTGTTTAGGAGAAATAGACTACGCATACTTACATCAGAGTTTTAAAAAAGGCTATATATTTTTTAAAAATATATACCCAACAGAACAGATTTTAGCTAAACTGTATCTTCTTAGCTTTGATTTAAGCACACATTAATAAATAGTGACTTAAGGGCAGGAAGGCATCCAGTCTGTGCATACCCCCTTTGTCTGATGAAAACCCAACCCCACGTCCTGGAGACCTTGGTTTCTTCTTTGATGTGGTGATGCTCATAAGAGTTAATACATGAGTCATTCCTTGGGAAAGACAGGGTGAAGAGCAGATCATGCACTCATCAAAAAAGGACAAACAAACCTTTTCTAAGAAGGGCCTGTTGGCCTTCCGGGAAGAGCCCTGAGTCACTGCCTGCTTACAGACAGAGTCATTATACCTCTACAGAGCAATATCAAGTCACATCAGAACCTTACTTTTGGCAATCTCTTCCCTTTTGTGTCTTACAGAGGCACAGACAATTCAACTTATGAAGCGTCAAGCAGAAAAAGAGGTAAAGAAGTTGGCTAACAATTTTTTTAAAAAAGTTTATACCACCTAGTGGCATTAAACAACTACAATATTTCTCTTACTTAAACTACCACACTTTCATTTCAATTCATAGACATGCATTTTCCAAATAATAATTACTTTAGGCAGTCAGTAGTCATGAGTCGAAAAGTATAGTAAATGTCTATACATAAGAAAAAAACAGCTTTGCCAAGACCATTTTGGCTCAGTGGATAGAGCGTCAGACTGCGGACTGAAGGGTCCCGGGTTCGATTCTGGTCAAGGGCATGTACCTTGGCTGCGGGCACATCCCCAGCAGGGGGTGTGCAAGAGGCAGCTGATTGATGTTTCTCATCGATGTTTCTGACTTTCTATCCCTCTCCCTTCTGCTCTGTAAAAAATCAATAAAATATATTTTTTTTAAAAAAAGAAAAAAACAGCTTTATAATCCAATACTAGAGGCCTGATGCACGGATTCGTGCACAGTGGGGTCCCTAGGCCTGGTCTTCGGGGATCGGCTGAAACTAGCTCTCCGACATCCCCCGAGGGGTCCTGGATTGCAAGAGGGTGCAGGCCAGGCCAAGGGACCCCACCGGTACACAACTGAGATCGAGGAGGACCCCAGGCCGTGTCCAGCCCATCTCGCCCAGTCCTGATCAGCTGGACCCCAGCAGCAAGCTAACCTACCAGTTGAGTGTCTGCCCCCTGGTGGTTAGTGTGAATCACAGTGACTGGTCGAACAGTTGAACAGTCAGACACTCAGCATATTAGCTTTTTATTATATAATAAAGATCTAATATGCAAATTGACTGAACAGCGAAATGACTGGTTCTCATGATGTGCACTGACCACCATGGGGCAGATGCTTAACACAGGAGCTGCCTCCTGGTGGTCAGTGCGCTCCCACAGGGAAAGCACCACTCAGCCAGAAGCCAGGCTCATGGCTGGCCAGTGCAGTGGTGGTAGCAGGAACATCTGCAGCAGCGCTAAGCATGTCTGAGTGACGGTCAGCTCCTGGACTGTGAGAGGGCACAGGCTGGGCTGAGGGACACCCCCCACCACAAGTGCATAAATTGCATGCATGGGGCCTCTAGTAGTCTATAAAGTACTATATCCATACTATACAGTAAAGAAACAGGGTGCTCTATAAATATTCCATAGCAATCAAGATGTCAGATTTTTTAAATGTACAATTTTTACCACATAGTTTAGTAATGAAATAATCCTAAACTTTAAAGCAGAAACTGCCTCTGAATCTTACACAAGGGCAAATATCTTACAACTTTCTTTGTATTTATTTTATAACAAAGAGCCAAAAAGGTTTTCTATTAAAAGGGTCATATTGAACAAATGACCTGTATCATTCAGGTAATAATGCCTTCATGTTACAACTGCTAAAAAAAATGGATCTATTCTACAATGTAATTAAATAGTTCTAATACTTTGCTATATCCCAACTACATGTAGACAGGACAACTCTATACTTTGAAATCCCTCCCCTTTGATTCCCAAATGGTTCAAGTAGAAGCCAAAGACAAAAGTTATCTGTAAAATATATTCAACCTTCTATCTACAGTGTAATATTTGGGTGCCTTTTAAAATTATAAAATGATTGTTGACAGTTTTTGTTCTTAGAGTTCTTTGGGAGCTGGCCTTATTTGAAAGAAATATAGGCTTTGTTAAGCCTTTCTTCAGGAAACTGCTCCACCTGGTGTCAAAAACTGTTCATACATCACATTATTTGGGAGTTGTCAATGCTTGTGGAATTCATTCTCTTTGTTATTATTAAATGAAACAAACTTTATAAATCATCAATCGCACATAGAGCTTACAAATGGCTCTTCAATTGTCCACTTGTCTTGTAATTTGATGAATACTATACACGCCTATAGGGAGAATGTCTGAGATACATTTTCCATTATCAAGCACCAAAGTTCCTGTTTTTGTTAACCTGGTTGTTTACAGAATTATGAGTCATGTTTTTCTAGTACTAAAAATAATTCTAAGGTGGATACTGAAATAATCCCATTACTTCTCTCAACTATATATAACAATCTAAATTTAATCCATAAATTAAATCCTTTCTCAAAAGGATTGCAATGTTATAAAAACCTCTATTTAAATAAATGCACATATCAATGGTTAAAACACATATCTGGGGCTCAGGGAGGTATGAGCAGAGATGGGCAAAATGGGAACATCTGTAACAGTGTCAACAATAAAAATAAAGAAAAAAAACCCGTAAAATTATAACTAAATCTTGCTATCAGCAGCACCAGCCTATGAGCCCAGAAGTCAGGGCTCAGCTCCTGGTCAGGACACGTGTCTAGGCTGCGTGCTCGGTCCCCAGTGAGGGGCATGCAGAAGGCAGCTGATCAATGATTCTCGCTCATCGTAGATGTTTCTATGTCTCTCTCTCTTCCTTTCTCTCTAAAATCAATAAAAAAATATGTATTTTTAAAAGAGGATGCTCTATGCAATATACAGGGTGGGACAAAAGTAGGACATTTTTATTTTCCTCCAGATTTAAGTCTTAAGCCCCAGCTCCTGTCCTCATAGGACTGACTTACACACAGTTCACCCTTATGTTTAATATGTGGGGCCTTGGGGTTCTCATCCAAAGCCTGCGGATTCACCAGGGTTCATCCTTGGCCAGTCTCACTTTCCTGGGTTTTCTCTTTAACAAGATAATAACCTTGTCATTATTTGCTCTTTTCTCATCTCTATGACATCTTTAAACAAATGTTTTTAAATTTTATCAACCTTTTTATGATACTTTCACAAGACAGTTGATCCAAATTGCCTAGTTCTATCATCACTGGAAATGAAAATGATCAGTGATTTTCAACTATGCTATGACATAGTGCTACATTAAAATCAACCGTGGGAAATGTTGCTTATAATTCCTTTATTTTTAAAATGGTTTTATTGATTTTTTTAAAGAGAGGAAGCAAGGAGAGTGAAACATCAATGAGAAAGAGAACAATTGAGAGGCTGCCTCCAGCAAGACCCATACTGGGGATTGAGCCAAAACCCAGGCATCTGCCCTGACGGGGAATCGCACCAGCGACCTCTCGGTGCACAGACGACGCTCAACCAGCTGAGCCACACTGGCCAGGGCACTTATAAATTCTTAAGAGTAACAGCTAAAGCCTGTAAGTTAAAGACGGCTGCTTTTTAAAAACAAAACCAGAGTAAAAATAATGATAATAGCAGCTACAATTTATAGAGTATCTTACATACACTAGCCACTGAGCTGAAAAGTGCATACATCTGTTATTTCATTTAATCCTCAAAACACCTTATAATAGGTATTATTATTCCACTTAAAATGGAAAAAAATGAAGTTTAAAAATTAATAAATTCGCCAATTATCACCATCCTATCTAATAATAGTATGCAAATCTGACCGTACCTTTGCAAAACCTAAAAGCCACGCCCACAGACACGCCCACCAGCCAATCAAGAGCAGATTATGCAAATAAACCTCAACCAAGATGGCTGCTGCCACTGAGAGCAGGAAGAAGGCTTGGGTTTCCCAGGCAACAGAGGAAGCCAAGCTTTCCAACTGCCTAGGCCTCCATTCAATGTTACAAAGTTTCAATTATAAGAGATACAGAAATGGCAGCAGCCACTGAGCTGGAGAGAACAGAGGCTTGGGGTTCCCTGGCAATAGAGGAAGCCAAGCTTTCAGCATGCCGTTGCCGGCCTAGGCTTCTGCTCTAGGCTACAATGTTTCAAACAGAAATGGCTGCCACCCCTGAGCATCAGAAGGCTTGGCTCTGCTCCAGGCTACAAAGTTTCAATTGTAGACATAGATTAATCCCAGATACCAGGGCCTCCACTTGGGTCGCTGGGGGGCATGGCTGGCCTGCAAACTTCCACAGGCCCCTCGCCCAGGCTGCCCCTCACCCCAAGGGAACCCCCACCCTGATCTGGGACACTCTTCAGGGTAAACCAACTGGCCCGCACCCATGCACCAGGCCTCTATCCTATCTAATAAAAGAGTAATTTGCAGATTGACCATCACTCCAACACACAAGAGGGCTGCCTCCATGTGGTCAAAGATCCTGCCCCCATGTGGACACAAGATGGCCAGCAGGGGAGGGCAGTTGGGATGGACCAGGCCTGAAAGGGAGGTCAGTTGGGAGCCAACCTCCCACAGTCCCTTCCCTGGCTGGCCAACTTCCTGTGGTCACCCCCCTCCCCGTGCATGAATTTGTGCACTGGGCCTCTAGTTAGAAATAATCTGGGTCGGCATTCAAACCGTTAACTCTGAATGTACCCTATTTACCTCCCATGACAGAAATGAAAGATTTTAGTCCCATAACAAAATCACTTTCAATATCCTGCATATTCTTAAATATTAAAGAAAAAGATGGAATTATGTCATTATATTTGAAACTGGGAGTATGACCTACATGTAAACATGTCCAAATGAAAAGAAAGGCTGACTGCTGTTAAAGTAATTAATGCATATGGAAAACCATTAAGAAAATTACTTTCACTCACATGCATTAACTGCTATTACATAGGCATAAATAGAGATAAATAGAATATCTCTCTAATACAAGTAGAGTTTTTGAAGGATTTCATCTTCATCCAGAATAGAACCTGCAAATATAGTAGTGTATTGGTTGTATGAGCAATGCCACCTAGTGGCAGCCAAATATAGACAACTTAGAAAAAATGTTCTAAAAGAGTGGCTGGTTCTTAACCTTTTATGAGTTAGAGACTATATGTCCTTTTTGCCAGAAAGATACATGTTTACAATGACACATAGCAATATTTACTGTATTTCAGGGAATTAAAAGACCTTCTGAAGTCCATCTGCGACCATTAAAACTAATTTGAAAGAATATATGCATCCCAATGCTCATTACAGCTTATTTCCAACTAGTAGCCCTGGGCACGAATCCGTGCACCAGCACCTCTCTACTGGGCTGGCCGCTCCACGCCTACTGCCCAGAGGCTCTCCACGGCCCAGAGGCCCATCCATGGCCAGGCACAGAATGCTTGCCTCATCGCTGGGGCTACAATCCAAGTGTTCCCCCTTCCCCAGCCGCTCCATGCCCGCTGCCCAGAGGCCTTCTGCAGCCAGGGTGGAATGCAGCCTTGTCGCCGCGGCAACGAAGCAAGCATTCCATCAGGCTGTTCAAGCTGCCTGCTCTCAGCGGCCGCCCCTCCCGTCCCTCCCGGATTAGGGAACTCTGGCGGGGCTGAGAGGACTGGGTGCCAACATGTTCGTGACTGAGTGATGGTTAATTTGCATATTACCATTTTATTAGACAGGGGAGTCAAAATATGGAAGCAATTCAAGTATCCATCAGCAAACAAGTGGGGGGAAAAAGTTGTGGTATATAGTATTTGGCCATAAAAAAGAATGAAATCTTACCTTTGTAACAGCATAAATGGACCTAGAGGGTATTATGCTAAGCAAAGTTAAATTGGACAGAGAAATACAAATACCATATGATTTCACTTGTATGTGGAATCTAAATAACAAAATAAAACAGAAATAGACTCACAGATAACAAAGAACAGACTGATGGTTGCCAGAGGAAAAAGTTTGGAGGTCTGGATAAAAAAGGTAAAGGGATAAAGAAGTACAAACTGTAGTTACAGAATAGTTAGAGGGATATAAATTACAGCATAGGGAATACAGTCAATATTATCATAATTATGTACGGGGACAGATGGGTACTTGAAATACTGGGGGTACCACTTTGAAAGTATATGACTGTCCAGCCATTATACTGCACACTTGAAACTAATACAGAATAAATAAAATTGTTTATCGATAAACTTAAAAATCAAGACAAACTTTCCATTTTAAAGGCAGATATACAGGCATCCAATATTTTAGGAAATCTTAAAGTAACACTTTCAGATCAGCATTTAGTTGTATTCTCCTAACATGGTCATTTGTTTTTTTGACCGGAACGTATTTGAGAATGTTAACATCACATCTCCCTAAATGAGGATTACGTAATGCCTCATAAATGAAAGGAGGTACACAGTAGTCCTCAGGTTACACTGGAGATCCGTTCCTACGGCGCGTGACGTAACACGACGTTTGCTGTAAGTCAGGGCCCACCTACGTAAGCACCCACGCCTCTCACACGGAGCACAACCACAGCAGTAATAAAGTGAAACAGTAAAAAAATTTAAAGACAACAATTCCTGACTTTACTTGTGGAAAATAAATAATAAAAAACATAAACCACAGCCAAAACGGTTTGGCTCAGTGGACAGGGCATCGGCCTGCGGACTGAAAGTCCCCAGGTTCGATTCCGGTCAGGGACATGTACCTTGGCTGCGGGCACACTCCCAGTGTTTAAGAGGCAGCTGATCGATGTTTCTCTCTCATCGATGTTTCTGACTTTCTATCCCTCTCCCTTCCTCTCTGTGAAAAATCAATAAAATATATTAAGAAAAATAAACCCCATATGTACATACATTGAAATTATGAAACTTTCTTCTTTCTATAAATAAATGGGAGATGCCAATGCAACCACGAAACGACCTACGTCGAGTCCGACGCAACCTGAGGACTGTCTGTAATTAGAACTTTCCAAACACAATCACATGTCACAAATATAAAACAAAAGGGGTGGTTGCCCAGCTGGTGCGGCTCAGTGGTTGAGTGTTGACCTATGAACCTGGAGATAACCGTTCGATTCCTGGTCAGGACATAGGCCTGGGCTGCGGGCTTAGATCCCGGTGGGGGACTTGTAGGAGGTAGCTGATCAATGATCCCCTCTCATTATTGATGTATGTCTCTCTGCCTCTGTCTGTCTCTGAAATCAATAAATACACACTGAGTGGCCAGATTATTATGACCACCTGCCATTTGTAGACAAATTAGCTGTACACTGCATCGTATAGGATAAGTAAGCTGAAGACCTATTTGAACACCTTTGCTGTCCTGCAGTTACCAAGATAAAACATCTCCAATTTGCACAGGAACACAAGGACAGTCGAGCACTGGAAAAGTCATGTGGTCCGGTGAATCATGTTTCCAACTGCATCAGGCAGATGGCAGAGTGAGAATTTCACGGAAACAGCATGAAAGCATGCACCCCACATGCATAAGTACAACCCTTCAAGCTGGTGGGGCAGTGTTATGGTTTGGGGCATGATTTGGGGCCTTCAATTTGTGTGGAACAATGTCTGAATAGCATAACTTATCTAAGAATCATTGCTGATCAAGTTCATCCTATTGTGTTGATGGTGTATCCCAGTGGTTGGCAAACTGCGGCTCGCCAGTCACATGCAGCTCGCGAGCTGCAGTTTGCCGCTTTTTTGACTAATGAATTTGCCAACCACTGGGATAGGGGCTTAATCACAAGGAACAACAATAACCTGTAATTACTGGAATTGAGAGTCCAGGTCAGTGGTTGGCAAACTCATTAGTCAACAGAGTGGGAAACTGCGGCTCACGAGTCACATGTGACTTGCGAGCTGCAGTTTGCTGACCACTGGTGCATCACAATGGAGATGGCTTCTTCCAACAAGACAATGTGCCCTGCCACGGTGCTCGTACAGTGCAGGAGTGGTTTCAAGAACACGAGGGAGACTTTACCTTGCTTAGGTGGCCCCCACAATCACCAGATCTCCATCCAGTTGAGCACTGGTGGAACGAAGTTAAAAGAGCCATCAGGCAGCTGGTTCCACAACCATCAAACCTCACAGAACTGGACAGTGCACGGTGTCATCAGGCATGCTGTCAGATTCTTCGCATCACCTTTCAATATCTCGTGGAGTCAATGCCAAGAAAAACCGCCACAGTACTGAAGGCAAAAGGTGCCCCAACAAAGAACTGATGGGTTGGTCATAATAATCTGGCCACTCAGTGTGTATTTGACAAAATGTTGGCCTTCTATCATCAAGAAAGTGTTTTTACAATCTAACCAGAGATTATTTGGAATGACTTCTTAAATAATAACACAGATCAAGTTTTTAAACCTTTATTTGATTCTCCTTTGCCTCTGGTTTCCTGGCTATTTTTCTCTATTCTATAACTGCCAAAGTTCACAAATGGATAGTCTATACTAGTACTTACTGATAACATTTTTTATTACATGTTTGCTATTAACTACCTTGGCTCTTGAGAGAGCTACATCAAATAATTCATATAAAGTACTGAGCAGAGAGCATAGCAAATTCAATAAATGTTAACTAGTCTATTGATAAGGACAGGCTATTATAACAACCCCCAAATTTCAGTAGCTTACTCTACATATCCACTACAGGTTAGCAAAGGGAATCGGCTCACCACAGTCAGAGACTCAGGCTCCATCTTGACACAATATGTACGTGAAAAAGAATATGACAAACCTTGAAGCTTCATCAATTTTACAAAAACATCCATAAAAAACCTATAGCTAACATAATATTTGATGGTGAGAAATGACAAGCTTCTCCACTAAGACTGGGAACAAGGCAGGATGGCTCCTCGTGACTCCTATGCAACATCATGCTGGAAGATCGAGCTAACGCAGTAAGATAAGAAAAGGAAATGAAAGGGTATATAGAGTGAGAAAGAAGAAATAAAACTATCTTTATTTGCATATGAGATGATTTATATGTGTAAAATATTCTAAAGATCTGATTTTTTTAAAAAGTCCTGAAACTATTAAGTGATTATAGCAAGGCTGCAGGATACCAGGATAATATACAAAAGTCAACTGCTTTCTTATAATACTAGCAATTAATATACACAATCCACAAATCATGTCCCTAAGTATTTATCTGAAAAAGTAGAAAACTTATAACTTGCACCTAATGTTTGTATCAGCTTTATTAATAATTAGCACAATCTGGAATAACTATGATCTCCTTCAATAAAGGAATGAATAAATAAACGGTGGTGGCAAACCCAGAAAATGGAATGTTATTCATCAGCGATTAAAAAATAAATAAATCAGGACCCAGCTGGCATGACTCAGTGGTTGAGCATTGACCTATGAACCAGGAGGTCACAGTTCAATTCCTAGTCAGGGCACATGCTTGGTTGTGGGCTCGATCCCCAGTGGGGGGCGTGTAGGAGGCAGCCAATCAATGATTCTCTCTCATCAGTGATATTTCTATTTCTCTCGCCCTCTTCCTTCTTCTCTGAAATCAATAAAAACATAAAAGAAAGGTCAGGTATCAAGCCATGAAGAGAAATAGTGGAGCTTTAAACATAAATTGTTAAGTGAGAGAAATCAGGCAGAAAAAGACACATACTGAATAATTCTAACTATATGATATTCTGGAAAAGCCAAAATTTACCAGTAAAAGAAAGAATAGTTGCTAAGGATTCATGGGTGAGGGGGCAGGAATAGAGCAGGAATAAATATGTGGAGCACAGGGTATTTTTAGGGCAGTGAAACTATCTGTATGGTACTGAAATGGCTGTTATACGTATAACATTATGCATTTGTCAAAACCCATAGAACTTTAAAATACAGAGTGAATGCTAATGTAAACAATGAACTTTAGTTAATAATGTGTCAATATTCATTTCTCAGTTGTAATAAAGGCAACACACTAAAGATGTGAGTAATAGGGGAAACTCCCATTGGGTTGTACACCTGAAACGAATGTTATGTCAACTGCACTACAATTTTTTAAAAAGAGATTTGAGCCAGGCTGGTGTGGCTCGGTGACTGAGTCAGGAGGCCACTTTCAATTCCTGGTCAGGGCACACGCCAGCTGTGGGCTTAATCCCCGCTGGGGGCCATTCAGGAGGCAGCCAATCAGGGACTCATTCTCATCATTAATGTTTCCATCTCTCACTCCTCCTTTCCTCTCTGAAATCAATTAAAATATTTTTTAAAAATAGAAATTTGAAAAATAGGGAAAACTCTGTGTGTGTGTGTGTGTGTGTGTGTGTGTGTGTGTGCGCGCGCACGTAAAAGTATATGGGAACTCTGTCCTTTCTGCTCAATTTTTCTCTAAACCTAAAACTGCTCTAAAAGAATAAAGCTGGAGAGAAGCTAAGATGGCTACATAGGTAAACACCTAAACTGCTGCCTTGCACAACAATTTCAAAACTGCAACTAAAAGACAAAACGTCCATCACCCAGAACCAGGGGAAAGCTGGCTGAGTGGAAGTTCTGCAACTAGACGGAAAGAGAAAAGAGCATTGAGAAGTGCACAAGCGCTAAAAAGCTAAGGTACGGAGGTGCGGGAACCAGGCTGGCAGCGGGCGACGGGGTGCTGCTGTTTTCAATCTGAAGGGAAACAAGCTCCTGATTACTCTGAACTCGTTTTTGGGGAGATGCTGGCAATCCAGACTCCTACAGGGAGAAGCTGGACGGTCTGCCATCGGGTTGGAAAGTGAGGGTGGCTCCCTTGCAGAGGTGCCCACAGCAATTACTGTCCACAGCGCAGGACACGGGGGGGGGGGGGGGGGGGGTTGGAAATGCGGAAACGGCTGAGTGTCAGCTATCACTGTTTGCCACACCCTAGTGACTCCCTGAGACCCTGCCCTACAGAATCTGCAAACCCACTCTTAGCTGTGCACAGAGGCATTTGCATATAAATGGCCTGTCCTATCCCAGCTTAATCTAACAAACTGCAGCTCTGGTCAGACCAGGAGAAATTTGCAGACCTCACTGTAGCTCCTGCTGGGTCACCTCACACAGTAGCTGACCTGCACCCCATTGGAGATCCAGAAGCTAGTGTATGTAGAGGTCAGTGTGAGACAACACCAGAATTCAACTATCATATCCATAAGTGACACATTCAAGAGGCAGACTCGGTGAGCACCAAAGCCCCACTGAAGCAAGTCCTGCTCCATAGGCGTGTCTCCAGCACAGCAATTCTTCCACTCCATCAGCACAGGGAAACAGCAAAATGTGGAGACAAAGAAACATGTCACAAATGAAAGAAATGGAGGACATAGAGCTCAAGACCACATTTATAAGTTTACTCAAGAATCTTCTAAAAACCTACAAGAAACTTGATGAGATCTTCAAGGACCTTAATGAGAATGTCAAGAAAATGGAAAATGACCAGTCAAAAATTAAGCATACAGTGACTGAAATAAAGAATATACAGAAATTCAACAGTAGATCAAAGGACTCCAAAAATCAAACCAAAGATCTGAAATATGAGGAGACAAAATAACCCCAACCAGAAAAACAAAAAGAAAAAAGAACTCAAAAATATGAAGATAGTGTAAGGAGCCTCTGGGACAACTTTAAGCATACCAACATCTGAATTATTGGGCTACCAGAAGAAGAGAGAGAGCAAGATACTGAAAACCTATAGAAGAAATAGTGACAGAAAACTTTCCCTACCTGCTGAAAGAAATAAATTTACAAGTCCAGGAAGCACACAAAACCCCAAACAAGAGGAATCCAAAGAGGACCACACCAAGACACATCATAATTAAAATGCCAAGGGCAAAAGACAAAAAAAGAATCTTGAAAGCAACAAGAGAACAGTTGGTTACCTACAGGGAGTACCCATATGACTGTCAGCTGATTTCTCAACAGAAACTATGCAGGCCAGATGGGAGTGGTAAGAAATATTCAAAGTGATAAACAGCAAGAACCTACAAACAAGATTACTCTAGCCAGCAAGGCTATCATTCAGAATTGAAGATCACATAAAGAGTTTCACAGACATAAAAAAGTTAAAGGAGTTCGTCACCACCAAATCAGGATTATATGAAATGCTGAAGGGTATTCTTTAAGAGGAAGAAGAAGAAAAAGGTAAAGATAAAAACTACGAACAACAAAATGACAACAAATACATACCTACCAACAAATGAATCTAAAAATCAAGTGTATGAAAAATCTGATGAACAGAATGGACTGATGAATATAATAGAATTAGGGACATAGAAAGGGAGTGAACTGAGAATTCTCAGGGGAAGAGGGTGTGGGGGAAGTGATAGGACAAAAATCTTATACCTAAGGATGAAGACAGGGTAAAGGCATGGGGTGGGGTAGGGGATAGAGTGGAGGGAAGCTATTGGGGGGGGGGGGGAGAGAAACACCTGTAATAATCTGAACAATAAAGGTTTATTAAAAAAAAAAAGCCTATTTTTAAAAAAAAGTGTTCTTAGTCCTTTACAAACTTTCCATTTTGCTCTGTCCGACCACTGGCACCAACAACCCACCTGGATCAGGTGAAGATTTAATTTACCTTGCAATATAATTACAATATCCCTTTAAATTTCACTTTTCATATACTTACAATAGGCATTTAATAAACAACTGAACACATAACTTTCTATTCAGTTAATAATATCAATATCTACTTACTTAGGTAAAAACACCAAATTATCTTTGACTCCTTCTTCCCTCATACTAAAGCATGACATCTCTGTACCAATAAAATTTCTCTAAGATTTGACCTTTTTCATTACAATTCCACTGTCATTCCAACTACTCTTAAAACATTAAAAGTTTTATGCCTTCTTTTATTTTCCTTCAGCTTGAGTTCTCTCTGAAAATTCTTTTTTAGAAATACCCCTTCCTCGCCATACCTTTTGCCACATCCATGGAAGCCTGTGTCTCTCAGAAGGATTATTATAATTATTCATCTTCTCTCCTACTTTCAATCTATCTCCCAATATAAAGCCAGAATTATATAATCATAATATGCTGGGCTGGTTATTTTACGTGTACTTAATTTTAGGACACTTAAAATAATTCTATTTACTCAAAACAAAAATCAAATTTATCTAATGTGAAAAAAGTGAACTGACTGCCGAAACCGGTTTGCTCAGTGGACAGAGCATTGGCTTGTGGAGTGGAGGGTCCCGGGTTCGATTCCAGTCGGGGGCATATGCCTTGGCTGTGGGCACATCCCCAGTGGGGAGTGTGCAGGGGGAGGCTGATCGATGTTTCTCTCTCATTGATGTTTCTGACTTTCTGTCCCTCTCCCTTCCTCTCTGTAAAATACATTAAAAAAAAAAAAAAAAGTGAACTGATCTACCCTGGACCCCAGTTCATTATCAGCAGTGATAATCTACAAAGCTTTTATATAGTTTTATTAGAATACAACAGTTTCAGGTGTTCCTTGACTGTATCTTCATATTTACTGAACAAGAATAATATGTTATTTTATAAAGGTTTTGTTTCTCATGAATATTTATTGGAACATATTATATACTTTATAAGCTTCATTAAAATCCTTTTAAGGTATAGCAGAATCTGCTATCTGGGTTACTTTTAGATACTTTCAAATTAACCAAATGCTACAAATGAGCTCCTTAATCTGGGTTACCCCAGGAAACTCAGAGGGCAGGTCTAGAAAAGAATAAAAAAGGTAACTTGTATCCTGTAATTCCTTCCTTTTTGCTATCTCTTGACCTCTAGAGTAGCATTATACTTCTAAAAATGTAGTATTAATGAAACACCCCTATGGGTTACTTCCCTAGGATTTATATCTCTATTTGAAATAAAATCAGCAAGCAATCATGAACAGAATTATAAAATTCCAGGTTTTAAGCTATCATAACTTGAAGAAGTTATGAATTACAGATTAATTCTGAAATAATTCTTCACACCATTAACTCAGCAGGCTTCAGAACAATAATCCCTTAATACTTTTCATGCCTGCTTCAGAAATGAATCTATGAAGCACAGAGACTGGAAGTGTTTGAGCATTTAACACTTTTCAGCCATCAGTACTGCTGCGACAACTTTCCACCTGTTCCCCCCAATCAAGATCAAGCTGTTTTTAAATGTGGAATTGCTTTGAATGTATCCAAAGACAAGAATAGAGTGAAACAAGAGAGGCATCCAGGGCACAAAACTTAATGAGGCCCTCACTCATCAACCCACACTGAGACATGCCCTGGAAGTGCCATTCAATTCTGTGCCCTCGATGTCTTGCTCGTCACCCTCTGGTCCTGGCTCTGCTATTATTCCAGTTTATTTGTCAATGTTCAAAGAAAAACCCATTTTTTCTCTCTCTAATTTCAACTAAATAAAAAAAAAATTTAGGAGGGGCTCATTTTATATTCAGGTTTAAAAGGATTTAAGAAAGCATTTAGTAATGCGTATGTAATGCTTCATCAACTACATTCAATAAGAATGTCGAAATATCGACTCAGGTGTGTACACAGTGTTTGAGGATGTAAGAGAAGACACTGCTTCTCACTGGCTGATTAACAGAGAAAGCAAACTGTCCAAATTAATCCTAAGCCTTACATAGAATTTTGTGCATTTAAATAACTTCAATTCTTAAAACGATAATTGCATAACTAAAAGAACCATTATTCCAAAATCTGGAAAGCAAAAAACATTTCCTGGCTAAATTAATTTAAGGAAACAGTAGCTTTTGCTTAAGAGGTTTCCCCCCTTCTCTTTTTTATTCCCCCTTCTCTTTTTAAATCCTCAACCCAAAAGGAAAAACAAAACAGAATTCTAAATAAAACTCAAAGCACTGATTTGAGGATTAGAATGTTTATAAGACACAAAGATAATTAAGTTAAAATCTTGGAATTTTAATGTCTGAAGTAAAAATACCAATAAAAATATGATATCTTCTAATCTTGCTTATTAAAAGTTCTTCTTACCAGATAAAGCAGAAAGGTGTGCAGTCCTGTTCCAAGCCCAACAGAAGACAGAATTCCTAAGCCTATCCAGTAGGCATACAGCAGAAACTGCTTCTCTACACGCTGCACATACTGAAAAACAAAAGGGTCAAGGTGAAACACCAAAACCAGAATTTGTAAACAGAAAGGTGGTATTTATCAACTACAATCAAAATAAAATAAACCAACTAAATAGGTTTCCAAATGAAAGAAACTTAATATTAAAAACCCTTTGAAGGGAATTACTCCCTTTAATATATGATAGCCGAGATGACAAAAAAAATCGATCTTATTGGAATAAAACTTGTTTCTAGGCCCTTCAGATCCTATTATTGCAGTGATATTTATAGGAAAAATGCTAGTTACAAATAAGGTAAGTATAAGAATAAAAATTTTCAAGATATTTAGAAGTTACAAAAACTTTAAGAAAGCATGATAATATACAGTGGTAAGAGAGGGGCAGTTATTTACATAATATTTGTGAATAGAATACTATATTCTTATTTACCCAAGTTAAAAAAAATGAGAATAAAATATTTATTGTATATTTAAGATCAAGATACTTTTCAAACAGGAGCAAAATGAAGTCCCCTGGGATATAGATGGATTTGTTGGAAGAATGCCAACATATAGTCTAGAGTCTCACACTGGCAAATATATTCATCAACCTAGTTCCCTGCAAATTCTAATAGCACACAGATTTCAATAAAATATTTTTAATGTATTTAAAATTATAAAAACTTTCCTGAGATTAGAGGTAACTGCTTTAAAATATGGAATATCATTTTAGAACCACATCCTACTCCAATACATTGATGTTTTGCTTTTTAACAAAAGTTATTAACAAAATATCCTACTTTCCCTTCAGTCATATTGTACTTTACTACAGGTAAATGAACTTCCATATATATATATATGTGTGTGTGTGTGTGTGTATATATATATATATATATATATATATATATATATATATATATATATTGTAAACTTTAACCTAGGATGAATATATTTGTTTGGGTGGATCACAGGAATGTGTTAAAGAAAATATAAGACTTTCATAGTGAGTAAAGGATTCACGCTGCTTTGAATAAATACCGTCAGGAAAGTTACATTTAAAACCCTGAAGCTAAAAAGAGATGATATATACCAAATGTAAATACTGAGCTGCCATGAACTGCCACTAGAGTATTGTTAAATATGTGGCCTTAAAGTACATTAAGAAACCAATGAGATAAAAACAAACAAATAAACCTAATGCTAAGGGTAGAAATGCTATGAAATCCACAACAGTCCCCCTCTGAAACTGTTTGGGATTAGCAAATGTTTGAAGAGAAGCAGAGTTGCTGAGCCTCTTACCTGTTGATGTGCTCCTTCCACATAATACGTAGCTATAAGCACAGCAAGCAGCAGTAAACAAGACACCACAATGTTTTGACGATGCCATAATCTTAAAAACATATTTAAAAAAATAAAATATTTCAGTTTCATTTTCAAGTTTCAGCATTCTCAAGATAATTTCTTGTTGAAGCATTTAGGTTATTTAGCTCATCTAAAGAATCAATTCTTTCTGTGATAAGCTCCTTTGTCCTTAAACACTATGATCTCTTGGGGTATAGAAGGAGGTCAAGGGAAGATTCACGGATTCAGAACTCAACTTCTTTCCCTTATTCAAATACTGATCTTGTTCACACCAGACTTCTAATTGGGAGAAGCATCCTATATAATAAAAGGCTAACATGGCAAATAGACTGAAAGGCAGAACAACCAAACAACTGGTTGCTATGACGTGCACTGGCCACCAGGGGGCGCGTGCAGAACATGGTGGGCCTTGGCAGGAGTTGGCAGAGCACAGAACATGGTGGGCATAGGCCACCGCAGGATGGTGAAGCAGGTAAGTGAGGGCGCCAGACCAAGGCAGGGGGCTGATCACTGTCATCAGGGCGAGCCCCTGGTGGTTACTGAAAATTCTTTGCTCCCATATGCCATGGTTCTGCCCAGAGCTCGCACCTGCTGCCAATACTAGAGCCACTGCTAAAACCCGCTGTTGGTGCCCAGCGCCGGCCCCAATCGGTCAGCAACATCAGTGGGTGCAAGCAGTGGCTGCACCCAATCGCTCCTCAGGGCTTCTCCACCTCCCCCCGCTTCTGAGGGGTGATCGGAGTAGCAGCCACCGCTCGCATCTGCTTACGGTGCACAGTGATTGGGGCCAGTGCCAGCAGCAGGTGGGAGTGGTGGCGGTGGTGGAAGTGGGGCTGCTGGCAGACAGGGAACCAGGGGCTGTGGTGGGAGGGGCTAAGCAGGGGTGCGGAGGATGGGCTGCGACCACACCTGTGCCCACCGAAGCCTTGAGGCCCACAATTCCTTTTAAGATGCATAAATTTGTGCACCGTGCGCCTAGTTATAATATAATGGAAAGAGTACTGGCCGTTAAGTCAGAAGACTTGGATCAGAGTCTCAAGTGCTTTAAATATTGCACTTTGAGTAAGACAATTAACGAATCTAATTCTGTGTTTTGTTTTTTAAAATAATAATAATCATATACTTGTTTTACCTTCTTTATGGAGTTGCTTTAAGGTTCAAATGAACTAAAAAATGTTATAAAATGTTTTATAAACTGTAAGCACAATAAAAATGTAGGATAATATTACAGATAACAACTTGGAAAGGCAAGCCAAAAAATGATAAGGCATGTAAAAGTTCAACTTGCTCTTTATGATATCGGAAATAGGGCTTAGATACACTACATTTAAAGACAGAATACATTTCCTTTCTCACTGGCTCAAACTATCAGTAACAGTGCCACGTATCCTGAACCTTGTCCTACTACAGAGTAAGTGTATCCAATGTACATAGGCCTTTCTTCTGAAAGCAAAGCCAGAAGAAGAAAAAAATCTCCTTTTCAGGATTCTGCTTTGCATAAAAGATTTAACATGAGACAGTGGTCAACTGTAAATAATCTAGTGAGCAAATAGCAGTGTGTTCTCTTAATCTGTTTTTCTTCATGCTATAGAAAGAAAAATAAACATGTTCCCACAACATTTTAAATTTAATTAACTCCCTTGTTACAGCAGGTGGCAAGCAGTAGGAGATTGCTGAAGATTTCTAAAATTATTAAGGAAGTTTTATGTAAAAGCTAATGGAAGACTCTTTACTTTGAGGTCCAGTCCTTCAAGATTACTAGGATTTCCAGAGAAAAATACTGCAAGGTAATGAGTGGCTGTCTCCACAGGACAATATTCTGCCTTTCTTCCCGTTCCCTCTTCCTCTTTTCATTCACCGAAGAGGGGTCTGAAAAACATGAGTGAAGAAATTAAACAAAATGCTCGCTTTTTCCAATCGTTTTCAAAATTCATCCCACATTTGAAGGACTGTATATAAACCTCAAAAAAACAATGTGGCCGAAACTGGTTTGGCTCAATGGATAGAGTGATGGCCTGCGGACTGAAAGGTCCCAAGTTCTATTCCGGTCAAGGGCATGTACCTTGGTTGTGGGCACATCCCCAGTAGGGGGTATGCAGAAGGCAGCCGAACAATATTTCTCTCTCATCGATGTTTCTAGTTTTCTATCCCTCTCCCTTCCTCTCTGTAAAAAAATCAATAAAAAATACATTAAAAAAGTGTGGTTCACACTGTGACAATGGGTTGGGTGCTTCTGCTCTATGCAATTATTTCAGGATACAAGTTTCTCTTTTATACTAGAATACGAAATGATCCCGCTTCTATGAAGGGCAATTTAGCATCACTTTATAGGCCTTGACCCATAATTACTATGAAGAGTAAAAAATATATAATTAATCTTATATAAGATATATAAGAACCTTGCATTATTATATAGAATATCATTTTATTAACAAGGTGACAGATTTATTTCTATTTTATTCTAATGAAAAGAATATTACTTAAACTGGTAGATCTTCTCCCTCCAAACCACCATACTTTACCTGTGAAGTTCCCATTATATTGTTCCTTGTTCATTGCTAAACGTCTCTGGTCACAATTTTTTCCATTCTCTGCCATTTCATAGATCACTAACTCTTGAGGAGCTAAAAAGCAAAACAAAATCCAGTGAAACATGACATAATTCTGCTTTGCTCCTATGACTAAATAAAACTGAATACAGAAACATGGGAGTAACACCACACATGCTATCTGAACAATGTGCTTACTGTTTTTGTACTTGGGGTAAAGTTAAATGAGATTATACCGGTGGGGCCCTAATCCAATAGTACTGGTTAATTTATAAGAACATCATCCTGATACACCAAGGTTGTGGGTTCCACCCCCAGTCAGAGAACATACAAGAATCTATCAATGAATGCATAAATACGTATAACACAGATCGATATTTCTCTCTCAAAAAAAATCAATAAAAATATAAAAAGGTGAAAAGACACCAGATACCTCTCTCTGCATGCACAAGAGGAAAGGCCATGTGAGTGCACAAGCCGTCTACAAGCCAGAAAGGAAGGCCTCATCAGAAACCAACCCTGTCAGTACTTCAATTTTGGACCTCCAGACTCCAGAACTCTGGGAAAATAAATTTCTGTTGTTTAATTCAACTAGTCGATGGTATTTTCTAATGGTAGCCCTAGCAGAGTAATACAATGCTGATTAGTATAAACAAGAGGAACCAGATCACAGGAGAGTAATATTTTTCTTGGTAATATTAATAAATTGGTATTCTGGTTTGTGAATTTGGTTAGAATAATTCCATTCTCTGGAATCTATTGAGATATATGCTTACTGCTTCATCTTTATAATCTAAAAAACTGAGAATCAGACACTGAAATGTGGAATCTATACCTAGATCTGCTGGACTACACTTAACTGTAAACCAGACTATCTTTTATCCAGGAAACACCCTAAGTACTTTAGTACATGTGTCTTCACACGGCAACAGTGACTACAGGTTATGATCATTTTACCCATTATCATTTTCATCATCATAAAAGGGCCAATTTTATAGGGAAACAGGAAAACTTGGTTTCACAAAGCTGCCAGTATGTCTTGGTTGATTTAAGGCCACAGCAGTCCAAGCAATCTTTGGACTAGGTACTTCATCTGTATTCCACATTCTAAGACCGAATGCATTCTACCCTCTTCTAATTCCATTCTCCTTCTCAACTGAAAGTAGTTTTATTTCTTGGAGCTAAAAAGAATCCTATCACCATCATGTACATATTAGCTGCATGACTTGGGGAAGCAGTTTAAGCCTTTGTATTTGACTTCATTTGTAAAATGTTCATGTCATTCTTAGATGGGGTGTGTGTGTGTTTTGATTTGGGGGTCTATCAGTAATTTAGTTATCTACTTCTTGAGAAATTATATATAATTCTCCTGTACAGTGAATGACACATACCAGATACTTAATGTGAGTTTATCCATGTTCTTTTAATGAATGTCACAATTTTCCATATTTTCACACCGTACATGAGCCACATAACTAGTTCCCACAGAAGCATCCACAGAATCAGAAAAATCTTAGTTATGTTGGGTAACAAAAATGAATTATTTAGCATCAATCCAAACATTTTGAGAAGTACTAAAAGGACAATTTGTTAAAAAATTATTATGGGGTAAAAGGGTTCTAGCCTATCTATGTACCTAGGGTAAGATGAAGGGATCATTTTCAAGGAGAGCCACTTTTCACAGCTGAATGCAGTAGCATTCACTTTGGAAATCTGAAAAAACAATAATCAGTCAGACTTCTGTACGTGGGAGTAAATCCAAAGTATTCCTAACCTGTTTAAAGGATTGAAATATCCTCAAACAGGAATCTAGCATATCTTCCTGATATCAGTGGAGTTTACTTTGCACTGACAGTGTTATACTATTCATTTTAATGGCATCTATTGAGATTAAGTTGTTGAAATAAACTCTATAGGTCTGTGGATGGGATGAGAAGACAGAAATAGGAAAGAAGCATAACTCAAACATTACATATATCAAGAAAAATGCTTTTAAAGGCTGTAACTTGCATATTGTAAACACAGCTGAAGCATTCAAAAGAAAAGGTTGATATTAAAATATGCATGGGGGGTTGTTTGTTTCGGGAAGAAATCCTTAGAAAATAGTGGTAAATCAGCTCACAAGGGTTCTTTGTAGGCTGTATGTCCAGTGCTAAGACTATAACACTCCATTCATTTTAAACATTAGCTACATTTGTAATGCAAAAACAATGTGAAACTAAATTACTGAGTTCCTCAAAGCAACACAAAAACCATTTAAAAGTAAAATGAAAACAGCAACCCCTTTTCTCTCCCCCCAAGTAATATAAGAATTACTGGAGAATTTAACAAGACGAAAGTGAAAAGCAAATAAGATGAGTGAAACTCCTGATTCTAATTTTCTTGGACAGTGTTCTAAAATAAAATAAACATACTTCCTCTTAGGAAAATAATCTATCCAAATGACTCTATTTTCTCACAAGCTTATTAAGGTCACTTTTTCAATAAAATACTGTTTTTCATAAAAGGCAGCCAACTTGAATATTATGCCTTTCTTGCTTTCGGAAGTGTGTATCCTTAACTGGCTTATTTAGTTCATTCAGTCACAGACTATTCCAAAATATGCTGTAGATTTCCTTAAAACTATTAAGATTAAGAAATTGCAACTTATTCTTCAAAACTTAACAAGTAATCTAGGTGAAGAGTAATACATCTTGACTAGTGAGGCTGTGCGAGAGCATGAAGACCACTCAGTCACCCGCACAGCGTCATGCCTCGGAGAGCCAGACCGCATCCAGCACCTGCTTGTCACAGTTTACGAATGTGTTCTTGGGGAAATTCATTGTTTGAAGGAGAATATATGAAAAAAATTCTTCGAATCTTTTTGAACTTTCAAAGTCTTGGAGAATTTGACAAATTAAAATTCCAAGTTAGGATATAATTTAAAAGCATTCAAAGTCTAAATAAATCTCCTAATAATAGTTTAGCAGCTTATAATGGTATACATTTTTGGCCTAGACTGTTCCTGAATTGTGAAGTGAAGTGTAAAATACATTAAACCCATCACAGTCTTCAACTTGTTGAAAACGGCCACTGTTCCAGATCTAATTTTTAACTAGATAACATTTTAAGTAAAAACCCAAATTTTCAAAAGATACAACCTGGAAGACATTTTAGAGACTCCATTTTTGAGAGTCTGATGAATTTAGGGGAAGGTTTCTTCATCTCTCACCTTCAATATGTAAAATATCATTTTATGTTCCTTTGGGTAAAAACCTATTTTATTTTCATGAAGGAAAAGAATAACTTGTAAAAGTATAGCTTGAAAAATCCCATTTCTCATTTTCTCTCAGTATACTTATAAATGTTCACTCAGTTATTCATAACCAATGCAAGCTAAGCAAAAACAGTCACTGAAAAATGGGGGAGGAGTAAGAGTAAGGTCAAGAATTAGAATTTGAGATAAAATAGCCAATTTACCAGGTGTACCAGTTAATAATGAGGATTTTTTCCATAGATGGAGTTACACATATGTTGATATATATGCAATTTGATATGTATGCTATTTTGTTGTATTGACAGCAAACTTCAAAACTTCATATGTCAAATTTTCTGAAGGTGTTAACATTACAGATATTTTTATGCTTAAAAATGTCAAATTTCGTGCAAAAAAAGAGCATTTGCGGGAAGTTTTAATTCATAACTTTATTTAAGAAAAAAGCTGCTGAAAGTTATATACTTTGGCAAGCCTATAGTGAACATGCTCTATCGCAAGATTCTTGTGAATGCTAGTTTAAATGCTTTAGAAGTGATGATTTTGATGTGAAAGACAAGGAATGTCCAGGTAAACCGAAAAAGTTTGAAGACCAACAATTACAAGCATTACTGGATGAAGATGCGTGTCAAACTCAAAAACAACATGCAGGAAGATTAAACGTTGCTCAGCAAACAATTCCTAATTGTTTACAAGCAATGAGAAAGATTTTAAAGGAAGAAAAATGGGTGCCACATCAACTGAACGAAAGCAAATGGAAAACCGAAAAGTCATCAGTAAAACGTTGCTTCAACAGCATGAAAGTAAGTCTTTTTTGCATTGAATTGTGGCAATGAAAAGTGGATTTATTTGGGAGAATCCCAAACGCACAAACTCATGGATTGATCCAGGTCAAATTGCTTCGGAAAGAAGACAATGCTCTGCGTTTGGTGGGATCAGGAAGGTGTGGTGTTTTGTGAGCTTCTAAAACCAGGTGAGCCCAGCTCTCATGGCTCAGTGGCTGGGCACTGACCTATGGGCCAGGAGTTTATGGTTCGGTCCCCAGTCAGGGCACATGCCTGGTTGCAGGCTCTATTCCCAGCGGGGGAGGAGGGCATGCAACCAGTCGGTGATTCTCTCTCATCACTGTTTGTATCTCCTTCTCCCTGAAATCAATACATATATTTAAATAAATAAATAAACAAAACCAGGTGAAACCGTTAATACTGACCACTACTGACAACAAATAATCAATCTGAACTACGCTTTGATCATAAAACAACCAGAATGGGCCAGAAGACACGCCCGGTAATATAATTTTGCTTCATGATAACACACCATCACACACTTCAAAACCAGTTAAAGACACGTTAAAAGATCTTGCCTGGGAAGTATTAACCCACCCACTGTATTCACCAGACCTTGCTCCTTCAGATTACTACTTGTTGCGACCAATGGCACATGTACTTTCTGAGCAGCCCTTCAAAACGTAAGAAGTGAAAAATGGGTCTCTGAACGGTTTGCCTCAAAACAAGAAAAGTTCTACTGGGACGGTATCCACAAATTACCTGAAAGATGGGGGAAATGTGTGGCTAGAGATGGGCATTACTTTGAATAAAGCACTTTTACTGTTTCTCTTGAAATCATCATGTTTTCTTTGATTACAAAATATGCATTATTAACCAGTATATCTAGTAGAATAGTAAGCAATAAATGAGTTTACTACCAAATCTAAATGCTATAGAAAAGAAATTCTAAAGAATATTTTTTTTTAAGGAGAAAGCAATGATCTCAAATTGGCTGAGATAAAGAAATGTAAAAAACTAAAATGGTAAATATAAAGAAAAATAAAAACAAATACTGTATAAGAGTATCTAATTTGTGACAATATTTTTTTAAGCGAAATTTGGACAACAGTATACAAACCAGGAGGAGAAAGATTAAAGTTTTCTAAAGTTGGGGAGCGTCAGAATAGATGACAAAAACATGTCCAAACAGACTATATATACCAATAATCAAAACAAACTTAAACAGATCAAATTTGTCACTTTAAAAATATCCCAGCCCAGCTAGTATTGCTCAAAGGCTGAGTGTCTACCTATAAACCAGGAAGTCCCGGTTCAATTCCTGGTCAGGGCACATGCCTGGGTGGTGGGCTCTGTCCCCACAACCCAAGTGATGTGCAGAAGGCAGCATCAATGATGCTCTCTCATCATTGATGTTTCTATCTCTCTCTCCCTCCGTCACCCTCTCTGAAATAAATAAAAACATACTTAAAAATAAATAAATAAATAAATAAATAAATAAATAAATAAATAAGATTGCAAGCTGTATTTTTAAATCCTCACCGGAGGATATGTTTTTTTTATTAATTTTTATTTATCTATTTAAAAGTAAATAAAAAGATGGCAAGTTGTACTTTTAATCCTCACCTGAGGATATACATATGTATGTATGTATGCATGTATTTTATCCATTATATTTTGCTCCAAAATTTTGTGGATTAAAAGAATCATGTAATATTTCTCATGAGTCTGTGAGTTAGGATGAGCAGTTTGGTCTGGGCTAGCATGGCTTTGCAGCTAGACAGTTCAGCTGGGATGCCTTGTCTTTGCTTCACATGGGCCCCTCTGTTTCATTAGATTAACCTGGGCTTTCTTCACGAGGGCTGAAAGTTCCAAAGAGCAGTAAGAGAAGACAGGTCCCAACGTGCAAGTGTGTTTCAAGTCTGTGCTGTACAGCTGACTCTAGCTGAAGCTAATCTGCCATCTACACAAGAACTCTGGGCTATGTCTCTGGAACCAGAAGCCCTTGGTTACCTGTCTCTTAACCAACTCTGGCGCCAGCGCAACTTGGCACCTGGTGGTTCCCCTTCCTTTAGCTTAAACACATTCCTTTTCCGGCAGCTAGACTCGCTACTTTTAGCTAGAAAACAGAGTCTGGGAGGTGGAAGGCATGGAGGATATCCATGTCATCTTGCTGCCACCCAAGACGCCATTGGTATGTAAGTTCTCTTAATAAATTCTTAATGTAATGAGGGAGTTATCAGCCTCTTTCTCTGGTCTTTAGGGCGGAGAAATTTTATGTAGCAAAGCCTCATATCCCCTTGGCCAAAGCAAGCCTCATAGCCAAATTCAGCCCAGGTTGAATAACAGACTAGAAGTAAAATCATCTTGCAAAGGGTAAGCATACAGTGAGAAGAATTTGTGATGATTCTGCAATCTAACACTCAATTTTACAATCCATAACTGCATTCTTTACATGCATTCCTTGGCAAAAGTTAGGGAGAGTAACAATAGCAACGTGTGAAAAACAACTTGTAGAGTCGAATATTGGCATACTCTTGCTAGCAATTTTATACCTAGGTATATAGCCAATAGAACCTCTTGCACATGTGAAATATCACATGTAAAATGATATTTTTAGCAACACTGTCTTAAAAGCAGAAGTTATAAATAATTCAAATGTCCATTGCAAGGAAAACAGATAAATTGGGCTAGTGTTACATAATGAAATAGTATACAGCAGTGAAAATAAAATTTCCATTTACTCATTTAACAAACATATACTGTGTGCCATGCATAGTTTAAGATACCAGAAACAGCAGTGAACAGAAAAAAGTCATATCAGATAATGCTATAGTGAAAAATAAAAAAGTTTGATATGTGTTCAAATGTGTGTGTGTGTACAATTTTTAACAAGGTGGATAAAGAAGCTTTCTCTGAGAATTTGACATTAGAGAAGAGCCATAAAAAATATGGGGAAGGGCACTGTAGGAAAAGAGAAGAAGTACAAAGACTTTGAGGTAAGAGTCTATTGGTAAGTTTCATTTACCAATACCGGAGATATGAAAGTTACTGATAAGTTAAAATATTTCAATTTCTAAAAATTAGTTTTGTAGCCTGCTGGTATGGCTAAATAATTGAGCATTGACCTAAGAACCAGGAAGTTACAGTTCAATTCCCGGTCGGGACCTGCAGGAGGCAGTTGATTAATGATTCTCTCTCATCATTGAAGTTTCTATCTCTCTTTCCCTCACCCTTCCTCTCTGAAAGCAATAAAAAACATATTTTTAAAAATTGGTATAGCAGATAGAGATCCTAGTGATACCTATTGATTATCTTTATATATAAAAGGCTGTGCCCGTCCATCTGACTGGTAGGTATGCCGCACACTGATGCTCAACGCAGGAGCTGCCGTGACACACACCGGCCATTTAGAAATAAACGGCACCATGGACCTGGCGCCGACAAACCAGTACTCGGCTTCCCCCAAGTGGGACACAGGCGCTGCCACCACCAGGGAGCGATACCCCACCAAATCGCAGCCAACCCTGCCAAGACTCCATGGTACAAAATTCGGCCAACAACCCAGCCCAGCCCAGCCCAGAAACAGTCGCTGTGAGTGCTGGGTAATGACATCATGTAGCAACGCCTGGCTTTCTCTCTCTAGTGGTTAGCCTCCTTGTAGCCCAGGAACCCGGCTTGCTTTATTGCCAGGTGCAAACATTTTATAATTTAACCAAATGCTTGTGAAGCCTTTCCATGTGCCTCATTTCATTGATCCTCACAGAAGTCCTGGAATAGGTAAATAGGAGACTTGGTAGAGTCCTATTTTCTTTTCATCAGCCAGAAAATGGAGATTTAGAAAGTTTAGAAACTTGACCTGACTGAAAGGAAGTAGGAAATGGTGGGACTTGGAAAATTACTTCAGAGGAGATTAAAAATGGCGAAAGAGTAGGAGGATGCTGTATGGACATGCTCCCAGGAACAAGCTGGAAATACAACTGAAATATGGAAAGGCTTCCTGAATAATCAACGGAAAACTCACAGGAGAGAACCCTGACACCTAAGGACTAAAGGTGGAGACCGCATAGAGACTGGTAGGAGGGGCGGAGGTGTGAAAGGGCTGGGTGAGCGAGCACCCACCGATGGTAACTGAAGTCCCAGAGAAATACCTCAGCTGTGTGTGTGTGGGGAGTGGGGGGAGGGGGTTGGGAGGCGCAGCAGTGCCACTGAGAACTCTAGGATCTAATCCTGAAGCTGGGTTCCCCAGCAGAGCACCAAACTGAGGAGGGTACCCACATAATATCTAGGTGTGAAAAGCAGTGGGGTGCTGTCTGCCAGGAAGTATAAAAAGCTAAACTGACACTTGCGTGCACAATACATATAAAGTTCTCGCTGATGCCAATTGCACATGTTTCCAACTGTCATTGTCAATCATGAATTTGGTTGACACTTCTTTATAGAAAAAGGGCGAATAATTAAAATATTTCTTCTAATTATTTTCCTTTCAATGTGCACGAATTCGTGCACCAGGACACTAGTTTAGTATAAATTACCAGTAAGGAATATTCCTCTGCACACAGAAGCAGTGCTAAAAATCTCCTACTCAGTAGATCTTCAAAACTTAAAAGGGGCAGGAGAACCTTTTATACTCTTTTGATTACATGGCTTTTGCAATGTGGAGACTTGAAAGTTTCTGGAAGAAAACAGACTCAATATTAAGTGAAGAAGTGGCTAGTCAGGTCAACCAATTCAACTTTATTTGTCTTTATTCTGTCTTCTTCTAGACCAGTGGTTGGCAAACTCATCAGTCAACAGAGCCAAATATCAACAGTACAACAATTTAAATTTCTTTTGAGAGCCAAATTTTTAAAACTTAAACTTCTTCTAACGCCACGTCTTCAAAACAGACTCGCCCAGGCCATGGTATTTTGTGGAAGAGCAACACTCAAGGGGCCAAAGAGCCACATATGGCTCACAAGCTGCAGTTTGCCGACCACTGTTCTAGACCTCAGAGCACACAGCATCTGAACATTTCTTAAAAGAATTCTGAATTACCCTGGCCGGTGACTCGGTTGGAGGGTTGTTCTACCAAAAGGTTGCAGGTTCCATCCCATCAGGGTACATATAGAAATCAGCCAATGAGTGCATGAATGGGTAGAACACAAGTCAATGTTTCTCTCTCTCTCAAATAAATTTTTAAAATGTTTTATTACACTGTGTTTTTCTTTCACTTCTGTATTTATGTTTTTCTCTATCAGGCACCTGAATAAAGTATCTGTTTGTCTTTGTTTCCCACTGTTTTCCCCAGAACCTTGGACATGAAGTATTTTGTTCACTGATGGGATGAATGAACAGATATGGCAACAGATGTCATTGTAACATGATCTTTCCATGCAAAGAAAGTAAGTGCTGGAAGACATTCTTAAACATCAAATCCCAAAATTTCCATTCTCAAATTCCATGTTATGGCTTACACAGATAATGTGGCGGAAGAGAAAAATTCTTCTTCCCTCCTCTGGTTCTTTTTGGCTGACTGAATAATCAAATTAACACTAGACAGACAAGAGAAAAATCAAATTTAATTTCATGGGCTCGGAAAGCCCATATACATCAGAGAGTCCGAGTTCCCACATACATAAAAGGTTCGGAGACAGAAAGGGAAAATGAGATACTCATGGAATTCTGAGCTTCAGATGAGGTAAGTAAGGCATCTTGGGGCTTGAGTGTCACCTGCAAGACGATTACAGCAGATATTCAGTAACTGGTAGTTTGCCTTGCCATATACATAGGTTAAACGAGTTATTTCTGATAATCTCCTATTGTGGGCAAGGCCTCTAATGCAAATTCTTCTAGGTAGTTAAGTGGGACAAGGTGGCAGAAGTTTCTCGATCCTGCAGGGTCTCAGTTACCTGTAGCTGAAAATAATCTGCATACCACAAAGGCACACGTTGGGGTGACTCGTTCTGAATCCCTAAAATGTAAACTGTTAACAATAATACAAAAAGGTTCAGAAAATGACCTACAAGAATGCCTCATTTTGTTAAGAATCCCACATGTTGTAAAACATTCACAAAATGAAATTGCGTATATAAATACATTTATTTACTGACACTTCATTAAGAGTAAGCAAACAACAATCAAGTAAGCAGCAACATAAGGACCTGCTTTCAGAAGAGGGCTGGGAAAGAGTTCTTAGCAGCTGCTCAGCAGGTTACATGCTGCTGCTGCTGCCAATAGTCCTGGGTAACTAAACGCCAGGCACTATTCTAAAAGCTTTACTTAAATCTATTCACCTAACCCTAACAAGAAAGGTACTGACTACACTGTCAAAGAGGAAATTGAGATTGCAAGAGCTAAGAAACTAGCCCAAGGGTTGCACAGTAGCAGAGCTGGAATTTGAACCAAGGCAATTTAGATTTATAGCCTTAACTCTTATCACTATCCACCGTGGGTTTTTTTTTTAAGAAAAATTTGTAAAGACCAAGGTTATTATTATTAATGAACCTGAAGAACAAGAGAAAATACCACAAAGATATGTATTTCTGGACTACTACTGACAAACTCCATAGCAATTATAGCTACACCAGCTGATACAGGATTACTCAATAAGTTGCTCTTGCTTAACTTAAAAATACCTTAAGCTTTAAGCACCATCTTTTATCTTACACAGAGAAGTATCACCTATTTAAAGTTCTAAAACCTTCAAGAAGCATATTTTTAAATGAGTTTAAATAAGGGTTTACATAACACATAATATCAATTCAGCACACTCTACAAAAAGTTGCTTTCCAAGACAAAATAAGGAGTTTCTTCAAGCAATAAACTCCTTAAAAGTTTACTTCCAAAATATTTGCAAGTCTCTGTGGAAACAGATTTTTAACTAACACAACAACAAACAAGTTATCAATTCAATTCATTCAGTTTGTCTCTCTAATCTGGAGTTTAAGCGAGACCAACAAAGGGCATGTGGGCAAAAAACAGCAGTGATAAATTCCTGGCCCTACAATCTCCAGGAAAGGGGAGACTAAACAGGTTTTGTGCAATCAATGGAAGCAAAAAGAGTTTCCAACAAGACAAAGAATTAACTCTCAATAGTGGCAATTTATCCAGAATGAAATAATTACAGAAATGACTCCACAGATTAAGAATCTATACTAATAAAAGAGTAATATGCTAATTAGACCGAGAGACCTTCTGGAGACCTTCCAAATGTCCTTCTGGACAAAACCATGGTGGCGGGGTTGAGGCAGAGGCGGTTTAAGGGCAAGCAGACTGGCAGGGGGCAAGGGGGAGCAGTTGGGGGTGAGCAGGCTGGCGGTGGTGGTGGGGGCAGTTGGAGTGAGCAGGCCAGCACAGTGGGGGAGACTTGGGGGTGAGCAGGACAGCAGAGATGGGCAGTTAGGGGTAATCAGGCCAGAAGCGGGGGGCAGTTGGGGTTGATCAGGCTGGCAGGCAGAGTGGTTAAGGGCGATAAGGCAGGTAGGCAGGTGAGCAGTTAGGAGCCAGCAGTCCCGGATTGTGAGAGGGATCCCAGATTAGAGAAGGTATAGTCCTGGCTGAGGGACACCCCCCCCCCCCGTACAAATTTTGTGTACCAGGCCACTAGTCTATATATATAAAAGGATAATATGCAAAGTGTCCCCTTGGGAGTTCGGCCTGGAGACCTGGAGTTTGATCCCTTGCTATGACGTGCTCTGACCACCAGAGGGTGATGTGGAATGAAGGAAGGCCCCAGCAGGCAGCCAAGGAAGCGAGGCCCAGGCCAGCAGCCAAGTAGCCAGGGAAGAGAGGCCCCAGCTGGCACCTGGCAAGGAAGGCTTGGGCCAGCAGCCAGAAGGCCCCAATTGGCTCTGGCCAGGCCTAGGGACCCTACCTGTGCACATTTCATGCACCAGGTCTCTAGTACAACAAAATGATGAAATTACACACAGCTTAGAGAATTTTTTTTAGCAGGAGCAAAGTAATTAATACAGCTTCTCATACATATTAGCAACATTCAGTGAGTGAGACATGTGTTACAAAGATCCTCTGTCTTTTCCACTTGCCAGAAAGAAGACACCTTGATAGCTGATACTAACAAAGCATGAATTCAGAATAACTGTTCTGAAGAATAGAACTAATTTTCTTTCCTTATAACATTCCACTGCAAATCTTGCCAACCAGTGTTTTTGTTTTCATGGAATTTACAAGACTAAAGAGGGAAGGAGGGATATATATACACACATATACTACATAAGAGAAATCATTTTCATGCAAATCATTTTCATTTTATACCAAACCATATAAAGATGCCTAGAGACAGCCTGAGCAGAAGAGAAAGAACACTTGGGATCTCATTTCCAGCTCAGGTTCTGGCACACCTAAGCCATCGGACCTCAGGAGAGCCAATACTGTTTCCGGGCCTCAATTTTCTCCTATTAAATGAGAAAAATCTAACTGTATGTTCACAGAGATTGCTTCTATTTCCAAATACTGCATTCAATGGTATTTAATTATATATAAGCACCAAAAAATCTCAGCTTCCTCTGCACTTGTAAATTCTCAAGTAATAAAATATGACGGCCAAAAAAGATCAGGCTTAGACTCTCATACAAAGCTATACTCGTTTTCCAGTCACCTACTTATTAAGGTGACTAACTCAGTGGATTACAGTATCTAATTGTTCCTGGCTAGCTTTTAGTGTTCAAAAGTAGGGCAAAGATCATCTCAGAGAAATGTATGATAATATTTTCTGATAAATACTACACAACGGAATACAGCAAATTTTGAAAAGATGCAAAGGACATGTCCAGATTTCAGAGTAAAAGGTCAATGTCACCATATTTCCACTTACATAGTGATTTCACATTTACTATCTCAATCACTGGGACATTCCTATAAAATAAAATGAGCAGCACTTTTACCAACTCGCTCAGAAAGTTAGGTAATCTGTCAACTTTCACTCAATAAATGTTGGAGCCCAGACTTCAATCCAGGTCTTTGACTTAAAGTTTGATGATATTTTACAATTCTAAAAAGTGGTTATTCAAGCCAAAGGCAGGAAGAAGATGGAAAGTGAGAACATTTGGGTAATCAGTTCCTCGATAACTGAACTGAACAAAAAGAATATGAGACCATATTAGGGCTGGTTGGAGCATCCTCCTGAACACCCTGTATATACAGATTTTGGGCTCCATGGCCCGTGGGGGTATGTATGGGAGGCAACTGAAGTTTCTCTATCACATCCGATGTTTCTCTCTCTCTCTCTCTCAAATCCATTTAAAAAAGAAGAAAAAATTTTACCAATGAATATAAGATGTTTGGTAGTTATAAACTCAATACGTAAATTTACTAGCTACTAAAACTAATGACAACCTCTATATAATTCCACGTCTCAACAACCTTGTCACCTCGTTTCAGACAAGTGTGAAATCTTTTTCTAAATAAAAAATAAGAACCAAGACATCCATTAAACAACACGTCTGACTTTTGTTTAAAAGCGTATGCTTCCAAACAGGTTGGTCATCAGCAGGGAAGATCTCCATTTACTCTAAAGTCCTAGAAACCGGGGAAGGGAGAGATGGGTACTCTACAGAAGCTTAGAACAGCTTGCAAATCAGTGGCGCTCAAGGCAAATGGTCGGGAGCCCAGGGGGTGGATTCAGTGTACCGGTGGCCAACCATGGTGAGGTGTCCCAGATAACCTGGCTACCGCCAGACAGACATCCAGAGTCAGGAGCACCCGAAAACACTGCTTGAAGTCGAAATCACAGTGCCCCAGGTCTGCACGGTGTAAGTGGGAGAGCTCCGGAAGAAGCTGAGACCGAGCAAAGTCTCGGGCTTCCGCCCCCAATTCCCCGGACTCGTTTACCTACCCGCTCCGACCCCGGCTTCTCCGGATCTCAGGATCCTAAAAGCGGCACCTGACCGACTCTCACACCCGCCGCTGGGCTCCGGCAAAACCGGAACTCGGTGACGTCACGTCCGGTCCGTGCTCCCCCGGGAGGTCGTCTCCCGAAGAGAAACGTTCCCACTTCCTTTCGGCAACCTGGGCTGACGGTCGCAGGATTTCGGTTCGGGACCTGTGGGCGGGGCGAGGAAGAATGACTGTTCTCTTCGCAGCGCTTGATCCGGAACTTGTTGTCAAGGAGCCGCGGAAGAGGAACCTCTTGCGATCGAAACGTGCTCGCTCCTCAGAAGTGAAGAGCCTGGAGACGCGAGCGAGCGAGGCGAGGGGCAGCGCACCAGGTAGGTCGGCCCCTCGCTCGGCGAAGGAGAGGATGTCGTTCTCCGGCCTCTCTCCAGTTGGGATGTTTCTCCCCATCTCTTTCCGTCACCGCACCCCCACCCTTTCATCTTCGTAGATTGCCTTCCGCCCAATAGCTGCTGGAGCCACTGCAGTTCCTGTCCTGCTAGCCATCCTTTGAAAGGAGGGTCCGAGATGCTGGGGAGGGGAAGGGCCCAGAATTTCCAGTTCCCAAGCCTCCAATCGGGCAGCATCGGTGTGCTCGCTCCGAATGTGAGCAGATCCCGAGCAGGCCTCGCACTCTGATGAGTTTTTACTGAATTACCCCATCGCATCGAGTTGTTGAGCCCTACGAAGGGGAAAAAAAAAAAAAGGTTTCTAAGAATATGATCGAAAATTTGGTTCCCAGACATAATGGCTAGAGAAATACTTAATTCAAATATTAAAGCAGCAGACGCCAGAGACTACGACTCACAGGAGGAGTTATGTATAAGTGCTACAGCAGCTGGGAAGAATCAATAGTTAAGATTGGGGGTTGATAAATATTTTATAGACAGGCATTTGAACTGCGCCTTCAGGAATAAAGATGTTTTTGTATTTAAATGAAGAAAAATAATTGCAGGGAAAGATTGCTGCTTGAAGGGACCTAGTGATTTGGTGTGGCTGGATAGCACAGTAAGTAGCAGGATCGTAGGCTAGAAGGATGAAGTAGATTGTAACCAAATTGGATAGCGCTGTACATTCGTGCAAAGGGATTTATGTTTTATTTTTTAGGCGTTTATTCAATGATTTTTGAGCAGGGAAGTGAGACCCAGGTTTGTGTTTCAGGAGCAGAATTATACTGGCAGATGGACTAGGATGAACTAGGGCACGGGTGAAGCAAATGTGGACAGGTAGTGAGGTTAATTTTAGAGGCTTTTGGCCAAGAGATAATTGGGGCGCTGCTTAGATAAGGAGATGGTTTAAGACAGATCAGTTCAACAAGTTTTGGTGACTGGTTGGTAGGACAAAGAGAAAAAGTCCAGAGTTACTTCGAAATGAAGAATACAGTAAAGGGAAGTTTGAGAGGTAAGGGAAGATAGAGTTCATAGACATCCAAGTGGTGAAATCTAACAGAAGCTGGAAATTCAAGTTTGGAGCTCAAACTTGCTTTAGGGGTCTTCAACATAGGATGATTTGGGAATAAAGCTTTGAAGATGTTTGTATCATGACCTTGATATTGAGTACATTTTAATACTGCTCTTATGTTAGTGGATAAGCAGCCTCTCTGATTCATCTTTAAAATGAGGCTAATATTTTCCTTTTATTTTTATAGCAACAGTAATTGAAGTAAAAGGTTTAGCATGTTATTCAACATATAATAGGTCTTTTTTCTGTACAGGGTGGGGTAAAGTAGGTTTACAGTTGGTAATATGGAAAAAAATGCAAAAAATAAATAATACAAGAATAAACTTTTGTGTATTCACAACTGTAAACCTACTTTCTCCGGATAGCACCTGATTTTGATATGAGATATTTGGATACTTTGCAACCTATAGAGCAGAGAGTCTGTCTAATTGTTCAGTTTAGAATCTGGTCGTTAGATTATCAGAGAGAAGTCCCAGTGTGGGTTCTGATTATTTTTCTGGCTGTAAAGACATCTAGAATCATATAGTCCTATGTCTGCACAGCCCTGTTACCTTAATAGGCACACCAGTTAAAGAGGACTGAAACCATTTGTGAACCTTTGACCTCTAGCCACTCCATCACTAACTCTTTTGAACCCTAAATGTTTGTTTTCTCAGGATTTTGTTTTAGCCCTTTCTTCACTCTACTTTTCCCAGTGGCCTCATCCACTTTCATCACTTTGATTACCTCAGTTGTATGTTCTCTTAAGTCTGTATCTCTAGGCTGGGCTTATCTTCTGACTATCTGAAAGGAGAGAACTCCTATGAAATCTTTTGTAAGTAGAAATGGATGGCATATGGAAAAATTTGAGTGCTCCCAAGCCCCAGAAAATAACCTACCAAATCATACCGAATAATACAAGAAACCCAAAATAATACTTGCACAGTAAAAGCAGTGCCACTCTTACTCTGGGTGCATGCTGCCTCTATATTGAATCTCTGAAAAAGTGAACACTTATTGCTTCCTTTTTTTTTTTTTTTTTGTAAACTGGAAAACCTTCAGATTTCTTTTTGTTACTGAAAACAGGTACTAATGTAGGTTTTTCACGGAAGTGAGTGATGTAACATGCATTTTCAAAATGTGGGAGATACCTCTACCTTTTTTACTTGCTAGACATCTCTGACCAGGATGTCTTTTGGTCAAACGAAATGTAATATACAATTTAAAACTGATTTCAGTATCTTTTACTTTCAAACGTGAATTGTACATGTTAAAATTAATTTTGTAGTATATGAATTATATCTCATAACATCTCCTTCCCCTGCATTAGTCTTATATTAAAATATTTGAGAAAACTGTATATAATTTACCATATAAATTTTTGAAGCATCAATGTCCAAATTTTAACATGAGAAAAAGAAAATCTATAAAATATGTATTTCCAGGATTTGTGCCACAGAATCATATGAATTCAGTAACCTCAAATGTAGACTGGTATGTTTTATTGGTGACTCAAATACCATGAACAGCTTTGCTAGGGTATCAAGAATTAATTTTTAAGATAAAAAAGGATAAAGGATAATCCCCTTTGTTTTTATATAATGCACTCTGGTAAATTCACTGTATATTAAATACAAAAAATATTTTGTATGTAAAATGAAATTGGGTTTGTCTTGTGTATTGTTTTACACTTATAATAATGTCCAATGGGGCAAATCTTCACTCAGAAGACTTACAGCATTCTATGCTCAGGTCTAGCAAGGCACCTCATTCCAGACCCATTACATAGACAACCAGGAACTTGTCTGAAGGGCTGGTACTATCCCACACTGCATTATGCAGACACTTTAATAAGCACTGTATTCCAGAAAAGGGAGTTGGGGAAGTTATTCTTGGTTTCTTCAGACCCTCTGGGCATCTTGGTAAACAGACTGAGGAACAGAACTTTGATGTAGCCAAGAACAAGAGACTTCTTACATTGAGATTCAAAATAACTTCAATTGCTTCGTCTGTTTTGTTGGAATTTTTTCTAGTACAGAGGAGAAAAAGTGGTATACACGTAAGATCCAGAATGTATTGTGCCTTTTTTCTGGGTGACCTTATAGTTTTAAAAATACTGTTGCTTATATACTATCAAGGTATTTGATAAGCCTATAACTTTTCACTGCTGTGTCGTGATAACCTTTCTCCTTTCCTTTTAAGATGCTCTCCAAATCCTTGGTAATGGAGTATTTGGCTCATCCTGGTGCACTCAGTGTGGCTGCTGGAGTAGCTTGTGGCATGTGCCTGGGCTGGGGCCTCCGTGTACGCTTTGGGATGATCCCCAAAAACTCCGTGAATGAGACAAACACAGAAACCAGAACTGAAGCAAGCATCTTAGGAGAGAGTGGGGAGTACAAAATGATTCTTGTGGTTCGCAATGACTTAAAGATGGGAAAAGGGAAAGTGGCTGCCCAGTGTTCTCACGCTGCTGTTTCTGCCTACAAGCAAATTCAAAGGAAAAACCCCGAATTGCTCAAACAATGGGAATACTGTGGCCAACCCAAAGTGGTGGTCAAAGCCCCTGACGAAGACACTCTGAGTGCATTACTGACCCACGCGAAGATGCTGGGGCTGACTGTAAGTTTAATCCAAGATGCTGGACGTACTCAGATTGCACCAGGCTCTCAAACTGTCCTGGGAATTGGGCCAGGACCAGCAGACCTAATTGACAAAGTCACTGGTCACCTAAAACTTTACTAGATAGAATTTTGTATCATGATTGTCTCACCACGTGTTTGAAACTGTCAAATTCTAACAATAAAAGCTGAGTTCCTTCCCCCACTTTTAAGTGTTCTTGAGGTGAAAAATCTGTTCCCATATTCTTCTGTCATGTACTTGGCACAGTTACACAGTTATCTTGGGCTAAAAAGAAAAAAAAAAGTTGGTTAAATTGTCCTAGTGGTTTAAGTCCTGAAACAAAAAATGTTTAGAGAAACAGATCACAACAAAATCGAATTACAAGTGGGGGACCAGCATTTTCTATGCATGGTTAGGTCCCTTTGCATGTTAATCGCTCTTCTTCCCCAAGACTGTTGCTGTCACCATGAGAGAGGATAAGGGGTTCAAGGGTAGTCCCATTGGATGCCAGTTCTTTCCTGCCATAACTTTCTGGATGACTGAGCACTTACTTTATTAATAGATGTATAGCCTCCCACAAAAGGCTTTAGACTCTGACCTGCTGGATTTTTAAATGTCTCCAAGTTGAGTTTTAATAGCATTGATACAACCTACCTGTGCAGTGTTTCATGATCATTTCTCAGACCCCCTGTGGCCAGAGGTTCTCAGCAGCGGCTCTACATCAAAGCCTATAAAAACTGCTCTACTTCCTTCCCCCTTCCTAACAGTGAAGGCATTGAAACTTGTGAAGTGAAAGTAGTGCGTCATCACATCTTATTGTTTACTTAGAACTTAAGGAATTAGACAATTCAACTATTTATGGGCATCTTTATTTCCCTTTTGATCTTTATACAATTAACATGCCATAATTCCAGTATCACTATACCAGCTTCTCAGTTCCCAAAGCTATACAGCTTCTACCCTTTTTGCAATGTATTCTTGCAAAAGCCCTTTTTATGAGAGCCTTTTAGGAGGATACTGGCAGTATTTCTAAATTCAGTATATCCCTAAGAATTACGATGCCAGGGAGAATTTTGATGACAGGCGCATGTTAAGTGGCTCCAACTCACCATGTTAACTTCAAAAATTAGTATTAATTAGCAGTTAACTTCAACATAAGCAGCATAATAGCACAACTAAGGTATAAGTTCAAAGGAATTTGCAGGCAGCCTTCAAAGTTACAATATTTGGTCAGTTTTATACCATTTATACTGGCATATTATAGCACAGGAGAAATTGCAACTGTGAATGATGCCACAGTAGCAACTGTTTCTAAAGAGAATGTTTATACTACTACAGTCAAAAGTGATGCAACAAAGTGTAACTGATTTGAAGAGAACTCAATCCTAAATGCATGGTTCTGTCTGGCTCAGGTGATTTCTGAGGCTTGCCTGAGACTGTTGGTTCCACGTTCAAAGAACTGCATTCCCCACAGAATGGCCTGCTGTGGCTGATTCAAGTAATTGTAATAAGTCATGGCATATCTACTAGGATGAATTGTATGCAAATTCTGGTGATACATTTTGTTCTCTAGTTCACCTGTACTTAGTTATTTAATACAATTCATATATGGGCAGAGCCCATGGGTTCTCTAACACACTTTCAGGGGGTTAAAACATTGTTTTTCTTTTACACCATGGGTAAAACTGCTAGCACCTTTCACAAATTAAAACAGTGGCATCTACCTGTACAAGTAGTTTTCACTGCCCTCCCCACAATTAAAAAAAGTTTCACTTAATGCCCTGGATGAAGCACTAACAATATTGTTAAATCTGCCCCTTAACTATTTGTCTTAATATTCTGTGTAGCATTAAACACTTCTGGTGCACATCAAAATATGACAAAAATATTTGTAAGGCTGAGTGGTGAGCTGAACTAGCTGCTTTTACCATGGGAAATTTTTACTGGCAAGAACCACCAACAAGCCGAAACTGGTTTGGCTCAGTGGATAGAGCGTCGAACTGCGGACTGAAAGGTCCCGGGTTCGGTTCCAAAGGGCATGTACCTTGGCTATGTGCACATCCCCAGTGGGGGGCGTGCAAGAGGCAGCTGATCGATGTTTCTCTCTCATCGATGTTTCTCACTTTCTATCCCTCTCCCTTTCACTCTGTAAAAAATCAATAAAATATATTAAAAACAAACAAACAAAAAAAACCCCCACCAACAAACTGGTTACCCAGATCTGAATGTTTGGTAGGAATATCCTCATAAATAACAATTGATAGGATGTAGGAAAACTTCTATCTGCCTCTCATCCAAGCTTCCATAAACTTAAGACTTTTCTGGTAAGATAAGTGTTTCTCAAAAATATATTAAAATATATAATGTGTCAACATTTAGAAGAACTATATAACATAGTAAATCTGTCTTTCACATAACCAATGCATGAGGATACAAATCATGCATGGGTAAAAGATCCATTTAAAGTAAAGATAGACCAATGGATTTTAATGTAACAGTATAAAAAGTTCACTTTTATAATTTTAGATCCCACATTTCAACTAACCTCAAGTATCTTAAAAAAGCTCTTGAAATACTTTCCTAGTTACAAATCTGTGAGACCATACTTTCTTCATGTACTTCAACAAACATATAACAGATTGAACATAGAAGCAGATGAGAATCCAGTAGTCTTCTGTTAAGACAAACTCTGAAGAAAGTTTTAAAAAATAGTACAATGCCAGCCACTCTTCTCACTTGATCTTCGTTTTGGGAAATACAGTTAATTTATAATTATGTTAACATGGAATGAGTTTATTACTATTACATTCAAATGGATTAATAATTTTTAAAATTTAACTATTAATACAGTAAATATCAATAAATGCAACCCCATATAAACCTTGGGACCTTCAATGATTTAAGAGTATAAAAGGATCCTAAAAAAAAAGTTTGAGAACCACCAGAGTGGTTGAGTCATGTCTGCATGACTCGATCAATTTACAGCAAAGTTTAGCGGCCTGGCCCTCCTCGGGGATCACCAGTTAGTCTTCTGCTATTATACTGCCTATGTTGAAATAGTTAACAAATATCACAGGTTTTGTACAAAGGGTATATTTGGATATTAGGGAAGATCACTGAAAGCATGCTTACCTTCTGAAAAGTTTCCCAGTAATGTCTCCCCTTCCTCTATCCTGTTTCAGTTACATCGAAAGTGCTAAGGACTCTCAGTACCCTTGGTTAATTGTTTTTAATCCCTTCTCCAAGACCATCATTCAGAGTCATGTTAGGAAATCCCTTAAAATATAGTTTATTAACAATTCATTCTACTATTTATTGTACAATACTTACTATTGTCTAGCCTTGAGCTAGGCATTTTGTGATTTAAATACAGTTCTGCAAAGAATCCTGAAAATTACTCAGGGAACAAGCTCAGAAGTTCATCTTGTTCAGGAGTTGAACCCAAGTCAAAGCAGTTTCTTTCTAGTGTGACCCATTATAGATGGCTTAAGTGGCAACTCGGAATTATAGTATAAGACTTTTTTGTTGTTCTTTAAAACAAGTCTAAAGTATGCTATAAGGAAAGCTTGGCGGAAACACTTTGTTTCTACTGGAGAAGGGAGGGAAGGGAGGCCAGCGGTCTCGAACACATGTTGGGGCCCACTAGCACCAGGACTCTTCTCCCTCTTAATTCTCATGACGACGAAAAAAGGGAGCAGAGATCCAGCAGAAACAAAAGTTCAGCCAGACCCTGAACAGCAAGATGTCTTCACTAGGACAAACCAAAAAAAGTGTGATTTTCCAGCTAATACTGTAATTTCCTTTAGGAAAATAGGTGGGAATTAAAGATAGGGAACGAAAAGAGGTTGTAAAAAAAAAAAAAAAAAGACTCTTCTATGGCAATACAAGGCTAGGCAGGGGTCTCCCTAACTCTACTGATGATTAATAGTGAAATGAACTTACAGTAACATTTTTAGCCATCAGTCAAGAGTTGGATTCAAACACTAGTTTAAAAAAAAAATCACCCTAAACTACCCATAATTTGGGGACCCTTACAATTTCATGGTGAGGAACAGCATGAAATACATGTTTCTATATATTTATATTTAGTTAATATAATTTCATATCCATGACCTTGTTCATTGAAGTAAAATGCTTAGATAAAATGCTTAGATAAAAAGTGCCACTTGGTTAATATGATGGAAATATCTGAAATGTAGCCCACTATAGTGTGCCTTATGTTATGATATGTTTTCACATGTCCCGGGCCTCATTCCATTTCTGCTCTCATACCTCCCTACCCTTGGAATTCAATATGGAACTACCAAAACCATGATTCCTTTGGTTTAAGTTTGAGAGGTATTTAATTAAAACTGCCATTCTACATGTTATTTCCACAGTCCAGTAATTTATTTTAAATTTGAGTATTTTCAAATTCCACAAACAAAACTGAAGAACAGCAATATTTTGTTTGAATTCTCTCTTCTGTACACTCAGTGATCTAAAACACCACAATATCCAACATACACAAACCTCAGGGAAGGGTTAGTAAATACACACAGATTGGAATCATGGTGCTCTTTGTTCTTGAATGGAATGGTCCCACAGAAAAAGCACAGGATACAGCACAACAGGGCACCTGTTACATATGGAGTGAGCAAAAACACACTAGCATTTTCTATATGCGTAATCAGGAAACCTGCATAGGTTAGAGGGCCTCTTATGCTCATTGAAAAGTCAGGCAAGTTGTCTGTAATGCATTTTCCCAATACTTTGGAGAGCACTGTAGTCCAGTGTAGGATGTGCTGATTATGATTAGTGTTGTCTTTGTTGCATTGACAGTCTCGCATGGTCACATACCAATATTTTTGCTTTAGCTTTTCTTTGAATAAAAGATTTAAATGCATTTAGACAATACATATTGTAAGCTGTTTACATACACTAAATTTAAGAGCTTCAATATTAGAGTTTTTCTTTAAACACTACAGAGTGCAAATCAGGTTCTTCACAACAGATTGAATATTAGGCAGTTCTTCAAAGAACAAAAGGGAAGAAAAAAAGCCCAGATGAATAAAACATTGAAACTATTCCCCTTCGAAAATAAATTCTAAAATGGTGCGGAATGTGAAATAAGCTTTTAACATAGGTGATCCAAGTTTATAGTTAGAAATAAAACGCAGTCCTTCATGAAATAAAGGTTACAAGAACATGTGCCTGTTTTCCTCTGTTATAAATTGAGAAGTGGGTAGAGACGATGTTTCAATACGAAAATAGGCGACTACAGGATCAGCTTTCCGTTTCACATGCTGTACCCAAAGCCAGGCTGTGGCTGCCCATAGGGTGGTGCAGTATAACCATAGCCAAAAGGTGCCTGGGGAGGGACTGCAACACTGGGTCCTGCTGTCAGCATCAACTGGGGCTGACCTAAAGATGGAAAACAGAAAGGAGCAGGGGCGGGGCAAGGAGGCAGTAAAAACTGTTAGTATTGTAGGATTATCACACTCCAATCTCCCCTCCTCTAGTAGCATAATCACAACTTTGAGTTTTGGGGAGCACTTTTGACTGCCACAATTTTGGCATGATAGACCCCTAAGAAGGGTCCTGCCTATCAAGCCAACCAACAGTGCAGAGCTAAGGGTCAGAACTGTGACAGTAATTATGTTACTTCATATCACCTAAAGCAACATGCACATGCATGCTTGACATCAGGCAAGACATCTACTTAATAAGCCTTTTTATAACATGGTATTTGCACACTGTATTTGATGACAATATAATTAACACAGGAAAACAATTGTTTAACAGACATGGTTTTAACATAACTGAAATTTTAAAGTTATATTTAAATTTCTGATTTAAGCACATCTACAAAATAATGAAACCTAATGCATTTTGAGCAAAGAATCTAGTACTAATTTTGAGAAAGCAATTAAAAATAGCAAAGTATATCCAAATACATGTTAGATATGAAATACATTAGTGCATACAACCTCTTTTATATATTCTGTTGCCCCTTTTAGGAAATTTACATAGTTAATGATCCATAGAGAAGCTGGCTTATTTAGAGGGAAAAGACATGTAACACCTCTTCCCAACTGCCTCAAAAGGACTCAATCTCCCACTAGATGTAATCCTAGAGCAAGATTTCTCCCAGCACAAGCAACCTCGTGTCTCCCCTTTTTGTGAATAACCAACAAAATTGTCTTTAGTGAGCAAATTCTTTTTGGAAGCAAGCAGTTTCTAAAAATCACTTCTAACCTTGATATTGACATTTGTCTTGAAATTTCAACCCCACTATCAACTGTCTATAAGGCCTATCCATTTAAACACCCTAAAGGCAAACCAAATTGAGTGGGTGCCCCCAAATTATTATAATCATTCTGTTTTAGTTCCTACTGTTTCCTATCTCAAATATGTGAAACATCTTGGTCCCATCTCTAACAATCTATTTAAAGTTTATCTTTTCTAACTTTGTCAAAATTACCTTGATCCTTTAAATCCCCAAAGTCCTTTTTGTGTATAACATAAAGGAGGTGATATCATAATAGATTTGAATATTATCATTTTCTTTTAGCAGGATGAGATACAATGGTTATAATTTTTTGTCTAAAGGACACTGTAACCTATACTCTTCAAATTCATTGTTCAAATGAATCTGTTCACCAAGAGTGAAATGGAAAAGGTAGTTCAGACGTAAACGTGTAAGAAGAAACTAAATTGCCTTAAATATTTACTGAGAGTTTGAAGATGCTCTCTCTCTAGAAAGTTCTCAAATGGAAACTCTATTCACGTTCTCTGCCCCAGTAAGAAGTTAAATAGAGGATGTAGTCTTTATGTAAAGCAGGGGTAAGGATTATCCAGTTCCTAGACCACATAGGCCCTTGAAATAATTTATTCTGGCCCTACGAAGGCAATTACAGGCAAGACTAGAAATTCAATAAATCTATGAGCTTTTTTTCATAGCAACATAAATTTATGTTAAGTGAATTATATTAAATAAATGATGTTACAAATACCCAAGTGGCCTCTGGCAGAAAAATGGTTTGCCATCCCTGATTCTAAAGCATTCTAAAGACAGTCTTGGCACTTCTGAAAATTGAATTCACCAATAATTCCTCTTTAGTAATTTATGAATAAGCAATCAACCAGTGACCAGGCAATAGAAAAACTGAGGTTATGACCTTAAGATTGTTGAGATTGTCTTTGCATTTAAGAATTACCTGAAGGGATAAAATTAATGCCTGCTTTGAGACTGTTTGGGGGGTGGGGTGGGGCGGAATAACAGTAGAGAGAATTATTTCTTTACTCAGTGAGCCCTTTGCACTTTAGAAGCTTATTATATTTCTATTTTAAGGTAGAATCCCTAATGAATTAAACATTTATATCTACTATTATTTCTGTAAAGTTAAAAAGTGATAGAGATTACCATAAACGATAGGTTGCGTCTCTGTAGCTTGTTCTTCTTCTTTTCTCAGTGATTCTGAAGCATCTAATTTATCCACCTGGAAAAAAAACAGGTAATGTTAATTAGTACCTCAAAAGTATTATAAACCTAGGTTTATGGCAGAAAGTGGAAAAGCCTTAGTTTATTAAATTTTGCCAAAATGAAAAGACTAGAAAGAACATTATCAGGCCCCCTCAAATTCAATGGCAATGTCCATACTTCAGTCAAGGTGATTTTTAGCACTGTCATTATAAACCCTCTGGAAGGAGGGATTTATAAATGCCATCAAAGCGCACGCCAGGCTAAAACTGGGCATGCTAGGTTGCAGCCAGCCTGAGGGAGGGAGATAATGAGAAGGAACCACTTTCACAAATGAAGATTAAAGTCTACCAAAGATAATAATGAACTCATGACTTCTTCCCCAAAGGAAATGATACTCAAAAAAAGTAAAATGAGTCTAATGACTGGACAAATACTTATTCAGAATAAGCTACCTTTTGCCCAGTGTGCACAGTTTCTGCTGATACTGGTTATAGGTACAAACTGAGGTTTAAGACTCATGTGGCTCCATATTTGATTATTTTAATATAAAGACAGGCTGCATGTTTTTATGCTCTATTTTTCTAAGAAGTAGCCCATTAAGAGTTTTTTTGCTTTTAATTAAGCCACAGTAAATGGCTATTATATGCTAGCTACTCTAAATAAATGTAGATACTATCTGACAAATAAGGCTGTAAAGAAGTCCACATGTATTAATGAAAAGAGGTAGAATACATAGGTCCTTCCACTAACTAGTTGTGTGACCTTGGCAAATCACTGCACTGACCCTCAAAAAAAATGTCCTTGTCTATGAGACAGTTGAAGGAGATAATCTGTAAAGTGCCTTCTAGGACTAACATGATTTGATTCTGTAATTCTGTGAAGAATTAGGAAGAAGTCATCAGGACACTAGGATTAGGGAATCTCCATTGCGCCAACTTTCACTTGCCTTTTGAACTATATACTGTATTTGTCTTTTAAACTATATTTAAAAGTCGGTATCTCAACCAACACATAATTACATTATACTTAAAGTAAAACTATACTTCAAATCTCAAAAGGTATTGCTACCAGTGATTTTCAAAGTCATAAATGTGCAGTGAGATGGGGGCAGAGTTCAGGAAGAAACTTTTTATTAAATGTTCCTCAAAAAGGCAAATAGTGAAAAAAAATCACTCACAAAAAAAGACATGCAAGCATCAGTGAAAAAGCTATAAAGACTGCTAAAAAGGTTAGAGCAGCCCCTGATTTCTTTTTGAAATTATATAAAATGGTGTCTTGGAGTCTTCAGATAGGCCACTAAGATTAGGATAGTACTTCATATGTGTACTAATTTTTTAATATTAAATATCATAAATGTGGGTCTAATCCATCCTACTATGTCAAGGAACAAAATATGAGAAAAGTAAGCTGAGGTAGACTCTAGACACCTTTAGATAAAATGTAGTTTCTCCACGATAGGAAGTTGGGTTAATTTGCTTTTGCATACATTTTCCTGTTTTATACCTTAAGTGTTCATCTGTTATAAATTACCCAATGTCAAATTAAAGACCACTATCGAGTATAAGTACCATGAAAAATACCCGCAGTTTGGAATTCAAACTTACAACAAAAATTATTACAGCTGTATACTTTAAAGTATGGTATGTGCCACCAAGGGTCAGATGGGGTTCTGCTAACCTAAACAATATCCAAGCTAAAGAGGTTGTGCAAAAAAAATACATGGATGAGTGTATGTTAATAACTTCTAAAAAGAAGAAAAATTAAACAACAGAAAAACCCACCACTGCATAATACATTTCCAGACTTTCAAGGAAAAGAATTTAAAGTGAACACATATCTAAAAGTTAATGTCTGAGTCAGACATTGGAAACAGAGACCTATTACAGAAGTACATGAAAGACTTAGAAGAACTAGCAATATCACAATGCCCAGGCGCAGACATAGGCAGCCTGGGCATAGGGGGGAAAACGCATAAAAAAATAAGAACTCTGAAGGAAGAGCACCACGCTAAGCAAAAAATTTTTGATTTTTCTATAAATAGGACAGCCTCTGGCACAGCAACATCCAATTTATTATTCCATAGACCCAATTTAGATTGCTCAAAAAAGAAAAAGCAGAGAAGGCTGTTATGAACACAAGCTTTTGTTAAGAGCTGTAACAAAAGTTTCTGATCCTTGCATTTAAAAAGAAAAATTACAGGTAAGCATGTCACTGAGTTCCACCTGTACTATTGAAAATTCACTGTAATGTAAAAGGCTTTTCCACAGAGACTGCAATATGCTGCAGAGAAAAGTTAACATGCAGTCAGTTATTTTGGTGTATGTGTGCATGAAAAAAAGGCAAAAGTACTGAAGCAAGAAGTGAGATCTGAAGATGACTGTTGCTATACAGGCTCTCGAGAAACACACACAGCCCACAGCAATGCTTTAAGAGTTCCAAAGGTAGTATGATGTAATTGCAATGACTGTTGTACATGCTTGATTTAAAACAATGCATAACACTGCAGTTCAATTACCTGTTTTTCACACACACGCTTTCTAACTGCCTTGCTTACTAGCTGCTGAAGGGCCTCACACAATGCATTTTACTCAGGTTTGCCCTAAGTTCCAATGGTGACTCGTTTGGTTCAATGTAATTCCAAGGCGTTGTCCTCCGCCCAAATTCGTTCGAATTTGTTGCAACTCTTTTATCTTCCCACCCTTTTCTTACCACAATTTGATATTAAACACGTTTGTAAGTTGGTTTCATTTATACTGGGATGGTGACAAGCCAATTAAGGAAGCAGCAACCAAAAGGTGCCTAAATTGACTGTGGATAAGCCAACAGATGAGTAAGAGAGCAAACTTGAGGTGGCTTCAGAGGTGTGCCTTATTACAAAACATAGAAGTTAATATTGCTTTGTTATATATAGAAATAATCCATGTTGCTCAGTAGCAATTAGAGCAAGCTCCTCTCATAATTAAAAAAGTTTGAATCCTCTTGAAAATGGACTAGCACCATAAGAACTGGACACCTGGAGAAACATGAGGAAAGTCTCTTCGGAAGCAGCTAGTATCTCTTGTATCTACTTTCAGCAAAAAATTAGTAAGAATCAAGAGATCAGAAACTGGATCACAGTCCTTCAATACCAAAAAAATATACCAAAAAGCCTTTTAGGGCATGTATATACAGATATAAATTCAGCGACTGTCAGGCAAGCTCACAAAATAAAACCAGAGGCTGTTTAAATTTATTTAGAGTATTAAGAAAATCCTATTATGGTCCAGATACCCTGACAGGGAAGAGAAATTTCCTGAAACTTTGAAATTAATATGGAAACTCACCACGCTCAGTTTTTAATAATATATTTAAGAGAGACTGTGAACCAACTACTGATTAGCCTCCTGCCCTTCCTAAAGCCTATTAGCCGATTAGTACCAAACATCTACTAATGTCCTACAACTCTATTATAGTTATGTTTCAAGGGACTTGCAGAGGCTTTAGTGAAAATTTATTGGGGGGGAAAAAGCAGCAGCAGCAGTGTAGAAAAGGAAGGAAAAAATCATGCAAATTCCTTAGACTTAGTCCTCCAGACTTAAAGATGGAAAAGAATCAACTTTCACCTTTTCCTTTATTGCATCAACCTGCAAAGGAATTCAGAAGGTGCAGCTTAGAAAAAAAATCAAATTCCATATTGAGCATAAAAAGGTAGAATCAGCAACAAAGGTTTAGGGGAGAAACATCTAACCACTAAAAAAGGTATGAGGAAAGTGAAAATAAAGGGCATACTGTAAGCAAAATTTAGAATTTATATATATTTTTAACTTCAGAGCTTACTGCAGAAGAATTTATGCTAGAGTCAGTGTGAAAGAAAGCAGCTTATTTGCTAGTAAAATTTATTGCACTTCGGTTAACAGCAGCTTAGAGCCAGGTCTCACAAGTTGGCATTATGCATAAGAAAAGAATTCTCATCTATGGCTAAGATACCGTGGACTTATACACAGAAAGTGTTAATTCTTAAAATATTATTACTGAACACAATGTTATCTGCTTAAATGGTAGCCTAAGAAAATACTCAGTTTACTGGGGCTGTTAGTAGTACTATTTCCCCCACCCCTTCAAAAAGGCATGCTGAAGAGATCAGATGTGAATAGGATTTTAATAAGCATGTTTTCTCTAATGAAATGGATCCTTTAGGATCATTTTAAAATGTTTGACAGCAAAAAAGCTAGTAACGGTTGAAGTCAGGGTGAATAAAAATATCTAACATCAAAACGGGACACTAAGACGAATATGTGACTTTTATAAGATTATATCCCCAGCTTGTTTAATGCACTTTTAGGAAATGTGTCATTACTTGTTAACCTCCTATAATATTTTAAAATCAGGGGTTAAACTATCAAAATATTGAGAAGATTAATAGGATGTTAAGAATATAGGAGTAGCTTCCCCAGGGGAAACAGGCATACATATTAAAGCCAAGAACCAACCAAATAAAGGGAATCTATACTACTATTTCCAGATATCTGAATTGTAAAAACTGATCTAAGGAAGATAGCTTGCAAAAAATTTTTTTAATCAAATGTTTAAAAAAAACTAACTTATAATATAGAAGTAATACTATTCATCCTCAGAAATACTGAGGATAAACATTCTGGCAAGTTATGATTGAGTTTCCTTTAACATGCAATGTCATTTGTCAAAAATTAAAAGTATAGGGAGAACAGGAATATTCTTGAATCAACTAAATAACTTATTTTTACTAGAGAACAAACATTGGGGAAAAAATAAGTCTGCACATGGAGTTTTATATATTCAAGATAATTAGTTTTGAATATACCCAGGTTTGCCATTACCTTTGTCAAATATTCCTTCATGACCTGGATGAAATAGGGCATGGCAAAATCCATGATATTGTGCCTCCAGGCAGTTTCCAGGACAACATCTGGCCTTAAAAGGTCATAACAGGTAAAGAGACAAGCTCCAAAGCACTCTCTTTTTTCTTCCTGCAAAAACCACTGTAGGAGTTCTTCAGCCAACTCAGTATCTTTAGATTCAGAGGCATACTGCATTGCATCCTATTCAAACGGATGAAAGTCAAACATTAAACTCAAATATAATGAAACTGGTAAATCAAGCAATATAATGTGGGGCGGGGGTACCAGTTGTATAATTTAAAGATTGTTTGAAAAAAAAAGGGAAAAGACAGATAAAGCATTCTTATTTTTGAGAGTTTTGAAATAAAAATAAGATAGTCCTAGAATATAGAAATTCATTTAACTATGATAACATCAAATGGGGGCCTAAAGGTAATTTTCATATTCATAAGCTAATACTTTTAAAGACCATAATCACTTGTAGTATACCACGTTAGGGTTAACACAGATCATCCAGTAGCTGGTTAATGGCCCTGTTCCCCACCAACTTCATCCACCTTGTACAGGCTATCTTTCTTGCACAGCTCTACACTCTGTTTCCAGCGATTGTTGCCTTTGAAGAGATAAGCAGCAATTCTTCTGAACTCAATAAGTTCATGTTTTTCCAAACGCTGAGCAAGTGAGATATTGTCAAAGTTGTCGTAGGCGTCTATTGATGTTCGCAGAGCCTTAAAAAAAAGAAAAGCCATCCAAATACCAAATCAGTGTTCCATTCTCATTTTAAGTTCTATCATTCTTCATCAATGAGCCATTATGCACATAATTGATTATATAGGACACGATCAAAGTATGACATGTATGATGATGACCAGTGAACAATTATTAAAATAGGACAGCCTAGACTCAAGCATCAAACCACAAAGTTGTAATCTAATAAACAAGCATCAAGGTTTTTCAATATAACTATGTAACAAAGACCTCAAAGATACTGTAAAATTTCTAAAGGTGCAATTTTCTCCAAGGTTTTTCCTATCAATGACTAACATGGTTATGCAACTTGGAAAATTTATAATTTGAAGGGTAAGATTCCATGCTCTGAGGAAACTCCTGATACAACTCCACATGAGAGTCAGTCAGTCAGTCATATAGAGGGGCAAGGGGTCTGAGCCTAAAAGAAAGAAGAGCCCACTGAATCCTAACTCTTAATTAATTCTGTTCTTGTGAAGCCCTTCACAGGGAAAGTTTATTAAACAAATTCTAATATGGTATTGGGCAAGAAAAGCAGTGAATAAATCTAGTTAATACCAAGTAAGTTTTAAGGATTAGTTAAGAGATCAAAGAGTTTTCAACCCTATCTATAATCTAGATGTTCAGGGATAAAGTAACCATTTTTTTTTTCGAAAGAGAGATAAGATCTAAGCAAAATTCTGCAAATTTGGCACTTCATTTAGAGGAAGTCAAATTTATCAATCCTGAACACCTCATTAAATTTAAATTGTAGGCATACAAACACCTACTGTTAAAAATTCTAAGGATAATGGCCTCTTTGTTTTTTAACTGCAAAACATACCAATTTTACAACCTAATTATAACCCAAGTTTTGAGGATATATGCAAAAATCAAAAGGTTTTACCTGATAATCTTCTTCTGTAATAAAGAGGTTGTTCAGTGATTCATTCACAGATTTATTGTTGTGGTTCTGAACTGAACGCAAATAGGGTTTCACCAATGGTAGCTGTTTAACCTTGAAATAAAGAGTTTGTTACAAATGTAGCACAGGGTTGAAGTTCCATGGACAAAAGTTATTCAAGTGTGTCTTAAATTGTTATAATATTTTGAAATTTTAAAAATAATTACCTTGCTGAAATAATTGACTGCACGAGTATGATCCAACCGTGGAGACAGCACCATGAGCAAATCATTTAACAACAGAGGCTTGAATTCTAAGTAGAACTGTATTGCTCTGTAGTATAATTCCACATTGGCAACCTAAAATGGGAAAAATCCACGCATAAGTAAGAGTTACTTCCTAATGAGCTTACTCATCCTGAAACTTTTGTTTTGTCTTGTGAAGAAGGTACATATATACCTTGGTAATGATATCTTTGAACTGCCCTTCTTTCCATGCATCAGTGGGATGATTCATCATGGTAATTATGGCATTATCATATTCTTCATACTTGTCATACAAAAACACCAATTCTGCCCAAAGATGAGCTTGTTCTGCAGCTCTTAGCACCTATGTAAGAAAGATTTAATTGTTTTAGATATGAGTCTTTAATTCTACCTAGTAGTGCAAAAAGGGATATTTTAAGATATTAGTTTTAGCGATAGAGTTGCCTCCCAATGTTAAAGGCTGGTTACCTTAGGTATATTCACTCTGGACCAGAACAGCTCCAAGTGTTCCCTCATTTTCTGTGGCTTAAATTTAGAATATAGAATGGCTAATTCGGTGAACATCCCCATATGAGCTCGCTCAAGTCCAAGAGCTGCTTCCAACATTGTTATCAGTTCTTCAAAATATCCACGATCCTGAATAAGGAAGATAGTAAATTAGAGATAGGACTATCTTTGGCAAAAGATCTCAATTAATATGAAAGACTCCTGTTCATTACCTGATAGTAGTTAATAAGTTCCTCTAATTCATCTGCATGTACTACAATATGGAGCCCACACATCTGAGCAAGACGGAATTCTTTCCCATCTACACAGGCAAAGCAGACCTACAATAAAAATTTCAAGTATGTGAACTCAAATGTAAACATGGCTGGTTAATTCAGTACACAGTTTAAAGAGCATTTCTCAATAGCATCTTAATTCTTCACTCAAACAGGTGTTGAGATTACCTCTTTCCATGTTCGGGTACTGTTTGCTTTCCTAGCTCCATCAACAGCTGCCTGATATTCACCTAGGTGAACCAGGGTAGATGCCAAGCGTCCAAAATTGGAAACATTATTGTATAACAACTTAGCAGCATCATACATTTTTTCATCATAACACCGGTCACCAACCTGAAGGAAAAAAAAAAAAGGACAATCCATTTTCAGCAAGCCTAAACTCAACGCTTTCTCTAAAGTTGCAACTCAATGTAATGGTGAAAAATACTATTTTTCCTGTAAGATATTTTTTCCTTAGAAATCTTTAGCTGTGATGTGTTGATCCTACTAAGCTAATGATGTTGCTCAACTACTTATTTTAACATTCTTCAAAAAAATATAAATAAGAAAACCTACTTGTTGGATATGAGCATTATTTGGCCCATTGATGAACTCTTCTAACTCTGCAAGGCGGTTTGTTTTAGCCAGTGCGAATATCAATTCTGTTTCCACATAGGACTCACGAGCCTTCTTACGGGCCATCTGCAAGTACTTTACCAGTTCCTCCCAGTTTCCTAGGTATAGGAAAAGAGAAAAGTAATACAAGCACTGACATCTTCTTTTTTTTTTTTTAAATCAAGCAAGCTTTTATTGAGTTTTATAGGTGTGTGGTACATACAGAATTACCTTGTTATTTAATTAGTGATTGTTCCTATCTTAGATAAGTAAAAACAAAGGATTAAGATTCTCAAAAACAATTACAATGAGTTTCTTCTTCTTTGGGTACATAAAAAGATAAAGGGAAATAAAGTAAAAAAAAAAAGAAAAAAGATGGGTGGATGGTTATTTCTCTACTCAACATATATGCCATAAATTATTTGATATTGTGCTAAAGTTGGTTAAAGTTTTGTTCTGATTTTCCTAGCAGCAGTATAATGAGCAAAATATTATTTAGTATGTGATTTACAGGCAGGGCCAGCTACATAATTTGCTGGCACCTGTGCAAAATGAAAATGTGGGGGCCCTAATTCAAAAAGCAGAGAAAATGAAAATGCAATTAAATGTAATAAAACATGAAACTTTTCCCTTTTTTTCACACTCTCACTCTAGACTGGTTATGGTGGTTTTATTTGTTATTTAATGGCTCTTTCCCTGGGGCCAAGCACTGATATCTTAATGTTTATCTTTTCAACCAAGTAAATGAGAACTACTATTAATTTCCCTTTAAGGAAAACATTATAGACAATAACACATATAAACAGTGAAATACATCTATAATAGCAAAACTTCTATTATACTTCGGTATTATCACTAATGAAATGAATAGTGGACATTCCCTTTCCCTTAGAACTATAAGGTTAGAGCTCAATCAGAATTTTATGAAAATTCAAAATAGAAAATAATCCTTCCCACCAACCTTGCAAGTTCACAAAATGCAACTTCTCTTTATCTGAACTAAAATGGAGGGCTAAATGTTTTCAAAAGTAACTCTGGCATGTACCTTGGTTGCGAGCACATCCCCAGTAGGGGGTGTGCAAGAGGAAGCTGATGGATGTTTCTCTCTCATCGATGTTTCAGATTTTCTATCCCTCTCTCCCTTCCTTTCTGTGAGAAATCAATAAAACATTAAAAAAAAAAAAAAAAAACTGGCAAACATGAAGAAAATTAAAATAAATAAATAAATAAATAACCGAAGTATCTAATTCCTATTTAATTCAGAGTACACAGTTTATCTTAATGCTTAGCTCAATCAGAGCTTAGGTACATTTCCTGAGGTCACAAATACATAATAGTTAAGAAGTCATACCACTAGTATTGGCAGCCTGAACAACTTCCATGTAGGATGAAGGATCATCTGCTTTGATGTAAGAGTCAATGGCTTCTTTCACCATTCCTTTCTGCAACTGGGCTTTTGCAAGCTGACTCCAGACCGCAGGTTCATTGCAGCGTTCAGCAAATTCATATGCTCGATCCAAGTTTCCAATATGTTCAATTAAAACCTAAGCAACCAATTTTTGAATTAGTGTTACAGTAAAATGAATCTTACCACACAGCAATTACACTGAAATGGCTAGGATTTTATTGCTCTCCTATGCCATAGCAATTGGTTATGCTCATTCTCAAAGAATAATACATATACTTAATCATGAGAAATCATTACATTTAGTATATAAACTTATGTAAGCTGAAAGTTTATTTACCTGCACTGCTGAAGTATTGACATCAAATTTCCGGAAAATGGCAAATGCTTCTTCAAAGAGCTCATTGCTGATGGCGATGTTGGCAATATCTGGAGCATCATAATTATCCAGGCGGTTAATATACTCCATAACACGGGTACGATCAGCCTTGATCGCGGTGAGGATTAGGAGGTTTTGCAGGTTCCTTTAAGACAGAGAAAGATTAAACACAGTATTTTAACAGCTCATTAGTTCTAAAGCATAAGCACTACTGCCACACTAGCAGAGTCTTTTGTCTTCGCAGGTAGGGTGAGAAGAGGAGGACAATATACTCAAATCTTTGTCCCTTTGTTCCTTCTCAAAACTGACAGGCCATAATGAAAGACTGAATATAAACAGCCAATGGAGCCCTCTCAGAGCATACCTGTGTTCACTGAATACAGAGTTATCAAGAACAATTTTCTCCAGCAGTTCAATAAGTTCATTAGGAAGGTCTGCAGTCATAAAAGCTTTGACAGTTACTGACACTTCTTCAGGGTCCTGAGTCTCAGACAAGGCTGTCTGCACAACCTACAGAGGATATACAGAAAATAAGTTCTGAGAATCAAAGTGATTTTTGAAGATATGACCTAATAAAACTAAGTTGGCTTTTCAGCAGAAAACTTGAAATAGTCAGAAAAAAAATGGAGGAAAAATACCTTTAAATTTACCATCCAAAGGGCTTCATACACAAATACAAGTATAACTAACTATATCATATGTACTTCCATTCTCCTGAAAAATTAGCCTAATTGCATAATTTCAATTTTTTCCCTCATTAAAAACATCACTCATAATAACCACTACCAATTATCACTTTAATGGCTACATATAATTTAACTACATAGAGATAGCATTATAAACTCAATAATTCCTCTGTTTTCAGCTATGTGCACGGTTCCCAGATGCTGCAGTATTTTTTTTTTCTGGGAAGATTTTATCTACTTAAAAATTTTCCTTAGAAATGCTTCCTAAAAGAGGAATGAAAAAGTAATAGCTTGCATTCACTTCCATATTTATACTTCCACAAGGAGAATTTAAGAACCATTATAACAACCTTTAATTTTCAGGGTTTTAAATTTTTTTTCAATATTATATGGTTATAACCCCACATCTCTCTTGCGGTTTTATGCTTACTAGGGAGAGATTTAACATTTACCCCACTTGGTCTTTTGTATTTTCTCTATCAATTCTCATTCATACATTGTCTTAAATCAACATAGTCACTTCTCAGTTAATAATAGCAATTCTTATTTTATTAAATGTTTCATTAGCTATTTTCCTTTTAACTATGATGAACTGAGTTGTATATAATTAAATAACGATGTATTCTTTTTGACATTTATGATATATATATATATATATTTTAAAATAATTAAATGTTTAAAATGTTTCTTTTTACTGCCTTCTCTCATAGTTAAATATGGTCCATGTGTATGATATGGGAAAAGAAAAGCTTTTACTCATAGTTAAAAGATGAGCTTTAAACCCATTTGTCAACTTTACCTGGTCAATTAGAGGTCTTCTATAAGGATTGCTTTCCAGCAGCACACTGCCCCACAATTCTGGATCCTTCCGGCGTACCAGATAGCGGGAAAGACTTTTGAAGAGGGAATTCTCATTGCAAACCTAAATAAGATATTAAAAATTAAAGATTAATTTTAAGATAAGAAGTAAAGACTTTTTATAATTGACTTTACTTTTAAGTTATTTCCTATCATTTATACCCTGATTATTGTTTTCTAGGATTAAAAAAATCCTCTATTTTCATGTATAATCTTAAAGAGGTTACAAGCAAGTATTCTACTCTACTGATCTATTTATGCACCAGTACTACGTTTTAATTATAGAGGCTTTGTAATGTGCTTTAATAGCTGGTAGGCCTAGTTCACCTTTATAGCTTTATTTTCAGTGTTTTACTAGCTATTCTTCTGTTTATTTTTCCATGTATATATGTATACATATGTGTTCATGTGGATATGAATGGATGTAAGTACATAGATGCATATATTTCCTAGCTCTGATCACTGAAAGATCATAGAAGCAAATACAAATACCCCTAACAGCCCAGATCTGAGTTTTTTAATACTCACCCAAGGACATACTTACAGAGAGGTAAAGATAAAAATTATGAACAAAAAATATATATCTATCAACAAGTGAATCTAAAAATCAAGTGAATTTAAAATATGATGAACAGAATAAACTGGTGAATATAATAGAATCAGGGGCATAGAAAGGAAGTGGATTGACAATTCTCGGAGGGAAATGGGTGTGGGGGGCCTGGGAAGAGACTGGACAAAAATAGTACACCGATGGATGAGGACAGTCGGGGGAGGTAAGGGCAGAGGGTGGGGTGGGAACCAGATGGAGGGGAGCTATGAGAGGGAAAAAAGGGGAACAACTATAATAATCTGAACAATAAAAATTTATTAAATTAAAAAAAAAATGAGGACGTGCTTAAAGAATGATGAGACCCGTAAGTCAAAGCCCCAGGAGGAATGCTGCAGAGGTTTTTTTTAACAGCCAAAATTGGGATATTTTGAGCATCAAAACAACAGTGGTGGATTATAACCTATTGAATCAAACAGGGATTCACGAGTACATGAAAATATGAGTGCTGACTAATAAATGTGGAGAATGTGCTAGACTTGGAAAATTGTCCTTTTTGCAACCAACAAATTAAGAATAGTTTAAGAAAAATCAATAGATTCTAAATTGACATATAAGAGGGGCACACAACATTTGCATGGTTTTAAGTGTTTCCTTGCTGCCTTAAGATCTGCAAGAGGAAATATAATAATTATACAGTAAAGAAATTGACAACAATAAAAAGTGCCTCCACCAATGAAGGACAAAAGAATGCCAGGTGCTTCTATATATAATAGCATGAGAATGACAAAACATCACTTAAACAATATTCTGGATACAATCTAAAGCTAATTATGAGGAGCCTTCAGAGAAACTCGAAATGAATAAGATTCTCTTACGCAGTGAATGTACAAATTGCCACTGAATTTTTCACTGTCAAATGGTTAACATTATGTAAATTTCACTGCAGTAAAACGTTACAAGTAGAAAAAAAGGCTATGTTTATAATAATGTATTCAAAAAGACAAAGAAAGGCTGAAGAATTATCTCATATTAAAAGAGACTAAAGATAATATGACAGCTATACGCACTATGTAATCCTAGACTGGAAGGAAAAAATATTGTAAGAAACATTATTTGGTCCATTGACAAAACTGGTATAAATTTTAAGAAATATTCTGTCAATCAAATTGACTGAAGTTGGTTTCTATTAATGTGTTTATGAAAGAGAAAATCCTTGTTCTTAGGAAATACACTCTGCAGAGATACAAGGCCACGATGCATGCGACTTTATCGTGTGTTTAAAAGATATATGCACGTGCATAACCATGGACACAAACAATGGTGCGGTGAATGCCTGAAGTGGTATGGGATCCAGATGGAGAGGGAGTAATGGGGGGAAAGTGGGCGATATCTGTAACACTCTCAATAACAGATAAATTTAAAAATTTTTACCAAGGGACAGGGGAGAAATGTATGCATTCTGTGTATGTTTATGAGAATATATAAGAACACAAGTGATAAAACTAATGCAGTTAACATGTTAATAAGTGAAAACAGATTTGATCTACCATTTTGGCCACTTTAAATTTATAATTATTGGCAAACAAAAAAATTTTTAAATCACGTCTTCCAAAAATGCTCTGTCTTAACTATTTAAAACTATTCTGAGACTCTCAAAATTCACTAAGCTAACATTATATAACACACTAGAGGCCTGGTGCAACATTCGTGCATTGAGGGGACAGGGGTATCCCCCAGCCCAGCCTGCACCTTCTTGCAGTTTGGGACCCCTCAGGGTATGTTTACCAGCCGCACTCAAGACATCCCTCTCGCAGTCCTGCATCCCTCACCCCTTACCGCCCACCTCCAGGCGGGAGAGGCTCCAGCCACTGCCACTGCACTCGCCAGCCAGGAGCCGGGCTTCTGGCTGAGCAGTGCTCCGCCTGTGGGAGTGCACTAACCACCAGGGGGAACCTCCTGCGTTGAACGTCTGCTCCCTGATGGTCAGTCTGCTCCCTGATGGTCAGTGCATGCTATAGCAACCTGCAGTTCACTCAATTTGCATATTAGGGTTTCATTATGTAGGTTTTTTTTAGTGCAGCCTTCTTAATAAAACCTGCATTGTTAAAGTAAGTAAATAAATAAATAAATAAAATGCAGCCTTCCTCTACACGTTCAGCTAGCAGTACTCACATTAATAAGTTCCAGGTCACACTGGCCACGCTCATAAGCAACACAGGCCAGATGTGGATCTCTCTTCTCACAATATTTTCCAACAACACGACTGTCATAATAAGGATTTTCACGAAGAAATCTCTCTGGGTTGTTATTACTGTCTATGTAGATTTTGGCTAACGCATTGTGAGTGGCAGGCTCCTCACAGCCCTCATGAATCCTGGCCTCTAGCCAAGGCAGAAGCAGTTTCAACCTAATAAAAATAAACCCAAAAATAACACATGAACACATATTGTATTATAAATAACAAACTCTCGACATGCCATTGTAATAATGTGCTTTCTCATACATTACTTTGCATTCTCAACAGCCTTATTATAAATTGGGAAATAAGACTCAGGTGGTTAAACGATTTGCCCAAGATTACACAGAAGGTATAAGACTATCTTTATACTCTCCTAACCCTACCTGTTATATATCTAGATAGGATATAGAAAGAAGAGATTATAGAGTCATAAACTGTTCTCTCTTTTTAAATATATATTTTACTGATTTCACAGAGGAAGGAACAGGGAGAGATAGGAACGTCAATGATGAGAGAGAATCATTGATTGGCTGCCTCCTGCATGCCCCTCACTGGGGATCGAGCCTGCAATCCAGGCACATGCCCTTGACTGGAATCAAACCTGGGACCCTTCAGTCCGCAGGCTGACATTCTATCCACCGAGCCAAACCGGCTAGGGCTAAACTGTTCTTTGTTATACTGGACAAAATATCTAGACTTTGGATAAATTTTGTTTAGGAGTGGGCTGAAACATGTTATGAGAAAATAGGCCAGATTATCTGAGGTTTCTTTCAATTTTAACACAATTAACATACATTACCTACAGCCAGAGGAGGCAGCATCCTAAATACACACTAAAAATAACATGTAGTGTAGCAGCTCTGGGCTTAATACTTCTAGCAGTTGTATGATCACTCCACCAGAGGTTATGGTTTCACTAAGCTATAGTTTATGTTTCAATGGATTAAATATCAAAAGCACCCAGAGAAAGAGCAGTAGGCCATTATTTTGGCTATCAAATTCATGTAAATACTTATATTACCATGTTCTCCTCATAATTAATATTAAGATTAAAATAAAAAAAACAACAATTTAACCCAGAATTAATAGGGAACTCTTATTATTCTTGAGAATAACTTAAGAACTAGTTTGCAAATACAGAGTGTCACACCTAAAAAGAGGCTTTTTACAGAGTTTACATTAAGAGCATATACAAATCAACCCATGTAGCTCTAATTATAAATATGCAAAACAAGTAACTAGCCAGGTTAAAAGATTTTTTGTACGAGAGCTGCAATATTTCAGAAAACAGTTTTGCTTTAAGTCAAGGCTACAGTTAGCCTCTCACTCCTCAACTGGCTATGTCCAGGGAATTATGGTCCATTTATTTCCGAGTAGCTTTTCAACAACAAACAGGTTATATTTTTATCCATTCCCAGGCTGAGAGAGACTTATTTATTCCAGTTATAAAGGTTAAATGGTACTACACCTGTTTCTTTTTTCAACCTCAGCAACAAGCTCATCAGTAGAAAATTGACCTCTTACAACAAGAATCAAGTTTTTAATGACATCTTCAGAGCAATCAACATCCAGTAATCCTCCAATAACCACAGGAAGTCGACTTGGATTTACCTAAGGGTAAAAAAAATGTGAAGAATGTTTATTTAATATGATAAACAAAAATGAGCTTTAAAATATAAAACATTGCCCCCTCTTTTAAGCTCAGCTTTAAAATTCAATAATAAACGGTCTAACTTTGCAACTAACTAGACTGAGGAATTTAGCAGGAAGTCTGGCTTGGTTAATTAATTATCTCAGCATTACTCCAAAAGATAAATAAGTCCAAAAATGCTGAAAGTCACAGAATTTTTCATACATTAAGTCCACTATAGCAAAACTGTCCTTCTGTTTTTAGAGTTAGAAGGCACAGTTTTTTATATCTATATTTAAGATGCTTTTAAAACTGTGCTTTGGAGTCTATGGCCTCTAACAGATACTTCAGGTGCTACTAAGTAAGCAGAACATTAGCCATCCAACTTTCTCAAATTACAGCAGTTCTGATCTGTTTTATATACTTGGCATGCCAGTAAATTTTTTTTAAAAAATATATTTTATTGATTTTTTACAGAGCTGAAGGGAGAGGGATAGAAAGTCAGAAACATCAATGAGCTGCCTCTTGCACGCCCCCTATTGGGGATATGCCCGCAGCCAAGGTACATGCCCTTGACCGGAATCGAACCCGGGACCCTTCAGTCCGCAGTCCGACACTCTATCCACTGAGCCAAACCGGTTTCGGCAAAATTTTAATAAGAGAAGGATTTGGGCAGGAAAACATTCCGAGAGCCACTGTAGCAGACCACAGTTTCAAAAGGGTCAAGATTTCCAGAGTGAAATATAAAATCTACAATAAGATTTAATTTTTACATTATCTAAGTATTACTTACCTTTTGTACATATATCTCTATATACTTTTGAAGATTATTTCTATATAAGTACAGCACCAAATCATGGACAAAGTCAAATCGATCACACACAATGATGAGTGGTAATTGATCTGTTAGCTTAGCTTCCTGGGGGGGGGAGGGGGAAAGAACGAAAAGGAACTTTAATTTTCTCCTTTTGTGAGATATCAAAGCAATGTAAAATATGAGAATCTCTGTTTTATACTGGTGGGAGAGGATCATATCAACTTGGCTGTTCTCCTAAAGAAATCCCCAATTGCTGGAGAGAGCGTACTATTTTCAGTAATTTTTTATTAATCAATACTTAGATCCATAGCAAAATACCAGGTCCTTAAAAAAAAGTAACAAATTAAGATTAGTGAGCCACCACTGGCATTGGGAATATAAAATTATCACAGCAGGACTTTCATTAATGATTAATAAAATAGAATTGAGTTACTTAAGACCGATAGTCACATTGTCAAAATGATGACATAAATGGCTTGTACTTATTTCAAACTAATGACTTTTTTCAACCCTCCCCAATTCCATTCTATATGGCCAGCCTCTAACATTCTGTTACAATAAAGCCTACAAGGAGCAGCATGCTGGTGACAGCCATGAATTAAACACACCACATGTTGCTATAACAAGAAAAAAAGTTAAGAAAAAGAAAGCACATAAAGAAAGACATCTTTAAATTGCCTACTGCTTTTGCCATTACAAATACCAAGCTATAAACCTACTTTATAGACTGACACAGATGTTACAGACAGGAGGTCAGACCTGTATTGGGCATTTACCTGAAACATGTCCTGTTACATTCCACAGACATAAGGTAAAGCACAAAAAACAACAGTTTCCATCAGGGATTCATTTACACACAGTGAAACAGTGTTCAATACATGCTCTGCGTATGAAAATCTGCTAAGGAAGTAGAACTAAGTAGGACAGGACTTTCCCCAATGACAGCCACTAAGAATATTATTTGCAAGGTTAGAACAAAACAGTACCTAAGTCTAGAACATATCAGTCACCCAATCCTATATAATAAGAGAGGAATATGCTAATTATTCCGCCAGCATAAGGACCAGATCATGGATCTGCAGGAGGGTGGGGCAGTGAACTACAAGTGGGCTGCAGAGAGCTACAGAACGGGGCAGGGCAACAAGCTATTTGGGGGGGGGGGGGGAGCTACAGAAGAGTGGCAGCGACTTACTGGCACATGGATTTGTGCCAGGACTACTAGTACAAGTATTTGATGATTAGTCTATCAAGTGTTCAAAGAACACAAAACGAAATCTGGGAGTCATGAGAAATCCTGAATAAAAGATCAAAAAGGCATGCATGGGTTTGGATTTATGATAGGTCTATCCCCCTGGGTCTTTCATAGTGCCCCATGCCGGAGCAAACTGTGGCCTTGAATCATTGCCTGGCCTCTGTCCACAGGTTGCAGGCACTGAAGCAGGTTACACAGTGGAGGGCGGAGGAGGGGAGGGAGAGGAAAGGCTGTAAATCTGAAGTGGACGTCAGCTTCAGATTTTTCACACATTAAGGAAAGTCTAAAGCAGGGGTGGGGAACATCCGGCTCTTGGCCCATATAAGACCTGAAAAATCATTTGGTCTGGCCCTGCCAAGACCATAGGGGTGATTTAATTAAATGTTCAACCAAATATAGTAGAGCGGCTAATTTTAAGTGATGATTTTGTGTGGCCCTTGAGTGATGTTATTAATATTCAAATGGCCCCTGGCAGAAAAAAGGTTCCTCCTCACCCTGCTCTAAAGCAAGTACTTAGCAGCATGGAGAAACTGTACTAAACAGCTGCCATAATCATCTCTAGAAAGAGTGTTTGATCTACTTATGTAAATTTCAATAAGCCAAGTTTTTCCTATTAAACATTAATAAGTTAGTGGGTCATACTAATCTTTATCCTGTTTAATATAAATATAAAATAGTATGTACTTTTATTTTATCATTTAAGGAAAAAACACACTTGCAAGTAATCTAAGATTACTTAGGTATTATATTCTCATGGGTGTTTAAATTTTCTGCTGGCAAAGACAAACATACTTTATCTACGCCACCCTCCCCGTCCCCCCCAAAAAACACAATTTAAGATTGAAAAAATAGGCAAAAATCTAGAATGGATACTTTCTTGATTGTCTACATTTTTGCACATGACTTCATACATGTAAGTAATGCTATTAATATTTTAAATTATTTAAAAGTTTACCCTCTAGCTATTATGGTCAAAGATAAAAATTAAAATTATATAAACATTCAGAGGTTGTCATAAACATGAAGTTATTCATTTAACTAATATTTACTGAGTACCCAGGTACCAGACATTGTACTTATGCACTGGAAATATAGCAGGGAAAGAGGTAAGCATCCCCTCAAAGGACTTACATTGTAGTGGGAAGAGACAATACTGTTAAGTGTTATTTTAAAAAAGCAGAATATGGGGGAGGTAAGGATGGGCTTGGATCATCTGAGACAGAATGAGAAAGCTTTGGTTTTAGTTGCGATCTAAGTTAGGACTTAGGTCATGAAGGTCAGAGAAAAGGGGAAAGGGTGCAAGCAAAAACCCTGGAGCAGGAGAGGGCTTAGGGAGTTCCAGAAATAGCAAGCAGGTCAGTGTAGTTCAAGCAAAACCAGGAATGGAAAACTGATAGAAAATTAAAAGAAGCAAGAAGCAGATCATGGATCTGGAGAACAGTTCCATGCTTTTTATGGAGATCTATAATTCCACAAAAACTTAGGGCATGAGCCAAATGATGCTAAGATCATCATTTCTTCCTGCTAAGAGGTCGCTGTACACGGGAAGCCATATTCTATCAATCTTTGTATTTCTGGTGGCTAGCATACAATTGGCATTGGAATGTTCAAGATCAGATTCAGAGAAGTATTTTTTTATTACCAAGAGTTTACATACAACATCAGTCAATTATCATATAGTTAGTACCTCCAAAGCTTAATAACAGTGATGGTGAGATGTAGCATTACAGCTACCATACTACTGGTCAATAAGGAAAGGGAGTAAAATGCTTTAGTATGTTCATTCTCCCTACTGGGTAAATGGCTGGATACAATAGTAGTATCTTCGAATTGAGTTCCTATTTCAGATTATTTAAAGATCAGACACCAGATTTACCTCTAACTCAGACTGGAATTAAAATTCCTTCAAGGAGTCAGGAATAACTCAAAACCAAAAAGAAGCAAAACTTGAATTATTATATTTCACACGTAGACTGACACTACCTTATTTCCAAGGCCCCCAAGACAGCTTATTTACGATTATAACCTGAACACTTATGGCCTACAAAGGTAGTTGAGAAAATCAACTCGTGTTAATTTGCTTGAGGTAATGGGCCGACATATACTGAATGAACAAACAATATAGTTAGTAATGGGTCTGACTGGTTCAAAAACCTGTGACAGCAGTATCAATATCCATGCCCCTACTCTATCAGGCTTGCACCCAATTTACAAAATGTGGAATGGGAATCCTCGTCTAATTAGATCTCATGGGCTAAGCAACTTAAGGCTGCACCATCCCAGTATCCAGATAAGTTTTTTGAAGTTTAAGAACAAAATAATTTAGTCCTGCTTTACAAATATATATATTTCATAAGTCAAATATTAGTACTCAATGCTAAAGAAATTACGACTGAAACATAAAAGCTGTGAGCTTAATAAAAACAAAAAACAAAAATAGTTTAAGAACCTGGTAGTATTTTTTAAAAAGGAAACAGTACTGACAATCAAATGAGGAACTGAACCAGTGTTAGGGGTACACTAGCCAAGCATAAAGCATCAATCTTTCTTATTTGGAGTTTTTTTGACACCAGGAAGTCTTGAGTTCAAACACATCATATTAGCCAGGCCACTCAGACTATTTATAATGGCCAAGATATTAAATTATAAAGCTATATATTTTGGGGAAAGTTTATTTTTTAATCTATAATATAGGGTTACTTCAGCACTTCGACTATCTCAGTACACTGAAACCCATAAGGTTTAGGGGTATTTAATCTAGAGCCCAATCAGCTAATACAACTGTAGATTAAAAATGATGACAGTATAGGCATAGAAAAAGCCAATTTTTTCTACTGAATTATACATAAAACATTTTGGTTTTCGTTTCCATCTAAAATTCTTCCAAAAGGCAAAAAAAAAAAAAAATGTTTAAGAACTTTATATTCAGTTCTGGAGTCATTTCATATATATAAATAAATGTTTAGGGGGATAAACTGAATGATCTATAATTTTCCTGAATTTTAGAGGCAAATAACAATTTTATAGTTTTATTTTCCTGTAAAAGTAATTAGTAGGAATGAAAATAAAGGTAAAGTTAAGTTAAACTTAAACAAAATTAACTGCCCTTAGGTATATTTTAAAGAGCTAAGAATCTTTAAACCATTCCTCTTCACTTCAACATAAGCAGTTTTTACTTCTCCAGAACTAAATTCCTGTGTCACAAATATGAGGTTTTTTGTTTACTCTTACTCTCAATTTATGAATTATACATGATTAATATTTAGTTTCCAGAGTCAGGCTAATTTGATGACAGAAATAAATCTGTTATGCATGCAGTAGAGATTCCTTAAAATGACACTGAAGGCAAAATTATTTTAATATTCAAAAGAAGACTTAATGATATTCTAAAATGACACCGAACGTCTAAAACCATTTTCAAAGTGAAAGAAAGGACATTTCTTTAAGATAATGCAATTTTTTTCTTCTTTTAAATAGATGGGGTCATTCTTAATTTCTTTCCATTTCTTTCCCTATTTCAAAGAAAACCACAAAGTATTAAATTTGGAAGAAATAATTCAGCACACAATTTCAGAATGTTAGGAATTTTACATTTAAGGGGACCTTTTTTTTTTTTTTTTTAAATAACCAATCCCTTGCAGAACTGCTGATCTTCAACCCAGCCAGAAACTGCACTACTCAAAGTCACTCACCTTGAGAAAATTCTTGACTCGCTCAGGATCATAGCAGTTGCTTTCTCGGCAGATTCTTTCCACTTCTTTGATCTGCCCAGTCTTGCAAGCTGCCTGAATATATTTAAAGTGCACATCTGGGTCCTGACTAAAGTTAACAATGGATCCCAGAAAATAAAAGAGACCTTAAAAAACAGATAATTGAAATTAAGTACAGGTGCATTTTTGAGAATAATAGAAATGTATAATATCTAAGCAATTAAAAAACATGTTATTTTAATTATACCTCAGTTTTATAAAAAATAAACAACACATACTCAATACTCCCAAATAAAAACTGGTTGCTCAAAAAACTCCGTAAGAATAGGAATTAATTTAGTAATTAGTTCAATAAAGGGCTTTGCACCTTAATCTTAGGGAGAAAAAAAAAAACCAGCAATAGAAAATTCAGCTTGGCCAGTGTGGCTCAGTGGTTTAGCATCGACCTATGAACCAAGAAGTAATTAATACTTTGATTTCTGGTTAGGGCACATGCCCAAGCTATGGGCTTGATCTCTCTCATCACTGATGTTTCTATCTCTCTCTCCCTTTCATTTCCTTTCTGAAATCAATAAAAATATACTTTAAAAAACACACACACACAGAAAATTCAACCCAATGTTTTCTAATAATAGAGAAAAAGGAGGCAGCTACTTAATGCCAAATTATCACATCATATTCCATATGACAAGTTTTAAATGAAGATCCTTACAGCAGGTGTTTTTCCATATGCAGTATGAAGAGAATTTAATGCAGTGCTGTCAATATAGTAGCCATTAACGACATATGGCGACCAAGCACTTGAAATGTGGTGTGACTGAGGAACTAAATTTTTAATTATATTCAGTTTTAATTACTTCAAATTTAAATAGCTGCATGTGGCTAGTGGTTACTGTACTGAATGAAATAGTATAAATTTAGTGCATAGCTAAATGTAGCATTACAGCTACCATATACTGGTCAATAAGGAAAGGGAGAAACAGAAAACTAGTAGAAATCTTATTCCTTCTGTCTAGAGCAATACTACAAAAAGAGGACAAAAAGATAACTGGGACCAGAAGTTTAGCTAATGAACCCAAGAGCCACCCAACAGTACTCAGTACAGCAGTAGTTTTCAGCTGGGGGTGATTTTCTTCCCAGGAGACATTTGGCAATGTCTGGAGACATTTTTTGTCACAACTGGTGGCGCTGAACCACACTGGCACCTAGTGAGCAGAAGCCAGAGATGTTGCTAAGAATCCTACATACACCCCGCCCACCAACAAGTTATCCAGCCCAAAAGGTCTGAGGTGCTGAAGTTATGCAAACCAGCTCTATATAATGACAAGTAACAAAATATCCTTGGTTAGAAACATTTGCCATTGTAAGAGTCAGAAAACACAGCATGAAAATTTATTATACCTGATCACTAGTCACTAGTTTTCCCATCTTACACAATTATTACAAAGCCATTGCATATTAAAATTCTGCTTTTATTTCACCTATAAAATATCCTAGCAACCTTGTTCACTGCATAACCCTAGAATCTCACATAAAAGATGCTCGACATTTATTGCATGATAAAACTTAAAATTGTCTCATAAAATTAAGCTTGTGGAGAAAGAATTTCTAATAGCATGTGAACATAGTAATAGCCCTCTTGGTTATCTTAATTAAAAAACTGCTCAGAAATTCCTAATTACCTTCAAAGCTTTTGAAAGATTCAAACAGTTCAATCAGAGACTGAGTTGACAGTTGTTCATGATACTTAGAAGCCACTTGAACACAGATCTGCAGATTTTGGCGAATATTGGCAGACAACATGGCCCTGAGGCATTCTAGGGAGTCTTCTACTGATAAGGATCCAAAGTAATTCACTAACCACTAGAGGACAAAATAAATAAATAAGCAAGTACATAAGTGAAATAAAACTGAATCAAATGGTGATATGAAATTATCATCACTCAGTACCACAAACACATTTTCAATCCACCATTTAATCATATCTAAGACAGTAAAAAAATGAAATACCTCAGGGTTAAGAAGATGGGTGTGAACAACTGCACGCTTAATATCATATAAATCAGTGAAGTGTTCTAATGCACGTTGCAGTAGGCCAGCCTTTTCACACAGCTGAGCAATATGAGCCCGGTCATAATGCGTGAACATCTGATTCCCTAGAATAGCATCTGCAACCTATAAAACCACAAACAGGATAAGTTTATTTTACCAGTCTACTTATATCAATAATTCTATATCCAGATTACATATAAAGATCCAATATCTAATTGATAAAGAGGAGAAAATACAAAGGAATGTTAACTAAATTTTCTTAAAGAATAGTCATCTCAGTTGCTTTGAATAACAATCAAAGAAGCTCTGAGTAACTACTAAAACAGCGTTGAAAACAACTTAAAAGTATGAGCGCATATACCTGAGGTGCGTGCATAAGGTTCATCTCAAGCAACCTAGTCTGTAAAGGACCTTCAGATGGACGATTATTCTTTAGGGCATCAAGCAAGAATGCAGTACACTGCTGAATTAGATTGTATTCCATAAAGACATCAACAATCTGCAAAAAGATTTAAAGAATATTGTTTGAGATGTTTAAAAATGGCTTTATAATACTGTTGATAATATGTAAATGAAAAGAAATTAAACATTATCTCATTTGTTTTACATATAAAAAATTGCCAGACCAAACAAATCCCAGATTTAAAAAATGTTATTTGGACAGCATAACTTCATAATTTAAAAAAATTTCTGGGCCCTAGACAGTTGGGCTCAGTGGATAGAGCATCAGCCTGCAGACTGAAGGGTCCCTGGTTCAGGGGCACAAGCCTGGGTTGTGGGCTTGATCCCCAGTAGGGAGTGTGCAGGAGGTGGCCAATCAATGATTCTCATTGATGTTTCTTTCTCTCTTCTCTCTCTCTCTGTTCTTTTAAAAAAATATATAAATTTTTGGCCTTGGCCAGGTAGCTCATTTGGTTAGAGCATTATCCTGATACGCCAAGGTTGTGGGTTTGATCCCTGGTCAGGGCACATATATGAATCAGCCAATGAATGCACAGTAAAAGACAAATCAATGTCTCTCTGAAATCAATTTTTTTAAAAAGGAAGCTCTGGCCTGTGTGTTTAGTGGTTAGAATGTGGGTTACAGGTTTGATTCCCAGTCAAGGAAGGGCATGTACCTGGGTTGCGGGTTTGCTCCCCACCCTGTCAGGGCGAGTATGGGAGGCAATCAGTATATGTGTCTCTGTGACATCAATGTTTCTCCCCCGCACCCATTCCCCACTTTCCTTTTTCTCTGAAAAGCAATGGAAAAGGTATCCCTGGGTGAGGGTTAAAAAAGATAAGAACTATTTTTGTCTTGTGAAGTTACTTTTAGTTCTAGTAAAAACAATTATTATTCCCAAACATTTTTCATATATTTACATATACATCTCTAAACAAGAAGTCCACTTTGTTTCTAAACTGTGTATGTATATATCCCAGGCCAGGGGGCTCAGTTGGTTGGAACATCATCCCGGGCACCAAAAAGGTTACAGGCTTGATTCCCAGACAGGGAACATGCCTGGATTGTGGGTTTGATCCCCAGTCAGGTTGCATATGAGAGGCAACCAATCAGTGTTTCTCACATTAATATTTATCTCTCTCTCTCTCTCAAATCAATGAAAGCATTTCCTCTGGTGAGGATTAAAAAAAAAGTACCATACTGTCCATCCTTCCGCAACTTGCTTTTTCTATGTAGATAAGACAAAGCTCTAAATTCTAGAAATTAAATGGCTAACCCATTCTTCTCCCAATTGTTTAAACTCAAATCCCCCCATTCTTTATTTAAATCAACTTCTACTAATACGTTTTCATTTCTTTACCTGTGTGATATCAGCAAGAGGTTCTTCGTCCTGAACTAACATTTGAGCAAACTGCTGTCCCTGATCTGGACTGATACGCATGACATTTCTCAGCAGAAAGATCCAGTCTGGAGTGTATCCAACCTACAAATAGATAAAAATTTAAACCTCACCACAAAGTTTCCTTTTTATATAAGGTTTTTTTTCCTGCAACCGAATCTTACTAATATAGAACTACTGATGAAAGTACAAATTCAGTTTTAATTTAAGATGTTCAGTTTGACCTCTATATTAAGCAAATAGATGCCTTAGTGATAACATCTGATTAAATAGCTGTAATTTTCATAATCGGCTTCAGCATTTTTGATGAATGACTATTTCAAAAAGTTTGTTCTAACAAATTAAGCATGCCCCTGACATTTTAAATTCTAGTAAGCTGTATAAGAGTAATTCTCCATTTTTTAATAAGTGTAATTCTGTATGTGGGACTAAAATAGGGCTTTTATACTTTTCCCAGAAACTAAAAATTTAAGGAAATTCATTATTAAAGTCAGAGTTTCTACAGACTAATTTCTCTTTAATGTTTTATTGAATTTTTGTTGAGAATTTGTTTCATTGAACTCACTTTTTTAGCATACAAAACAATCTTCTGAACTTGACCAGTTTCTGCAAAGCACTGAATGACTTTATTTGGGACATTAGCCCTTAAGTACACACTAAGTGCCAATGTAGGATCCACAGATTTCACAAGATCACCTAGTTCTTCAGAACATTCCAGCTGTCCAAAGGAAAAAGAGATTTGTTAGTAATCCATAAGTTGTTTTATAAATGAGCAGATGACATTATTTCCATATAAATAATATAATAACATTTAGTTACTCAATTGTCCCAGAATATATTATAAATATTTAGGGCTTGTGGTTAGTAAAGACTCTCACAGCAATGTCTCAATAGAATTTTCACTCATCCTACTTAAAGAAAAAAAGCCCAATAAAACTTCATACATATAGATATTACCAAATGCCTTGCTAGAAATGTAAATACTTAAAAAGCAGAATCTTGTAGTATTAAGAATATTCAGATATCTGACCCACATAGCCCAATTTTTTCAAAATATTGTAACTTTAAATGTAATGTTATTAAATGAAAAGTTGACACTAGGTTACCAGTTGAGGCTTATCATAAAAACCATTATTAAAATTAGGGTATAATTTGTTTTTTTCCCCTACATTTTAAAAAATTTATATATATATATATATATTTACATATGTGTCCTTATTCCCCCGTTATCCCCCCTGATGTCTGTGTCCATTGATTAGGCTCATATTAGGGTATACTTTGTATGACTAAAGAATCTAAGCTCCATTATCTTCTTGACTTTTGAATTTAAGGTAATAAAGCAGGACACTCTAATTTCACAAGGTCAAACAGATTTTAAAAACTTTGCATTTTTAGGTGGTAGACAAGTAGATTCCCTTCTTTATACATTCAACCTGTCTTAGTCAGCAACCCAGTCTGGAAAGCAGTTTCCCTAAAAGAGTTTTGCTTTACATATTAGAGTTGGTTTTCTACCTTTAATGGCTATGTGGCAATGTCAGAGAATAGCCTTTATCATTGATCTTCAGTATGGAGAAGAAGCTCTATTGAAGTTTACCTCTTAACTAAACATGCTAATTAATGAAGAGTTGACCAATATCCCTTTTACTACAAATAGATACTATATGACCATTCACAAAAAAAGTAATAATATCCAGAAAGCTTTCACACTGTTATATAGGTCAACTCAGTTACCTTGGCTATCACCATCCTCCCTTAATTTAAACATTAAGATGGACCTCAAATACTCGCTATTGTGGCTATTAACTATTCTTCAGCAGAGGCTCCTATCCAAGCGTCCCAACTCTAAAGTACTATTCTTCAGAAGTACTAAGACTGCCAGATGCTGGGTTAAGAAACAAGGACTTACAATTAGTCATGTAAAAATACTACCAACATACACTAACACTGAAAGATATAACAACATTAAGTTATTCACTACTCAGAGTGCTTTAAATAGTACCACCTCATTCCTGACAATAGCATAAGAAATGGCAATTCAATATTGCCACTTTATCGAGAAAGGCTTTTTTATGTTGGTATGAAAGGAATAAACACACTGATGGACTGTTCAAACTTGTTAATTGCCTTGCAAATAAGCAACATTTTCCATAATGTGCTCTAGAAAACAAAATGCTATTAGATGCTCTATGTGAAAGAAAATCAGTTAAGTATGAATGAATATAAAAAGCACAGAGAAATTCTGCAATAAAGAAAGCTGGTTAACATTTTTTAAAGGTTCATATTTAAATAAATTTCAAGAAACTGAGTTAAATATTTTCCCACGTAATGCTAATTTACATACTGTGAAATCTTTCTGGGAATTTTTATCACTGCTAATTAGTCCTTGCTATCTTATTAACATATGTATGGTCCAACATTTTATATAACACTAGGGGCCTAGTGCACAAAATTTGTGCACTGGGGGTGGGTGGTCTTTCGGCCCAACCTGCCCTTCACACATACTGGGAACCTTCAGGGGAGGTCCTACTATCTACTTACCCCAGCCTGCCCAAGGCCTAAAGCCTTTGGTGAGGCTTTAGGCACCCAGCCACCACCCTGCAAGGGGGCCAATGGCTGGCTCTGCCCCAGCCACGTGCCCCCCCTCCCCTGGCATGGGCCTTTGCCCCAGCCAGCTTGAGCCTGAATAGCACAGGCCTTGGCCCCACCACCCCGGCCCAGCCTTCTCCCTGGCCAGCACATGCTGGCCGCCTCAAACCCACCTTCCCATGGCTCTGGCCGACTTGGCCCCACCCCACACAGCCCTGGCAGCCTCAACCCCGTTCCCCCCCGCACCGGCAGCCTCAGCCTCACTCCCCACAGCCCTCGCCACCTAGGCCTCACCCTCCCCAGCCCTAGTCTCCTTGGCCCTGCCTCCTGCAGCCCTGGTTGCCTTGGCCATGCCCCCTATGGCCCTGAGTGCCTCAGCTCCACTCCCACTGCCCTGGCCACCTCAGCCCAACTCCCCTATGGCCCGGACCACCTTGGCCCCGCTGCTCCATGGCCCAGGCCACCTCAGCCCTGCCTCTGTTGGCTTGGGCTGCCTTGGCCCCGCCCCCACTGACCTGGCCACCTCAGCCCAACCCTTCCACACCCCAGGCTGCCCCAGCCCCACCCCCTGCGGCCCTGGCCACCTTGGCCCAGCTCCCCCACAGCCTGGGCCGCCTCAGCCTGGATCCCCCATGGTCTGGGCCACCTCGGCCCAACCCCCATAGCCCTGGCTGCCTGGGCCCCACCCCCCCACTGCCCTGGACACCTTGGCCCAACTCCCCAGCGGCCTGGGACGTCTCAGCCCCGCCCATCCGTGGCCTGGGTCACCACGGGCCTGCCCCCCAGCCTGGCCAACTTGGCCCCACCCCCCGCTCCTGATTGGCTGGTTGGCATGGCTGGTGGGCGTAGCAAAGGTATGGTCAATTTGCATACTACTCTTTCATTATATAGGATGTTTCCTTCTCACACCCAAACATAGTTACTAGTAGCAAATACCACCATTGTGATGATACTTGGGAATTTCTCAAAGATATATTTGTATGATTGAAACTAGTGTGCATATTAAATGTGGGATGTGAAAGATAGGAATATATTCTTATATCCAAATGAATGTTACATATGTTGACAAATATGAACATATACTGAAGAGTCTCACACTAAGCTTTTCCTGAAACAAAAGGATAGCAATTTGCTTCCAGGTTAGTGGTTCTAACCATCCAGCACAAATTCTGGATTCCATTTAAAATATTAAACAAAGATCCTACCTCCACATGTTATAAAAGTAAGTTTATGCATCTCATATAATGTCTGCTCTTATTCTATTCCTATAAGAATCAACAACAGATAGATATTTTGGGCAACCCACATGTTTATAACTTGCTAACATGGTACTTAAGACAATCAAAAAGCAAAAGTATATTAAGTGAAGTTAATATACCTTATCTTCTTTTAACCATTTCTCCAAAAGCTGTTTCCGTCCTTGCTGAAGTACAGGCCTACACAGTTCTAAGGATTCATATTTGTTTAGCTGGCCTTGGTCCAAAAGTATGCCAAAATATTGAAGTAGAGGAGAAGTTTGACCTGGCTGTGCTGGGACACTCTGAAATCGACGGATAGTGTCTGGGGTACGGAGGATTCCCTTTAAGAAACAGAAATGGTAGACTCTATTTAAAAGAGATCCAACATCACACTAATAACTCCATGGGTCTGTTAAGTCAATCATAAAAGCATGATTCCACCTACTAAGACCAAATTCCAAGTCTTCAATATGTTGAATAATAATGATTCAGTCAACATGTGTTCACATCCCTGGCCACGTGTGATAAGGTTATTCAGAATCAGAAACATACCAACTTAATTACAATGCCAATGTGTAACAGAGTAAATATAAAGTAGTTACAGCTAGCTATTATTCCAGGTTCATGTTAAGTGCAAATTTCCTAATAATGATGAGGATATAAGGTGTTAATTCATTCAACATAATACAAAGGTGATAAGAAACTTAGCTCAATTTCAGACAACTCTTTTTACCATAAATGTAACAGGATCTGTTCAATCCTTCAACTTCAGAAAATAAAATCAGTACCATGTGCCCTGTGGACCCATCACTTGTTTCAACAATGTTTGAACAGAACAGACCCATGGACACCCCTTCTTCCAGCCCCAACCACGCTCTAACCTCTTTTCCAGCTGCAACCTTTGGAACCATTTTCTCAGCCATCCTCTGCCTCCACCTTTTTTGAGCTTAGCTCCTTATTGTTGATAAACCATGAGCTCCAAGACTTGTCAAAATTGTTCCACAGAGATGGAAGCCACTGTCAATCGCCTGGTTAACCTTCATCTGCAAGCCTCCCACACCTACCTCTCTTCTGGACTTCTATTTCAAATGTGAAGATGTGGCTCTGGAAGGCATAGGCCACTTTTTCCGTGAGTTGGCTGAGAAGTGGAAGGCACCAGTGTCTCTTGAAGATGCAAAGCCAGCACAGTGCCCATGCCTTCTTCCAGGACACGGGAGATGTCACAGGATGAGTGTGGTAAAACCATGGTCCCGGAGAAGAACCTGAACCAGGCCCTATTGGATCTGCATGCCCTGGATTCGGCCCACACAGACACCCATATCTTGGTGACTTCTTATAGAGCCACTTCCTAGATGAGGAGGTGAAATTCATCAAGATGGATGACCACCTGACTAATCTCTGGAAGCTGGCTGGCCCCTAAACTGAGCTAAGTTCACCTTCTAGCATGACTAGGAGCCACTGCAGCCCAGTGGCCTCTGAGGGACCCCCTGGCATCTCCATGGTGTCAGGGCTTCTGCCCGAAGCCTCTCCTTGAAGCTCTAGGCAGCTTTTTAACCACCCTGAAAGCACTCTCCCAAGCTGTGGACCAAATGGAAACAAAGCTTTACACAAGGGGAAATAACTGTAACTTATCACTGACAAGGTCAAACAGTATTACAACTAAGTAACTAAACATCATTACATCTACATAAACCATAGCTTGCTAGATCTACTTATCCTTTCTAACATTCTTAGTTTTAAAAAGCTAACCAAAATTAGAGGACAGAATAACCAAATCTAAAGGCACTAAAAAGGAACTCAATCTACCACAGAAAGAATGCAACCTAAAGAAGACTAGTTTCTCCATGGAGAGCTGGCTCCATTTCTAACAGTAGAAATAAAGCATATGAACATTAATCCAATCATGGCAACTTCATTTTCATGGCTATTTACCTTGGGTGCATTAGCAGCCACCTTTGCTGCCTCCGAGTAATTTCCCTGGGCAAAAAGAGCATTAAATTTCCGGGCAAAGAGTTCTTCAGCACCAGCTAAGTTGTTACGTACAGCCATTCTCAGGGCTAAATCAGGATTTTGTAGGACATTGGTGATATAAGGAATTATGTTTTCTTCTTCCACACATACTGATAGAACCTGTAATTTAAAGATTAATGAATAGTTGAAATGTGTTCATTTGGATATCAATGATACTAAGTCTACTTAGTGCTAATTACTACTGAGTCACAAAGGTATTAAAATTGTGACAGCTGTTTATTTTGGTCATAAAAAGAAAAAAAAAAAGAGGCCATAAATGAGAAAACTGAGGGTGCTAACCCCCATTTGGAGTGCCTAAAATATGGCCATTCTGTAATATAAATAGCTCCCTATTTCATAATGTCCAAACTCTAATTGCTTTGCTACCATCCATTTAAATGAGCTCTGTAAGACAATTCACTATGATTTATAGATTCCTGAGGAAAGCAATCTTGAAAATCTACAGAACGTGACTGAAGAAGCTACAAAATCTAAGGCTTGCCTGGAACAAGTTTAAGGTTTATTCCTTTTAACTCTAGGATTTTTTAAATAAGGATTTTTCAGTAACTTTCTTTAACTACATTTACATCCCCACAGGCCTACTGTATAATGCAAGGTATGCAATAGGTGCTTAATAAAGGTAATAATGTTATCTTGATGGCTTTTGATTTTCAACCAATAGAAATCACACACTCATTCCTTTAGGGCAGTGATTTTCAACCAGTGTGCCACAAGAATTTTTTAAACAAGCAATGCCTGACTAACCTTTTTCCCTTAGATTGTCAAATTAAAAAAAGACAACAGCCAACACACTAGCCACCTGGTATGAATGCATCAAAATTAGACTTTTGTTATTGATAGATTGGCACAGAAAATTGTAGGGGAAAGGGAGGAAAATAATTAAGTTCCCAGAATCAAAGTTATAAATATCAAATATATTAGTAAAATTATTCAACATACTTTAGTTTAAGCATTATCTTAAAAACATCAGCACAGCAGTGGAAAGACAAGGATCTCTGGCTTATCAACTTCATGATTATTAAATTGTCATTAACCTAGTTCACCAAAAGGCAATTCATTCTTGATATTTTCCAGGATAGACACATGCAACTGAATAAATGAAAGCTACTGAATTTTTAAAGTCACCTCTGTGCCAGACAAGGACAGGAAAAGCCCTTTTCCTAATAAAGAACAGTGACTAACGCAGTTAAGCAAGCAATTGTAATTCATTGTGTTAAGTGCTATGAAGAGGGCTACATAAGTTGTAGGGACATAAAGCAGTTGTAGAGTTGAGGTAGGGGATGGACAAGTAGGAACAGAGTACTTTTCTCTTCATATACACCTCATTTCTTGGAAATTAACAGAACAAATGAGAAAAAAACCTACTAATTAACTTCCTCTGCTTACTACCTGGGAAAAATACTAATTTGGAGAAAAACTAAGTCAAAACCAGTAATAGTATTTTTTTTGAAGTTCTAATAATTTTTTAGAAAATAAGACACTTCTGGGGTAGAATATTTTAATTACATTAAAATACTAAAAAAGTACAGAAAAGGGATCACTTGTTAATTGTATGAAAAGGTTTGCCAATTATGACAGACTTAGATCAGTTAATATTTTCCCCATTTAACTGGATAGCGTGCCAGGTACCCCATAATAGCTACTGTAACATATCACCTTCCCACATTAAATATTTAGTAACAGTTAGGAATATTGAGGTAGGAAAAATTCTTTTCCTTGTAGTTAATGATTTATCTTAGAAGTCATAGAACTCCTATGAAAAGTATATAGTCTGTCAAATGTGGCCCTAATAGTTTCTTTGAAAAAGAGTTACTTCTTTGATAATAAAGACACAATCCTAGGTGACTATATGCCAGTTTCTCTTTGAGACAGGATTAAAGAGAGAGACTTTGTAACCTATGCTTCGTATTTTTATGTATATATTATTTTCAGACATCTAAAGTTACCATTTACTTTAAAAAAATGTTAATGGCAATAAGTATTATTTTGTAGCTTAATTTAAGTCTCAGGTTTCCTTACTTGTCCCTTTCTGTTTACTCCAATTATTCCAGCTGTGGCTTCATGAGGTGCAGTAACAAAGATTGTTTCTCCACTGATTCTATTCATGTAGATGCAGGTACCAGTCTCAAGGTCATACAGGTGGATATAACCATACTTGGTAATCAAGAATACTACATCATGCTTTTCACTGATCTGTATAAAGAAAATCAACAGTTAAGTAAAATAAGGAATCCATAAACAGAAAATTTAGACCAATTCCATTTTAGAGATGGTGAAATTCTAGAACTTTGACAAGAGATTTCAATACAAATTAAAAGCTAATATTAATGGTTTCCTCATTCTTACAGAACATTTAAATATGGCACAAATAAGGGTTTTACATAAAACATAAGAATATGAATAAAATGTGTAAGATAAAAGAAAACAAACAAAAAAGAGAAAACAATTTTGAATGATTTAGGATAACCCAGTTTACATATTAGAATATTACTTGATCAAATTTATCTAATAAACTTTATTTTTTTAAAGTTATTCTTTTAAGCTCCACTTAAATCATACTGACTGAATAATAATAGTTTTTTAATTAATCTTGTAAAGAAGAGAGATTTCAAAAGTCCCTTTGCTTTGTTTAAAATACCTGCATTGCAACAGGAAAGTCATTTTGTGCTTCTGGAGGAAAGAAAACATCCACAGCCTTCTTTGGAAAGGGCTGGTTCCCTGTAGGTGGGGTGCCAACTTCAATGATATGTAACTGTTCAAAAGAAAGTAAAATTTATAGAGACTTAGATCTTTTAGTAGTTATCATGGTAGCTTTATTTGTTGCTCCAAACTGGAAATAATCAGAATGTCCTCCAATAGGTTTAATATTCACCATTAATATTTCCATGGTATGTTAATAGTAATAAAAAGAACTCACATGGACATTATGCTGCATGGGGTGGAAAGCCAATCTCAAAGGTCACATACTATATGATTCTATTTATACAGCATCTTGAGTGACAAAATTATAGAAATGGAAAGTAATTTAGTGGTTGTCAAGGGTTAGAGATGGTAAGGAAGTGGGAGTACCTATAAAGAAGTAGCATGAGGGAAATCTTTGAGGTTACAGAATAGTATGTACCTTGTGACACAGAATTATACTAATGTTAATTTATTGTTTCCTTATATACTGTAAGACATATAGCATGTAAGACATAACTGTTGAGGGAAACTAGATAAAGAACACTTGTACTGTCTTTACAGTTTCCTATGAATGTGTATTATTTCAAGATAAAAACTTTAAAGTCAGTTGAATAGCTGAAACAATCGCACCACAATATAGCTTAAATTAATGGCATAAAATGGTAATATATAACCCACAAAAGGTGCTTTCTCATGGTTTTCTATTATAACTTAGCATTTGGGTTCCCAAATAGAGAACTGTTAAATTATTTTCAGCCTGTATATCTACTCTAACACAGAAGGAAAGTATGCACATAAGCTGAGTGAGCGGTCCCTCTAATCACATAAACCTCATAAATTGGATGAAAACATTTTGGTTTAAGATGTCTAATTATCATAATTGAAGCAATTGTTATCTTAATGTTTTTAAGTAGTTACCATGGAAAAATATGAAGACTGTAGGAGTCTAGTCTGGCAGTTAAGAGTAGCAGCCGAGTTCTCAGGGTTCTGTGGCAGGACTTTTGGCTGCAGTTCTGGCGACTGCCCATTTTCCCTGATTGCTCATCTTCCAAGCTTGGTCCTAAACATTCCAAGCTATTGTAAACTATCCATTATCCTTTCAATAAATTTTCTATGCTCGCATTAACCAGATCTGTTTCTATTGTCTGCAACTAAGAATCATAACAAACAAAGTACTTCAATTGTCCAGGCAATTCCAAAGTAGAGCCAAGGTTAACAAGCTCTGACTTAGGGCAATGTTACTCAAATTGTAGGCCACATTCTACCTAGTCATGTAGAGTATTTAAAATGCAGAGTATGCCCTAGATGGATTGGCTCAGTGGATAGAGCATTGGCCTGCAGACCCAGGGGTCCCAGGTTCAATTCCAGTCAAGAGCATGTACTTTGGTTGCAGGCACATCCCTAATAGGAGGTGTGCAAGAGGCAGCTGGTCGATGTTTTTCTCATCGATGTTTCTAATTCTCTATCCCTCCTCCCTTCCTCTCTGTGAAGAATCAATAAAATATATACAAAGAAAAAAATAATAAAATGCAGAGTATGAGCTCCCTCTACTGAATCAGACTCCCTAGATATAAGTTGCTCAAATGTTTATGTTAGCAACCCTAATGAATCTTATGCACAGTAGGCTGAAAACATAGAATTAAGGCCTTATAAAGGCAATCAAATAAAGTCTTACAACTGATACAAAAAAATCTGTTAAAGAACATTATTTATTTTAGACAAGTATCACTAGAAGTAGAATTTAAACAGTCATCACAAATCTGAATGTTCAAAAAGCAAATTAATAAGAAGAAGACTATTTTGAAATCAGAGGACTAATTAGTAGTAGTCCTAATTTAGAATTTAATTTCCAAAGCCAAAACTTACCTTCCCTCCAGCTTGACCCCGTACTGCAAAACAAAATAACGTTGATTCTTCTGCATTTCCTTCCATCTTAAATTGTGCGAAGCTAGCTGCATGTCCTTCAATGGGCTGAGACACTTTCCTATCTACAGAATACAACTGCATAGCTCCCACCACACGATTTTGCTATAACAGATCAAAGAGAATAAAGTTTGGGGACCCAATGAACCAATAACCCAGATTCATCAACTAGTGAAGATAATTGGAATTGCTTTATCGCCTTTAAGAGGATTTACAATTCTTCTTTAGTCTCTCAATGTCGATTTGATACCTTTTCACTTAAGATTTAGCTCCAAAGAGTATCTTATTAAAGCTTAACATCAATGTTTAAAATGTGGCCCATATACAATCATCTATTTATGCTACTTAAAAAATATATATATAGCCAGGACCGGTTTGGCTCAGTGGATAGAGCGTCGGACTGCGGACTGAAGGGTCCCGGGTTCGATTCCGGTCAAGGGCATGTACCTTGGCTGCGGGCACATCCCCAGTAGGGGGCATGCAAGAGGCAGCTGATCGATGTCTCTCTCTCATCGATGTTTCTGACTTTCCCTCTCCCTTCTGCTCTGTAAAAAAATCAATAAAACATATTTAAAAAAAAATATATATATATATATATGTGTGTGTGTGTGTGTGTGTGTGTGTGTGTGTGTAGGAGTACTCATTCTGCAGTAAATGTCCATAATAAATTCCAAATCATTCCTACAGAAACTAAATATATCCACTTAACCTGCAAGTAAGACCTAAAAACACTTGACAGGGACACACTCTGAAACTATGTCAGTATAAAGGCATTAAGCCAGCTCTCTTTATTTCTTAAAAAGAAAAAGGTCTTCCAAATAAGTCAGACATAGAAGACTGAGCACAGAAGACTTAATTTCAAAATAAACTGCATTCCAGGCATATTAGTTCTCTAGACCTTTATTAAGCACCAGAAAAAAAATTGTTACCTGTGCAGATATGCCAGTCAGAAGTAACCACTTTTGCTTTGCATCTGTACGATAATTGATAATCTGGCAACCTGCAAGGCTGGAATGGCGATCAAACATTTTTACTGGCTGAGACTCTCCTTCCATACTCCAATGGTAAACTGCATTATCCGTAACAAGAGCAACCGTATTCAAAGAGATCCACTTCCAGAAGGTGACATCATCAGTCATGGTGTGGGCCTTCATTTTACTTTTCATTTCAATGTTAAATATCTGAAGAGTTTTCCCAGCTGAAACAAAAATTAAGAATTATAAATCACTAAAGAAAGCCATGCTCAGGATAAATAAAAATCTAGCTAGACTAGCTCTGTAACAAGATATATAACTTCCAAACAAATGGTTCTATCAGGAGACTATTCAGTAACCAACTACAGAAGTCAAGTTGATAGAGCAGCAAGCATTGAAAAGATAGCTGAGACTGGGCAAACAATCTACATCTACATCTAAAGCGAAAAATATATTACCTCTATAAAAGACATTTTAAACAGATAGCATAAAATTCTATAGAATTCTAAACCCCAACTAAAAATGAATCTAAAGAATAGCTTGCTTACAATGGTGAAAAACAAGGTTGAAATCTTATTACTTATAATTAAAAATGTTTACACAGTAAGTTAGTTGTAGATACACAGAACAAAGCAAATCTGACACAAACACATGGAAAAAATGACTACTTTTTAAAAGGCAGTCATCCCCCATTCAACTAAATCTTTTAGAAACTGCTTTTTGAAAGAGGACCTACTTCAACTCTGCCTTCAGCACGAGAACGTAAGAGAAGTGCATGCTACATTTAATTGGTTTAAGATACAAAGGAAAAGGTGCTAGAGGTGCTAGAGGAAAGGAGAGGGAGACAAAGGAGGACAGTTTCAAATGCTGTTAATATATTACAGATAGGAACAAAGTTCAAGCTCCATCCAATGAAGACAGCAAACATTTAGTAAAAGAAGAATGAAATTTGAGTGTTAAGAGTTCACTGAATCAGATGCAAAGACTGGTATTTATAATTTGAGTTTCATCATGGTCCAAAAAGTGATTTTGTTTAAATTAACAGAGGTCAAAGCCCACAGATATCACTAGGATATCTAATCCAGGTTAGTCCTTAGAGACTAAGGAAAACTCCATTTCTGAGTCACAGAGAATGTGGGTCCTAAAGAATAAAAATTATGAGAGTATGGGGGGTGGGGCGGAGAGGAGATAGGACAGGACACATACAGCTTTGTACCATGACTCTTCTTACCACATGTGTAAGAACTTCTTCCATAAACACAATATATAAAACACAACCAGACTTGAACAACTGTGAAAGTTATAGTCCTGTTTATAAAAAGAAACTAATATTTAAAACCGCCTTCAAAAGGAAGTAAGTACAGTAAAGCCTGGATAGGTTCTGTGACTTTAAGGAAAAGAGCACATAAGGAAACCAATATTACCACAGGGAAACTGATTGAGGTTAAATTCCTATGGCATCTCATCAACCTTACAACCAAATGACATTATTCAAGGACCTGCTGTATTTGGAAATTACTTTCCTTTGCTGCCTTCACCAACCCTTAGTTAGGCTTTTATTCTTTTTTTACATAAAAGCAGTTGGAGTATATGTTATATAAGAGATGTGGGGAAAAGGACAAGGGATGACTAGTTTAACTCAATACTGTAGACATATGGGCACAAATCTATAACGCTATTATTGTACAATGCTCTGGAAATCTTTTCAATTTATTCTTTTTATAAAACAGGACAATAACTAATACAATCTAATTTAAGATAACTCACCATCTGCACACATAAGAAAGCATTAAGAAATGTGATAAGATAACAACAACATTAAAAATAGAAAAGAATTTTGAGAAAATTTAAATGATGGCCTTTTAATAAAAGTGGGAGAGCTATTAAGCAGTTGAATTTAAATTCTTTAAAGAGGCTGAAGGAAAATTAATATACTAAAGTATAATATGTATTGTTTAATAGAAGCAAAAAGCTCACTACTGAAAAACATGAGGGCCTAGGTGAAAGCTGGATGGGTAATCTTTCCTTGGGGTGAGATCAGCTCTAATCTTAGACAGGGAATGGTGACATCTGTTTGAATATGCTCGGCCCTCTCCCGCCCCTCATTTAATCTCCAACAAGTATTCTACTAAATACGAAGTTTAAATCATGTAAAAAGAAGTCTGTTTAAAAACTTCAGCACTTTACCACCTCATCCAGAAATGACTAGGATACTGAGCTAAAAAGAACTAGAGAACTACTCAACCTAATCCTCTCACTTTACAAATAAAAAGTAGATTTCCCACATATTTCTATGTCTTATCCAAACTCAGCCTGCTAGAGGTGAGGTTGGAAGCAACGCTTGTACACCACTTAGGTAACACACTATTTAGCACTGAATGGCTTTATCTATAGATTTAGGTCCCTAATCATTAGCTATGTGATTTTTAAATTAATTAAATTTATTGGGGTGATAGCTAATGTGACTTTATGCAAGATCTGTTTCCTTATATAAAGATAATTATATTTATGCCATAAGATTAAAAGTAATCTTCAAAAAAGTTACATATATGCTCCAAAGACCTAAAATATCTGGTATAATATTACTAGAAACTGGAACTCTTTCTACTACACCAAAAAAAAAAAAAAAAAAAAAAAAAAAAAAAGCAGCAAAGAATAGGCAGTTAAATGCCTTTTTCAGTCATCTAGTTTGTCACCAAGCACTCTCAGAAACTTCTGTTTGAAGAGTCAATTACATTCTCATTCTATAGCTCAAAGGAAAAAAATATGGGCTCCCAGGCCTATGAGGTTCTTTGAACTCTGTTTAAACTAATAGATTATACAGTTTCCTGTGATGACAACTAAAAAGTTAGTATGAATAAACTCTAACACCGTGATTTCAAAGCTCTATTACCTACCTATATATAGACACATTTGTAAATTCAAGCCATTTTTAAAACTCGATAACTTAAGTATAAGACAAATATAAAAAGGGCACAGCACAAACAGCAAATTTATAATCATAACAAAGTTCTGCAATCTTTAAGTGCTAATATTAGCAAAATATGTGGTGTTCTTCTTTTCAAAGCAGTCTTATCACTGCAGCATAAATTGTAAATTCATTTATTTTTTTCCAAGATCTATCCTGAACAGAAAGTAAGACATTTTATAGAAACATGCCAAGTCATGAAAATAGTTAAAATCAAATTCAGTAATAGCTTTAACTTTGTAGCTTCACTTAACCAAATCAAAATACTAAAAGAGCTCCTAATTATTGTATTTGAGTAAATTATACATAGGAAGAGTTTTAAGAAAAAGAAACCCACAATCTTTTATACCTTTCAATGCAATTACTTTGCTAGCTGGATTCATGATGGCGCTGTCGGCTGAAATTGGTCTTCGAATTGGATTACTTGGGTCATTCATGTCAATGATTACCACTTGAGCTTGCTCTCCTACTTTCTCCCTAATGCAGATGAATTTGTCTGACTCCATAGTCAGGGTACTAAAGCCAATGTTTGCTGGGTTTATACCCAGGTTCTGGAGCTAGAGGAGAAACAAACAAATATTAATAAACCATGATACAAAGTAAATTCGACAGTTTTGATATTCATGTATTACTGTCACTACAAATCCTCATTTAACCAATAATACTTTAAGGACAATGGTGAAAATCCATTGCATTGATTCAAGTGAGGCAACTGATAGCCAAATAATGGACCGGCCATCTGTTCTTCCAACAAATGTGGTATTCGATTACTTTTATATAACCTTTTAGTTACAACTAGAGATATATAACCTTGTGGTTAACACTAAGAGGCAGAATAAACAGTAAAGGAAAGAATTGTATCTAGCTAGCTTCTATGGCTTAAGAGATTTGCGGTTATTAATGTTTCTTAGTTAAAGATCTTTGAACTGTCCTCTCTTTCTCCCTTTAAACATTTATTAATTACTTGTTCACTTACATTGAACTTCAAAATCTGAAAATTAAGTCACAGAATAAAAAGAAATTTAAAATTTTAGTTTTCGAGCTAAGGTAACTTAGATTAGCAAAAGCAGACAGACAAGTAAGCAAAGTTACAATATTTACAAAGTGCCAAAATAAGTGTAAAAGGGATCTTGTCAAAGACCCACAGCTAAGGGAATGTGTTCAAGGTAGACTAGAGAACAATGGACAGAAGAACAAATGCTAAAACCCAGCAGTGTGAAAGTATGGTCTGCTAAGGGTACTACAAAGTACTTTTGTAACATTGAGAGTATAGACTATGAACATGGTAATAAGTTAAGGCTATAAAGATAAGCAAGGGCCAGATTGATAAGCTAACCGTACCCCACAAAGAATTTTGAATTTATTTTTTAGGCAAAGGAAATTACTTAAGGGTTTTAACAAGGAAAATAATGGGATCAGATCTGCTGTGTGTACTCAGAAGATATTCAAGTATTTGCTAAACAAATAGAGGCTCTAAGGATGGTAGGTCTTTAAAACCCAATTAAGGGTATAAAAACAAAGGGCACCTGTTAAAAGGAGAGCTCTATCAGAGTGGGTCATTAACACTCTGGGTGTCTAAACGTAGTATAACAGATTAAGTCTCACTAAAAAGCTGCCTGAAGACTTCATTAGCCTTAGCCAGACTAGTCTCTCCATCGCCCCCTTCCCGCCCAATAAATAATAAATTTACATGGAACAAAACACAAAAAAATCACGGGGGCGGGAGGGAATCAAGTCTTTCTTCTTCCATTGCCCCCTCCCCCCCATACCAATTTCTCTCCCCAGAGACCACCATTATCCCCACTCTCTGTGGATAGATTGGCTTAGCCAAGTTAACTGTATTCTTATCTAAATTCTTTTGTCAAATTCTTCTGCTATAATGCTTAATTATAACCAGACTGGAATCTGAATAAGACACAACCTAAGATTAAGAGACTGCATTTTACTTTCACTCCCCCCTCTATACCTCAGTGATTTGCAGGCACAACCAATCATAAAGCAGTTACAGTAACTCAGTTACTGAACACCAGGGCAAGGAGTCAAGCATTTGTCTAACTATTAATACAAGCATGGTAACAAAGTAGAAGATTAACTAGCTTTACAAGCTCAAGTATATGCTGCCATGCATGGCAAGTATATAAGCTGTGAGATACATAACTTATAATGAATTTGGTTACAATAAAACTTTATGAGTTATTAATTTTCATTTTTTCTGAGTCTATTTTTAGTGACCTTTAGTTTAAAAAACTAATGGAGGAAGATAAACCATAAGTGATGTCCCGGTACATACAAAGGGACTGTGTGGGTGTCTGACTCATTTGAGAAGTGTATACATCTAATTTTCTAAGTAGAGCGCCCTCAAACTTTTCCAAGTTTAATCGATAGTTTCCTTCCCAATAACTGGAGAAAATATTCCAGTAGTTCATAAACCTATAAATACTTATGTCAAAGCAATATGTTATATTTTAAACTACTCTGTAAAATAAGAATTCTGTGTTTCTGTCACTACCTACGGCAATTTTGAGCTTCAACTGTCACAGCTGAAGTCCTAGTGTTTGAGAACCAGTAAAATAGTTCCCTGAATTACAGACTCTGGGGTCAAACCACAAATAAATTCAAGACATATAAGAAGAGTTTCTGAACCTGCAGTTATTTTCAGAGAATACAATAATGACATCCAAACATGGCCACATTTTATCCTCTCAATTGGCAAAATGTTGCTCTTGCTGATCCTGGAGGTACTCTATTTTGAGATGTGCTTGGAAGTTTCTATGATAAAACTGTTTTTAACTTCAAAGAACTTTTATTTTGCTGGTACAAAATAAGAAGAATATGGAGTCAATAAATTTATGTTAAAAAAGTGATAACTTATTTTTAATAGTTATTACATGGATATAGATTATTCAATCTGTTCAAAGGGGTATACTATGAAAAGTCACCCATTCCATGTTTTCAGTTGTACCTTCCCCTCCCAGCAATTACTTTTCCATCTAAGAGATAAGCTATGCATATTTCCATCCTCCCTTAAAAACAAACAAAAACACTAAAGGCACATGCACAAAAGTATACAAATTATCAATTCCTCCCTTGTTAAAGAAAACCACCCAAACATTAACTCATTTGGTTTCCAGACCAGATTTTGACATTGGACTACAAGTGGCACAACTTTAGGACTGAACACTTATGCCAAGTTTAGATTCCAAAAAGCAAGTACAGATTTATTATTAATCAATCAACCCAAAACTCTAAAGTGCTTTAAGAGTTACAGGTTATAAATGATATAAAAGTATTTTCTTTTCCCTCTTCCCCTCCCCCCAATTTAGATTAACATGCCTGGGGATAAAAGTAAGACGCTAACTGAAGTCTTAGTTTTTAGTGAGAAATATCATTTCAGATTCCTCGTAATCTAGACAACAAAGAAGGTTCCTCATTCAGGAAAAAAAATTACTGTCTAAATGTATAACTTTGATTATAAAATACAAGCGCCATACATAATTAACTGGTTCTGTGGGTTGCATCAGCGCTGAAATATCTGATTTAGGTCCCAGTTTTGCCACTTAATAGGGCACAGGCAAATCAGTTATTTCTGTATACACATCTGAAACAACTGAAGTGATAGAGGCCATCTCAGAGTTGTGGGGATTTAATATGAAGTACTTAGAACAATGCCTGACACATAGTAAAGGCTCAATAGATACCATTAGTACAAGCAACACATCTCAAGGTTAGATTGTGGTTTTTTTTTTTTTTTCTATTTTCATGTTATTATCTGCTTAATTCAGCTGTCCTAAACGTTGGCTGAAACTCTGGGTGTGAATTTCTTTTTACTACTGATAACAGATAAGTGGTCTCTGAGTGCTTGACTTACTCTGATATTGAAATGCCCCCCCCCTCTTTTGACAAAAGGAATTACACTTAAAAACTTCCAATTCTGCTCTTTAATTTGCCTCACTAAAGTAGGTAGAGACCAGAATCTTCAATACCATGTAACATGTGATCCTAAGTAACCCTATTTTCATTCCTATTTTTAGGGGCATTATGGACACAACAATATTGCTAAAGCTTTCTAACACACTTGACAAATATGTTAACAGTTCGCTGAGTGAGCAAGATGGGATAGCTAAGACAAACAGATATATGGTCAGGATCATCAAAAATTCTCTTTACCCTAAAGAGAAACAGAAGGTACAATGGAAAGTAGGCACACATTTCTCCCCTCAATGTGCAGAAGTGTTGAAACCACCTGATTCAAACACACAGTCTCTCTCTCTGTCTCTCTCATTCTTATACCATACCTTTCCAAAACCAAACTTTCCCAGTATTCCCTAATCTGCCCATGGACCAAAATTCCAAGTCAATTTATGCAACTAAACTTTAAGCTCAAGTAAAAAAGAACTTGACTAAAGAATGAAAACCACCCCAGATGGTTTGGTTCAGTGGATAGAGCGTTGGCCTGTGGACTGAAGGGTTCCATGTTCAATTCCAGTCAAGGGCACATGCCCCGGTTGTGGGCTTGAAGCAGTGGAGGCGTGCAGGAGGCACCTGATCAATGATTCTTATCACTGATGTTTCATCTCTCTATTCCTCTCCCTCCCTCTCTGAAATCAATAAAAAATATTTTTAAAAAATGTAACCATCAAAAGCATGAAAACTGGTTCCATCTATGCTATTTTATATGCTTAACTACGGTTATTGAGGTCAGAATCTCCTTACACACAAGAACATTTCCTGCCCTGAATAGATAGTTCAGACACACCAAGGTTGGGGCTGGATCCCCAGTCAGGGCACATATAAGAATCAAATAATGAATGCATAAATAAGTGGAAAACAAATTAATGTTTCTGTCTCTCTCTCTCTCTCAAATAAAGAGAATATTATCAGAACAAATGATGAAATCTGAATTAAGCCTGAGATTAGATAACAGTATTCTGTCAAAGTCAATTGCCTATGTTTGGTCATTTTAGTGTCTCTATAACACCATTTTGTTATTCTTACTAAATATACAATAGAGTATGTAATGGTAAAGAGGTATCAAATCTACAAAGTACTTTCAAGCAATTTAGTTCAATAGTTTTTATGTATAGAGACAAAAGAGGATAAATCACATGTAGTAAAAAAAATGTTAAGAATTAAAGAATCTGGGTAAATTTTTTTTTAAAAAATAATCTTTACTCTTCCATAGGTGCAGAATTTTAGATTAAATTGTAAGAATGACTTTTATTAGAAATTCGTGTGTGGAGGGGGGGTTGTCCCTCAGCCCGGCCTGCACCTTCTCCAATCTGGGAACCATCGAAGGATGTCCTACTGCCAGTTTACAGGGATCAGGCCTAAATTGGCAGTCAAACATCCCTCTTGTAATCCGGGACTGCTGGCTCCTAACTGCTCACCTGCCTGCCTGCCTGCCTGATTGCCACTAACCACTCTGCCTGCCAGCCTGCTCACCCCCAACTGCTCCCCATCAGTCTGATCACCCCTAACTGCTCCCCCATGCCAGTGTACTCACCCTCAACTGCCCCCTTGCTGGCCTGCTCACCTCAAACTGTCCCCACCCGCTGTCCTGATCACTCCCAACTGACCCTCATTGATGGCCTGCTTCCCCCCCAAAGGGCCCCTCCTGCTTGGGCACCCCCAACAGCCTGATCATCCACAACTGCTGTCCCATCCTGGCCTGATCACCCACAACTGCCCTCCCCTCTTGGCCTCTAACCACCTCTACCTTGGCCCCGCCACCATGGCTTTGTCCAGAAGAATGTCCAGAAGGTCTCCTGGAAGGTTTCCCAGTCTAATTAGCATATTACCCTTTTATTAGTATAGATTTACCTGTAGGGCAGGAAGGAAGATTACAACTTTAAAAGGTAAACATGAAAATTAGTCAAAGCATGAAATAACTCAAGCTCTGTAAGGGAGCTGTACACTGGGAGGTTTGCTACTCTGTCCAATATGGGAACCAGTGGTTACATGCAGGTATTTAATTTTGTTAATAAAATTTAAATTTAGTCCCTCACAGAACATTTTCATCATTGTACAGTTCTATTAGAGAGCATTGTTTTCAGAAGTTTTTCTTGGGAGTCCAACAATAAGAAAAGAAAAACTTTAACATTAAACTCTGGCAAATTATGAAATGACCAGCTGGTACAGAGACACACTCATGTTATACACGATTTCAGACAAGACAGGAAGAAACAAAAAAATATTGAACTTTCAGGTTTCAGAATCCAGTTATTTGCAGAAGACTGGGGGGTGGAGGGAGGGCGTAAATCTGAAAAGTTCAATGCTAACAAAAGTGCCCAAGGAAAAACTCAGTATGAGTGTCTCTTTCCTCTCAAGAAATCACTAAATATTCAAACATCAGAAGTCCAGGGACTGAGCCAGATTGAGAATGTGCAGATATAGTAAAATGCAATTTCTTCAAAGAACATGAGGAAAAGAGAGGCTTGACTGTGCCTGGTGGACTACAACAGCCTCAATTTCTTCTAAGATGTTCATCAACATCATAAAGTTTTGTGGAAAAGAGTATACAACTGTAAGATGATCCCCTATTTCAAAAAATGGTTAGTATGAAAGAGACTGTATTAAGATCAAAGAAATATGGTAAAAATTGTTACCTTCAGCAATATTAGATTCAGAAATCAATGTTAAACACTAATCAGTTTTTAATGGTTTAAGCTTTGTCTTTCCTGTCTTGGTTTTGAAACTCTACTTGATTTGATTGTCAAAATAGCAAACACAAAAGAGAAAGCATCCATCCATGCTTGAGGAGGAGCAAGGAATGCCTAGGTGCTGCATGAAAGTGATTCAACACACAGCAAGCACATAGAACAATGTGGGTCACATAAGTACTCTGTATTTTAGAAACTTCTGTCCTTTTATAGTTATCTAGCTCTGAAACTATGGTATCTTGACACATCCTATTCTAAAACAGGCCAGAGGCCTGGTGCATGACATTTGTGCACTGAGTGGTGGGGGAGGTCCCGGCTTGCACCCTCTCGCAGTCTGGGACCCCTCGGGGGATGTCCAACTGCTGGCTTAGGTATTTCAGATGAAACTGTTCTATAAGTGCTCTACATATAGTCCTATTTCAGTTCCTTATGTAAATGAATCTTGTATCTTGGTAAAAACTTGATAGGTGCTATTACTGCAGAGTTAAGAAGTCGGACATCCCCTGAGGGGTCCTTAGAGCTGCTGCTGGGCCTGGCTTCTGGCTGAGTGGAGCTGCCCCTGTGAGACTGCGCTAACAAGGGCAGCTCCTGCATTGAGTGTCTGCCCCCTGGTGGTCAGTGCGCGCCATAGCGACTGGTCATTCCACTATTTGGTCATTTGCATATTAGCCTTTTATTATATAAGATCTATGTATTTTTTAAATATAACTTTAAATTTTTTTATTTATTTCAGAGAGGAAAGAAAAGGGAAACATCAATGATGAGCAAGAATCATTGACCAGCTATCTCCTGCACACCCCATAATGGGGACTGAGCCCACAACCCAGGCAATATGCCCTAACCAGGAATTGAACTGTGACCACGTGGTTTATAAGTTCATGCTCAACCACTGAGTCACACTGGTCAGGCTGAACTATTAAAATATATTTTACCCAAATAACAATATATTTTGACTAGCTAAAGACTCTCCATTAACAGTCTCTATCTCAACAATCAATGACAATTGTGTTTATGCTTACAAACATCACATAATTAAAGGAGTAATAGGTTTGCTTTGAGCCTACTAATTTCATCCAACAGTTCTTATATTTGATCAGATATGAGTACTCATTGGAAACAGGCTTTTTTATAAGCATATCCAGGCATTTTGCCTCCTAATAAATGACTAGTAAATTCGGCACAGAACTCATTTACCAGCTGTATCAGCTGAAAATCAAAATACATTAAAACTTGTGTTTATGCCAGCATTACTAAGAACTTATGTTTCACAATTAGTGCTTGGCTTTACACTTTACAGATCCTTCCTCCTTATTTCATCTGAATAGTTACGATGAAAAGGAAGTATGTACAAAAGGAGCTACTGTATTTCAAATGAAACTATTCTGTAAGTGTTCTACATATAGTCCTGTTTGTTACTTATGTAAATGAATTTTGTATCTTGATAAAGATTTGATAGCTGTTATCACTAGAGTTAAGAAGTCAATAATTGTAGAGACCTACTGATATATGGATGTAACTCAATACAGGTATTTTTAAGTTAAGCGCTTAAAGATTTAGTTAACTTCCTATTCCAAGTATTTCACTCAGCATAATTTCCTTTAAAAGTTCCAAACATCCTCTACCTTCACTAGTATCCACCACAGTGAAAAAAGTATGCTGACAGAAGCTATTTCAGTAAGCCCTTCCAGGAAGCTAGCAGAATGTCACAAAAATTGCAGTTGCTGTCTTCTACAGGAAATAAAGAAAAATGCTGAAAATGCAGCATTCCTTTAGTTCTTCTAGCAACAGGATACCAGCCATAGTTTTCTGTGTGCTCCACATTTTAAGCAACAAATAAAAATGCCTTTCATTCTATAGATTTGTTTATACTCCCTGTTAACCTCTGAGACAATTAGTCTCTCAGGAGAAATCTTAACATTGGTCACTCACTCCAAATTGTTTTATTCTTTTTATTATTACTATTGTTATTACTGATTTGAGAGAGGGAAGACAGAAGAAAAAGAGAGGAAGAAAGAAACACTGATTATTGTTCCACTTATTTATGCATTCATTGGTTGATTCTTGTATGTGTCCTGACTGGGGATTGAACCTGCAATCTTGGTATATGGCGCGGACCTCTAACCAACTAAGCTATCTGGCCAGGGCCAAATTGTCACAGTTGGAGTCAGGAACTGAAGCCTATTAGCTTTGGTAAACTATTAAGAGGATCACCAAGAATTTTTCCTACTTGTAGCCAACTATTGGCTCTGGCCAGGTAGCTCAGTTGTTTAGAGCACTGGCCTGATACACCAAACCTATAGGATTGATTCACCATCAGGGCACATACAAGAATCAACCGATGAATGCATAAATAAGTGGGACAACAAATCAATGTCTGTCTCGTCTTTTCTCTAGCTCATTAAAATCCATAAATAAATAAAAAATTTTAAAGAAGAAAACTAAGACTGGTGTGATTTTTTTTTTATCAGGAAAAGGGTGTGCCCTGGATGACTGCAGATTCCTCCTCCCCCCACCCCCCTTTTATTTCAGAGAGGAAGAGAAAGACAGAAACATCAGCCCTAGCTGGTTCGGCTCAATGGGTAGAGCACTGGCCTGTGGACTGAATTGTTCTGGTTGGATTCTGGTCAAGGATGCCTGAGTTGTGGGCTCAACCCCCAGTATGAACACATACAGGAGGCCGTTGGTCAATGATTCTCTCTTCATTGATGTTTCTCTCTCTCTCCCCCCGCCTTCCCTCTCTGAAATCAACAAAAGTATTTTTAAAAACAATTAACTTGGAAAGTTTTCTACTCTTCACATTTCAGAAACCATTTTACTTAAACACTTCATAGGCATTTTTACATCGGTGTCTTCATTAGCGCCAGAAAGTCATCTCCATTCTATCAAAGCTTTTTTTTTAATCCATTATGATGCAATCATTGAATTTTATAACATGCCTTGAATTTCTATTTGCATATTATGAGAGTCATTTATACTTGCTTGGATTATGATCTCCAGGGATATATCCCTAAGGCAGTGGTCAGCAAACTCATTAGTCAACAGAGCCAAGTATCAACAGTACAACAACTGAAATTTCTTTTGAGAGCCGAAAACCAACTTCTGTGCATGGGGCACAAAGTTTCAATTGCACTGTAGGTGTGTGCCTGCATGTGGTATTCTGTGGAAGAGTCACACTCAAGGGGCCAAAGAAATGCATGTGGCTCACGAGCCGCAGTTTGCAGACCACTGCCCTAAGGGAATGCTTTTTGAATAATATTCAGTCAGCTCTTTGCCAAGATGAGCATATATGAACAGTCTCTGGCTTTACTTTGCCCACTTTGGTGGTTGTTTTTTAAATTGATTTTGAGGGGAGAGAGAGAGAGAGAGAGAGAGAGAGAGAGAGAGAGAGAGAGAGAGAGAGAGAGAGAGAGAGAGAGAGAGAGAAAGAGAGAGAAAGAGAGAGAGAAAGAGAGAGAGAAAGAGAGAGAAACACTGATTTGCTGTTCCAGTCACTTATACATTCACTGGTTAATTCTCTTTTCTTTGTAATTAAAATTTTTTATTGATTTTAGAGATGAAGGGGGTGAGAAACATTTATTTCTTGCTCCACTTCTTTATGCATTCATCGGTTGATTCTTGTATGTGTCCTGACAAGGATCAAACTCTCACCCTTGGCATATGAGGATGATGCTCTAACCAACTGAGCTCCTGGGCCAGGGCCCCTTTGGTGGTTTTAAAGCCCTCTTTCTTAGATGAGCAGCTGGTCAGAAATAGATGAAGCAAGTCCCATTTTTCATCTACTAAGATTCCCACAGATTTAATTGATGGGGGTCCTCAAAAACTGCAATGCCAGGACCTCCAGTGTGCATCACTGAGTTCTTCCCGACCCTACTCCAGAAATGGACTAAATCCAGGAAATGATAAGCAGGAAAAGAGTGGTATATAACTTTAAGATCTTGACTTCTGTAACTAAGTAGATGGTGGTTTTTTCCTTTAGCATGGCACATATATTCATCTCAACTGGACAAAGGGAGACTCTCCTCCAGCACAGAAAGTATTGTTTTAATTTAATAAATGAGATAGTTAAGAAAAGCTAAAAAGACAAAGCTTGGGTGAAATATCTTGAGATATTTTCCATAATCGGACACTGCAGAACTTTAGTTTTTTAACGTGATGAAATAGTTTGAATGGACTCATTTTTAATTCATTCAGAATAAGCTTTAAAATCTGCTATACTTAAAGAAATGTCTTTATTTACCCAATCATTCAGAACAGGAAGTACTATTACTTGGAAGTTCTGCTTTCCAAGCACAATCCTTCCAGTTTGTAATCCCTTTCCCCTCTATGGTTATACTAGTTAAACTGAGCAAGCATGTTCTACTCCTACTTTGCTCTTCCCCAAGCACACTCATCTTCCTACAGTTCTATTCAACTTTTACACTAGTCTAAGCACAAAAGAATGCATAATATAGTAAGACAGAAAGCAGAAGCTTCCTGCTTTCACTAGTGGCTTCAGACTGGGACACATTCATCCTCTTATCATCAAGAAAATGTCTCTAGAAAAGTTTAAGAAGTTCAGGCTTATGAGAGGGCTTTGATAATCATGGGTAGAAGTCAATCTGATCCCCAATCAATCTGCACAATTTTCTAGTGGAAACTTGGATAAAACCCTTTAAAAACATCTGTTTAAGGCATAAAAAAAAAAAATTAAATGTTGGTTCACTGGTCTCTACTTTCAAATATAAAACCAGTAGGATGTGTAAGTACATTGAAGAATACTACAGTATACACACAAACTGGTATATTTTGCAGTTCAAATTGTACAGATGAGGCAATATATCACACTAAAAGAAGATCAAGTATTGGTCTGACCACCCATCATTAGCTGTGTGATTCTACAAGTTAATAGCTATAAATTTGTTTCCCCATCTACAAAGTAACTCTAACCCTCTCTGAAGGGACTGTCTTGCTAATAAAATAAGATCACGAACAAACTATTTAATAGAGTTCTTAGCACACAGTAGGTACTCAAACAGCTATTTATTTTGATCATGCAGATTTCAGAGCAATTAAGATTTGATGGATAGTTATGTCCTCTAAACTAGGACAAAACATCTTAAATTATGTCTTTCATAATACAAAAGAGACACAAAATCCAAGTCTGACAGATGGGTTTTGCATAATACATCCAGATCCTGCCATCCCATTAAGAGCATTAGCCACAGGCACTTGGCCAAGGGGAGGGGAAAGGGTGGGTGGGCTATACACAGAGCTGTAAACTTTGTATTGATTTACAAATTGGTATTATGAAGTAGCTATAGTGTGTTGTGTATGTAAATCAATTAGAGAAATAGTCTTATTCTAATAATATAGGACTAAAAAATCTACCAGCAATGAACTCACTTCCCATCTAAATGAGAACATCTACTTCAATTCTTCCATCTGACAGGACATATTTTCAGACATGATTTAGGTCTCTCAAATATTTCTGACCAAGGAACAGTAATTAAAAGCATACCAATGGTACACAATGAGTGTTCATGGTATATTAATAAAATATTTTAAAATTCTTTCTTTTGGACACAGTTTTAGAGCAGTATTAGTGATCAATTTTGTATAATTAATGTATGTATTAAACTCTGCACAATATCAAACATTAGATAACATCCATGGTTGCAATTATGTGTGGAACATCTTTGTAAACTAATTAATCAATGCAAGCATGAATGCAAGTTACAGTCAGTTTTGTTCACCATTTTGTCCTTAGGCTGGTTGCTGATATGTGACAAGTGCTCAAACCTTAGGTGGATATCAAATATTTACTAACCATAAAAATCGAGGTATGCAAATTAAACGTTCAAAGATAGCTGAAAAAAATGTACTGGACACAAATTACATATCTACCAATTAATGCTCTGAAAGTGCTACACCAAATACTTTTCACACCATGATCTCAGACTTTCACAGTAACTTTGTAAGGCAGTTATACCTATTTTACAAAGATGAAGCAAGAGTGTTCTCCAATACTGTAAGCACATTTCACAAGCCATAAATGGTACCGATCATTTGAAATGTCGTTACTGTGACTGAATTTATTTTAAAATTAAAATTAAATAGTTACTAATGATAGATTACTTATGCAAACTAAATAATCTAGGTACGCAAATCTGCTTTTTCAATTGCAAATTTTATGAAAGCTAAATAAGATCAAACATTTCCCATGAAAATAGGGTATGAGTGAGATATGCTCTAAGTGTAAAATACACATCCGATTTTGAAAATTCAGTACCCCAATAAAAAGGAATGTAAAATATCTCATACTGATTACAAGTTGAAATTGTAACATTTGTGATGTACTGAGTTAAATAAACATACTAAAATTAATTTCACCTTTTTTAATATAATCACTGGAAAATGTAAAATTACATATATTGCTCTTATTATTTTTCTGTTGGCTAGCAGTGGTCTTGACAACCCCCAAACCCCTAATCAGTCTACTATACCACATCATTAAATACATTTTAAACCAGTAGAGAAATCATTTTAGGGGCAAAGTCCAACAACAACAAAAAAGCGTATCAGGGTACTGCATAACTTCTCTTTAAAAACAAACAAAAAACTGATTTTTAGAGAGAGGAAGAGAGAGAAAGATTGATTTGTTGTTCTACTTAGTCATGCATTCATTGATTCCTTTTTTAAAACATTTTTATTGATTTCAGAGAGGGAGGGGGAGACAAAAATGTCAATAATGAGAATTATCAATCAACTGCCCTCTGCGTGCCCCCTACTGGGGACCAAGCTGCAATCTGTGCATGTGCCCTTGACTGGAATTGAACCCAGGACCCTTTAGTCCACCGGCCGATGCTCCATCCACAGCCAGGGAGGGCCATTGGTTGATTCTTGTATGTGCCTTGACCGAAAATCATACCCAAAACCTTGGCATATTGGAATAACAGTCTAAACACCTCTAATTACAGCCAGGGCTAAAAACTTCTCTTAAGGCCAACCATCCTACTTCTTTGGAATAATTTGTGAGAAGACCTAGGTTGACATTGTGTTTGAATCTCACTTTCTTCAGTTGTTTAAGAAAGATGTGGGAGATTAAGTGAAGACCTGAAAGGACCCAGCCACATTCATAGGATACAAGAGGCTCTCACAAGTCTGCTTCTCCCTCCATTAATTAGTCATTGCTCATCAACACCACTAACCCAAGAGAGAGAATTCAACTAACGCTTTCAAATAATGTTTTAATTTAACAAAATGTTCTACAAATAAACATGGGTGGTCAGATAAATCTTCACTCTCACAAAGCATATCAGTATGGCCTATAATTGTGCATCCAATGTCATACATAGTCAATAGCCTCTTGTGGCTATTTACATTTAATTAAAGAAATAAAAGTAAAACTTAACTCAAGGGCTCAATATCCCTAAGTAGATAGTACAATTTTTTCATCATGGAAGAAAGTTCTACTGGACAGTAACTCTCAAAAAGCAAAAATTGTATCAGTAACAGTGACAGACAAATAAGATCTTGTGAAATGTAATTCAGGTAATATAGGTTGAGGTTTCTGAAATCACGTACTTTACTGCACACTGAAATGAAAATGATTGCGGTTACACACACAGTTCCATGTCTTAAATTATTAGCCACCCCCTTTAAATTGACCATTAGGAAAATTATGAAAAACATGATGCATCTTAAACCTGGAAGCTATTCCCAGAGTGAACTGCAGCATAATTCCAGGCAGTTGCCTCTTTCAGGGAGTACAGTAAAGCATATAGCACATCCCAGCAATACTTAGCATTGTTTTCTTAGCAAACCAAAATAACCATAGCAAGAACTTCTACCATTCAAAGCACACCACCCTCCAGTTATGCATGTATGGATTAAAAGAAAAAGAACAGGGTTGGGAGATATTTTAATTGCAGACTTAAGGAACCTAGGACACAGTGGGATGTGTCAGTTGGAATAAACATATTTAATGTGCCAAGAACTGAGAGCTGCAAGCACCATTTTATATGTATAACCTAGACTTTTCCCCCCCAGAATCTGCAACTCTTAACAATGTCTTGCTCAATTGGGCATTCATCTAATGACTGCTATCAGCTTAAATACCCTAAAAAAGAAAAAAACACTTCTTAACTTACAATATTAACATTTATTTGCTGTATATTTCCAAGCTCTAATGACAGATCCTTTAGCTGGCCAAGTATTTATATGTTACAAAAATAGATTCATTTACAGTTGACATTTTAAAGCTTTCACAAGCTAACTCTACATTCAAGTTCCTCAATTCTTGTTCCTAATTTTTATCCTAAGTATTTCAAAGTGTTTTCTGCTACTTGGCAAACTGGCAGAGACTTAGATGTCAGACATAAAATGCCAATTAAAATAATCTTTATTAATTTTTTAAAAGGGAAGAGATAAAAACGAGAAGTCAGGAAATATATATACCCTGGAAGAGGTTGGCTAGCAACTGGGGGCTCTGCGCAATTAATCATTATCAGCCGAAGAATACAGTCACAATAGCAAGCTTAAGTTTACACATGGCATATTACTCCAAAAAAAAAAAAAAAATGAGTGAAATCTTCAAGTGTAACTGAAATGCTGCTTTACATTCAAAACTTAAAATTATTTGAAAAGGAAATGGCTTCATTCAAGTATTTGCATAAATTCTTATTCCCTTAGAAATCAGACCCATGTAAAATCTGTTTTCAATTAGTGACAAGGTTGGATTTCAATCTTTGGGTTTATTTAACAATTTTTATTTCCTCATTATTAAATGAAAAACTATTGCCCAAACCACCACTAGTCAAGAAATGAGATTTTTTTTTTTTGGCTCAGTTGGTTGGGCATAGTCCTGCATAAAGAAGGGTTGCTGGTTCAATTCCTGGTTGGGGAGTATGCTTGATCCCTAGGGGTGGTGCTGGGAGGACCAATCAATGTTGCATTCTCATATCGATGTTTCCCTCCCTTCCTCTATAAATCAATAAATTTTTTTAGAAATTAGATTTAATAATGGGCTATACCCTCTGCCTTATAAACAGCAATTGTACCTGCTTCTCCGTGTATGATTTTACAAACATTTGTCTGCAAAATGATTATGTATGCATCAGATGCTATTTGGTGTAAGGAGCCTGTGTTTTCCTCCACACCCAAGAACATTGTTTTCCTAGCCCTTCACATTCACTTCCACTTCACTGTAACAGAAATAACCACAGTAATTAAAACTTAGATTGAGCATAACTCCTTTGTGTCTATTCTGTCACTTAACATTTTAACCTATTATAAAACAATGTTCCATTACTTCAAATGAGTACTTTGAAAACCTCAGATGACTGGAAAAAGTGCTTTACTTAACTCATTTTTTTGAGTAAAGATTATTGCCCTGGCTGGGCTGCTCAGGTGGTTAGCGCAGCATCCTGATATGCCAGTTGCAGGTTTGATCCCCAGTCAGGGTACACACAAAAGTCAACCAATGAATGAATAAGCAAGTGAAACAATCGATATTTCTCTTTCTCTTCCTCTCTCTCTAAAATCAATTAATATAAAAACTTTTTAAAAGATTATTCATTACATTTGAAGACTTAAAGGAAAATAATTTATTGCTGATGTAAGCAAAGGTGATAATACCTGTAAAGAAATATAAAATTAAGTTACTGATAGCCTGGATAGTAAACCTTTTTATTAACAACTAGGGGCCCGGTGCATGAAATTCGTGCACTTGGGGGTGGGTGGTCCCTCAGCCCAACCTGCCCCCTCTCACATACTGGGAGCCCTCAGGGAATGTCCAACTGATGGCTTACCCCCAGCCTGCCCAAGGCCTCAGAGGCTTTAGGCCTTGGGCACCCAGCCATCGCCCTGCTCAGCTCAGCCCCAGCTGCCTGGGACCACCTGGCCCCAGGAGCTGGGCACTCGCCACCACTTCTGCTCACAGCGCCCGGGGACCAGGCACTCCCTGCCACCACCACCGCTGCTGCTGCTGCGGCGGCGGCTTCCCCTCACCGGGCTGGGCACTCACTGCCACTGCCATCTCCACAGCTGGTGCTGGGCCACTTGGCCCCGCCCCTGTGCCTGACTGGCTGGTAGCATAGCCAATAAGGAGCGAAGGTACGGTCAAATTTGCATGTTTCTCTTTTATTATATAGGATTATATAGGATAATCCTTTATGTACATAACAATGGGAGAAAAGTAAATAAAATTAGCCTTCAATGGTAAAAGTGTCCAAAAGGTCACTAATGTTAGTGTTATTTCATTCATTATGAAATTAGCTCTTCAGAAGGCTGAGCTGAGGCAGGCCTTTTTAAGGAATATTTGGGAATAAAATTAATGTGAATGCATTATTTCAGCCAAAGTGAAACCAGGATTGGTGAACCAGGAAGAAGCTCAGAAAAGCCTTAATTCAGTCAAGCCCTCCAACGATCACCTGCCCGGGCCCTCCATGGGCATGCTGCCAGCTAAGACAGCGTGCTGCCTACAGGATAATGCACCACGGGGAAGAATTCTAGAACCTACTAAAAGGAAACCAATTACAGACCAAATAACTTCGCATATCTCAAGAGTAGGTGAGCTCTATCCCCCAGGGCTGCGTTCAATTCCACGCAATCCTGAGGGAGGGAGGGACTCACGCCCACAAGCACCTGCTAAACTCCAAGATAAGCTCCGAATAACTCTTCCCTACCCTCTAGAACCAAAGGGGATCGGAGCCACACCATCCCAGAGAAACGAAGAAAAGGGGGGGAAATGCCAGTTCCCCTAGGGACCTGGACCCCACGCACGCTGAGACTGACATCGCCCTAAGTAAGAACCACGTCCCCCCCATTCTATCCTGCTTCAGTTCCTGCAGAGTGACCTTCTGTTCCTCCTGCCTCGGGGAAAGCAGGAGGCCGGCCACCGCCATTCCTCCCCACCCCCCTGGACAAGGTGTCTTTCTCAGTAGAGAGCCGCAGAGAGAGGAAGAAAAAAGGCTGCTCCTCCCCAACCCACCCGCCCCTCCACTCCCCGGTGCAGACACGACGGGGGTGAAAGGGAAGAGAAAAGCAGTGGAAGGTGACAGCCCTACACGGGCCCAGGCGCTGAGACCTCAGCTCCGGAAGAAACGCGGGAGAATTCTCCCACCCCCACCCTACCCCAATGAATGAACTGAACAAAACTGGGAAGGGGGTGCAGTTAGAATGCGCAGTTCTTGCCACCCAGGAAGAGAAAATAGAAAGGCCCTCGAACCCAGGACTGGCTCCGCTGCCCTTCGCACCCCGGCTCTCACCATTCCCATCCAAACCTCTCACCATTGAACCCTTTCTTCCCAAGATAGCGCCCCCATCCTCCATCTACCTCAGACACCAACACTCCCCCCCGCCTCACCACACCTCTGATGGTGCGTTCTGCTCGGGCCCAGCATCCAGCTTTTTCCTTCTGACCACCCTCTCCTCAGCCCTCCCCAGCCCCGGCCGAGCCGCACCTGGAGATGCTCCTGAAAACGAATTGGCAGAATCTGGGCCATGGCGCTGTCGGGGGTATGGGCTCCTCCTGTCACTGGGGCTGCGGGGCAGTGGCTGCCCGGACTCTCCAAGGGAGAGGAGGAGAAAGGGGAGGGGGGAGGCTGGGCTCAGCAAGATACTCTCCGGGGACGCAGGAAACTGGCAGACAGACGAGAGCTCGGGTCGGGGGCGGAGGCTCCAGGGTCCGGGACAGCCGCAATGGCGGAACCGGGCGCAGCGCAGACTCCGGAAACGGCTGAGCCCTGCGGATGGATCCCGGCGACAGAACTCCGCCCAGGTCACCTCACCCCCTCGGTCTTATGTACCCCTCCACGGAGCGCCGCGGCGCAACGGGCGCAGGAAGTCGGGACGCAGTGCGTTCCCGGCCTCGCTTGCGCTGCGACAGGAGGCTGACTAGGGAAAGCGGAGGGACTACTTTTTTGGACTCATCACTTTCCCCAGGCTCCTGCTGCTTTTCCCTCCCTCCTCTTCCCACCCACCATTTTTTTTTTTTTTTTTGCATTTTGCCACATCATGCGACTAGGGGCGGACGACGTCACGTCCGTTGGCACTGTAGGTCCCACCCACGTACTTCCGGGTGCACGTGATGCTGCTCGGGAAGGTCGGCTGATTGCTCTCCGAATACGGCTCGGGTTCTAGGGGAATGTGGGGTCTCCTGGGAGTGCGGCGTCTGTTGGGCCGCCCTGAGGATGGGGGGCACCGCTCCCACCCCCCGTGGGCCCTGCCTCTTTAAGCCGACTCCCTCAGGAAGAGGACGCAGCGTGGGCGGACGGGCCGGCCTCCCGCCCGCTCGGTGACTCAGGGAAACGGCCGCCCCGCAGCGCGCTGCCCGGCAGCTGCGGCGCTCCTCCCCCGCCCAGTTTCATCTTGTGGGTGTTTTCTTACATCCCGGGGAGGGGGGACGAGTGGGACCTCGACATCCTCCCTGCCCTTAGTAGCGCCCTTCTGACGGTGGAAAGCTGACACTTGGATTCTGACTAGAACCGGGGGTCACTTAACTCAGGGGCCGCCGGACAGCGAAGGCCATTTCGGAGGTACCGCAAGCCGGCCTTGTGGTGGCTTTTGTAAACGTTTCTGCAGACATTTTGGCGGACAAGTGGGTCGGGCTAGCTTAGTATTAAATGTGTCTGATTGTAAAGGACTTGAGTACCCTAAGTACGCGGAAGAATTGGACCAAAATTGCAGCAGGAGGGATTTTTTTTTTTTTCCAGAGCAAGTCATTAATGAGTCAGATTGAGATAGGTTGAGAGTGGTTTGTAAAAACCTTAAAGTTCTTCCTGGGTGTGTGATGTCCACTCCCGGAGAAACTACTGGTGGGCCACCTCCACTTTGCTTGTCAATCAACACTGTTTGGCAACCTGAGCGTTCAAAAGCTGGAGTGTCTGTCGTGCCTTCTAACAGCGCTCATGTATCTCGGGTATTCATGATCGGTTAATAACCTCCCCAGTACTTTTTAGCTAAAATGTGAGCTGTAATGTGTCGAAATAGCACAAATACAATAGAAGACAAAAGAATTGAGTTCTGTGCTTTTCACCTTTATAAGAGGTGATTACTTCCCCTCCCCGTCTCCCCCTCCCCCCAAAAAAGGTGATTATTTTTAGTGCCCTTTCCAGTTAAACATAAACCCCTATTGGGTATACAGTAATTTTGTTTTGCCTGGAAAGTTTGCTTAATCATTTAATGTTTTTTTCTAAAATATATATTACACACTACATATAGGATGAGAGAAGACTCTGGCAGGTCAGAAAGTAGAATGTTCTGCAAAGAAAAGACTTGCCACCATGTCATAAGAGTGAATATTTGTTTGGCAAAATCTCGTTTTGTTAAACCAAACACTTGAAGATGTTCTGTATTCTGCAACATTTGAAATGACCTTTCTAATACCAAGTTTAATAGTAGCTGCTTTCAATCCTTTCTGGAAGTAGACAAACTATAAATTTAGAATTGAAAGGAATGTTTTATTACAGTAAAAGCACTAGCTTAATTAACATAATCTCAGAATCTGGGATACAAGAGTTCTATCATGAACAAGCCACGGAAACTTACTTTATTAATAACTGTCTTGCATTTTCATACAGACGTATAATTTTAAGTACATTCAGAATTCCTAAAGCAGCTGATTTTGGCTTGAATATTTGGTGTGGAATGAAAGTGCCGACGTTCTTCTGTTAAAGGGACTTGCTGTGTCATCGTACACAGAAACCTAATGAATACATTTTTCTCAGAAATCATTTGGAGAGCAGAAAAATAGATTATAATATACCAGCTCATTTTGAACAGTGTATCCTTCAAATCAATAAATTCAAAAAATTTTAACCATTTGTACACCATAAGCGTCTATGGACGCAAGTGGAGGACGTTTTAAAATTAAATTCAAAATATCGTGGCAGATAAATTTGGTCCAGCCTAGCTGATGTTACTCAGTGGTTGAGCATCAACTCATGCACCAGAAGGTCACCGGTTCAATTCCGGATCAAGGCAAGTGCCCAGGTGGCAAGTCGATCTCCAGTAGGTATCAGGCAGAAGGCAGCCAATCAATGTTTCTCTCATTGATGTTCCTCTCTCCCCCTTCCTCTCTAAAGACCAATAAAAAACATTTTTGGAAATTGGTCCAGATGATAAAAATTAAACCTCTGGCTTTTGAAGATCAGTAATTTTGGCTGAGATAATGAGGTTTTTATGGCAGTATGCTTCTGCTAAGGGCGTAGAAACGGGGGAGGGCGGAGACTGTCAATCCTTGTTTTTTTTTAATATATTTTTATTGATTTTTTACAGAGCAGAAGGGAGAGGGATAGAAAGTCAGAAACATCCATGAGAGAGAACATCGATCAGCTGCCTCTGGCACGCCCCCTACTGGGGATGTGCCCGCAGCCAAGGTACATGCCCTTGACCGGAATCGAACCCAGGACCCTTCAGTCCGCAGTCCCACGCTCTATCCACTGAGCCAAACCGGTCTTGGCTGTCAATCCTTGTTTTAAAAGCCCTCTTGCGGCTGAGTCACGGTTACCAGTTACCTGAGCAGTAACTGTCTTAAGGCACTACCTTAAGTTAGAGAAGATAACCTAATAAATCAGGAAACAAAAGTTGTGATAGTCTTAGTAATACTAGTGCTATAAATGTATGTCATCCTGGCTTTTGGTTTCAGAAAACATTTTAGTAAGGTAGCTGTGTTTATAAAGTAAGTGGTCAAGCTCTTTCCATTTGAAGCTATTTTTTAGCAGAATGTTCAATAGTAGGGTGACAGCAAGTACCATTAGCAAAAACTGCACTGGTCATATGCTATTTTGAGGGGTGCTAGTTTCTCAAAACCTATACAAGAAACCTTCACTGTGCCCGTATCTAATATTTTATGCCAGTAACTATGATATATACATGAATATCTCCAACAAGAATGACACCTCAGCCCTAGACAGTTTGGCTCAGTGTATAGAGCTTCGGCCTTCGGGCTGAAGAATCCCAGGTTTGATTCTGGTCAAGGGCACATGCCTGAGTTCCAGGCTTGATCCGCAGTAAGGGTTCGTGCGGGATGCAGTTGATCAATGATTCTCATCATTAATGTTTTTCCCTCTCCCTTCCTCTCTGAAATCAATAAAAATACATTTAAAAAGAAAAGGAATGACACCTCAGGAAAACTAATTATAGAAGATTCCTCTCTAGTTGTTCATTTTCAAGCAGCCCCAGAATTAACTTGACCTTTTAAAAAAGGCATGAGCTAGTTGCATTCCAAAAGCCAGCCACAGAGGCAGTTCTCAAACATTGAGATTAATTTTAAAGCAGACTTTAAACCTAACCCACTATACCTAACAAATATTTAAAATTCAGATTTTAATGAAACCAAACAGGATATACTTTAGCTTTACTCAAGTAAGATAACTGGTTTTGACCTTTAAACAGCAGCTTTAAAACATCTCGATACCCCTAGGGCTGCTGCTAAGAATCCCAGCAGGATTAAATAAAGAGCAGCACACATCCAATGCACAGTAAGTGGCTCAGGTATTACTCCACAGACATTGTCCATTTTATTTGGGGCCTGTAAGAAGCACTGATTATAGGCAAAACTCACCCAAAAAGAAACAAGGCAAGAAAAAAAATTTTTTCATGGTGGTTTTTAGAATGAAATGGATCTGAACTTTTACTTAACATTCACTCATGCTTCTAAACCGAATTTATATACACAGATTTTATAATGTATCATGGATGACAATAAGATCCAGTGAATCTTTATTCTGTGTCAGGATTGAGCATGTTCCAAGTGAACAGCCCTGTGGGAATATCTGGATTCCAGTCTATTATATGTTCCCCTCCCATGTTTTCTAAAGGTTAAATCAGATCCCCTGAAAAGGAATGAAGTGGCTCAAAACAGTATCTTAAAGTCATTTCAGGAAAGTTGGTTCAAATATAGTAATACACAGGGCATTCAGAAAAATTCCTGTTATAACCCTGCTGAACAATTATATAGTCAGTCAGATGCCGTGCCACATCACACCATCCCTTTCATAACCAAAAAAAATTGAAAGAAGCTTGAAACTGAAGGGGCAATGAGAGGGTCAAAGGTGTGAGAATGATTGCTATGGGCTAATTTTTTCTCCTTTCTAAATATGTAGAACTGTCTCTTGTCACTTCCTAGAGTTTTCACTGTCTCCAATGCAAAGCCAGGCATGGCCCATAAACATGTTCTCTCCGCAATCTTAAAATACAGGGATAACTCTACCAGTAGCAATGTACATACAGACTTGTTACCACAGTAAACTCTTCCTCAGAACAAAATGGTTAAGGACTGATTTGGTAAACAAAATTTTGGTTAACTGAATAATAACAGTGTTTCAGGCACATATGGGAGGAAACCAATCAATGTTTTTCTCATATCGATGTTTCTCAAATCAATGAAAACATACCTTTGGGTGAGCATTTTTAAAAGGGGGTGGGGGGCTCAGATAAATCACTGTATAGTTTTTATATAGTTCTGCAAATGTAGCCTGATCTGAGTATGTACCAAATTTAGGACACACTAGAAATTTTTTTTAAATGCCTTACCTCAATGTGTCATGTGATAAAAGTGGATTATGTAAAATGAACCAAAACCCTGGTTATTTCTTTTTCCTGGTTGGTCTTATCCCAAATAATTGTGACTTTAATGTTGTACAATATACAACTGTACAGCTACTATTCCATCCATAACACTATAGTAATGAAAAATATATAGCATTCATGAGCCTACCTCATATTTATTGATTTCAATTTTTTTTTCTTTCCTGAGCCAATACTGCTAGCACTTAATCTCTTCAAGTTAGATATGCCAGTTACTCAAAGCTTTCATAGGGTGAAAATAAAAATCTGATAAAGGCAGCCCTTAACCATCTCTATATTTTCAGACTATCCTATATAATAAAGAGCTAATATGCAAATGGTCATCACACCTTAACGGCTCACTCAACAATGGGGAGAGAGGAATGGACACTAGCCAGGCTGCGGCCTGGGAGAGGGATAAGCCGCCTGCCCTGTGGTCCCAGGCGCCTGCGGCTGCAGCCAGAGCAAAGCTGGCCCGGGTCCTGGGTGCCTGCGGCCAGCCAGAGGGAGGGAAGCCTGGGTCCCAGGTGCCTGCTACCGCCCGGAGGAGGGACTCCTGGGTCCCAGGTGAAGGGCAAGATAGAGGCGATCAGGCTAGCAGGGGAGCAGTTAGGGACAATCATGTCAGTAGGGGAGCAGTTAGGGGCAATCGGGCAGGCAGGCAGAGGTGGTTATAAGTGACAAGGCAGGCAGAGGCGTTAGGGATGATCAGGCAGACGGGAGCAGTTAGGAGCCAGTGGTCCTGGATTGTGAGAGGCAGTTGGACATCCTCCGAGGGGTCCTAGATTGGAGAGGGTGCAGGCCAGGCTGAAGGGCCCTCCGCTCCCCCGTGAATTTTGTGCACCAGGCCTGTAGACTAGTTAATGTATAGGTAAGGTTACATTCCTCAATGAAGGCTTAAAAACTCCATTTCTTGAGGAATAGAGGGACTAAATAGAGTAGCAGATGGGCACAGAATGGCAGATTCTAAGTGCTGCACACTATAAAAGGATAATCCCAGTCCAAGCTGACTCATATTTTTCTATCTGCAAGAATGAGTGGCACTCAAATTAGTCTTCAGTTGATCTACTTAGTGGTATCCCAGATTACTGACTAAATTAAACTGCAAAATCTTTAAAAGAAAAAAAAAAAAAGCCCTTCTCCAGGTGACAGTCTTTCCACCGTTTGATTTCTTTTCCCAGCCACAAAAATTGTCTTTTTGTTGTAGTCCAAGTCCTACTTTTTCTTAAAAACGCAGTTTAGGGGGAGGAACCAAGATGGCGGCATAGGTAAACACCAATACTGCTGCTCTGCACAACAATTTCAAAACTACAACTAAAAGACAAAACGCATATCATCCAGAACCACTGGAAAATTGACTGAGTGAAAATTCTACAACTAGAAGGAAAGATAAAAGGATACTGATTCTCAGAGGAAGTGCGGAGGACAGAGTTGCAGAGACAGAGGTGCAGAGATGCACGTGAGCAGAAAGGGCGGGCAGCTAAATACCCAGCTGGTTTTCTTAAACAGAGAGGGAGACAGAGGCTCCTGACTGCACTGATCCCCAGTTCCTGGCGAGGCTCAGGGAACCCAGACTCATACAGAGTGAAACTGGACTGTCAGGAGGAAGCACACTGAAATTCGGGAGCTGCAGAGGGATGCGAGCTCACAGAAAGGGCACATGGCTGGCTCTCTCGTTTGGGAGGGAAAAAAAAAACCCTCCGGACTGCATTGCTTTCCAATTCCAGGTGAGCCTTTGGGTATCCAGACTCGTTTGGGGAGAAACTGGACTGTCTGGCAGCGTGCAAAACTCGAGGGCAGCTTTCTCTCAAAGGTGCGTGCACCCATTGCCATGGGACACGGAGACCCAGGTACTGCTTAGGGCGGGGCTGACAGGAAACCAAAGCTGACTGCTCAGCCCAGAGACTCCACCCCATCCAAGTCGAGCACAGAGGCTCTCCCAGGCCTAGACACAGCTGATTCTCACAGCCAATTGGCCTGGAGGTCAACCCCTCCCAGTGATACCAACAACAATCTAGGCTTAACTACAACAAGACTGTGCAGCCCATAAAGGGGTGCACCAAGAGTATCTACCTCAGGTAACTGGGAAGGCTAAGCCACTGTCCCCTAGAGGACACCTACCACACAAAGTTACTCGACCAACTCAGGGAAACAGCCAAAATGGGGAGACAAGGAAACAGATCACAATAGAAAGAAACAGAGGGGGAAAAAAACAACTAGAGTTCAAAACCACGGTTATAAGGTTTTCAAGAGGTTCCTAGAAAAGGTTGATAAATTTAACAAGACCCTCAAGGATTTGGAAAAGGACCAACTAGAAATTAAGCATACTGACAAATAAAAAATATTATACAGAGACCCAACAGCACACTAGAGGAACACAAGAATCAAGTCAAAGATCTGAAATACAAAGAAGCAAAAACCACTCAGCCGGAAAAGAGAAAAGAATCCAAAAAATTGAAGATAGTGTAAGGAGCCTCTGGGACAACCTCAAGCATACCAACATCCGAATTATAGGGGTGCCAGAATAAGAGAGAGCAAGATACTGAAAACCTATTCAGAAAAATAGTGACCAAAAACTTACCCCACCTGGTGAAAGAAATAGACTTAAAAATCCAGGAAGCGCACAGAACCCCAAACAAAAGGACTCCAAAGAGGACCACACCAAGACACATAATTAAAATGCCAAGAGCAAAAGACAAAGATTATTAAAAGCAGCAAGAGAAAAACAATTACCTACAAGGGAGCACCCATATGATTGCCAGCTGATTTCTCAATAGAAACTATGTAGGCCACACTGCAATGGCAAGAAATATTCAAAGTGATGAATAACAAGAACCTACAACCAAGATTACCCAGCAAAGCTATCATTCAGAATTGAAGGCTAGATAAAGTGCTTCACAGATAAGAAAAAGTAAAGGAGTTCATCACCGCCAAACCAGCATTATATGAAATACTGAAAGGTATTCTTTAAGAAGAGGAAGAAGAAAAAGGTAAAGATAAAAATTATGAACAACAAATACATGTCTATCAACAAATGAATCTAAAAATCAAGTGAATTAAAAATCTGATGAACAGAATAAAGTGGTGAATATAATAGAATCATGGACATAGAAAGGGAATGGACTTACAATTCTCGGGGGGAAAGGGGTGTGGGAGGTGCAGGAAGAGACTGGACAAAAATCGTACACTTATGGATGTGGACAGTGTGGGGGTGGGGTAAAGGCAGAGGATGGGATGGGTATGGGGCGGAGGGAAGCTATGGGAGGGGGGAAGAGTAACATCATAATAATCTGAACAATAAAAATTTATTAAATTAAAAAAATTCTTTGGTGAGGATTAACAAAAAAATAAAAACTCAGTTTAAAATCTATTTCTCCTACTTCTTAAGCTAGTAACATTTAATGACTGTGCCACCTATTTATTTTGAAGCCTAAACTAATTTATGTTGTTAACAATCACACTCAGAATGAGCACAACAATCATTTATAAATACCAGTATATACAAAAAGCACCAAACTGGGTACCAGGTTATACTTTGGGTTAACCCATCACATTTCTGACATTTTAGCTGAGGACCACGCAAAAGCAAGTTAAGAAACATATGAAGATTTTATCTGAACAAGTAATATGATTTTCTTTTAAAAATTTTTCAAAAGCTTCACAAGAGATTTTTGTATTCATATTTTAAGGTTAAAGAAACAACTAACAAGTAATACAGATTATTTTGAAAATCTTTGGGAAAATACATTTTAACCTACTGATTTACATTATGCTCAATCCCATCAGCTCTGCTTTGAAGAAAAAGTAAAAACCAGAAGCATCTAAGATTTCACGAAATTAAGATCTTTTCTTATAAATTGTAATTGAAATATTTTCTTTCAAATGAAATCATTTTAATTAGAATAGGTATGTGAAAAGCTGCTCCCCTGGATTAGAGAGCAAGTGGTTAAAAAAAGAAAAATAGACTATTTCCTGATTTGAAAATTATATGAAATTAAAATTTCATTGTCCATAAAGTTTTATTAGAACACAACAGATATATCCATTTGTTTATATATTATCCATGACTTCTTTTATACAACAACAATAGAATAGTTGCAACAAAGACTTGTATGGCTGAAAGCTTAAAATATTTACTAACTGGCCTTATCAAATTCAAATGAGTATTTTATTTCCTGTACACAATTTGAATATAAGGAAAGACTTAGAATATTAAATTTGTAAGATAACATAATAATGAGGCACCAGTTTTGGTCAATCAATAAAAGAATATTAGGAACTACAAGGCTACAATAAGATAGGCACTTTTATTTCACTGCTGTTAGGAATGTAACCGGTTCATCTATTCTGCACAGCAGTTCAGGAACAGGCATCAGGAGTCTCAAAGATCACTTTCATGCACACTATAAAGAATTCAACCATAAGAACATAATTTATTCAACCATTTTGCTGTTGATAGCTATATGCACTGTTCAATATTTTATTATTAGGAACAATGGAATACATAAGATTTTTAAAAATCAACTGATGTTAAATCTATGGGAGTTACATTTTATGAGAAATAGAGTATTTTGTAATAACCTCTCCTAGGATAGAAATCTAAAAGTGGTTTTGCTGGGTCACAGCTTAACACATTAAGTGCCCAGGCTGTTTTGTCTTCTGGACTGGTGACTGACTGGGCACTTACTGTGTTAAGCATATCTTCAACTTGACTACATATTACCAAAATTGTTCTATAAAAAAATAACAATTTATTCTATGTCATCACTTTTCAGGCATATTATTGTTGCCAATCTCATGAAAAAGAATGGCATCTGTTATTTTCAACTGTATTTCCCTAATTACTAGGAAGATTCAGGATCTTATTTATTGACCATTCATGTTTCTTCTCTTATGAAATGACAGGCCAGATCCTTTGCCCAATTTTCTATGGTAACATTTGTCTTCATTTGTTTCTTTTTGTTTTGTTTTATTTAGTAATTTAAAGGTGAATCTTCTATATTCTTTTGAAAACAAACTTCTTCATATCCACTGTGTTTCCTACAAGGCTCCTTCCACCTTCCCAACTAGATCCAGTAATATTCCTCTCAAAGAAAAACTGTAAATTCTGCCGAAACCGGTTTGGCTCAGTGGATAGAGCATCAGCCTGCGGACTGAAAGATCCCAGGTTCAATTCTGGTCAAGGGCATGTACTTTGGTTTCGGGCATATCCCCAGTGGGGGGTGTGCAGGAGGCAGCTGATGGTTGTTTCTCTCTCATCGATGTTTCTGGCTTTTTATCCCTTTCCCTTCCTCTCTGTAAAAAAATCAATAAAATATATGTATTTTTAAAAAATAAATACTGTAAATTCCTCTTATGGACACCACTGCCACAAATACACCTTAAAGCTGTAATGATGTCACTTCTCTCCAATAAATTCATATATAGCACAAAAATGTCTCAATTCCATAGTGTGGCTTTCAAAGTCTTCCATAATCTGTCCTCGACCAACATTTTCAGCCTATACATCCTATATATACTCTGTGCACCAAACAAACTGGACTATTTGCCATCTCTCTCAAATATCCCCTTAGCTTTCTAGTTCTCTGTCCTGAGCTATGCTTTCTAGCACCCATCTGTTCATTAGACATTCTTCCAGAAAAGCTCTTCCTGATAATATAACAAATAAATATAGCAAAGAATTAGGGGGGAATCACCATTTTGTAACCATAGAAATAACAAAACTGATTCAGCCAAGAATCATCAGTTGATGATAAATACAAAGGATGATAATTTATGAGGAATAGGCTATTTCAAAGTACCCCTCCTCCAAATTACTTATTGAAGAAATAAAAACGCTAACCAAGTAATCAAAATTAGTATCAATAAGGGGCAAATACCATCTGCCTCCAAATATGATGCCTTCAGAGAAGCACAAATTGAGAACATTCTATAAAATAACTAGTCTGTATTATTTTAAGGTGTCAAAATGTTATTTGAAAATGTTCAAAGCAATGAAAAAAAAACTGATATATGTAAAAGACAAACACTAAGGACCTTTTCAAGATTAAAAGAGATTAAATACTTGATTCTTGACTAAATCCTGAATAGGGAAAACAAAAGACATTATTAGGAAAACTAATGAAATTTGAGAATGGACTATAGATTTAGAACGTGTGCTTAACTTATTGAATGTGTGCTTTATTTACAGAAATAACAGAGCTTTTATTCTAAGAATCCACATACACCCCTACCACATCGAAGGAATGCACCAATACATAGATCTGACAAGGGGACTAAAATGCTGAAACACTAGAGAGCACTTAAGATGAAAATAAATTAACAATGCAGGGAATGTTCACAGAAACTGTCACCACTCACCTTACTTCAAGAACAAACACATGGATTTGGGTCCTCATGTGATTTTTCAATACAGACTGCCAAGACTCTAATATTGACAGAACTATTTAACTGCAGAAGTGTTAACAATAAACTATTTAGATTCTTAATTTTTACCAAAAATTCTAAAACACATTATACTGCCTTTTGAATTTTAAATACACTAATAGCTTTATTTAACGAACACTGAGCAACTACTATGTGCAAAGCACTGTGCTAGGTGCCATGAGATACAAAGATGAAAAAGACATAGTTCCTGCCCACAAAGAGCATATAATCTAGTGGGAGAAAGACAAATACACAAACAACTAGAATACAAGACAGTAAACAAAGTGGGCAAGTGTTAAATATGGCCTGAGTGTAATATTAATTAGCCTCAAGGTTCAAATTTGAAACACTGGTGATGTAATGTTGGCTGCTTTGAAAAACCCATTTCAAGACAGCATAACAGATGTTTAAATGGTCCTACCCGAGCAGCTGGAGGCAACAGAGTGGGCCAGGGAGAAGAGCTGTTTGAAAACACTGTCACAACTATATACATGATGCTGACATAAGTATGCAGAGACAGCTACAAAAAGAACATATATATATATATATATATATATATATATATATGCATGTATATCATCTATCCTTTGGTTAATGGCTATACATACTGTTTTAAACAATATACTTTTATATAAAAAGGAATTTACATAATCCCAGAAAAATCAATTTAAGGATTAATATTAATTTAAAAAAATACTGCCATAGGCAATTTTCTTATTTACTAGTTAAGTCTTTTTTCTAAATCTCTATAAAGCTCTTTAGCAATTAAACAGACATCTAAATACTGCTGAATAAAAACCTCTAATGTTCAGCCTTCTGAAGGAAATGGTCACATACCTGATAGCCTGATATAATACTATTCTAATAGCAAAAGGCCTTCAAGATATGTAAGGAAAATAATTTTTAATGCTTCAATGCAAATGGAATACACACTGATTACATAAAATTCAATGTTCTTTGAAAATATCTCAACAACAGCATTGATACCAGTTAAGGCCAGCAAAATTGAAATGAGAAAAATATCACATGTATTGTCTTTCACTGGTTTCATATACATTGCCTATGACTACGGCAACCCAATCTTCTCTGAAAATTCCATCCATTGGTATTGAGTCTGATTTGCTTTTAGCTCATATGCTAAAAACAACTGCTGACCACTTCCTCTTGGTAGTGCTGTCTTACATAAATGGTAAAGTAGAAGCACACTTCATGGCTGCTTTTCCTACTTCCTGAATTGGAGGGTTCGCTGCTTAGCCTGTTCCCTTCAGCGCGTCACTGTGATCCTGGGACCTCTGCTGCTTTCTCTCAAGGAAACGAGCACGGGCATCTGATATGGATTTATCGTCATTTCTCCTTTGCATTTTCTTTAGGACTTCTTTTGGTATTCCATCTGAAAATGTAATAAATTAACCCAGTAAAACTTGAATTTTAGTGCTAGAAAGGTTAAGAGAAAGAAATGTCTTGATTTTTCAATGTTTAGGTAAAATTAAATTCTGCCCTTTCAAAAAAAATGATGCAGTCAGTGGCTACACAACAAGAGCATGGAGGCCGAAGCAGTCCGAAGAACTGACCCTATTCAAGCATTTATACACTACAGCTACACACTGCAACAAAATGTCCAGTGTCTAATGTTACTAAAAAGACTATTCTATCATCTTGGGCAAATTCCTCACCATTTCATTTCTCAGTGATGTTAAATAAGGATAATATAACTTGTTCCATCAATCAGCCTCAGAAAGCTTTACTGAAATGAAAAGCTTTTTGTATGTACAAACTAAGAATTAAGCTTTCTGTCCTAGTTCAGTATCACACTGTTTATGCCTCCCAATTAGCAACCTAACATTTCACGGAAAAATAAAAAAGAGATGTTCTGAGGAAATAGCTCACAAAATTTTCTAAACCAAATAAAAATAGTGAAGTACTAATGGGAAGCAGTTTGGCATAATAGCTAAGAATTAGGACCATAGAATCAGGTTAGTTGATTCAGAATCCAGATTCACCAATTATGAGCTATGGGGTTTTTAGCAAAGTATTGTACACTGCAAAGTACTTCCTTATACATAAAGTGGGAATATGTACTTACCTTATAGTTTATTGTGAAAATTCCCCAACGGGGTACTGCAAGCTTTCAGTATATGATAAAAACTCAATATATATTCTTATTAACAATGCTATTGGACAGAGGGGTTTTAAAAAAGGCAAGGTAAACTGTAAGGAAAGAAGGAAGTCAAAATAACGAAGTCTGAGACTCATGATAATTGTTTGCTTTCTGAGTAGAAAGAGCCAGAATCTAAGTCATGTAACAATATTTCTATAATTACATAAGAATTTGGACATTTATTTTTCCTGGAAAATATAACCAAAACAAGTGATATGCTCACCCTTTAGATGTTTTACGTTCTCCTTGTTTGTCCATCTCCTTCTTGCATCTTCTCTTGCTTCACATCGGGCTACACTACTCAAGTCATGTGCATTAAATTCATGCAACTTGGGTAATAAGTCTCTCACCCATTCATAGCGAATTGGACACACAATTCTTGCGTAGACTTTAGTGGTCACTAATACCTCATGAAAAATGATCCACTCAAGTTTGGTTTCCTGTTCGTGAAGCTGTACAAAAGAACTCACTTAGGGATGATAATTCAATAAACTGCCTTATTCCACATTAGACCAACCAAATACTATTCGTCTAAAATCTGCTGAATTAATCCCTATATGCTTCAATCAGGATACAGAGAACAATTCAATACCTTTACAGCTTTATGTAATACTAGAGGTCCGATGAACAAAATTTGTGCACGGGGGCGGGGGGGCGTTCGTCCAGGATCAGGCCCAAACTGGCAGTTGGATATCCCTCTCACAATCCGGGACCACTGGCTCCTAACTGCTCACTTGCCTGCCCGCCAGTTTCATCACCCCTAACTGTCCCTCCCCTCGACCCCCACCAGCCTGGTTGCCCCTTAATGCTTCCACTGCTGGTCTGGTCACCCCTAACTGCCCTCCCCTGCAGGCTTGATTGCCCCCAACTGCCCTCCCTTTTAGGCCTGGTCCCTCCCAACTGCCTTCCCCTGCTGGCCTGACCACCCACAACTGCCCTCCCTTGCAGGCCTGGAACCTCCCAACTGCTCTCCCCTGCTGGCCATCTTGTGGTAGCCATCTTGTGTCCACATGGGAGCGGGATCTTTGACCACATGGGGGCAGCCCTCTTGTGTGTTGGAGTGATGGTCAATCTGCAAATTAGTCTTTTATTAGATAGGACAGAGGCCTGGTGCATGGGTGGGGGCCAGCTGGTTTGCCCTGAAGAATGTCTCAGATCAGGGTGGGAGTTTCCTTAGGGCGAGGGGCGGCCTCGGCAAGGGGCGTGTGGTGGTTTGCAGGCTGGCCACACACCCCCAGTGACCCAAGAGGAGGCCCTAGGATCTGGGATTAATTTATGTCTACAATTGAAACTTTGTAGCCTGGAGCAGAGCCAAGCCTTCTGCTCGCCCCATGGCAGCAGCCATTTCTGTTTGAAACTTTGTAGCCTAGAATGGAAGCCTAGGCTGGCAATGGCAGGGGGAAAGCTTGGCTTCCTCCATTGCCAGGGAAACCCAAGCCTCTGTTCTCTCCAGCTCAGCGGCTGCCACTATTTCTGTATCTTTTATAATTGAAACTTTGTAGCATTGAGTGGAAGCCTAGGCCAGCAACGGCAGGTAAAAGCTTGGCTTCCTCTGTTGCCGGAGAAACTCAAGCCTTCCTCCGGCTCTCAGTGGTGGCAGCCATCTTGGTTGGGGTTTATTTGCATAATCTGCTCCTGATTGGCTGGTGGGCGTGGCTGTGGCTTGTGGATGTAGCAATGGTATGATCAAATTTGCATATTACTCTTTTATTAGATAGGACTAGAGGCCCAGTACACAAAATTCATGCACTCAAGGGGGGCGTCCCTCAGCCTGGCCCGCACAGTTGGACATCCTGAGCACTGCCGCGGAAGAGGGAGTGGCTCCCACGACCATTGTGTTAGCCAGCTGTAAGCCCAGCTTCTGGCTGAGCGGCGCTCCCCCTGTGGGAGTGCACTGACCACCAGGGGGCAACTCCTGTGCTGAGTGTCTGCCCCCTGGTGGTCAGTGTGCGTCACAGCAACCAGTTATTCCGCCGTTCAGTTGACATGCATATTAGCTTTTTATTGTGTAGGATAAGGTACTTACTGCTGAGGAAGGATGAATGTGAACTGGGCTTCCACGCCCATCCATTGTGCAAAATGTTCTCCCAACAGATCTAAAAACAAAACAGAAACAAAAAGAAAGGATAAAGACACTGATAGTACAACAAAGACATCAGTAGAGCACTAAATGAACAGTTATATGTTCTGCTACAGAGTACCATAAACAGAGGTTTAAGCTTATTCAACTGTTACTATTATTTCTCTACCAATTCAATCTTAAACTATGAATGATATAACTGAGAGTCATTTAAGCTTTATGTAATACTAGAGGCCCGGTGCACAAAATTTGTGCATGGGAGGAGGGGATTAACAAGTAGTAATATTAACAATAATATTTTACTTGTATTTTTAAAATATATTTTTAATTTATTTCAGAGAGGATGGGAGAGGGAGAGACAGAGACTTCAGTGATGAGAATATTTGATTGGTGGCCTCCTCCACGCCCCCACTGGGGATCTAGCCTGAAACCCAGGCATGTGCCAACAGGGTATCAAATCGTCACCCCCCTGGTTCATAATCAATGCTCAATCACTGAGCCAAACAGGCCAGTTAATAACATTTATTGTATTTGTGCTTTAGATTTTCTAAAATGCTTTCATAATAAAGGCTCAAAACAACCTGAGTTTTGAGAGCCAATCACTATAAGGTCACAAGTGAGATTTCAAAAAAAGCTAGCCTTCTAAAGGTCACAGAGCTAATGTATGGTAAAAGCAAGTCCCAATCATAGGTTTTCTGACTTACACATGGTTTATTTCTATCTTTTTATTTATTTATTTTAATTTTTAAAAATATTTTATTGATTTTTTACAGAGAGGGAGAGGGAAAGTCAGAAACATCAATCAGCCGCCTCCTGCACACCCCCTACTGGGATGTGCCTGCAACCAAGATATATGCCCTTGACTGAATCAAACCTGGGACCCTTCAGTCCGCAGGCTGACACTCTATCCACTGAGCCAAATCGGTTTTGGCTATATCTCTTTTTAAAGATGTAAGTTATCTTCAGTATTCTAAAATCTAATAATTAGAACATCTCATGAATTTTTCTAATTCATGTTCTGGATTTCAAATTCTTATCCTCTTCTAGACTTTCTTACATAAATGTTATTCTAAAAGCTTTTCAATATAACTGCCCTAGATCAATTGTCATTACAATTGATTTCCTATACTACATTATATATATTCCTATTATAACACAAATCAGACAGCATTATAACTGTTTATATATCTGTATAATCCTATCTAATGAAAGAGTAATATGCAAATTGGCCATCACTCCAAAGCACAAGATGGCTGTGGTCAAAGATGGCTGCCCCCATGTGGACACAAGATGGCCACTTCAAGATGGCCAGAAGAGGAGGGCAGTTAGGAGGGACCATGCTGGCAGAGGAGAGAAGTTGGGGTCAACTGAGCCTGCAGGGAAGAGCAGTTGGGGGGGATCCAGGCCTGTAGGGGAGAATAGTTGGGGGGAACCAGGCCTGAAGGGAAGGGCAGTTAGGGGTGACCAGGTCTGTAGGGGAGACCAGTTAGGGGCAAACAGGCTGCCAGGGGAGCAGTTAGGCATCAATCAGGCTGGCAGGGGAGTGGTTAGGGGGTGATCAGGCTGGTAGGCAGAAGTGGTTAGGGGCAACCAGGAAGGCAAGGCAGGTGAGCAGTTGGAAGCCAGCAGTCCTGGTAGGATTGGGCCTAAACGGGCAATCAGACATCCCTCGAGGGGTCCCAGATTGGAGAGGGTGCAGGCTGGGCTGAGGGACAAAGTCCCTGTGCACAAATTTCATGCACTGGGCCTCTAGTACAGTGTATATTTATACAGTACAAAAATATTTTTTGCTTGAACCATTTTGAGAATTAGTTGTCAACTTTATGCCCCATCATTCCCAAATACCTGACTTTACATTCCCTATAACCAAGGACATTCTTTTACATAATCATAATACATCCAACAAAATCAGGGAATTAACACTAATATATTCCTAACATTTAATCCTCAGCCCCCATTGAAGTTTTATCAAATGTTCTAATAATATCACTTATAACAAAAGGATCTAGTTCAGAAGTCATGTATTGCTTTTAGTTTTAATGTCCCGTTAATCTCCTTCATTCTGGAATACTTCCCCAGTCTTTCTCTGACCTTCCTAATACTGACCACTTTAAAGATTATAGAGCAGTTATAATCAATGTGAGTTTGTGTGTTTCAGGATAATTAGATTCAGGTTACGCAACTTTGGCAGGAATATCACAAAAGTGAAGCTGTGTTTTCATTATATTCTATCAGGAAAAACATGATTTTGATTTGTTTCATAAATAATAACATTGACTTTGATTATTTGACTTAGGTAGTATCTGCCAGGCCTTTCCAGTGAAAAGTAACTTTTTCCTTTGTAATTAATAAGAATTTTATAGAGAGATGCTGCAAATAATTCCATTTGTCATTAAATTTTTAATTTATTAAATTACTAATTTATGTGACTATAGACCCATGACTTCACATTTTATTCAGTGGGTTATATCACCCATTACTTTCATTTATTTTTTTTTATCTTTACTGTTCAGTTTATTAATTACATTGTTCCCTTTTTTTTTTCACCCTATAGTTCCCCTCCACCTGGTACCCATCCCACCCTCCGCCCTCACCCCCCTCCACTGTCCTCTCCCATAGTTGCATGATTTTTGTCCAGTCTCTTCCTGCACTTCCCACACCCCCTTTCTCCCCAAGAGTTGTCAGTCCATTCCCTCTATGTCCGTGATTCTGTTACATTCACCAGTTTATCCTGTTCATCAGCTTATTAATTCACTTGATTTTTAGATTCATTTGTTGATAGATGTGTATTTGTTGCTCCTAATTTACAGTTCTATCTTTTTCTTCTTCCTCTTCTTAAAGAATATCTTTCAGCATTTCATATAATATTGGTTTGGTGGTGATGAACTCCTTTAGCTTTTTCTTATCTGCGAAGCACTTCATCTGACCTTCAATTCTGAATGAGAGCTTTGCTGGATAGAGTAATATTGGTTGTAGATTCTTGCTGTTCATCACTTTGAATATTTCTTGCCACTCCCGTCTGGCCTGCATTGTTTCTGTTGAGAAATCCGCTGACAATCATATGGGTGCTCCCTTATAGGTAACCATCTGTTTTTCTCTTGCTGCTTTTAATATTCTTTGTCTTTTGCTCTTGGCATTTTAATTATGATATGCCTTGGTGTGGTCCTCTTAGGGCCCCTGTATATTGGGGTTCGGGTGCGCTTCTTGGACTCCTAAGTCAATTTCTTTCACCAGGTGTGGGAAGTTTTCGGTCACTATTTCTTCAAATAGGTTTTCATTGTCTTGGTCTCTCTTTTTCTGGCACCCCTATAATTCGGATGTTGGTATGCTTGAGGTTGTCCCAGAAGCCCCTTACACTATCTTCAATTTTTTGGATTCTTTTGGTTTCTTGCTTTTTCAGCTGAGTGGATTTTACCTTTGTATTTCAAATCTTTAACTTGGTTCTTGGGGTGCTCCAGAGCACTTTTAGGTCCTTGTATAATATTTTTTGTTTCAGTCAGTGTATGCTTAATTTCTGGTTGGTCCTTTTTCATATCCTTAAGAGTCTCCTTTATATCCTTGAGGGTCTCGTTCATTTCCTTGTAGGACTCATTCATTTCCACGTTGGTCTTGATCATTTCCTTGCAGGTCTCATTTATATCCTTGAGGGTCTTGTTCATTTCCTTGTAGGACTCATTCATTTCCTTTGTGGTCCTGCTTATTTCCTTATAGGCCTCGACCTTTTGTTGGAGCCTCTTGAAAAACCCTATAACCGTGGTTTTGAATTCCATGTCCAGTCGGTTTTTTTTCCTCCATTTCTTTCACATCTGATTTCTTTCCATGTCGTTGCATGGTGGCTGCTTCCCTGAGTTGGTCAATTAGCTTTGTGTGGTAGACTTCCTACTAGGGACAGTGGCTCAGCCTCCCCAGTTACCTGAGGTGGATATGGGTTGCACAGTCTTGCTGAAGTTAAGCTCAGGTTAATTGTTGTTAGCACTTGGAGAGTTGACCTCCAGGCCAATTGTCTGTGAAGTTCAGCTGTGCTCAGGTTGGATGGGTGGAGTCTCTGGGCCAAGCAGACAGCGTTAGCTCCGCCCTATGCAGCCCCGGGGACTCTGTGCTGGGGGCAATGGCCGCCAGCACCTCTGAGAGAGAGCCGCTGCCGAGCTCCACCAGCTGCCGGGGAATTCAGACTCACGCCCAATGTCTCACCCAGGATCGTAAAACAAAGCAGTCTGACGGTTTTCCGAATGAGAGCGCGAGTCGCAGAGCGTTCTCTGCGCCGTCACACAGCTGAGCTGTTCGCGCAAGCTGCCTTCTCCACAAGCCAGCAGACCCAGCAGCACCCGAGCTTCGGCGTGCCCTCCCACTGTCCAGTTTTCACCCCGTATGATAGTGGGTTGGTTCCCTGGACTTCGCCCAGAGCCGGAGAATCAGTCCAGTGGGACGTCTTTGTCTCCCCGGTGGAGAAAAATGGCCGGTTTTCAGCCGCCCGCCCTCTCCGCTGGCGCACGCTCCAAACCTCTCTCCGCAGGAATCTTTCAACGCTGTCCACCACCGCTCCTCTGAGTCACAGTGTCTTATCTTCACTTTTATTTGTGGAATCTTCACTCGGCCAGCTTTCTGGTGATTCTGGAAGGTGTTTGTTCTTTGTTAAGTTATAGTATTAAAATTGCTGAGTATGATGGCAAGATAGGTGTTTTACCTATGCCGCCATCTTGGTTCTCCCCCTCATTACTTTCATTTATTTTGATGCTCAAAATGTCCCATATGTGATCAGTTGGAGCCTATTCAAGCCGGCTCCTTTGTACTTCTGACATGGCTTCAGCCTTCGCTGCTCATCACTTCTTTGCTCACGGCAAAATAAGATGTTTTAGGCTTATCTTGTGCTTTCCTAGCCCTATTTCTCCATAGAGGCATGATTCCTTCATGTAGCAGATGATTTTTCCAAGTCAAGATCTGGGCATTATGGTATCATTCCTCCTAGTCCATCTCAGAGATAGGGCACATATGTATATAAATATTTACACACATACAAATACATGTTTTATATATATTCACAGTAACATCCATTTTTATTTCCCTATCTATCCATCCAACTATTTTAAAAAACATAAGTTCACAATGATACGCGTAAGTTCCAACCCAACACCTCAGAGCTCATTCTCATTGTCTCCCTTTCAGTACTTCCAACTCCTTTCACCATTAATATATTTATGTGCTCAATTTCTCTATATAAAATGAATCTCCCATCACCAACACTGTTATCTCTTTCCTTACAAAAATGCCCTCCTCACTGTAATACTCAATATTGAAACATTGCCACGCGAGTGCTTTCTCCTTCCAGCTCAAGTCCTGGCACTCCACACCAACCTGCCCTTTAGGGACGCCATCCTCAAACTTTCGGCTTTCACACTGCACACAGCAACCAACCCCTCTGTAAAAAAGAGTCTTGTCACTCTGCTAAGGCACTGATAGCCATGCTGGACAGCTGTCCTTCAGGCTCCCCTGCAGCACCACTTGAGTTCCAGTACCCCACTCTGAGCCACTGCAGCTTTTGCTGCACAAGTCACAATTATGAAAAGGATCACTGTAATAGCTGATCATAATCACCGAGCTTAAATCAAATCATCAATCTTTAATATTAAATAGTTCAATATTGTAGTAAAATATACTAGCACTTCTTTACCTATCTCCCAAGCTCATATTGCTTACCTTCGAGCTACATTTTTGAAATAGCCTGCACAAAGACATCTTCGTAGTACTTCATGTTTAGGGCCTTCAAAGGTTTCTCTTGGAAAATCACTTTGCTACAGGAAGAATATAGAATATATATGTATGTATGTATGTATGTATGTACACATACATACATACATACACACACACACACACACACAATAATAAATCTCACACAATAATTTAAAATATTATTTTATTTTGAAAAATTCACATTTCTAAAAATTCTGTTTCTGGCCAATATGGAAAAGAGGGACCAGATTTACCTTCTGCTTGAAACAACCTAAATATGGACTTTCAAAATACTGTACATATACCAAGTGATAAGGAATAATGATCTCCAAGAAACAAATGAAGAGTCCCAAAAAAGATGAAACTAAATAGGCCCACACCAAGACACATCATAATTAAAATGGCAAAGGTTAAAGACAAAGAGAGAATCTTAAAAGTAGCTAGAGAAAGTCAAGTTACCTACAAGGGAGCTCCAATAAGACTATCAGTTAATTTCTCAACAGAAACATTTCAGGCCAGAAGGGACTGGCATGAAATATTCAAAGTGATGAAAAGCAAGGTCCTACAACTATGACTATTTTTCCCATCAAGGCTATCATTTAAAATTGAAGGATAAAGAGCTTTCCAGACCAAAAAACAAGCAAACAAACGAAAGCTAAAAAAATTCGTTACCACCAAACCAGTATTAGAAGAAATGTTAAAAGGCTCTGGCTGGGTGGCTCGGTTGGTTGCAGCACTGTCCCATACGCCACAAGGCTGCAACTTTGATTCCCAGTCAGGGCACATACTTAGGTTTTGAGTTTGATCCCAGACTGGGGTATATACAGGAGGCAACTAATTGATGTTACTCTCTCACATTAAGGTATCTCTCTCTCTCTCTCTCTCTCTCCCCCGCCCCTTCCCTCTCTCTAAAATCAATTAAAACACACACACACACACACACACACACACACACACACACACACACCCTTGGGTGAAGATGAAAAAAAAACTTAAAGAATAAAATGGCAATAAATACATACCTACCAATAATCACTTTAATTAAATGTAAATGGCTTAAATGCTCCAATCAAAGGACATAGGGTAGCTGAATGAATAAGAAAACAAGACCCATATATATATATATATATATACATATATATATATATATATATATGCTGTCTACAAGAGACCCATCTCAGAACAAAATATACACAGAGTAAAAGATAGTAAAAGGTATTTCTTGCAAATGAAAATGAAACAAAACAAAACTGGGGCTGAAACCGGTTTGGCTCAGTGGATAGAGCATCGGCTTGTGGACTGAAAGGTCCCGGGTTCGATTCCGGTCAAGGGCATGTACCGTGGCTGTGGGCACATCCCCAGCAGGGGGCGTGCAAGAGGCAGCTGATCGATGTTTCTCTCTCATTGATGTTTCTGACTTTCTATCCCTCTCTCTTCCTCTCTGTGAAAAATCAATAAAATATATTAAAAAAAAAAAAAACTGGGATAGCAATACTTAGTATGTGACAAAATAGACTTTAAAATGAAGGCTATAATAGGCAAAGAAGGATAGTTCATAATAATAAAGGGAGCAATATAACAAACAAGATATAATTTTACTAATAAATGTCACCCCAATAAATCATTAAAAATGAAATAAAATAAAGGGAAATAAATGAAGTAAACCCAACAACTACCCCAGCATAGTCCACCTTGAGATTCTGGATCAAGGTGCAGAGAAGAAAAAACCCAAGTGGAAACCTGAAAACTCCCTTAGTTAGAGAGAACGAGCTGAGAATACAGGAAGACCAAAATGACTGGAGTTCACTGGCAGAGCTCAGGAGAGAAGAGACCTTTATAGAGAACTCCAGAGATCTGTGTTCAACGTACTGATTGATTAGCACATGAATGTGACAAAATTGACCAAAGCCAGGTAAAGGACCTCCTAGAAGGATAAGAGGTTACAATGCTTGGTGCTCACACAGGGATAGGAATGGCGGGTTATTACAAGCCAGACTATATGATTTTGGTAACTCCGAGGGTCTTGTCCAAATGCTACTCTGGACAAAAGCAATCACCTGTTTAAGCTTCCTGATGAGGTCTCGAAGTTGAGCTTCAACACGAAATGCAGAAAATAAGCACCTCCAGTGAATCCAATGTTTTTGGCACCAGGAAGCTGGAGCTCCACTGAAAAACAAAAACAACAGTATCTTGAAAATATTTTCTATAAGTGAAAGACAGTTTAACATTCTCATTTGTATTACAAACTAGAATCTCCAAAATAACTGTCAGCTCTTTTATGAGATCTAATTACTGAAAAAGCACTTTAGCCCTAGCCCATTTGGCTCAGAGGATGGAGCGTCATCCTGTGGACTGAAGGGTCCTGGGTTCAGTTCTGGTCAAGGACATGAATCTCGGCTGTAGGCTCAATCCCCAGTGTGGGCTGTGTAGGAGGCAGCCAATCAATGATGTTCCTCTCTTGTTGATGTTTCTATCTCTCCGCCCCCGCTCTTTTTCTAAAAAAAAAAAAAAAAAAAAAAAAGGAAAGAAAAAGCATTTTAAGGAATTTGAAAACACAAATGTGGGTACCTCTTTGAGTGAATTAAAAATTATTTGTACATGGGGAGAACTAAGATGGCGGCACAGGTAAAACACCTATCTTGCCGTCATACTCAGCAATTTTAATACTACAGCTAAATGAAAGAACAAATACCTTCCAGGATCACCAGAAAGCTCGCCGAGTGAAAATTCCACAAATAAAAGTGAAAATAAGACACTGTGACTCGGAGGAGCGGCGGCGAACAGCGTTGAAAGATTTGTGCAGAGAGAGGTTTGGAGCGCACACCGCGGAGAGGGGGGGCGGCTGAAAACCGGCCAGTTTTCTCCAACGGGGAGACAAAGACGTCCCACTGGACTGATTCTCCAGCTCTGGGTGAAGTCCAGAGAACCCACTATCATACGGAGTGAAAACTGGACAGTGGGAGGGCACGCTAAAGCTCGGGTGCTGCCGGGTCTCCCGGCTTGTGGAGAAGGCAGCTTGCGTGCGAACAGCTCGGCTGCGTGAAGGTGCAGAGAGCGCTCTGCGACTCGCTCTCTCATTCGGGAAACCGTCAGATTGCTTTGTTTTACGATCCTGGGTGAGACATTGCGTATGCAGACTCATTTTGGGAGAGTCTGAATTCCCCGGCAGCTGGTGGAGCTCGGCAGCGGCTCTCTCTCAGAGGTGCTGGCGGCCATTGCCCCCAGCACAGAGTCCCCGGGGCCACATAGGGCGGAGCTAACGCTGTCTGCTTGGCCCAGAGACTCCGCCCATCCAACCTGAGCACAGCTGAGCTTCACAGACAATTGGCCTGGAGGTCAACCCTCCAAGTGCTAACAACAATTAACCTGAGCTTAACTTCAGCAAGACTGTGCAGCCCATATCCACCTCAGGTAACCGGGGAGGCTGAGCCACTGTCCCTTGTAGGACATCTACCACAAAAAGCTAATTGACCAACTCAGGGAAGCAGCCACCATGCAGCGACATGGAAAGAAATCAGATGTGAAAGAAATGGAGGAAAAAAAATGACTGGACATGGAATTCAAAACCACGGTTATAGGGTTTTTCAAGAGGCTCCAACAAAAGGTCGAGGCCTATAAGGAAATAAGCAAGACCACAAAGGAAATGAATGAGTCCTACAAGGAAATGAACAAGACCCTCAAGGATATAAATGAGACCTGCAAGGAAATGATCAAGACCAACGTGGAAATGAATGAGTCCTACAAGGAAATGAACAAGACCCTCAAGGATATAAATGAGACCTGCAAGGAAATGATCAAGACCAACGTGGAAATGAATGAGTCCTACAAGGAAATGAACGAGACCCTCAAGGATATAAAGGAGACTCTTAAGGATATGAAAAAGGACCAACCAGAAATTAAGCATACACTGACTGAAACAAAAAATATTATACAAGGACCTAAAAGTGCTCTGGAGCACCCCAAGAACCAAGTTAAAGATTTGAAATACAAAGAGGTAAAATCCACTCAGCTGAAAAAGCAAGAAACCAAAAGAATCCAAAAAATTGAAGATAGTGTAAGGGGCTTCTGGGACAACCTCAAGTATACCAACATCCGAATTATAGGGGTGCCAGAAAAAGAGAGAGAGCAAGACAATGAAAACCTATTTGAAGAAATAGTGACCTGAAAACTTCCCACACCTGGTGAAAGAAATTGACTTAGGAGTCCAAGAAGTGCACCGAACCCCAATATACAGGAACCCTAAGAGGACCACACCAAGGCACATCATAATTAAAATGCCAAGAGCAAAAGACAAAGAGAGAATAATAAAAGCAGCAAGAGAGAAACAGTTGGTTACCTATAAGGGAGCACCCATACGACTGTCAGCAGATTTCTCAACAGAAACGATGCAGGCCAGACGGGAGTGGCAAGAAATATTCAAAGTGATGAACAGCAAGAATCTACAACCAAGATTACTCTCTATCCAGCAAAGCTATCATTCAGAATTGAAGGTCAGATGAAGTGCTTCGCAGATAAGAAAAAGCTAAAGGAGTTCATCACCACCAAACCAACATTATATGAAATGCTGAAAGATATTCTTTAAGAAGAGGAAGAAGAAAAAGGTAAAAATATAAATTATGAACAACAAATACACATCTATCAACAAATGAACATAAAAATCAAGTGAATTGATAGACTGTTGAACAGGATAAACTGGTGAATATAACAGAGACATGGACATAGAGAGGGAATGGTCTGACAATTCTTGGGGAGAAAAGGGTTGTGGGAAGTGCAGCAAGAGAGTGGACAAAAATCTTGCAACAATGGGAGAGGACAGTGGGGAGGGGGAGGTGAGGGTGGAGGGTGGGATAGGTACAGGGTGGAGGGGAGCTATAGGGGGATAAAAAGGGGAAACAATGTCATTAATAAACTGAACAATAAAGATTTAAAAAAATTATTTGTACATGGATATTTTATAGACATATGCTTTAAAAAACAGCCAATCATTTTCTCATCTAAGGTACCTATACAGAACCAAAATTCTATAAGTCATTTTCAGAAAAGGTTCAGGGAGAGAAAGAAAAACACTAATATCCTATATAATAAAAGAGTGATATGCAAAGTGACCCCAACAACAGAATGACCTGAAACGACCGGTTGCTATGACGTGCTCTGACCACCAGGGGGAAGACACTCAATGCAGGAGCTGCCTCCTAGTGGTCAGTAGGCTTCCACAGGGGGAGCGCCACTCAGCCAGAAGCTGGCTCATGGCTGGCCAGTGCAGCAACGATAGTGGGTGCCTCTCTTGACTCTGCAACAGCGCTAAGGATGTCCCACCTAACGACTGAGGCCCACTCCCCTGAGGGCTTCCAGGCTGCCAGAGGGATGCCTGACTGCCAGCTTAGGCCTGATCCCCTGGGGAGTGGGCCTAAGCCTGCAGGTGGACATCCCCTGAGAAGTCCCAGACACCGAGAGGCATAGGCCAGGCTGAGGGATCCCCCGGAGTGCACTAGGCCTCTAGTTATATAATAAATGCTTACTAAGTAACAGTCACCTGACATAAAAGAATCTCACTAATGTTCACAAAAATACCAGAAGGTCAATATCATCCTGACCAAACCTTAACTGTCTAAAGTCACATAGTAATATTGGAGCTATATTTCAAACTGACAATTCCAGTACAGACAACTCATACCTTGATTTGCACTGCTCAAAAATGACAGCTAAAGTTGCAAAGTCATTAAATCCTCCAGCTTTAGCTGCCAATTCTCGATGTCTCTGTTCTGCTTCCTTCTGGTACTCTGGGTCAACTAAAAGACAGTTGCAGAGGCCATTTAGTTCTACTTCACATCAGTGTCCACATTCATTTTCATTTAAGCTCATTAAAATCTGCTTCTCTCTCTGGGATGGAGTAAGGGAGAACTGTATTACCTTCTCAAGGGGGCCCTAATTACTCCAACTCCTTTTTCTCTTTTAGCCACAATTCAGAGATGTTATCAGATACAGCAATATTACTTCTCTCAATCCACTTGCCTTTAAAATAGTATTTAATATATGTATTTATTTTTTAATTCACTTTTACTATAAGTAACCCATGCTTACAGTAAAAAAAAAATTGCATAAAAGTTCAATGTTCTCTATTTTGTTACATTACTGTCTCTTTAACTTGACTTCTTTAACTTAGCAACGTACATTTAAGGTTTCTCCATGTCTTTTTGTGGCATGAGAGTTCATTTCTTTTTCTTGTTGAATAATATTCCATTGTATGGAATTTGTTTATCCATTCACCTATTGCAGGGCATTTTGGTTACTTTCAGTTATGAGTAAAACTGCTATAAACATCTATGTGCAGACAGTAAAAACATTCATGGTTGTAAGGGGTTTGGGGAAGGGATGTAGGGATGAATAGGCGGAGCACAGGAAATGTCTAGGGCAGTGAAACTATTCTGTATAACACTGTAATGGTGGGCAGGTGTCATTACAGATTTGTCAACACACACAGACCTTACAGCAGTGATCCCTTTAATTAATAATAATGTATCGCCGAGACCGGTTTGGCTCAGTGGATAGAGCGTCGGACTGCGGACTGGGGGGTCCCGGGTTCGATTCTGGTCAAGGGCATGTACCGTGGCTGCGGGCACATCCCCAGTGGGGGGTGTGCAAGAGGCGGCTGATCGATGTTTCTCTCTCATCGATGTTTCTGACTTTCTATCCCTCTCCCTTCCGCTCTGTAAAAAATCAATAAAATATATATTTAAAAAAAAAAAAAATAATAATAATAATAATGTATCAATATTGGCTCATCAATTGTAACAAATGCACCAGAATAATGAAAGGTGTTAATAATAGGAGAAACTGTGAGTATATCTGTACTTTCCTTCATTTTTCTATAAACCAGTTAGTTCTGAAAAATAAAATCTATATATATATATATATATATATATATATATATATATATTTTTTAGAGAGAAAGAAGAAGGGAAGGAAAGAAAGGAAGGAGGAAGGAAGGGAAAGAAGGAAGGAGGGAGGGAGCGGGAGGGAGGGGGAAGGAGAGGGAGAGAGGAGGAAGAAGAGGGAGGGAGGGGGAGGGAGAGGGAGAGAAAGAAACATAGATTTGTTGTTTCACTTATTTATGCATTAATTGGTCAATTATTATATGTGCCTTGACTGGGGACCAAACCTTGGTATATTGGGACAACACTCTAACCAACTGAGCTACTTAGCCAGAGTTACAGTCTATTAATTAAAAGTAAACCTCTTCAATAAGCTTCTTACCAGGTCTAATGAAGACATTTTCCACAGACAACATTGCTGCTATTGGAAGCAGTAGATCTTCACAGTCCAGAGAAGCAGCCTTTATTACTGCACATGTCAGATGTGGAGGGAGAGGAAATTCTACCATAGAAAAACCCAATCTGGTCACATGGCCATTCCTTAATAGAAAAAAAAAAAAAGTTCTTATGTCTTTCTACCTTGGCAGAGTACAAGTGAAATGCTCATCATTCAGTAAATCAGATAAAATTTAGGTTACTTTCAATCACCCCCATAAATTCAATTCAAGAAACATGATATACTGTAGTCATAGGAAAGAAAAAAATCAAGATAATAAATTCCTTATTGTCAAGGGCCAGTACATTCAAAATCCTAAACAATGATGCGGAATAAAGTAGTGTAATAAAAGACACAAAATGCTGTAAAAACGCAGAAGATGTCCTTGAAGTAATAGAAGTAATAAAAGAGTGATAATTACCAAATCCTTCCCCATCACACAATCATGAGAACAAGGACTTTGGTTCTCTTATCATTTTGATATATCTAGCATAACTGAAATAGTACTCAGAAATTGCTTGTTAAACAGTACCAATGTTGCACAAAATTCATTTTACAGTATAATTTATAACATCATAATTGTCGTGAAAAAAGGCTGAGGACAATTTCTAATGTCAGGTAAAACAATCCACTCAATTCAAACAAATTATTTTATACCTATAAGGAAAGTATCAAGAACCTTATTTTAAAAAAGAAATTAACATCTGTTGTGGTTGGATTTGGTTGTCTTTTTACCTGTCAATAGCATCACACTGATAAAGTTGTTTAAGGGCTTCCAAAATAAGTCTCTCATTAGGTGGATCCAAATAAGGAAACCTGTGTGTTTACATGAGATAGAAAATGAGATCCCATTTGTTGAAACAGTAAGATTTTATACAGACTTGAAACTTCCTTCAAAAGGTGTTAGCGCTCCTATTTTTCAAATATTCTCTTCTTATTTTTTAAGGCATTCTATGATCATGATCAGCATTTAGCAAAAGAAATAAGTTTTTCTGAATCTTAACAGATAAACAGTGGTCACTAAATAACCCAAATAATATCAGCATGAGGCACACCAGTAAACTAAGGTTAAATATGAGCAAGGACATGCCTGGCATGGCTCAGTGGTTGAATGTTGAGCTATAAACAAGGAGGTCATAGTTTGATTCCAGTTAGAGCACATGCCTGGGTTGCATGTTCGATCCCCAGTAGGGGGTGTGCAGAAGGCAGCCGATCGATGATTCTCTCTCATCACTGATGTTTCTATTTCTCACTCCCTCTCCCGTCCTATCTGAAATCAATTAAAACATATTTTAAAACAAATATGAGCAAGGGGTCAAATTCTAGTAAAGTATCATAAAGAAGCCTTTTGTATGGGTTTACTTGAACCCTGATATGTAGAGATATCTGAGCCAAATACTTCAAAAGAACTTGAGAAATAACCAGGCTCCACTCCAACACATTTTCCTTTTTTAAAAAGCTGTCTACATACCTTATAACATCATGTATGGCAAGGCACTTTAAGGTCAGAACTACAGATGTCAAACTAGTTCTCTTAATCTCAGGGATCACATGGTCGGGCATACACTGGTTCCAAAAATCTTTACTATAGATCCGAAAGCATTTTCCTGAGGAAGTCCTACCAGCTCGACCACTTCGCTGTAATGCTTCACTCCTTTAGAAGAAAAACAGAAGTCCCCAAAATGTTCAGCATGGAGGAACCTGGAGAGTATTATGCTAAGCAAAATAAGCCAGTCAGAGAAAGACAACTATCACAGGATCATACTCATGTGGAATCTAATGAACAAAATAAACTGATGAACAAAATAGATCCAGAGATATACAAATATGGAACAGACTCAAATCTCAGAGGAAAGGCAGAGGTTGGTGGGTGGGAAGAGATCAACTAAAGAACTTTTATGCATATAGATACAGACAATAGGGTGGTGAGGCCAGGTTCGGGGGGGTAAGGGCAGGCTAGAAGGAGACAATGGGGGAAAGATGGGGGCACATGTAATCTTTTCAACAATAAAGATTTTTTTAAATTGTTCCTAAGCAATTTCACCTCCCACCCTGAACCAACTAGAAATTAATCCACTGTTCTTTGAACAAAAAGGCGTGACATTGTGACTTACTTTGAAATTGGAACCACCTCCAGGATGTCCAACCCTAATCTGGGATTGTGATTTAACTGCTTCACAAAGCCACCATCTACCACATATCTAAGAAAAATGAAAACAAGCTAAGTTTCTAGAAAATAAGGAAAGAGTTGTTAATTTTCAACCACTATGGATTCTCCTTTTCCACCAAACTAACAACTATATGATGACTTTAATGTTAACTGTAAAACTTGGAAGTCAAGAAATTGGAGCTTCATACATTCCTGCTGGAAATGTAAACTGGTTCAGCCAATGTAATGTGAAAAAAGGTTTGAAGGTTCCTCAAAACGTTAAACACAGAATTACCATATGACCCAGAAATCCATTCCTAAGTAAGCACCCCAAAGAACTGAAAACAGGACTCAAAACATACTTGTAGTTGTATGTTCACAGCAGCACTATTTGTAAGAACCAAAAGGTAGAAACAACTTAACTGTCCATGGCCCATTAAGAGATGAGTAGATGCATAAATTATGGTATCTATATATATAAAAGCCTAAGCAACCATTTGGTAGTTATGATGTGCACTTACCACCAGGGGTCAGATGCTCAACGCACAGGAATGGAAACATGGAACAGACTGATGAATCTCAGAGGGAAGGAGGGAGGGCAGGAAGAAATGAACCAAAGATCTTATATTCATATTAGAGGCCCGGGGCACGGATCTGTGCACAGCTGGGGTCCCTCAGCCTGGCCTGTGGGGACTGGGCTGAAATTAGCAGTCTAACATCTCCCAAGGGGTCCTGGATTGTGAGAAGGCACAAGCCAGGCTGAGGGACCCCACTAATGCATGAATCTGTGTACTGGGTCTCTAGTATAGATATAATGGCATATACACCATATTCTGAGTTACTGCTTAAAGGGTACAAGGTTTTACTTTGGGGTGATAAAAATGTTTTAAAACTAGACAGAGTTGCTCTAGCTGGTTTGCCTCAGTGGATAGAATGTCAGCCTGTAGACTGAAGGGTCCTGGGTTCGATTCCAGGCAAGGGCACATGCCCGAGTTTGGGCTCGATCCCAGTGGGGGGCATGCAGGAGGCAGCCAATCAATGATTCTCTCTCATCATTGATCAGCTGATCAATGATTCTCTCTTGTCATTGATGTTTCTATCTCTCCCTCTCCCCTCCTCTCTGAAATAATGTTCAAAAATATATAATAAAATATATATATTTTAAAAACCTATATAGTTGGTGGTTGCACAATGTTCTAAATGTACTAAATACTACTTAATTGTTTAGTGTTAAATGTTAGTTTTATGTTATACAATTTTGAGCCCAGCTGCTATGGTAAGCATTGACCCAAGAACCAGAAGGTCATGGTTCGATTCCTAGCTGGGGCACAGGTCTGGGGCACATGTGGGCTCAATCCCTATTAAGGGATGTGTGCGAGGCAGCCAATCAATGATTCTCTCCTCTCTGAAATCAATAAAAAATATACTTAAGAAAAATAAGAGTGAACAGAAATATTATATGCACTTCCTACTCCATTTCTCTATTTACTGCAATCATTAATTACAAAACTGATAGATGACTACAAGTTCAACAGGTAAGGGAATTAGTGGAGGGCATGGAGAAACAAACTCCATGTTTTATGATTATATAAGTGGCTTTCTTGGCTTTAAAATGATTTTTTAAAGTTGTACCTGATTCCATCTATTGTCAAAGATGTTGCAGAAATATTAGTGGATATGACACATTTTCTAATTCCAGGTGGAGGTGGCAAAAATATTCTCCTCTGTTGATCTAAAACATATATAAAAGGGAAATACTAATTTATGACATGCATTTGTCAAACTAAAGTTTTAAAAAGTAACTTCTTTGCATTAAAAGTTATATTCTCTTCACCTCTTTAATTATGCTAAATTCAAAATATAATAGCAAAACTATTTTTCCTCATCTTTCACTGTTAAGGTTTCTAGATCCATGAACTCAAGTTTATTATTGCTAAAATAAACCCTACAGCAGACACCTTTATATAGGTCAAAGCTCCCTTTGAGAATATTTTAAAACAGTGTACCTCTTTCTCCATTAAAAGACACGTATGTACACACACAAAAAAAATTCCAACAATTCCTATCCAAGGGCTACAGATTAAAGACCTCTCTCCCTTAAAGATTGATTAGCTAAGTAGTTTTTACTTTTTCAGTGTCTACCCAACTCATGCCTACCTCTCTAAACAAGTAACACCACACTCAGTTCCACTACCCACACATTCTGAAGGGTGGGCCCCAGCAGCAATGCTTATAGAATGGTACTTGCTCTGACTTATGGCACCAAGGATAAACATCTCCCCCAAGTTGGGCCAATCTGATTCTCCGATGAATTTGGAAGAAGGTCCAAGAGATGCTCAATTTGATTAGGCTAGTCTCTTGCAAAGAGGAAAAATAAACTTGCCATAGGAAAATCACTGATGAAAGTGAAGGAGAGAAATCTCAACTACAGAGAGAGAAAAATGAATCAGACTTGAGAGTTCACAAGAGACTATTTCTGAGTTCCTGGCACTTCCCAGGCCTTAATAGGCCTGGGTATAAATTAAATAGAAAGATGGATTTGGCCTTTAAGGATAAAAATTTAAATTTTCAGGTAATCAGACAGAAAAAGCAAATCACTTACAAGGAAGGGGAAAAAATTAGGCTAGCCTCAGACACCTCCACAGCAACATTCAATGCCAATAGACAACTGGACAACGTCTACCAACTTCTAAGGAAAAGAAAGTGTGACCCAAGAACATAAAACCCAGCCAATATGTATTTCAAGAATAAAGGCAAAAGCTGGGCACTCTCAAACACAGAAGAGCAACAAAATATAGTGCTCAAGCTCAGCTGACATGGCTCAGTGGTGGAGCACTGAACTATGAACCAGGAGGTCGCGGTTCGATTCCCAGTCATAGCACATGCCCAGGTTGTGGGCTTGATCCCCAGTGTGGGGTGTCCAGGAGGCAGCCAATTAATGATTCTCTCTTCACTGATATTTCTATACCTCTCCTTCTCCCTTCCTCCCTGAAATAAATAAAAATAATTATTAAAAAGTAATACTCAAGAGCCCTTCTATTTTTAAAAAAATTAACAAAAGTAAGCCAATCTAAATGTAGGAATGAAAAAAAACACAGTTAAAAAAATTGATGGTAAACACTTAATACATCTGAATAATGATAACAAAAATTAGAAGAGGCTATAGAAGAGTAAAAAAGTCCTCATCAGATAAGTAAACAAATAAGATCTCCAGTCAAATATGTTTTAAAAGAAGATATTAACTTCAGCTTAGTATTTTTCATCTTGCTAAACTTTAAAGCAAACTTTTATAAAATATTAGCTCATGTGGTAAAGATTAACTACATAAGTTTAATAATTTCTTCAAGTAAATTCAAGAAAAATTAAATATATATTTTTTAAAAGTAGAGCCCTGGGCCGAGACCGGTTTGGCTCAGTGGATAGAGCGTCGGACTGCGGACTGAAGGGTCCCAGGTTCGATTCCGGCAAGGGCATGTACCTTGGCTGTGGGCACATCCCCAGTAGGGGGCGTGCAAGAGGCAGCTGATCGATGTCTCTCTCATCGATGTTTCTGACTTTCTATCCCTCTTCCTTCCGCTCTGTAAAAAATCAATAAAATATATATTAAAAAAAATAAATAAAATAAATAAATAAATAAAAGTAGAGCCCTGGCAGAGTAGCTTAGTTGATAAGAACATCCTCCCAATACGCCACAGCTACAGGTTTGATCCCTGGTCAGGGCACATACAAGAATCAACCAATGAATGCATAAATAAGTGGAACAACAAGTCGATGTTTTTCTCTCTCTCTTTCCCTTCCTCTCTCTATAAAAAAATCAATAAATAGCTCTAGCTGGTTTGGCTCAGTGGATAGAGCGTCAGCCTGTGGACTGAAGGGTTCTGGGTTCAATTCCAGTCAAGAGTACATTCCTGGGTTGTGGGCTCAATTTCCAGTAGGGGGGCCATGCAGGAAGCAGCTGATCAATAATTCTCTCTCATTGATGTTTCCAACTTCTCTCCCTCTCCATTTCTCTCTGAAATCAATAAAAAAATATTTTTTAAAATCAATAAAAAATTAAAAATAGTACAAACTCACTTTTAAAAACCATTTCCATTAACCGATCTACCTATTTATCCTTCTATATGTATACACACATACACACACACCTGAAAAACAGTTTTCCTAACATTGAAGATAATTATTTCTGGATGAAGATATTTGAAGCTATTTCTTTACCTTTACCTTTGTAATTCTGTACACTGCTTAAATTCATTATAATGAAACTCTTAATTTTTCCTCAATTGAGTCATTTTTCTTTAAAAAATTTGATCAAAATATGCTAAGACACTAACAACGTACTAATTCTAGATAAGGGGAAATGAAATTTTTTTGTACTTTTCTAAGGTTTTAAAATTTCTACAAAGGACAAAAAAGAAAGAGCACATGTAACATAATCCCATTTTAAAAAAAAAAACAATAAAAATAGCCCTAGCTGGTTTGGTTCAATGGACAGAGCATCGCCTGCGGACCAAAAGGTCCCGGGTCCGATCTCAGTCAAGGGCATGTACCTTGGTTGCAGGTTCCTCAGGCCCTAGCCCTGGTTGGAGGCAACCAATCGATGTGTTTCTCTCACATCAACATTTCTCTCGTCTTTCCCTCTCTCTTCCACTCTCCCTAAAAATCAATGAAAAGATATACTTGGATGAGGATAAATAAAAATAAAAATATATTTAAATGTATAAAGAAAAAGTCCAGAACAATATATCTAAAAATGTTAATAGTGATTAGTACTTAACCATGTTGGTAGGATCTAAGTTTCAGTAATTTTCTTACTTTGCTGATTTTTTTTTAAAGTATGTATTTATAAGCCGAAGAAATATTTTGTCATTTGGGGAAGTTCCACACAGAGTAGTTGTTTTTCCGTGAAGCTCACTAATCTTATTCCCCACACCTTTAATCTTAACATTTAAAGAAACTATTATAAACAAAGCAAATTCTAGTTACCTACAATACTGAGGTAATGTCTTTGTTTTGCAGGAAGAAAACTATTTGGGGATTTATATAATAATCTGAGCAAGCAGTTTTCCTTTTTTAAAATGCTGTACATTAATTCAAGGTAAAACTCCTTTCCTTTTCTTCACATGCTGGAAACATGTACTATTTTATCGCCTACTACTGAATAAATAACCAGTAATCAAATACAGATGTACCGTGTGATGTCAAGGACATCCCTTAGCCTCTACTGTAAAATAAAGAAGTCTGATTATGCAAGACCATCTATATGTCTGTGAGTGTGTGTGTGGGCGTGCGCGTGCATTTTTCTAGAGAAACAAGCCTACCCTCTAAGCACTGAATTCGATCATTACTTTTAGTGCTAAAATGGTCTAATTCCATGCAAATATGTGTCACTTAGGTAGAAAGAGGTATATTTCAGTTCATACCTTCTTGTGGGGTTCAGCTTTCCCTAGATGCATGACAAACCTGAGAAACTGCAATACCTTCAACCAAAGAAGGAAGTGAGAAAAGCTAAGAGGTTTGAGAGAAACAAGAAAAAGATTCTAGTTTTAGCATTTGTTGAAAGTCCCACATAAAGTAAAAAATCTGGAACTCAGTCTATCAAGTATTTAATCAAGACTTCTTCATAATATTTTGCTTGCCTTCAAGAAGTTCACAATCTTTTCGAGAGGATAAGACAACCACAACACGAGGTAGAATGTGTTAAGTGCCACAAGAGGTCCAGCAAAGCATGAGATTCAAAATGAAGAAGAGATCACAGGCAGTTGTGAGGAAAGAAATTGGGGAAATTTTCTATGGAGTTGGTGAAACAAAATAGCAGGATTTCAGCCAGTGAAAGGAGAGAATAAGAGAGAAAGGAGACGTTCAAGTTAAGGAAACAACAGTCACCAAAAAAGATGTGGGAGGGAAAGGATTCAAAAGTACCGCCAGCACTTCTAGCTTAAGAGAATGTCACAAAGGGTGGGGGTGAGTTCAGCCCAGGGAGCAGGACCTGTAACCTCGGCCGTAGCAAGGACACCACAGCACCTCTTCATACTTGACAGATGAGAATTTTTTATGCCAGTTAACAACATACTTTAAGATGTCTCTTCAAACACTCAGCCACCCTCATGACTAGCCCAGAAACAAGCAAGTATAAAATATCCACATAATAATTTTTACTGATTCACTAAACTTAGATATGGGTCATTTTTTAACCTCCTTCCTACAGGCTACAAACAGGAAACCCTTCTTCCCTCTCCTCACTCCCAAGTTCAAGTTTTCTGTCCCTGAAATAAAGGAAATAACATGATAACAGTGTCTTTCCCCACCACCCGAAATAGCAACAAAGAAAAAAAAAGTGCTGGATTGTTTTAAGCAGGTTAAAGAGAAAGCCGAAGGTCCCTGGAGCCTGACGCTCTCCCTACCCTGCCTAACTCCACCTCGCCCATTATTTAGTGCCTCAGCAGCTCCATCGAATGCTGCTTTGAACTGTTACTAACTGCTGTAATTAAAACTATTATGCTCGCCCTACCTGGTTTTAGTGGATAGAACATCTGCCTGTGGACTCAAGAGTCCTAGGTTCAATTCCAGTCAAGGCCACATGCCTAGGGTGTGGCTCAATCCCCAGTGAGGGGTGTGCAGGAGCAGCCAATCAATGATTCTCTTTCATCATTGATGTTCCTATCTCTCCCTCTCCCTTCTTCTCTGAAATCAATAAAAATATGTGTATTTTAAAACATATTATGCTCATAATGGATTGCCAATAGCTCGCCCTTATAGTGCCCTTGGAACCAGAAAGGAAACTAAAATAAATACAACCCTTCAGCAATGGTTCTACTCATACCCAGCCCCACATGTGCACATGCACAGGCTGAAAGCAGGTTGCAGTCATGCTGGAAGGATACTGATGACAACTTAATAAGTTGGCACTTTAATTCAATCAGGAATAATACCTGAAGGTACCCAACAGGAGACTGACACAATCAGAGCTGTGCTGTTGGAAGATCAGCACTGCATGTAGGATGGCCAATAAAATCAGGGAAAACCGGTTAGCAGGCTATGGTAACCGGTTAGCAGAAAGACAAACTAAGGATCCCAATTCTAACAACGATAATGAAAAAGAATGAAAGATCTGGCTAAGACAAGGGTAAAGAAAACCTGCAGGAGCTGCCACCTGTTTGGACTGAATGATCTAGATAATAACGCGGCACAAGACCGGAAAGCCAAGTGAGGAACCCAGGAAGTCTAGGACACAGGAGTGGATCTGAACTAGAGAGAGCTTTCAGGAATCGTCCACAGAGAAGTGACAGGTGAATCCTAGCATCCAATTTCACCAAAACACATCTTTAAGAAAACAGCAAGCTAAGAATCAAACTAGGAAGTAGTCACATTTAGAAGGGAACAGAGGCTGGAGAAAGTGGGAAGGCAGAAGCCTTAGAGAAAGATTGGTCAGGAGAACTAGGTAAATAGTCTCCCAAAAGATAGCATTTCAAAAACCTATTATTGTCCTCACAAAGTCAAAATACATCAGGGCCATGAGATTTGAGAAATAAGTCACTGGCAACCTTTAAAAGTATAAAAACTAGATTTCAGGATGCTAAACAAGAAGCAAGAGCAGATACAGAATGTTATTTTCAATGTGGTAATAAGAAAAGAATAGCTCCAGCTGGTTTGGTTCAGTGGATAGAGTGTCGGCCTGCGGACTGAAGGGTCCCAGGTTCAATTCCAGTCAAGGGCACATGCCTAGGTTGCGGGCTTGATCCCCAGAAGGGGGTGTGCAGGAGACAGCCAATCAAGGATTCTCTTTCATCATTTTTTTTTCTCTCTCTCCCTCTCCCTTACTCTCCCTGAAATCAATTAAAATCTATTTTTTAAAAATAATGTATTTACTTTATATGAAAAATATAATTAGTTAATGGTTAATAATAAACCAACCATAATTGTTTTTAATTACCTTATCAGTTTCAAAGCAAATTTTAAGAGTCATTAGATCAAATCCCCAGAACACCATAAGAACCTTAAATATATAATAATGACCTTAAGAATTCAATTCCCTCTTAAGATGTAAAAAATCTAAAAGAAGATTTCAATATCGAGAGCAAGGGCCTAATATCATCACAAAAGAAATTTCCATAATAGCATGCGGTGTATGGTTATTTACCAACACATATATTCCTGAACTTTTTTTAGTAATATGAGAAGAATCACCTACTGAATAAAATAAAAAATACACATAAAAAACGTATGTTTTTTACATTACATTACTAGTAAATGCTAATCCCAAACTTTAGGAAGCTACAGTTAATTTCCCTTTAGTTTTACAAATCAAATCTCTAATAAAAGTTTTATACAAAAACTCTAAACCTCATTTAACAAGATCTATCATGAATATAAGAGTTTGCATATGCTCTTTGAATTTACATCATTCTTAAAAAGTAGGTTAATATGCGAATACTTAAAAAATCCAGTGTTGCCAGTTAGGTAGCTGGTCAGGTAGCTCAGTTAGTTAGAGCATCATCACCAAGGTTGCTGGTTCGATCCCTGGTCATGGCACATACAAGAATCAACCAATGAAGGAATGAATAACTGGAACAATAAGTCAATGTTTCTCTCTCTCTAAAAAAAGTAAAAATAAAAACCCCCACTGTGTTTAGTCTCAGATATATCCGGATACATAATATTTGTAGAAGCCCTGTAGCCATGGCGAATAGGCTTGACTTATGGTGCTACTATCAAGAAATTAGTCCTTATTTCAAAAAAATTACCAACAATATTTTTGTTCCGGTGGGAGAAGAGTTAGATCACTCTTAATAATGCTAAGGGGTATGTGAAAGACTCCTAAAAAAGACTTCAAGAAAAAAATCACTTCTCTCAAAGGATGCTGGTTCTCTTAATGTTTTGTTTCACGTTCTGGGTGTTAGTTACAAAGGTGAGTGCAGTTTGTGAAATTCATTGACCTAAAAATAAACATTTAGGACTTGTGTGTGCACTTTTCTGCACATATGTGATTTTTCAATAAAATGTTTTTTAAAAATCAGTCAAATGTTCTATACTAATGAGGAATTACCTGTTGTCATAGATCCATAACATGGCAATATTAATAAGCCATCTAGAGTGGTATCTTGAACATCATAATCATAATCAACAGACTCTGCCATCTGAAAAAGTAATTCACAACTTTTTTCTATTTCAAATTGACCTGAAATGAGGGGAGAAAACACTATCAGCAACTGAATAGCAAAATTAATTTAAGAGTGAAAAAAAGGCCTTCTAAATTAAAATCAGTTTTGCATAATAGTTATTTTAAATTTCTCATTTGATCTAAAGGAGATGAACACATAAATTGTACCAAATCTCAACAGTAAAACAAAAAAAATATAACACCAGTTTCCAAAGAATTGAACTCTAATGAAATTAAAATGTTTATAATCTCCTAGCCTTTCATGTTATTTAACATGGTTTTTGAGGAAGATTCAGTAAGGTTAATCGTTAACATAAGGGATTCTAGTCCAGGAGATACTGCATTTAGATGTGTTTCAAAATACTTAAGTGATCTTAAAATGGCAAAGTGATTGCTGCAATGTCTCACTTCTGACATCAGTACAAGGCAAAGTAGGAGGCGAGTGATGAAATGACTCATTTCTGTTAATAGGATGCTATTGTTTAAAGAATCATGCTCATCTGGGATTTTTGTCCTAAAAAAAAGGCTCACCCATGAGACACAGATTCCACACCTTATACACTGCTATCATATAGTCTCACCCAGCCACTCAGGAGAAAGGAGCTGGTAGGGTACCTTTTGAAATAATGAAATTAATCATTCAACTTCAGGACTGTTTAGTGTAGTAATACTTCTCTATATGAGATAGATTAATGAAAATATTCATACTTTACCATTTAATATCTTTCTACTAAAAGGTCAGTGTGTTTTACATGTTCACTAATGAGCCTGGCATTTCTAATGGCAGTTTAGAATTATCTTACATAAGATATAAAACCTATAACTATTTAAATTGTCATAAAAAGCTGCAGCAACATAGGCAGTACCGATTTCCCAGCAAAGATAGCACTTTATCGTGGTGCCATGTGCCTTCTCATGAACAGTAATCTTTAACCTGACCCTGAATGCTCACCAGTCAGAAAAACCAAGATGTCGCCAGCCATTTCATTCAAATGGATATCCATGGTCACTTTCACAACCTAAAGCAAGAAACACAAGCATAACATACGAGTGGAAATACAACCCTCTACCCCCACCTCCTCTTGTTCCACAGAAAAATTAATCTGGTTCTCAAAAGTCTTAGGAGAGGCCCTTAGAACAACAGGGAACTGCCTGGCCAGGTGGCTCGGTTGGTTGGAGCACTGTCTCATGCACCAAAAGATTAGGGGCTCAATTCCCAGTCAGGAGGCAGGTGTTTCCCTCTCATATCCATGCTGCTCTCTTTGATTTCCCTCTCTCTAAAAATCAATAAAAAATATTAATAGCTTGGCCAGCATGGCTCAGTGGTTGAGCACTGACCTATGAACCAGGAAATCATGGCTCAATTCCTGGTCAGGGCACATGCCCAGGTTGCAGGCTCGATCCCCAGTGTGGGGTGTGCAGAAGGCAGCTGGTTAATGATTCTCTCTCATCACTGACATTTCTCTCTCTCCCTTCCTCTCTGAAGTCAATAAAAATCTATTATTTTTTTTAAATGATAACGGGAAACAAATTATCAAAATATACAATCAACTAGAATCACAGATATAAAAAAGATGCAAAGTAATACCACTTGAATATATGCAGTATTTTCTTTGTCTCGTGGGCCGATCAAATTGCAGAATTTTTCTTTGACTGGATAAAGCCTTCCAGGTATATCAAATATCGGACAATTCCCAAAGAATGCAGAGAGCTTGGCTAATTCCATAGTTGCTGACATCACCACGACCTTTAAATGCTCCTTCCTACTAGGAGATTTCTCCTGAAATAGTTTCTTCAATAAACCAAACAAGATGTCCTGGAAGAAAAGTAAATTTCTAATAAGTCACAAGCATCCACTGCCTCTTTTTAAATATTTTGTTTTCCTAACCAAAGAATCCCTATTTCAATCAATTAAACTGTAAGAGGAGGTAATCCTCTATACAATAAAAAAGCTACCCCAAAGTACACTAACAGATAACAACAGATTAAAATACTCACTGTAGTCAGAGTTCTCTCATGGGCTTCATCCAGAACAATGACACTGAATTTGGTAAGATTTGGATCTCCCAGAATATGTTTCAATAAACATCCATCAGTCATATATTTGATTGCTGTTTCCTAATGTTTAAAACACAAAGTTTTAAACGTGACTAGGAATTAACAGTAGTGATATACATAAAACAATGGAAGGGAAAAGACAGTAGCAGTGGCTACTAGGAAGGCAAAGACAGTATTTTAGAGAGTCACTCTGTGCCATAATTGATGACCATTCCCATTAGAAACCATATGTAAATCAGGGATTATTTTGTATCTGGTTTAAAATTAAGAAACCCCAATAGAATGTAAATTGTAACGATTAAAAAGAAAAGAATTTTAGCCGAGACCGGTTTGGCTCAGCGAATGGAGCGTCGGACTGCGGACTGAAGGGTCCCAGGTTCGATTCCGGCAAGGGCATGTACCTTGGTTGCAGGCACATCCCCAGTGGGGGGCGTGCAAGAGGCAGCTGATCGATGTCTCTCTCTCATCGATGTTTCTGACTTTCTATCTCTCTCCCTTCTGCTCTGTGGAAAAATCAATAATATATATATATATTAAAAAAATACACTTCTTTAAAAAAAAAAAAAGAATTTTAAACTTGTTAGTTCCATGGATATAGAAGATGCTCAGTACAAAATACTTTCTGACTTTGTTAATTTAGTTGTCAGTTTTTCATTGACTTCAAGAATACAAGCATACAACATGAATTAACCTTAAAACCATTAGGCCAGCCGAGACCGGTTTGGCTCAGTAGATGGAGCGTCGGACTGCGGACTGAAGGGTCCCGGGTTCAATTCCCGTCAAGGGCATGTACCTTGGCTGCGGGCACATCCCCAGTAGGGGGCGTGCAAGAGGCAGCTGATGGATGTTTCTCTCTCATCGATGTTTCTGACTTTCTATCCCTCTCCCTTCCTCTCTGTAAAAAATCAATAAAATATATATTTTTTAAAAAAACAAAACATTAGGCCAAATGAAATAAGCCAAACACAAAGGACAAAATATGATATTACTCCATTTACGAGATAGGCAAATGCACAGAGACAGAAAGTAAAATAGTACTTACCAGGGGCTGGGGAAAAGAGGGGATGGGGAGGTTACTATTTAACAGATAAAGAGTTTCTACTGGGGTAATGACAAAGTTTTGAAGAAAATGGTGTTGGTGACACATTGTGAAAGTACTTAATGCCAGTGAATGGCACACCTAAAAATGTCTAAAATGGTAAATTTTTATGTTATGTATACCTTACAATAAAACATTTTTAAAAGAATACAAATTTAAGTTACATGTAGGATCCTTGCAACTAAAAAATAAAATAAGAGAATTATGAGAAAAAGAAACATGCCCTAGCAGGTTTGGCTCAGTGGACAGAGCGTCAGCCTGCCATCTGAAAGGTTCCAGGTCGATTCTGGTCAAGGGCACATGCAGGTTTTGTGGCTCTGATCCCCAATAGGGGACGTGCAGGATTCTCTCTCATCAGTGATGTTTCTATCTCTCTCTCCCTCTTTCTCTCTGAAATCAATAAGAATATATTTAGAAAAAAAGAAACATAACTGTCACTTAGAAACCAATTGAGAATGGAGAGATTCCGGTAACAGAGAGGAATTGACAGGTCTGCTCCAACCACGAAGACAAGAGGAGAAACAGTCCAGAGATGGAAGACGCTAACATCGCCTTGCCATGCGAGCAGGCAGCAGCTGTGCGTCGCTGCAGGCTGCCTAGGACCAAACCAGAGGGGCCGGACCTGCATTCCCACCATGTGTCCACCATCCAGATACCATTGCTGACATGTACACATAAGGAACTGTTTGACATTGAAACTAGGACTCAGAACTGTTGGACACTGAAATTGAGACTCAAACTTTTTTTGTTGTTATTATTATTATGTTTATTTCTAGTCTGCAGAGGCAAGTTTTTTTTTAAAGAAAAGAAACGGGGGAAAAATAGATACAGAGGCAAAGAAATACTGAACAGACGGCCTGACTACAGCGGGAAGGCAGAGGAGGCTGGGGGGAGGGGAGGCTGAAAGAGATCAACCAAAGGACTTAAACGCATGCATATAAGCATAACCAATGAATACAAGATGGGGGGGGGGGGCAGGTGAGGGCATCTACTGAGGGGTAGGGGAGGCTGGGGGAAGGTTAATGGGGGAAAAAAAGAGGAGACATATGTACTACTATTTGTAATACTTTAAACAATAAAAAACATTAATTATTTTTAAAGAAAAGAAAAATAGGGGAAAAAAAGAATGGAGAAAGGGGATTTAAACAGACATTCCAAAGCATTAACAATGGGCAACAAAAATTAATTCTCAGATTTTGTTTCATTAAAAATATAGAATTTCAAAGTTAAAATTTTTCATAATTTTCTTCACTCTTTCTATAAGTTTATAGTACTTAAACAAATACCAACAAAACTTTTGTACCTTAGAGCTGCAATCATCAAAACGAACTTGATATCCTACTTTGGATCCCAAAGTGCATTTCATTTCTTCAGCAACCCTCTGAGCAACTGATATAGCAGCTACTTTTCGTGGTTGAGTCACACCGATCATACCATATTGTGAAAACCCTATCAAAACCAGAGTAAAAAACACAATAATGTCAACAGTTGCTTCTCATTAGAGCTAAATTGTTTCTGGTCAATCAATATAAACTATTCAAGTATTTCCAAAACTCTGCAAGTTAATAACATACTAAAGTATTACATTTCTATCATGGAAATTTATTAAAGATAAGAATACATATTTATAATAATTCAAAATGCACATATATTAATTAGGCCTAATTTTTTAAAATCCAATATAAAGCCCTACCTGGTTTGGCTCAGTGGATAGAGCATTGGACTGAAGTGTCCCAGTTTGATTCTGGTCAAAGGCACACGCCCAGGTTGTAGGTTCAATCCCCAGTAGGGGAGGCAGGAGGCAGCCAATCAATGATTTCTCTCATCATTAATGTTTTTATCTCCCCCTTTCTCACTAAAATCAATTTTTAAAAAATCCAATATAAAGATTTACTCTGAAGAGTAAGCCAAGCCCAGTGTGTGGCTCAGTGGTTGAGTATCGACCTATGGGACCAGGAAGTCACAGTTCAACTCCCGGTCAGGGCACTGCAGGCTCGATCCCGGTGAAGGATGTGCAGGAGGCAGCTGATCCCTCTCTCCCTCTCCCTTCCACTCTGAAATCAATAAAAACATCTTTCAAAAACTAAGCCAAGCATTTTTAATTTCTAGGTATCCATAAAATTCCACACACTTCCTAAAGTAGATTTATCTGTCACAGAAGTTTAAATATATCACTTTACATAGATCCTATAGGCACATTTTTTTTACCATTCAAAATTTCTTTGAAAAGGAAATGGATCTGATAAATGAGTTTTCCTCCATTAACAGTTAATAATAAAAAATAGTGGTATGTCTTAATCAAAGGGATCTTAGGTTTGATGCATAAGAGTAAGTTAATATGTAAGCTAAGAACTTCTTTGTTTATATGAGTAATATCCAATATAATTTTATTTTATATTAACCTTATGCTAGGAAGTTTTAGCATAATAAAGTGAAAGACACTTTAAGGGTAATTTGTTAGCTGGTGTTAGCACAGTCAGGAAATAAATACCTAATAATGCTCTGGAGAAAGAACCAAGAAATACTATGTCAGCAACAGATATTAATATATACCTCTCCCTGAAAATGATTTCAATACCCAATGGTTAATAGTCTACAGCAAGACAATCTTATTCTATAGCAGAGAATCAGTATATACCTATAATTTTACTTGGGATTATGGTAATTAAAAATGGAAAAGTTGCCATCTCAACCAATCTCTGAATCTGAAATAAAACCAGAGAAGCAGGGAAAATGTAGGGACAGACCAAGAGAAGAACTGGGTCTGTAAAATCAATAGTGGGCATTTGTGGTAGAGGATTTTTAAAAATATATTTTTATTGATTTCAGAGAGGAAGGGGAGAGAGATGATAGAAGCATCAATGATGAGAATCACTGAGCAGCTACTTCTTGCATGCCCCCCCACTGGGGATCGAGCCCAAACCTGGCATATGCCCTTGACCAAAATCGAATCCTGGACCCTTCAGTCTACAAGCCAATGCTCTATCCACTAAGCCAAATTGGCTAGGACAGGAGGGTATTTTTTTAAACCTCCCCACATTATCCCAGAATATCATTACCTGCTTCATATAGATATTTTGGAAGTTGAGTTGTTTTACCACTTCCTGTATTTCCAGTTACAATAAGGAACGAATTGTCCCTCACAGCTTGAATAAGCTTTTTTCTTTGTTTTTGAATAGGAAAAGTTGGAGTAGTTCCTCCCTCCTGGGATGTGCATCCTTTGTCTTCTGTAATGAGAGAAAAGCAATTGTGCAATTAAAAGGTCCGTAAAGATATCTTTGACTCAATTTTCCAGAACTGAAAAGAAAAAAAACAATAAAATTTGTGAGTTGGAAAACATTAACCAATGACTTATCAATTAAATCACGTAAGTCTAATTTGTAAGTGAAGGTTTATAAGCCCAGAACAACTTTTTAGTGAAATCTAATAAGTGGAGCATTTGCTAATGCATGACTCCAAGTTAGCCTAGTACAAAGCAACTATATGCAAGTATACCTATACAAAACCCAATTTTATTAAACAATATAACAAAAACTGGGATCCCGTAGAAAACTGTCAGTTGAATTAAGAGCCACCTGTGTCTGCTTCCGATTCATGGTTCAAGTTAGGTCCCTGTTCAGAGTGACATATCCCACAAGGCCAAGTGGTGGGTAACCATGGAAACTGGCTCCCTCTCTATACAGTACCCAAAGGCAGGCTGGCGACCGGACGAAGGCGGAGGAGGGGGGTAGATGGGTAGAGAACAAAGGCTTTATGCGCCTGGTTCACAGGAGAGCGCGTCTGGGCTTCAGGGTTCACTTTTTTGACCCCCAGAGGGTTTTCACTCAACTTGGGTCTCGGACCGCCCCCCTCTAGACCAAAACGCTCCCAATGGACTCAAAGTTCGCTTCTGGCTCGGAGGGCGAGCAGCAAGCTGCGGCCTCCCGCCCACTCTTCTCTGCCGGCCCCGGGCAGAGTTTCGTGCCCCCCAAAACCCCCAGCCGTAACCCTCGCTGGCCAGGGCAGTGTCCCGAGAACCGGACCTCTATCCGCGATGGAAACAACCGGAGGCCGCTCTTCCTGGGGGTCTCTGGACCGCTCTCCCTCCTCCTGCCGCCTTGGCGCCCTGCCCGCGACGGTGGGAAACCGGGACATAGACCTGGTCCCGAGCGGAGCTGAGCACTTGCACCGCGGCGGGGAGACCGGAGGGGAAGGCGCAGGCGCGCTCTGATGACGTAGCAGTGTTTACTTCCGCGCGTGCGACTGGGAGCGCCGGTAGCGCAGCTGCTCGATGACGTGTCTCGAGAGGCGCGAAAGCCCCTCCCTGCGCGGCCGCGGGCCCTCTGCCGCCTGCCCGTGTGCGCTGCTCCTCTGGTGCGAAGCCATCCGTCCCCACCGTCTGCAAGGCCTCCTCCTGGCCTCTTGTGCGCAGAGGAGCCACCCTTTCCCAGGCACCTGACGCGATGTGACCCTTGGAGGGGAGGGGGCCGCTGGCACCTTCCTAGAGTGCGGCCTCCGCCATCCATTGGCGCCTAACTCATCCCGAAATAAGCTGTTCCAGGCGCCGAGCCGCAGAGCTTCTAGTTTCGCTGTGTTCAAAACTTAGGTCCTCTATGCTATTCATTTCCTTCATAAAATGCTTTTGAATATATTTTCTTCCCTTTCCTCCGAGTAGACACCAGGAACTTTAGAAAACCATAATACACGCAGAGCCCAGCAAATGAAATATGGTAGCATTCATCTTGGATAAAACTGCTGTTTGAATTTTGATCCTGCTTGCTTGCTTAAAACAAAAAAGGTAATTACTTCAGCTTCCAGCTTGAGACCTTGAGGGGAGAGGGGGCAAAAGTCCCTTTGAAGACCAGAGCAGAACTCAGAGGAGTTACTGGTCGGCACCAGAAGTTAAGCTGCACCACCTGCTTTTGCAAGATAGGACCACTTTCCCATGTCTAACAGAAGGTATGATTAGAAATAAGAAGCAGGCAACAGGATCAATCATAGTGCACTGGCACCTCCCTTGGATACGACCTTGACAGCTGTTCTCGGAATTCAAAACAATGAAAATTTATAGTTCAGACCCCTTTAAAAGGACTGCCTGCATCCTGGGTGTTTGGTCTCTGCACGGTGCCCTCACAACCGTCCTAGCCAGTTTTCAATAAATCCTTGCCTGCTTATTACCAACTTTACCACCTCCATGGCCATTTGCAACTGGTTGTGGAAGTCACCCCACAACAGCAAAGCCATTCAAAGTGGGTCATCTGTATTTGTTGGATATGCTGGATGGATGAATGAATAATTGGTTTCCAGAGGAATTAAGCTCACTGTCAATTCGGTGTGGATTCCTTGGGAACCACAAGATCTGAAAAGTTAGAGAGAGGACAACTATTCAGAAAAGGTACTTGGGGGAGATCTTTACTGTTATAGACCTTTCCAATTTTGTAAGTAGTGTCAATGTCACAAAGTCAACACAAGAAGATTGTTTCTTGGGCTTGTCAACTGTTTCTGCTGTTAGAATTAACCAACACAGACCAGCTGGGTAGCTCAGAGATTGGGCCTCGACCTATGAACCAGGAGGCCATGGTTCCCATAACCGGTCAGGGAATATGCCCCGGTTGTGGGCTGGATCCAGTGCAGGGCATGCAAGAGGCAGCCAATCAAGGATTCCCTCTCACCACTCAAGTTTACATCTCTCCCTATCTCCCTTCCTCTCTAAAATCAATATATATATTGATTAACCAACACAACTCAAAAGCTGTCACTTCATTAACTATACGTCACTATTTTCCTCTCTGACCAGGTCTCAAAAGCTGTCCTTGGAACCCTTGGTGGTGTTTTTCAGTGGTTAGTGCTTAGGTGCACCTTAGGAGAAAGAAGAAGAGGGGAAAGGCATGGACATATCCCCAAAAGGGAAATTGCACCCAAAACAATATACTATTGAATGTCAATTGTAATTGAAAAATTTTAAATAAAAAAGCCTCTGGGTGTGGGGGGGGGGGGAGTGCATGCAGGGATTGAACAAAAAAGGAAAGAGAGAACTCATGGTCAACAGTGAGGATTGTGGGGGTGGGGGTAGGGGTGGGAGGGTGGAGGTGGAAGAGGGCATAGAAGGTATAAATGGTGATGGAAAAAATAAAATGTTAAAGTCTTTGCAAAAACAGTACATAAATGCATGATGTATGTTTCAATAAACTATATTTACAGAGGTTTTAAAAAGGGACTAATTGCCTCCACTGGGTGACTCGGTTGAAGCATTGTCTCCTGCATCAGAAGTTTGTGGGTTTGATTCCCAGTCAGGGCACAACCCTAGGTGTGGGTTCCATCCCCCCTCAGGGGCTTATGGAAGGCAAATGATGAATGTTTCTTACATCGATGTTTCTCTCTCAAATCAATAAAACAT